>CM051512.1:44006309-44753809 GCA_028015205.1 Mytilisepta virgata | reverse complement strand
TACAGAAAACCTCTCAAGGCCTACAGTGATGTGGTGGTGACTAACTGTATCAAATGTTTTCGCTAGGTCTAAGAAGACCACCCTAAGCCGCCTCCCGTTTTGTTTTGCATGCCGCAAAACTCGTTAAAACAGGAACTGGTTTTCGGAGCAGCCAGGCGCAGGTATGAACCCACGTTGCCGTGGATTAATTGGCACTGCATTGGTTACTCGTTTGGCCAGGAGACTCGTGTAGAGTCTCAGCAGCACACTCGATATTGTGAGGGGTCGCCAGTTTTTTACTGTACAACCTGTACTTCCTTTCGGAAGGAGGATGGACCTGTTGGCTTTTATAGCCTCCGGGACCTTTCTCTGATACAACCATATGTTGAAGATATTCGTGATCAGACCCAGGGTTGGGTAAAACTTCTTAAGGCTTTTTAGCGCTATACCGTCAGGACCCGGCGCCGAGTTGGGAACACAAGGTGCAGCGTTTGTCTGCTTACTTTCCTTTTCCGTACTCCTTTTTAGCCGTTTGCGCACCCTTTCTCTTTCCTGGGCTCTTTTCTTCTCTCATTGCACAGATTTGGGTGCCGATGCCATATATGCTGTGACTTGCCATTCAGTGTCTTGTACTCTAGTTTGCACTCCGGGCAAACATGAGCATTATCCTTCGGATTTTCTGAGGTCGCGGGGGTTGGGTTCCCGTGGTGTGTTCCTCTCCCGTTCCCTCTTGCACTGTCTCAGGATGGATTTCTGTTTGGGATTCGCATCCCACGTTGTCCCGTACCATCTCTGAGTTCGTCTAGGACTTTCTATAACCTTGGGTAATGGCAGGCGACTTGTCGTGCGAAACATGTTTCGCAGTTAGTGCATCTGTACCTGTGGAAGGCCTCTCTGTGTGCCTTCTCAAGATGTCTACTGATCTCCGCCAGTTTTACGAAGACTTCTTTGCATTTGTTGCAGTGTCTTCTCGAAGGGATATCGGACTTCAACGGTGTTGTCGTCCTCGAAGATGAGGGCTCGCGCCCCTACTTCGTTGTCGTCCCTTAGGTTGCACTGGGGGGTGAAATCCAGGTCCAGGTCATCGATCATGTCGTTTCCTAGCCATTCCGGTATTTCCTCCCAGGCAAACCTCCCTCCATCGATGAAGAGATATCCATCTTGGATGAGCAGTGTTGGAATTGCTCTGTGCACTCCACCATCGTTTTCCCGTTCCCCTGATAGCGGTCGATGACCTTGCAGGGGCAGCTCAGAGTTATCCTGTGTTAGAGGGTGGTTATGAGCTTCACCCAGCCAGGAAGACCCATTACAGATCGAAGCCATTTCACTGTAAAAAGCTACTTGACTGTATATATTTTGCAGATATAGCTTGGAGTACCCTCGCTATTCCTACGACCGATCACAATATCTGCCTGCTACTCTATCTTCACTCGATAAAGACAGTTTCCGACTCCCACGTATCTCTCCCGCCGTTTACTCGCGCTTGATTGAATTTCTTCACTTTGACATTCAGAGCACTGCGTCAACACCAGGTGACAGCCTTCGCAATGCTTTGTTTTTATTGGACAGTCGGATTCCCCTGGTGCGTACCAGTTCTAAGTTGGCTGTTAGTTACCGGACGAAGCTAACGGCCCCGATAGACCGCAGCACAGCCGAAGCAGTCCACGAGACGGTCGGGGCGGCGGTCATAACTCCAGCCCAACCGACCCAGCCCTTAGAGCCAATCCTTTTCCCGAAGTTACGGATCTAATTTGCCGACTTCCCTTACCTACATTGTTCTATCGACTAGAGGCTGTGCACCTTGACCTGCTGCGGATATGGGTACGGCCCGGCACGAAAGTCACCGTGTCTCCCTCGGATTTTCAAGGGCCGATGGAAGTGCACCGGACACCGCCTGAGGCGCGGTGCTTTACGTGTACAACGTCCCTATCTCCGGACAAGCCGATTCCAGGGAGTGCGTCCCTTACAAAAAAAAGAGAGCTCTTCCCGGGACTTCCACCGACGTCTCCGAGTTCGTTTGCGTTACCGCACATGGCCACAGAGAGGGCCAAACTCCGATGCCGGGTTCGGGAATATTAACCTGATTCCCTTTCGATAGTATGCGGGCGTAGTTCTACCAAGATGACTACTGGTCCCGTTTCGGAACGGAGTTTTCCTATCTCTTATGACCGACTGACCCATGTTCAATTGCTGTTCACATTGAACCCTTCTCCACTTCAGTCTTCAAAGTTCTCGTTTGAAAATTTGCTACGACCACCAAGATCTGCACCCGTGGCGGCTCCATCTAGGCTCGCGCCCCAGACTTCGACGCTCACAACGGCGGCCCTCATACTCGTCAAGGCAAGACACCCTGGGTGCTCGTATTGACTTGACGGTCCGGTATAGATCCGACTCTCTAGCGCCATCTATTTTCAGGGCTGGTCGATTCGGCAGGTGAGTTGTTACACACTCCTTAGCGGATTCCGACTTCCATGGGCACCGCCTTGCTGTCTGTATTGACCAACACCTTTCATGGTATATGATGAGCGTCCGTGTTTGGCACCTTAACAGGACGTTTCGTTTATCCCACAGCGCCAGTTCTGCTTACCAAAAGTGGCCCACTTGGCACCAGCATTCGATGTCTGACTCCAATTAAGCATGCGTCCCTCCGGCACGGAACCCGATCGAAAAAGTCCGACAGGTCTGCATTTGAGGCGACGATGCGAACCTAGACGGTCGCTTCGACAACCCAAGGCGCAAAGACACAGGCAACTTTGCGATTGATGTTCAACCGACCCTCAGACAGGCGTGGCTTCGGGAGTGACCGGATCAACCAGATAGATAGATTCAGCGACTACGTCACGCATGGGGAAAGGCCGCCATACGTCCCTCTTCGGTCCCTATTTTGTACTCTACTCGCCGGCGGGGGTCGGCCTTCGATTCCTTTTCCCGTTGGTCCGAGCAGACGATCGAGGGACGGCCGCTACTCTTCCACACTTCTTCCTTCCGTGCGCTGATCGCATCCCACCAAAGCGGGAGGACCTCTTCGAGACGAGTCAGACGTTCGTATCGACGTTAGCCGTGTCCGACCGAGCTTCTCTGGACCCATTTGCCTTCCACGGACCGCAGGTAGCCGCAAACGGGACGCTTGGGGCTAGGCAGTCACTATGTAAGCTTGTGAAAAATCACTACCGACCGTTTCGCACCGTAGATCGGTTTCTCGCTTTCCCACGACTACCATGTCACCAGGCAGAGATCGGGTCTCTCACATGTATAGCACCTGCACTTCCCTTGGGAGGGCTAAAGGCCAGTGCAGCCTTCGAGACGGTAGTCTTGTGAAAAAATCACCGCGACCGTTTCGCACCGCAGATCGGTCGATCCGACCCGCTTTCCCACGACTACCATGTCACCAGGCAGAGATCAGGTCTCTCACATGTATAGCACCGGCATAGTGACTCAGTACGTCCATACAGCATTTATGCTGCCTGGTCGGCCGATCTGCTGCATACCTAGCACATATACTTGAGAGGTCGAGAAAAGACTGCCGGTCAGTCCGTTGTAGCCTATGAGCCGGCATAGTGGCTCCGCAAGGCTATACAGCATTTATGCTGCCTGGTCGGCGTATCTGCTGCAAACCCAGCACATATACTCGGGAGGTCGAGAGAAGACTGTCGCTCGGTCCGCTGTAACCTAGCTGCCGGCATAGTAGCTCCGCGGAGCCATACAGCATTTTTGCTGCGTGGGCAGCATTTATGCTGCCTGGTCGGCATATCTGCTGCATACCCAGCACATATACTCGGGAGGTCGAGACAAGACTGTCGTAAGGTCCGCTGTAACCTAGCTGCCCGCATAGTTGTTCCGCAGGGCCATACAGCATTTTTGCTGCATGGACAGCATTTATGCTGCCTGGTCGGCCTATCTGCTGCATACCGAGAAACTTTGTGTTTGCAGACTCCTGGGTCTCACGGGAAGCGTTGGGAGGACGGCAGGGGCTACTTACGATCTCGTCGGTTTTTTGACGCAACTCCAACGGTTTGGCCGCCAGGCCGCACCGAAGGTTTTGATCGGAGGTTTTTTTCTTTTTCCCTCGGTCGTGGACGGCGGTGTTGATGGGATTCTGGGAAAATGTCTGATTCGGGGTACCCACTGCTCCTACATAAAGTGAGCCCCCTCCACGGTCAAATTCCAAAAAGTCTTGGTGCTCCTCCGCAGTACTGTAAATTCAGAAATTATTGCGTGCATTTTTTATTGCGATCTTGTCCTTTTAGACGAAAATGCGATTTAAATTTTTGCAATATTGAGAAAAATCACGCTTCATTCAAATAAAAAAATCCAAAATGCGAATTTTAATTATTGCGATTACAACCCTGTCGCATTTATCGCAATAATTTCCGATTTTACAGTAGGCGGATATAGGACGACGGGAGTAACTTTCGATCTCGTACGGCTTGGCCGCCAGGCTGTTGGACCGGCGGTGTTGGACTTGGTCATTTTCCCGTCCACTCAGAAGAAAAAGTCTGATGCGCGGCCCCCACTGCTCCCACGTCAACTAAACTTTGCATGCGGATGGAACACCACCCGGCAAACAAAAAAGGTAGGGAGGCGTCTAGCCGTATCTCCAACGGTTTCGGCGCTAGGGCCTGAAAAATAGTGTGAACCGGCATAATGGCTCAGTACGGCCATACAGCATTTATGCTGCCTGGTCGGCCGATCTGCTGCATGCCTAGCACATTTACTTGAGAGGTCGAGAAAAGACTGCAGGTCGGTCCGCTGTAGCCTATCAGCCGGCATAGTGGTTCCGCGGGGCTATTTAGCATCTATGCTGCCTGGTCGGCTTATCTGCTGCATACCCAGCACATATACTCGGGAGGTCGAGAGAAGAATGTCGTTCGGTCCACTGTAACCTAGCTGCCGGCATAGTGGCTCGCGGGGCAATACAGCATTTTTGCTGCCTGGTCGGCCAATCTGCTGCATACCTAGCACATATACTTGAGAGGTCGAGAGAAGACTGCCGGTCGGTCCGCTGTAGCCTATCAGCCGGCATAGTGGCTCCGCGGGGCTATACAGCATTTATACTGTCTGGTCGGTTTATCTGCTGCATACCTAGCACATACTCTGGAGGTCGAGAGAAGACTGTCGTTCGGTCCGCTATAACCTAGCTGCCGGCATAGTGGCTCCGCGGGGCCATACAGCATTTATGCTGCCTGGTCGGCTTATCTGCTGCATGCCCAGCACATATACTCGGGAGGTCGAGAGAAGAATGTCGCTCGGTCCGCAGTAACCTAGCTGCTCGCATAGTGGTTCCGCGGGGCCATACAGCATTTTTGCTGCATGGACAGCATTTATGCTGCCTGGTCGGCCTATCTGCTGCATACCGAGAGACTTTGTGTTTGCAGACTCCTGGGTCTCACGGGAAGCGTTGGGAGGACGGCAGGGGCTACTGCGGACCGAACGACAGTCTTCTCTCGACCTCCCGAGTATATGTGCTGGGCATGCAGCAGATAAGCCGACCAGTCAGCAAAAATGCTGTATTGCCCCGCCGAGTCTTCTCTCGACCTCCCGAGTATATGTGCTGGGTATGCAGCAGATAAGCCCACCAGACAGCATAAATGCTGTATAGCCCCACGGAGCCCCTATGCCGGCTGATAGGCTACAGCGGACCGACCTGCAGTCTTCTCTCGATCTCTCAAGTATATGTGCTAGGTATGCAGCATATCGGTCGACCAGGCAGTATAAATGCTGTATGGCCGTATCAAGCCGCTATGCCAGTTCATACTATTTTTCAGGCCCTAGCGCCGAAACCGTTGGAGATACGGCAAGACGCCTCCACATTTTTTGTTTGCCGGATGGTGTTCCATCCGCATGCAAAGTTTGGTTGCCTTGCGTGAACTGGGGGCCGAGCATCAGACGTTTTTCTTCTGCCGTGGACGGGATAACAACCAAGTCCACCGCCGCCGGTCCAACAACCTGGCGGCCAAGCCATACGAGATACGTCTATGGTCCGCCGAGATCAAAAGTTGCTCCCGTCGTCCTCCGTAAGCCTACCAGTTTTCGCGGCGGTCTGGTGTACGGCGGAGGCGCACCGAGTCTTTTTTTATTTGACAGTGGAGGGGTTCACTGAGTTCTGATCACAGATTCCGTTGTAGATGGGAAGTTCGGTGACGCGATCTGACTAGGACGAGAACCGTACCATATAGGATATTCGTAGAATAGACTCTATCCGGGTTTGGGTGACTGATGCAGATGAGAGAAATATAAATCTGAATGGTGTTGATACTAGCTTTACTTTTATTCTCAGAGAAATATAAAGAGTAAAAAAATGAAGAGAGAGTATACAATAAGGAGTTGGGAATATATATCTAGGTTGACCTTATAAAGAGGGAAGAACAGAATGCGCAGCCGGGCGCCGGTCTATTCGATAGTATATTTAGTGCTGCAGCCAAGCAGACCGTAAAACAAATCGCAAAAGAGACAATAAAAAAATCGGCGATCGCGGCATTAGACACCGGGAGTAAAAAACTAGGCGAAAAGGTTGGGCAATACGTGGTAGAAAAACTATCACCCAAGGCGTCCCCTTAAACCACGACAATCCGAAACACCCCGCGAAGCACCCCTGCCGCAGGCGCAAAAATCAGGTGTGTTACTCAAGGAGATAAAAAGGTATGATTCTGCGACAAAAATCGGTAGGTTACTGAGCAAAAGCACCCTGCGAAGCACTCCGCGAAGCATTCAGAGAAGGCTGAATAGATTATTTTAAATAGTAACAAGTAATACAAAAAATAAGGAGGGCACTGTCGTACCAATAGATGACGAGAAAAGACGTTCTAACAACAGAGAAGCCTCAAAGAAGTACTACCACTCTCACAAGTTCTACCGTGAGATTTGTAATAAACTTCGTGTGACTGCAAAAAAGTATCACGATAGATCTAATGAGCATTGTAAGCGTGCAGCAGCAATTATACCTGACTCCAATTTTAAAATAGAAAGTGAGATAAAAGCTACAAAAGATGAACTACCAAAATCAGAACAGGATTAGGTCGTACAGAGTCAGTTATCCCCAAGGTGATCAAGATTCTCTAACGAGCGATGAGTAGGAGACAGTATCTCTTTTTATAAGAGGCAGACTAGATCACTCGGTTCCGAACGGTTTCACCGATGTCGCTGACGCTCACGTGACTTTTGTCTATCGCGGCAGTACGCCGAGCTATAGATACAATATAACTAAGAGTATGAACTCGTTTCTCATCAGGGATTTTGCCGATTTTGTTGACCTGTACCAGAGTGACACGGACATTCTCGCACCGAACGAGGACTATGTGTACGAGATAATAGAGATCAGAATTAAAGTAGTGAGGCCACCAGACGGCGGATGTCGGTCCAGTGAAAAGTCATTGAAGATAATGGAGTAAAGAGAAAATATCTGAAATCGACCAATAACAACTGTTTCGTCTGATGTCTGTTGAAATTATTACCGGGTTTTAATCACACAATTACATTGTGCGATTCGATAAGGCGGGATTACAATCTGGCGCCTAGAACACTGATCCCGTTCTTGTCTGATCATCTGTCCTAATTGTGGAAGGAAATATAAGACAGAGCACAAATGTAACGACAACAGAGTTGGCTATTATTAAGCGGTAATACAAAAAAGGGCAGATGTCTGTTCCGAAGGACGAAGAAAAGCAATTATATTAACCCCAACGTGACTCACTACGACATAGAGACTTACAGTAGAACCGTAGACGGTCACGAAGTCCACATGCCGTACGTTCGGGGAATTGTGGGAGAAGAGGGGGTTTCAAATATTTTGCCGGTACAAGTCTGTCGATGACTTCGTCCTCTATTTAATGCCAATCGATCAAAAGAATCTCGTCGTTAACGCCTACAACGGAAGTAACTTTGATCACTACCATTTACTCAAGAGTATGAATAGACTAGGGTTGGCTCCCGAGAAAATTATTATAAATAACGGGAGTATAATAGGTTTGCAAAAATGATTGAAGTCGCCTTCCGGCGCGGAATCTGGAGGATTACAGTCGCCTCCCGGTGGGGAATCCGGAGGATTACAGTGCTTTGATCTGATAAAGCACCATTGGTGTTCTTTATCCGAAGCATTATTCGATTTCAAATGCGACGTGCAGAAGGGAACTTTCGATCACGACAATAAGGCCTATATTATTTCCACTAGTTTGCTGGGGTTCGACACATGGCGCGATTATATCCCCTCAGGGGTTCAGTACCAAAATACTTCTCTGAAATGGGTAATGATAATAACTTCAAGACAATAGAAGGAGTCGACAATATGCCAAGAGATTTTTTCCTTATGCCCTTTGTAGGACCACCCGGATCTGGTAAGACTAATTTGTTAATGCATCTTTTGTCCAAACCACTAGTGTATTTTGACAAGGTCATTCTTTACGCCAAGAATTTGGAACAACATTACTACCAAAAAAGATCGAACGATTTGAGGAAATCGCAAAAAAATCAAAGTGGAATTGGAGGATTTACTGCAAGTCTCAAATTAAGACGTCGAAGATATTGATACCGTCGATGACAGTGGGCAGAAGACTGTAATCTTTGATGAATATATTTGTTCGCAGTAAGATCAATCTTCAATATCCAAGTACTTCATAGACGGAAGGCATAACAAATTAAGTGTGATTTATCTTAGTCAATCTTATTTTCGGATACCCAAAGATTGTAGACTAAACTGTAATTTATACATAGTATATGACGCCATGCAAAAAAGAATGGGATCTTGTCTCATCTGAGCTTTAGGGTCAAAAAGAAAAATTTGCATTGGCTACCTAAGATCCCTATTCCTTTTTATATGTAAATTACCTGAGAAAAAATATTCGGGTGTTTGGATCAAGGAATATGAAATAACGTTTGAATAGCGTAATCCTTCTATTTTTTTGCACCATTTGTATAATTAAAAAGTAAACAAAAAGAAAATGAGTGACAAACCACCAATTGTTGACGAATCGAGTATTGCCGAGTCTGACTACGAAGAGTCAGGTAAAGATCTGATGTCAGTATACCTCGATGAGAAAAGAAAGTTTTTAAAAATATTAAAGGAAGCGTGTGGCAAGCCGATTTTTTAAGAAAAATTACCATGTGGAATGTATACAATACTCGATATTGCGGAGAACGGCAAGATTCTAAATCTAGTAGTCGGAGCTATTACCGGTAGTAAATTAAGGGTGTGGGTGCACGGTACTTTTCCAAAATTATCAGATAGCTTGATCAAAAATTATATTTGGCGGGATAAAGACAATATAGAGCCTCTACTTGAAAGATTTATGACGGAGGGACTCCAGGTCTGATATGGGAATCCAGGAAGTAAATTTGTCTGGATATCTTTTCCATTTGATATATACTCTCCCATTCTTTTTATCACGTCTGATGATCTTTTCTATGCGGTACCTTCTGTAGGCTCATTATTCAACTCTGTAATTACATACGTGATTGGATCCATGTACTGAATCGCGGATATCGTGAATACCTCTTCAGTCCACTTGGGTGTGTAACCCTTTTCGAACGTGCCTTTATTTTTGGTTATTCTGACCTTGTAGCCCATTTGAAATTTTGGGGTCTTTGAGGATTTCTGCGCATCCGGATACAAATTACGGTACACCGTGTTTTCATTAGGGAGCTTACTTGCCTCGACTGGCTTTATTTTTATCGAAGTATGTTTTGTATTATTGTATTGCTCCATGAGTTTTGGTAGTTCCGCTATATAATTATAGATATTATTTGCGCTAAAGTAGCGGAATATCTTACCCTTCCGGGTGCGATTGATTTCAGAGGCCTTTCCTTGATTGAACGTGTGGTACATATCTATATCATGGTCCTCCAGAATGTTTTGAACTTTTGATTGTAGAACTTATATCCCTGATCGATCCATAGTAATTCTGGGGTCCTACCCTCCTTTAGTATTTTTCTGAACCCTTCGCTCACTTCTTGTCCTGTCTTTGATTTCAGAGGCACACTCCACTCGTAGTTAGAAAATATGTCAATTATATTGAGTAAATACTTGTACCCCTTGTTATGTCTTGAATAAGATTGCATGTCTACAAGATCGGCACTCCAAGTGGCATCGGTATGGGACACTTCCACTCTGAGGAAAACTTTTTTCTTGATTGTTTTTGCAACTCCTCTGCTAATTTGTCTGTCGCTTTATTTCCTCTTTTTGCTTCGCGCCTGCGGCTTTTGCTTTACATTCTGCGGCGCTCCGCTCCCTTTGGCTTTTTTTACTCCGAGTTCCAATTTACTCTTGGCTCCTATTACGCCTTTCTATCTATTTGTTCACGGCCTCTCCAACAGATGAGGGTTTTACTTGTTTTCATTCGGACAACATCTTTTTGTCACACTCTTGTTTTCATCCTGGAAAATCGGAGTAACAAAGATCGTGACTTCTGCATAGCCCATCTAATTTGTTCTTGGTGGGTATATCCATTCTATTATAAGGTCCACAATAATTTGTTGCTGGTAGAGTAACCCCACCTTTCGGTACCATTGGCCTAATCTGTTTGTCTAAGTCCAGTTTTTCTCCCTTTTTTCGTGATACAAACTTGGGTTTAATGATTCCGCAGCTAGCACACGTACTATATTCCATGTATCTTCCGTTGTTTGTTCTTACAATCCTTGAGAAGAGAGACTCCGTGATCTTTTGCTCTTTCACACAGTAACTACTCATTTTTAGCTCACCTGGCCAAAGGCCATGTGAGCTATTGCCATCACTTGGCGTCCGTCGTCGTCGTCGTCGTCCGTCGTCGTTAACAATTTTTCAAAACTCTTCTCCTCTGAAACTACTTGACCAATTGGAACCACACTTGGTATGAATGTTCTTTGGGGTATCCTGCATAGAACTGATGTGGGGATTTTTGATCCGTCGAAAAACATGGCCGCTGTTACTAAAAATAGAACATAGGGGTCAGACAACAGTTTTTCGCAAATATCTCAAAAATCATTAGGTTACGGCAAATTCTGGCAGAATGAAAGTGTTCAGCATGATGAGAGCTACCTGTGTGCTGATTTTCGTGAAAATCTGTCAACTGATGTTTGAGTTATTGCCCTTTTTTGACATTTTTGGCTTTTTCTTATGTTATTATTTCAAAAATCTTCTCCTCTGAAACTACTTGACTAATTAGAACCAAACTTGGTATGAATATTCCCTGGGGTAGCCTGCATAGAACTGATGTGGGGATTTTTGATTCGTCGAAAAACATGGCCGCTGTTACTATAAATAGAACATAGGGGTAAATTGCTGTTTTTTGCTAATAACTCAAAAACCGTTACAGATATCGAAAATCTGACAGGGGTAAAATTGATCAGCATGACAAGATCTACCTACCCTGAAATTTTGAAGGAAATTTCAAAACCCGTTTAGGAGTTATTGCCCTTTTTCGTCAAATTTTCAAAATTTTAACATTTTTCTCCAAAACTATTTGAGATAGAAGTGAAATGTAAATTTGAAAAATGTTTGCCATGTTGAGATCTACCTACCCTGAAATTTTAAAGGAAATCCCAAAACCCATTTAGGAGTTGTTGCCCTTTTTTTGTCAAATTTTCAAAATTTTTTTATTAAAAAATCTTCTCCTCTGAAACCGCTGGGCCGATTGGTTTGAAACTTAATAGGAATGGCCTATAACATGTCCTCTACAAACGATCCTCAATTTATTTTGATCTGACATACCGGTAAAACATGGCGGCTGTCGTAGCTAAAAATAGAATATAGGGGTGCATGTGTTGTTTTTGGCTTATGACTTAAAAACCGTTACACTCAAAAATCTGACATAGGGTAAAATTGATCAGCATGACAAGATCTACCTAACCTGAAATTTCGAAGGAAATCCTAAAACCCATTTAGGAGTTATTGCCCTTTTTTCATCAAATTATCATAATTTAACATTTTTTGTCATTTATCTCCAAAACTATTTGAGATAGAAGTGAAATCTAAATTTGTAAAATGTTTGCCATGTTGAGATCTACATACCCTGAAATTTTGAAGGAAATCCCAAAACCCATTTAGGAGTTATTGCCCTTTTTTCTTCAAATTTTCAAAATTTAACATTTTTCGTCATTTATCTCCAAAACTATTTGAGATAGAAATGAAATGTAAATTTGAAAAATGTTTGCCATATTGAGATCTACATACCCTGAAATTTTAAAGGAAATCCCAAAACCCATTTAGGAGTTATTGCCCTTTTTTTGTCAAATTTTCAAAATTTTAACATTTTTGCATTTATCTCCAAAACTATTTGAGATAGAAGTGAAATATAATTGAAAAATGTTTGCCATGTTGAGATCTACCTACCCTGAAATTTTGAAGGGAATCCCAAATTCTATTTAGGAGTTATTGGTTTGTGTAATTTGAGGTCGGGTTCTGTTACATTTATTTAAGGTTCACCCTTATTCCTGGTCAATTTTGTCAACTTCCTGCCAGGACTACCACCATCAGGGAACATATTTTAACATTAAACCTTATGAACAATAAATCTTCAACAAATTTTCCCTGAACAATTGAAACAATTGCAACAAACTTGGTCAAATAGTTGATTAATTGTCCAGTGAAAACCAGACTCCAGGTGAGCGATACAGGCTCTAGTGAGCCTCTTGTTATATATATAAAAAGAAAATAATATTGTAAGAAAAAGATATTTAGGGGAACAAAGTTTGTCGAAAGGTACGAGTATTGGAGCATCCAACTAGATACCCCGTTAAGATTTCCTCCAGACGCAGAACAGCAGGTAAAGACGGATAGAAAGACTAGCAGATGGTACGGCACCGACTAATAGTGAGGAATCTGTCATTTCAGATGCCACCAAATTTCTTATTCAATTGACAGTCGAACAAAACGGAAAAATAGTATATGACTGAAACAATCTATCATTAGCAAATCACGTTAAAATATTACGTACTTGGTCCGATGGGTATGTGAATTCTGTTGGTAAAAACAGCTTTATTTACCCTGATATTAGTGAAGTTGCTACTGCGAAAAATACGGGGTTGCGGCAGGACCTACACTAACAAATGCCCTTGTGGAAGTAACAGCAAAAATACCTCTAAATCGGTTCAAAATCTATTATCTCCAGCTAAGATGGGAATTAAGATAGAGATTAGTAACGATAATTACTTGATATTCAGGACCAGTGGTGTTGATGCTCATGGTCCTGATGCTAGAGTCACAATTACACACTCTGAGTTCTGGATTCCAAGACTTAAATTAAATTCTGATGGTATATCCACCGTTCTTCAAAATAACATGAAACCATGACGATGGACATACCTGAGAGAATCCATTCACAGTAGTGGTTCAACTAAAACATCTGAACTTGCATATCGTATTACACCAGGAATAATTCACCCGAAACACTTAACTGTATTCTTGCAAAGAGGTGGCAAAATCGCTGATCAGATAGAAAACCCTTTATTACTCTATACTTTTCGGATAAATAAAGCCGATGCAAATCGTAAGCCAGATTAGAAGTTGGGTCTGGAATATACTACCTGGAAAATGGATACAGCTCGAATCAAATTAGCAGAATTTTCGATGATGTCTGCAATTTCAAGCCTAATGCTAGTAACGAGTATGATACGGGGAATATGCTGACCCCTACCAATTTTGAGTCCCTTTACGGACTTATTTACTTTGAGTATTGAGAATATATCTATGATACTTCATTACAAATTGAAAGACAACCCTACTGATGCGTATCGAGTTTATGCCCTTTTATTAAATGAGAGGGAGGTAATTGTGGACACATTGTCAATTGGAAATGATATTGTAATTATATAAGGAAATAAAAAATGAGTAAATACGTCATCCATAGTATCGGTTTATCCGAAGATCAACGAAGAAATTTAGCAAAGGCATATGAGAATAAATCGTGCCTTACATTAAGATTACTCAATAGTCAATTAACAGGTGACTTTCCAATGGCGTTAACGCAACGCAGGTAAAAAGAATACAGAAAGCAAAAACATCTTGGAATGGCGTTCAACTAACTATCACACAAACACATATGAGAGCCCAATCACAAAATGTTGGATTCCTTGGTGCTCTTGCTAAACTTATATGTCCGGTCGTGAATACTGTAGTATATAAATTATTACCCACTGTAGGCATCGGAGCTACGAGCGCACTAGCTGATACAAGGGTAACAAAAAGCTGCAAGCGCACCAGTACAAATAGCAAAAGTACCATACATTTGTACAATAAAATTCCTATCTTAGCTGAAATTTGGCTCCCTACTTCGGTATTTTTGGTTATGGGTACTTCTTGTTTAAAACAAGTTTAATTTTTGATCTTCCAAATGTTTCGGTTTTAATGCTGCTGATGAGAGGTAACTCCTTGAAATGCGTCGTATACAGCATAGTATAAATTTACTATATCTAATATTAGTATCTTTGGATTGTTATTTTATTAAGTAAACCTTATGTTGACCAATTGTCAAAAACACAAAAAGAGCAACTTCTAGCAGCACTCGCAAAAAGATCGAAACTGGACTTAGAATAACAAGAAGACAACAAACTGGTGGATTCCTTGGTATGTTAGCCAGTCTAGCAGTACCAATCTAAGCAGGTTTATTTGGAAAAGGGACTACAGGATTACAAGTGGATAGCGTTAGAAGACCATATATAATGCAGAAAAAAGACGCTTAAACCGCTAAACAACTTCGATATCTTAAAGTGAGATGACAAATTGGGTATTATTAATTTCAAAGGGGTCTACAGTCGGGACAATCTACCAAACAAACAGAATGAAAATGAGTGTGGCATATTTAATCTTGTTAATTCAGTTGGTGAAGGGACCCATTTGGGTGTGTTGGGACTTTCGTAATAAGCTTACTAGTGCCGGAAGCATTTACTTCGATAGTTACGGTCTTCCACCACCACAAGAATTTCTTGATTACATAAAGAGTAAATGTCGCTACAACACAATTCAGTACCAACACAAATTAACTTTTTTATCCGGCTTCTTGTTTCTATTCTTTCTTCATCAAGCCCTGGAGAAAAATATCTATAACATCTTATACAAATAACTTAGTCCAACCAACACAATGTATAATGAAATGCTATTAAAAAGTACTTTTAAAAATGGAAGTTCAAAATACCAAGTATAGACAAGGTGGACTTGAGGAACTGGAACATGACTTGTTATTAGAAACCAAGATGAGAATAAACCTGAAAAGGTTAAACGTTGGAGTAAAATTGTATCGGGTGCGCTCACTGTTTGAACCACATTAAATGTATTGACCACATGTACGGCATTGGAAGACAAATTACAGATGAGGAATTTGGAAAGATTATCAATTTTATGACTAATATTTACGACGAACGTCAAAAATTAGATGATATTGCAGTACCTTTATGTCTGGATTTAAAAAAAAATTTAGTGTTCTGATACAGTAGAAAATAGCACTATTTTGCCGGGGGAATCAATTCCAATTAAAATAAATTAAAATCTTAGTCAACTGATTTTAGTGTATTGTAGTATTTGAATATTTATTTTCAGATAGATTTACAGTAAGGATCTTTGAAAGCTTGTTTTCTTTTTTATCGTTCCTGTCATGCGATATTATGGTATAAAGTACTCCAAGATCCACGTGTATTTGTTTAAAAATTTTCCGACACTGTCAGAAAACTAATTCCTGTCATGCGCAATAAAGTACTCCTAGATCCACGTGTATTTGATTAAATTTTCCGACACTGTCAGAAAACTCGTTCCTGTCGTGCGCAATAAAGTAACAGAAGATCCACGTGCAGTTGTTTAAAAATTTTCCGACACTGTTAGAAAACTCCTTCCGCTCATGTGCAATTGTGGTATAATTCTTTTTTACACAATTGCAAAACTGATAACAAAACCTCGTATCTTGACATTATATTTTAAAAAATTTCAATCATGAATACGTACTTGTACATTAATTTGATAAAAAAAACAATAAAAAAATCCTAATAATATCTCTTAGTCCAACTGCGCAGTTCGCTCGTTTATCTCGGTCAATAACAATCTTATTTAACTCGTTGTAATTTGTAAATAATCCGGATATTGTTTAAGTAAATCACTTCGAATTTTTCTACTCTTGCTTTAAATCATCTTTAAAATCCTCTTGAAACATTATAATTCTGAAATTACGCTCGTGCTTCGCCAAGCGTGCCTCGTTTTCTTCCATTCCGCCTTCGACTAGTTCGTTTACTTTCTGTGAGTATTCCGATTGATGTACTTGAAATGTTCTATTCAAAATGACTTCCCATGTGGACTGTTCGCATTGCTCTTCGGAGTCTTCGTTGGATTCATGGTCACTGCTTTGTTCCGATTCCTCGTTATCGGCTTCTGTGGTGGTGTCTGAGACTGAATCACTATAGTCTGTTGAATCCTCTTCCATACCGCGTGACTGTTTGCCTCATGAATCGGAACAAAGCAGTGACCATGAATCCAAGGAAGACTCCGAAGAGCAATGCGATCAGTCCACATGGGAAGTCATTTTGAATAGAACATTTCAAGTATATCAATCGGAATACTCACAGAAAGTAAACGAACTAGTCGAAGGCGGAATGGAAGAAAACGAGGCACGCTTGGCAGCATATAGAGACATGTTTGACACAATCAGAGACGAAATACGAAAGCATTACCTCGGACTGCTGTCCTGGCATCAAAAGACCCCGTACATAGAAAGATCAAGAAAACGGCTAAACGCCTGAGAGAAGAGGAAGACTACGAATCAAAAGAATCATTGGAATATGCCGTAGAAAAACGAAAATATCTGCTTAACCGTATATTGAACGACTACGACCCACCACCAGCTGAAGACAGCACTGACTCTATGTGACAGAGGAATTGGAACATATTACAAAGAAAAAAATATATAAAAAAAATAAAAAATTTAAAAAAATTAAAAAAAAGGGAAGGAGGGTAATGCAGCCTATATATGTTTATACATATATATAGCCAGTCACAAGCCTGGACAAATGCAGAGTGGCCTTAAAAAATTGAGGAGGATTAATGCAGCCTATCTTATGATAGCCAGTCACAAGCCTGGATAAATGCAGAGTGCCCTTTCAAATGACCTGAATTTAATGGTGCTCTCGCACAGATCCAATCTTTGAATAACGACAATCGACCACCACTAGCAGCAGCAGCCCCAAAACTGAAATGAGCACGCGAGTAAGGTCCTGAGTAGCGATGAGCAGCAAAGAGCAAGAGAAGATCAACACGGAGCAAGAGACGAGCAGCGATGAGCAGTGATGGGCAGCAATGAGCAAGAGAAGAGCAACGATAAACAAGAGAAGAGCAGCGATGGGCAGCACGGAGCAAGAGATGAACAGCGATGACGAACAGCAACAAGCAACAGGAGCGAAATGAGCACGCGAGTAAGGTCCTGAGTAGCGATGAGCAGCAAAGAGCAAGAGAAGAGCAGCGATGAGCAGCGATGAGCAGTGATGAGCAGCGATGAGCAAGAAAAGAGCAGTGGTGATCAACACGGAGCAAGAGAAGAGCAGCGATGAGCAGCACGGAGCAAGAGAAGAGCAGCGATGACGAACAGCAAGAAGCAACAGGAGCGAAATGAGCACGCGAGTAAGGTCCTGAGTAGCGATGAGTAGCAAAGAGCAAGAGAAGAACCGCGATTACGATCAGCAACAAGCAACAGGAGCGAAATGAGCACACGAGTAAGGTCCTGAGTAGCGATGAGCAGCAAAGAGCAAGAGAAGAGCAGCGATGAGCAAGAGATGAGCAGCGATGAGCAGTGATGAGCAGCGATGAGCAAGAGAAGAGCAGTGGTGAGCAACACGGAGCAAGAGAAGAGCAGCGATGAGCAGCACGGAGCAAGAGAAGAGCAGCGATGAGCAGCACGGAGCAAGAGATGAACAGCGATGACGAACAGCAAGAAGCAACAGGAGCGAAATGAGCACGCGAGTAAGGTCCTGAGAAGCGATGAGTAGCAAAGAGCAAGAGAAGAGCAGCGATTACGATCAACAACAAGCAACAGGAGCGAAATGAGCACGCGAGTAAGGTCCTGAGTAGCGATGAGCAGCAAAGAGCAAGAGAAGAGCAACACGGAGCAAGAGATGAGCAGCGATGAGCAGCAATGAGCAAGAGAAGAGCAACGATAAACAAGAGAAGAGCAGCGATGGGCAGCACGGAGCAAGAGATGAACACCGATGACGAACAGGAAGAAGCAACAGGAGCGAAATGAGCACGCGAGTAAGGTCATGAGTAGCGATGAGCAGCAAAGAGCAAGAGAAGAGCAGCGATGAGCAAGAGATGAGCAGCGATGAGCAGTGATGAGCAGCAATGAGCAAGAGAAGAGCAGTGGCGAGCAACACGGAGCAAGATAAGAGCAGCGATGAGCAGGACGGAGCAAGAGAAGAGCAGCGATGAGCAGCACGGAGCAAGAGATGAACAGCGATGACGAACAGCAAGAAGCAACAGGAGCGAAATGAGCACGCGAGTAAGGTCCTGAGTAGCGATGAGTAGCAAAGAGCAAGAGAAGAGCAGCGATTACGATCAACAACAAGCAACAGGAGCGAAATGAGCACGCGAGTAAGGTCCTGAGTAGCGATGAGCAGCACGGAGCAAGAGATGAGCAGCAATGAGCAGCGATGAGCAAGAGAAGAGCAGCAATGAGCAGCGATGAGCAAGAGAAGAGCAGCAATGAGCAACGATGAGCAGTGATGAGCAGCAATGAGCAGCGATGAGCAAGAGATGAGCAGCAATGAACAGCAATGAGCAGTGATGAGCAGCGATGAGCAGAAGAGCAGCAATGAGCAGCACGGAGCAAGAGAAGAGCAGCGAGGAGCGGGATGGAGCAAGAGAAGAGAAACGAAGTGCATCATAGAAATGGACCGCCGTTGCTAAGGCGGTTGCTAAGGACATCCCTCCATTGGTGACAGCATCACTTGCAGGTAAGGGGACATAATCCAATCCTACCTTTGGTCCTCACAGAAAACATAACCCGCAGATGAAACGAGCGGGATAAGGGGAGATAATCCAATAGTGTACTTCGAAATAACAGTGAGAGTATCAGACCCCAGAGACCGATGAAAGATCCAGAGACGACCGAGAAGTGCGGGAAAACGGAGATGATTCAATCTGAGTTCTGGTCAAGCATGGCACATCCGGGTGCGTGACTTGCGTCACTTCCGTAAACAAATGGCGGGAAAATCCACTATTTCCGGTTGCGCGCAAACCACTTCTGGTACTTCCGGTTCCGCCTGCACTTGCGGAGACCACACATCGGGGTCCTAGCACGTGACTTGCGTCACTTCCGTAAACAAATGGCGCGAAAAACCACTACTTCCGGTTGCGCATGCGCGCAACCCACTTCCGGTATTTCCGATTCCGGTCACGTGACTTCCGGTTCCAGTAACGTCACTTCCTGTGACGTCATTTCCGGCACCTCCACAAATAATAACTGAAAACCGCATATATACTACTGACGCTATACTTTACAATCGATCAAAATCATAAGTAAAGGGGGCAGATAGCCATATTTTTGGCGTAGGTTTGAAATGTACCCTTTCATCTTTGGTCTGAAAAAAATAAAAATTCTAAGGGCAGCGATGATAAATCAGATTCTGTCAAAAAAAAAAAAAAAACAAGAAAGGAGGGGCGAAATAGCTACATGACTATTTTGGCAGGGGTTTTAACGTAGGTTTTGAACGTGACCTTTGACTAATGGGGCAAATAGCCATGTGACTATTTTGGGGTGGGTTTCGACTGCGCCCTTTGATCTTTGATCAGGAAAAATTCCGGGTGGTAGAGGTGATAAACCAACTTCGATAAAAATTAGGGGCTCAGAGGGCTGAGCCTGTATCGCTCACCTGGCATGAAAGCCGTTTTTATTGATGTACTCAAAGAGAGAAGTCACTTCTCCCTATCATAATGAAGTGTGGTAAGGCTTGTAGGACCAACATTTTTTTCATCAATATCCTACTTACAGGTCAGCAAATTCTAAAATTTGGCGGTTCTCCTTAGGATTTTAGCATGTATTTCAAAAAGGATCTTATGTTAACTTAATTAAGTCCTCTGCTGGTGGCCATCTTGAATGAGGGATTGGGACCAAAGTAACAACACTTGGTCAGCGCCTTATGATGAACATTCAGGCCATGTTTGGTTTCATGCATTACTGGCCCACAAGTTTCAGAGGAAAGGATTTTTGAAAACTCAGCAAATCAGAAACAACAATTGCTCATGGCGGCCATGTTTGTTGTCCGATCGGGACGAAAAGAGCAATAATTAAAGACCTTACATAGATGCTTCCTGCAAAGTTTAATTTAATTTGGCCTAGTGGTTTCAGAGGAGAAGATTAAAATGTGAAAAGATAACAGACGGACGGATGGACGACGGACGCCAAGTGATAACAAAAGCTCACATGGCCTTTGGCCAGGTGAGCTCAAAATAAAAAATCACAAGAAAGCCGGGGGCGAAATAGCCATGTGGCTATTGTGGCAGGGGTTTCGAACGTCCCCTTTGATCTTTTGTCAGAAAAAAGTACAATTTTCTGCGGTATTTAAAATTACTAATGCATGTCAAAAATAAATAAATCAATGAATAAAATCGTGTGTTTTCAATGTACACAAATATAAATAAACATACATGACATATAAATGAAATATAAAAAAGGTAAATAAATTCTATATAATTAAAGTTAAGATGAGAAATAATGACTCGTGTTAAAATTTTTGAAGCTTTTCGAAATTCTAAAAAGGTACCTTTATTTTAAAAAGGTACCTTTATTCCAAAAAGCTACCTTTTCCCCTCATAGTTGGCTTATTGTTTCAAAGTATCTTTCCGTTGTTTATAAGGTAAAAACATATAAATTCTAAGATTTATTACGACTGGCGACTTGCCTAAAATATTGTTTCTATAATATACGATATTTATAACATATAAGAAGTTCGGTCGCATACCATACGTAGAATGTCACTAATAGGTATATAGTAAAATAAGCTACCATTTTTTTCACCAATGAAATTGATTAATATAAGAAAATAAAAAACTTATTGCGGTGGAATCTTTGTTCATTTTTATTTATACAGTTTTAAAATGGTTCTTTGGCGTTGAAGTTATGCACATTAATATTATTTCATTATTGTCCACACACAATTTTTTAATGGACTATATGACGCTGGTATACCAAGCGTCTAGTAATATGTTATTCTTCTTCTGCAATGGCTGGAGAGAGTTTCCTTGTTGTTGCTAATGATGTAATGCCCAGTATTACCTGTAACACGCTGGTTGAAAGCTCATTGAGTTTGATTCCCAAATTGTTTAGTATAGTAACAAGTTCAATCAGAATGACATCCCTTTCTTTTCTTAGTCATTCGCAGATTAGAATGAAGTGTACTACGGTTCCGGCATTTGGGATCAGTCTCGCCTTGTACATTCTTATTTCTTTGCTCCGCAGGATATATGAGCCTGTAAATAACTTTAATTTTACAGGTCGTCTTGCTGTATCTATAGCAGAATGGCAGTTGATTCTAAATAGAGGATGAATTTTCCCTTTTTCCAAATCCTCGTTGTAAGGTGGTTAAGCCCTCTATATATCGACAGCAATTGCAACATTGCTTTACTCCATTGACTATGTATTGTTTTCTTAATATTGGAAGTCGATAGTGACTTTTTGACTGAGTTGTTCAGGTACCATGTAGCCTTCTGTAGGTCATACTTTCGTAGCATATGCTTTATAGCAACAAACCAACTAGAACTTTGGTTGTTTTTCATTAGAATTTGACGTGTTATAGCAATTTTTCGATGGTTTCTTCTGGCTGATTACAGATGTTGTTATACAGACTTAGTGCTCAGATGTGAAGTTGAGCTTTAATTGGTAGTATTCCTTTTAGGATGTTTACTGTTATATCTGCCACACAGGTTGGTAATGATAGTATTTGTTTAAAGAGCTTTTTCTGGAAATTTTCTATAAGTGCTAGTGAGCTTATTGTTGGTAATATTCGCTCTAATCCACAGAGGAGCACATAAGATACGTATATTATGGATAGGTGCACCATGGTCTCTACATCTAGACCGTTATTACCATGGAACCCTCCTCCTAAAAGACCGTATGGGTTTATCCTGGCTTTTTAAATATTTTCTTCCACATTCGCAGTCATGTTTCTTTGTAATGATGTAGTTCTGATGATTCCTAGATGCGTTGTGGTCTCTATTGATGGTATTTCATGGTAGTCTATAGTAAACGTTCTTGCTATGGAGTCCTGTTTACGTTATTTGTGGAAGATGTTGAGGACTACACTTTTGGTAGGCTGCAATTCGTAGTCTTCCATATAAGCATAATCATATTCCATATTAATCAGTACTTGTGCTTGGTCTGGTTCTTAACTAATTAACGCGATGTCATCTGCGCATGCCTAGGTAATATTGATATTTATATTTCCAATTCTGTATCCTTATCCAGATGTTTCATACATATTGATTAGTTGGTTGATGTAGATTTTGTATTGGTTGGTGCTAAGTATACCCCCTTGTCGCACTCCACAATTAACATTAAACGGCTTGGAAATATTTTCTTCACATTTGATGGAAATTTTAGAATTTTCATGCAGGTCTTAAATTAACATGAATAATCCTCAGTGTACACCATCAATTACTGCCGTAAATATTCTTCGAAGCATATGACTATGTATAACTGTGTTGAATACTGCTTTCGCATCTTTAAGTTGTTCAGGTACCATCTAGCCTCCTTTCGGTCATACTTTCGTAGCATATGCTTATACAGTAGCAACAAACCAACTAGAACTTTGGTTGTTTTTCATTAGAAGTTGACTTCTTGTTAGCAAATGTTCAATGGTTTCTTCTGGCTGATTACAGATGTTGTTATACAGACTTAGTGCTCAGATGTGAGGTTGAGCTTCAATTGGTAGTATTCCTGTTAGGATATTTACTGTTATTTCTGCCACACATGTAGTTGGTAATGATAATATTTGCTTAAGTAGCTTTTCTAGAAGTTTTCTATTAGTGCATGTAAGCTTGTTGTTGGCAATACGCTCTCTAATCCACATAGGTGCACATACGATACGTATATTCTGTATAGGTGTACCGTTGTCTCTTCATCTAGACCGTTATAACCACGGAACCCTTCTCCAAAAAGGCTATATGGGCTTATCCTGGCTTTTAAAATATTTTCTTCAACATTCGCAGTCGTGTTTCTTTGTAATGATGTAGTTCTGATGATTCCTAGATGCGTTGTTGTCTGCATTGGTTGCATTTCATGGGGCCTATAGTAAAAGTTGTTGCTATGGAGTCCTGTTTACGTTATTTGTGGGAGATGTTGAGGACTACACTTTTGGTAGGCTGCAATTCGTAGCCTTCCATATAAGCATAATCATATGCCATATTAATCAGTACTTGTGCTTGGTCTGGTTCTTAACTAATTAACGCGATGTCATCTGCGCATGCCTAGGTAATATTGATATTTATATTTCCAATTCTGTATCCTTATCCAGATGTTTCATACATATTGATTAGTTGGTTGATGTAGATTTTATATTGGTTGGTGCTAAGTATACCCCCTTGTCGCACTCCACAATTAACATTAAACGCCTTGGAAATATTTTCTTCACATTTGATGGAAATTTTTGAATTTTCATGTAGGTCTTAAATTAACATGAATAATCCCCAGTGTCCACCATCAATTACTGCCATAAATACTCTTCGAAGCATATGACTATGTATAACTGTATTGAATACTGCTTTCGCATCTTTAAGTTGTTCAGGTACCATGTAGCCTCCTTTCGGTCATACTTTCGTAGCATATGCTTTATACAGTAGCAACAAACCAACTAGAACTTTGGTTGTTTTTCATTAGAAGTTGACGTCTTGTTAGCAATTTTTCAATGGTTTCTTCTGGCTGATTACAGATGTTGTTATACAGACTTAGTGCTCAGATGTGAGGTTGAGCTTCAATTGGTAGTATCCCTGTTAGGATATTTACTGTTATTTCTGCCACACAGGTGGTTGGTAATGATAATATTTGCTTAAGTAGCTTTTCTAGAAGTTTTCTATTAGTGCATGTAAGCTTGTTGTTGGCAATACGCTCTCTAATCCACATAGGTGCACATACGATACGTATATTCTGTATAGGTGTACCATTGTCTCTTCATGTAGACCGTTATAACCACGGAACCCTTCTCCGAAAAGGCTATATGGGCTTATCCTGGCTTTTAAAATATTTTCTTCCACATTCGCAGTCATGTTTCTTTGTAATGATGTAGTTCCGATGTTTCCTAGATGCGTTGTTGTCTGCATTGATCGCATTTTATGGGGCCTATAGTAAAAGTTGTTGCTTTTGGGTCATGTTTACGCTATTTGTGGGAGATGTTGAGGACTACACTTTTGGTAGGCTGCAATTCGTAGCCTTCCATATCTGCATAATCATATGCCATATTAATCAGTACTTGCGCTTGGTCTGGTTCTTAACTAATTAACGCGATGTCATCTGCGCATGCCGTAGGTAATATTGATATTTATATTTCCAATTCTGTATCCTTATCCAGATGTTTCATACATATTTATTGATGTATATTTTGTATTGGTAGGTCCTAGGTATACCCCTTGTCGCACTCCCCGATTAACATTAAACGGCTGCGAAATATGTCATTCCCATTTGATAGAAATTTTAGAATTTTCATGCAGGTCTTCAATTAATCCCTTGTGTCCATCATCAATTCCCGCCATAAATAGTCTTCGAAGCATATTACTAGGTATATAACTGTGTTGAATACTGCTTTCGCATCTAGAAGTTGTTCAGGTACCATGTAGCCTCATGTAGGTCATAATTTTGTAGCATATCCTTTATAGCAACAAACCAACTAGAACTATGGTTGTTTTTGATTAGAAATAAACGTCTTGTTAGCAATTTTTCTATGCTTTTTTTCTGGCTTATACAGACCTAGTGCTCAAATGTGAAGTTGAGCTTTAATTTGTAGTATTCCTGTTAGGATGTTTACTGTTATATATCTGGTACACAGGTTGGTAATGATAATATTTGTTCAACTAGATTTTAATGGAAGTTTTCTATTAGTGTTAGTGAGCTTGTTGTTGATAATATTCGATCTAAGTCTACTTGAATATCCAAGAACAAAATTAATATAAATGAACCCCTGAAACCGGGATTTGCCTGAATTATAACACACAGGATAAATGAATTTAGATTTCGCTAAATAAAAGTATGAGATATAGTGCCAGGTGTACGCTATATATATATATACAAGTATTCATTTATTCGTGGGAGACTTCCTTTATCATCTTTGAAATATTTCAGTGACCGGATGATAAAGATTTTCTTCTTTATTGGACACTTTACTAAACAGTCAATACAATTGAGGACAAGGGACTCTCAGACTCTACTATGCTCTTAATTTGTTGCCGGCTGTTCCGCCGTGTTTCATTTGTTTTAATACAATTGCATATATGGTTTGATCGTGACTTATATGGCAATAAAATTAATATCACTGATTAAAGGGATATCAAATTCTAGCTGCGTCTCTGTATCCAATTTTACAAATATTAAACCCCTTCAGTGAGTGTTGCATGATATGTGAATTCAAGGACAACCATAATAAAAATCATTTTGAGGGTGTAATTGATTACTTGTTTCCGCTTTTACGGGACTTTAAAATAATTTTGGTTAGATTCTACAACGATGACCAGTTGATTAAGATATTTATCAACTGGATATAATTTTATTTTCATTTTGAAATGAAAATTTAATTATCGATAGTTGATAAATTTCATAATTATCGCGTGAAGAGTTTTAGAATATGTTTCTCTTATGACAATGTAAAAGGTCTTCCGAACGTTTTTTGGCAGGAAATTTCACGAGCATTTGAGGTGTGGAAATTTTAAAATTTATCAATCGGGTTAGGATTAATGCGAATATAACTAAAGAAAAAAGATTATCAATTGAGCTAACCCCCTCTGATCCCTGCCTGTAGGCTAACAACTTCATTCATTAGATTTGGTAACATTAACCCAGGTAGCACAAAACATTTTCATGATATTTTTAAAAGGTCAGATAAATGTTTTTCAAAAAATGTATTCAAAATCATATTTTCAGGATGTCATGTAAATGTTTTTTCTTTATATCTTTATGGTGTTCTCTTGAAAACATTGATGGGAAACGTTTCATTGTTTCAAATAAATATTACTTTATCACTTCATAAGAACATCTTATTTCAATGTTTTAAAAATATTTTCCTAGTTTTAACATGATAATTTAAGAATATCAATAAAATGTTAGAGAAAAAGCTTTTTATATTATACAATTATCACCCTTGTTGGTGTGTGACCCGACGGTTTATCTCCCTTTACGAGGGGAGACAAAATGTCGGGTCACACACCAACAAGGGTGATAATTGTATAATATAAAAAGCTTTTTCTCTAACATTTTATTGATATTCTTAAAATATCATGTTAAAACTAGTAGCGGTAAAAATTCTAAGGGACATCATTCGATTCCCGCGATTTTTCCAGGTTCTTTGGGCGTTATTATTTGAAACGAATAAAACATACCGGTGAGTTTCAATTTACATTTCTGGCGCAAAATACAATTTTAGGAATAAACCACAGGCGCTTGATGGAGAAAAAAAATAAGTTGACATAGAAGATTTAGCTACGAAAGAAGAAATTAACAAAGTTAACATTGTTTCTTGGTAAATGTAATGGCTTCTACTGTAGAATGTATAACATAATGGAACCCTCAACCAAAAAAGCTATATGGGTTTATCCTGGCTTTTTAAATATTTTCTTCCACATTCGCAGTCATGTTTCTATGTTATGATGTGGTTCTAATGATTCCAAGATGCGTTGCGCTCTGCATTGATGGCATTTCATGGGGCCTATTGTAAAAGTTTTTGCTATGGGGTCATGTTGAGGCTATTTATGGGAGATGTTGAGGACTACACTTTTGGTAGTCTGCAATTCGTAGCCTTCCATATAAGCATAATCACATGCCTTATTAATCAGTACTTGCGCTTGGTCTGTTTCTTAACTAATTAACGCGATGTCATCTGCGCATGCCGTAGGTAATATTGATATTTATATTTCCAGTTCTGTATCCTTATCCAGATGTTTCATACATATTGATTAGTTGGTTGATGTAGATTTTGTATTGGTTGGTGCTAAGTATACCCCCTTGTCGCACTCCACAATTAACAATAAACGGCTGGGAAATATTTTCTTCACATTTGATAGATATTTTTGAATTTTCATGCAGGTCTTAAATTAACATGATTAATCCCCAGTGTCCACCATCAATTACTGCCATAAATACTCTTCGAAGCATATGACTATGTATAACTGTGTTGAATACTGCTTTCGCATCTTTAAGTTGTTCAGGTACCATGTAGCCTCCTTTAGGTAATACTTTCGTAGCATATGCTCTATACAGTAGCAACAAACCAACTAGAACTTTGGTTGTTTTTCATTAGAAGTTGACTTCTTGTTAGCAATTTTTCGATGGTTTCTTCTGGCTGATTACAGAAGTTGTTATACAGACTTAGTGCTGAGATGTGAGGTTGAGCTTCAATTGGTATTATTCCTGTTAGGATATTTACTGTTATTTCTGCCCACAGGAAGTTTTCTATTAGTGCAAGTGAGCGAAATCGGTCTCTCGGATTCGTCTGGCATAACATGTCACAGCACCGCTCCCAGTCCAAACGGTGAAGCATCACACGCTAAACGAACGTGTAGCTCAGGATCATAGTGTGTAAGAACTTGATCCGACGTTATCAATGACTTTGCCTTTTTGAAGGCCTTTTCACATTCATCTGTCCATTTCCAAGTTCTGTCCTTTTCCAATAACTGATTCAGTGGTTTCAGTACTGTTGCCGAATTATTGGCATAGATCTATGGTAGTAGCTCACAAGTCCCAAAAATGCACGTATGTCCTTCACAATTTTAGGTGTCGGGGTTTCCATTACGGCCTGTACTTTGTCTGACGTTTTCATCAGCCTTTTGGCACTTATCTCATGTCCACTATATGCGACCTTATCTTGAAGGAAAGAGCACTTCTGTAGGTTTGCCCTTACACCATAGTTTTGTAATCTCTGCAATACGTGCCGTAAATTCCCCAGATGCACTTCATCATCTGCACCTGTGGTGATCATATAATCCAACATACATTGTACATTGTCCACTGCGAACCCGGTCCATTTTGCGTTACCATATAGCCGGGGTTGATGAAATTCCAAATAACATCCTGTTGTATCGGTAAAGTCCCTTCTGCGTATTGATTGTCATCAACGGTTTTGATTCATCGTCAACTTCTAAATGTAAATAAGCATTTCGGAGATCATATTTCGTGTATTTCTGTCCTCCTGCCAGAGTAGCAAATGTATCGTCGATTCGGGGGCGGGTATTGATCCACATTCAACATAAGATTCACTGTGGTTTTAAAATATCCACAAATACGGACTGTACCGTTTTGTTTCATAACGGGGACAATCGGAGATGCCCATTCAGTTACATCCACTTTTCAAATTATTCCCTCCTTTTCGAGTCTTCCAAGTTCTCTTTCAACTTGCGGTTTAACGGAAAACGGCATTGATCTAGCTTTAACGAACTTCGGCAATGAGTATTGCTTGAGTGTAAGATGTGCCTTTATGTCGGCCACACATCCTTTTTCATCACGAAATACATTTGGATACTCCTTCAGTAATAAATCCAATTTTTCATTTGAATTTCCAGAAATGTTATTTAAAGACCTACGATTTTTCCAATCTAATTTATTTTCTTGAACCACTCACGCCCAAATAATGCAGGGCCACCTTTTTGTACCACGTACAATATAAGATTTTCACATTGACTATTATATTTCACTTGCACATTATACATCTCTTTGGAATTAATAACTCTCCTGAATACGTTTTCAGGGTTATGTTTGCTTTCTCCAGCTTTTCACTTCCAAAATATTTATCGTAATCCAAAGCAGAAATAATGGAAACAGCTGATCCTGTATCAAGCTCCATTTTAATCTCCTTCCCATTTACGTTTTGTGTAATCCAAATAGAATCATGATTGGAATTTTCAACACTGTATATTCCCAAAATAACAATCCAAAGATACTAATATTAGGTAAAGTTAATTTATACTATGCTGTATACGATGTATTTCAAGGAGTTACCTCTCATCAGCAGTAAATGTGTGTTAAAACCGAACCATTTGGAAGACGAAAAACCAAACGTATTTTAAACAAGAAGTACTCAAGTACCATCCTCACTTCTATATCCCTGCGATTCATTTTCCAGATAATTTAGTTTCTTCTGAGTCGTCGGTCGCGGTTTGGAGGTACCAGTTGATCTGCAAGTTATTCGGATGTGTCCTTTCTTGTTGCAGCTGTGGCATACGGAATATTTGAATTTACAGCTGTGGATAGTTCTATTACATCGGTACGAACGTACTATTTGTGATTTTCTTTTGGCGGGTGTGATTATGATTTCCGTTGTTGTCGTTGCACCCTATTCATAAAACTTTCATTGTTGAATTTTCCTCTCAATTCAATCGCGTCTTTGTTGGCAGTTTGAACGGCAATTGCAATTTCGATGTCTTTTGGAAATGTCAAATCCTGCACGATCAACAGTTTCTTCTGGGTATGTTCATCTTTTATTCCAACCACAAACTGGTCTCTGAGATATTCATTTAAGTTTGTGAATTCACAATATTCAGATGGTTTCCTAAGTTCAGCCACATATTTATTCACCGTCTCCCCTTGTAATTGTTTATAAAACGGAATCTCTCTGTAATAATCAGAGGCTTTGGACTTAAATGCTCCTTTAATATGTTTACAATGTCACCATACGATTTCGTTGCTGGTTTATCTGACAATGTTAAATTTCTTAGTAGTCCATAGGTTTTTCCACCAAGCAATGTCAGTAATGCTGGAACCTTTCGATCGTTCCCTATTTCGTTTACAGTAAAATACAGCTGCAAACTTTCAATGTAGGAGTTCCATGTTTCAACACTGTCACTGTTATATTGTACCAACAACTCCCGTTGTCATCGCACTAACAAGGTAATTTCGCAGAAATATTAATAATTTCGGAAATTTCCTTCGAATTATTACAAGTAAATGGCCATCCTCGTCGCCAAAACTGTTGTGCATTTATAACAACAAAAATAAACGTCTATACTCTATGACTACATTTTATTGAAGTGATTTTTCTCAGCAGATACATTTATGCACAATATAGAGACAGATGTCAATTTTACTTTCCCAGGATAAGAGTTTACATATCATTATGTCAGTGCTGTAGGTTAAAGATCAAGATGGCGATAAGGTGACGGCACTGGCTTAAAACACAATTAATAATAAGGTCTTTCTTCAAACTGAAGTGACATAGACAAAAGGTCAATATACTTTATTATGTGTAAAGGACAATAAGTATTTGTATTAAAAGTTTTCATAACTTGAAAGTGTAATGGGCGACCAGAAGAACGGGTAGACATAAAGATTACAACTAAGACTGTTTATAGTCATATGCATATAAATAATTTAGAAAAAAGATCATTAATGTTTTATAGATTATTATTTTTTTCATTATAGCAAAATCTGTATGCTAAACAGACAGGCGGGGATTTATCCAAAATTTTTGTTAAGAATAAGTATAATAAAAAGAATTATTTTCTCACAAAAAAAATATAATTTGTATTTTTTCGAAACAAGAAGAAGAAAATTGAGATTTCATATTTGACACCAGCCTAACGTTTCATTACATAAACGAAACCTCTGCTATACTCTAACGCCCATAGTCTTTTTTGTCTAGCTGAAACAGGGTCATCTGGTTCTAAACTATTGTATTTAAATTTCCGTTAAGTACTAAAATAGCGCGATTGCACTTAGTAACACATATGACATATAATTAGTAGAATCAATATTACAAGGTAACAATAACCTTACATCACTATTGACTATAATTGCCTTAGTGTTCAAATAACATAAAATATAACTATATATTAAGGATAATAAAATGAATCATTTATTCATAAATCTGTATCAGAGTTAACAATTAAGCTCAATAGGGTCAAATCATTCCGTGGTAAAAAAAGATCTTTGGTGGCCTTGATGGAGTATACGTCTATCAATCGAAAACTAAATTCTTCTGTAATATTTTAATATTTGAATTGAGCCCTTTAGTGTATTCTTTGATAAGCACATGAAAAGCTGATTTGATAATAATAAATGTAGAGAAGAATATATTACAAAGCCAACATTAGAAGCAATGTACATTGACATTTTCACACAATTAGGAACAATACAAAAAAATAACTATAATATCAAAGACAATTGAATTAGAAAAATTAAAAACTTTATTCTATTCTTTTACCCGTGTTATCAACATACAAAACAAAGAATGTTGTAAAGAGTCTGAGAGGAGATCTGTTTTAACTCTAAATTAGGAATCCAACAAATTGAAAAAGAATAAAATCTGTTTTGCAAAACATTAATGTAAATATATATCAGCAAAAAAGAATATAGAAACAGTAAGATTGAAAGGAGGTTAGTTATGGGAGGTCGTTAAGCATAAAATATAAAGATAAGCAAATTCATGAGTTTTACAAAAAACAAATGCTAAAATTTGAAGCATGAAAAGAAAAACATACCATGTAGAATAAGAACAAGACAACATTCAGACTGAAGCAATACAGCACTTGTAAATGCTCCCAAAGGGTAAGAATGTGCTGCTCTGTTAACATAATCCATCAAATTGGTCCAATGAGTTGTCAATTCTAATAGGTTACAAGTAAGGCTAATGGAAGAATCTGAATCTGACTCTTATAAAGTAGCTTTATTGCAGTACTTAACTCTGTGAGTAATGTTGTAATGTAGTAAGGAGTTTTCACAAGGGTTAAGTGGTGCTCATTGCATATCAAGCAATACAATTCCTGTTATTGATACACGTAAAGTTAGGGTACACAACAAATGTAAGGGAAATTATTAGTCGGCAACACAGAAAGACGATAAAAGAGAAATGAAAATTTCTTCCACCTTATATAATTGCCTGCATAAATGATTTTGCCAAATGAATTCCCCGTCGATCCTGAATCAGACAGTTTAAGTAGTTACTTTGCAGACAAAAATAAAATGTTTTTTAGAGCTGGTACAATCTAGCTTGTCCAATTTAAAAGTTTTTCAACTACTTTGTACGGTCCTCAACTGCATCTATCTATGTTTTTAATATTGTGGTTCCAGTTGATAGCAGAAAGTCACAATGTTGTTTTACCTTTTGTATTTTGTAAGGATAAGTTGCAATTTTGTTCTGATAAAAACAGGAAAGTAGTGCTGTTGAGTCTACGTGTGCGCTCATTTATGCTGATTCCGTCTAAATATATGTCGATTGAATAGTGTTAACTATCAAAGTCACAATTGTAAAACATTATTGCACATCTATATACAGCGTGTGACAATACCGTAACGAAATTAAATGCATAAAATGAAAAATGAAAGAGGAGTCTAATTTTTCAACAAACAATCGGCATTCCAATGGGAACCAACTGTGCTCTTCTGCGCGCCGATCTGTTTCTGCATTCATATGAAGCGGACTTCATTCAAGGGTTACTACGTGAAAATAAAAAGACACTAGCCAAATACTTTAATTTCACTTTTCGTTATATATATATGACGTGTTGTTAAATAACGACACATTCCAAGACTTTCTACATCTTATCTACCCCAGTGAGCTTGAAATTAAGGATGCTACAGATACACCAAAATCCGCTTTATATTTGGATTTGTTTCTTGAAATAGACTATGAGGGACATCTGAAGACAAAACTTTATGACAAACGTGATGACTTCAACTTTCCTGTTCTTAATCTTCCCTTCTTGAGTAGCAATATACCAGCATCGCCTGCATATGGCGTCTACGTTTCTCAGCTTATCCGATTTTCAAGGGCATGCGTGAGTTACCATGACTTTCGACAAAGAGGATTACTGCTGTCACAAAAGCTTCTTAACCAGGGTTTTATCAGGGATAAGTTGGTGTCATCACATAGGAAATTTTGTGGTCGTCATCACGAATTGATTGACCATTACAGTGTTCCAATATCTAAGATGATGTTGGACCTGTCTCCACTGTCGTAACCTTTTATATGCCTCCACCCATTTGTGACTTCCTCCGGATTGACTTTGTTGAACTTCATGACGGATGCCGTATACGGAGCAGGAACTGCTTACCCTTCCGGAGCACCTGGGTTCACTCCTGGTTTTTATAGGAGTTCGTATTGTTCATTTTTTTAGTTTTCTATGTTTATTTGTTGTGCTTGTGGTTGTTCATTTGTCTTTCTGGGTTTGTCTGTCCAATGGATTACGTTGTTTGATTGCTCTTTAGGTATATTTGTCCTTTTTAGGTAACAAGCTTAAAATCCCAATTTTAAAAATTCAACACCTGTGGGCCAAGAGTTCTGAAAATCAAAGGTCTAAAACCTTAGTAAACATCTACATATAATAAAAGTATGTGAAAATCTTTTATATAAATTAAATACATAAAATGAAAAATGAAAAAGTTAGGGTTAAAAGCATTTATTCACAATTTTCAAAATTCGACCTCTGTGTGCCCCAAAATCAAAATTGTAAAACCTTATTACGCATCTAGATAAGATATGTAATAATTCTGTTTAGAAATTAAATGCATGAAGTCAAAAATGAAAGAGGAGTTTAGGTCTCAAGCTTCGATTTATAATTTTCGAAATTTGACACGTGGGCCCTAATTTTTAAAAATCAAAATTCTAAAACCTAGCATATGTGGTAATACTGTATAGAAATTAAATGCATGAAGTTAAAAATGGACCAGGAGTTTAGGTCACAAGAAAGTGTGACAGACGGACGGGGACGATAACAATACCCCCGAACTTCTTCGAAGTGCGGGGTTAACTAGGTTCTAGGAGTTACGTCCTACAATCATGTAAGAGACACTCATATATTATTTGTAACTTAAAGTTTTCTCAATAATTTATATATACAGTCAAAATTCTTCTATATATATGATTTGAATAAACTGATCCCTCACAGGATGATGATTTCTCAGATATTCATTACCTGTTTATAAAGCTTGTTAAAACATCAATGAAAGTCCCAAAAGTAGACTTATGATATCGGAAACAGAATTCCGAAGCGACAAAACAGTGGGAAAACTCCACAGATTCAAAGTCCACGGAAAAGACAAAATCAGGAGAATGGAGCACAACGAACAAACACCACAAGGATAAATGTATATCTAAAAGAACGTATATTAAACTAAACAAAACTAGAACAAGAAAGAATAGAAACTAAAGCACTAGCAATGTGAACTCACATTAAAAACCGGGAGTGACATCATGTGCTCCGGAAGGGTAAGCACGTCTTGCTATGTTAACGGCACCCGTCAATTGCCAGCAAAGTGTCAAGTCCTGTGAGGTGTCGATTCAAGAAGGACGTGAAATCTAAATGAAGATATCGAGTCTCAAACTTAGTATCGGCCAATCAATTTGTGATGACGACCGTACAACTTTTGGAGTGATTAAATTAACAGACTGAACATAATGCAATTATATACTCAATTATTGATGAAACACAACTGCTGAAAATAATAATAAAATAAACAACTGCTAAATTTCACAGCATGAAATTCATCATAATTAGTTTCTTAAACAGTGAATAACCCAGTGCCATTTCCAAATTATTCATGATGAAATCTGAAACTTTCAAATTCTATGCACAAGTAAATGTATTTCATTTTTCTGGACATATCAATTGTATATGGGACATTTTTCATTATTAATTGCTATTATTTCACTTGCAATTTAGCACAATTTATAGCCATAAAGTGTATTCGCTTTAATTATTATTGACATAAAGTTATTCTGCAAGTACTGTCACAAAATAAAAACTGCATTCAGACTTTTAATAAAAAATTATTATCTAACAACAAAGAACAAAAAATTAACATCTTAGTTGAAAATGTAATTGTGATTTTAATGTCTATTCAGGTGGGATGGAACTAAGTTGTATACGGTTTCACCATGGAGAACGTCTGTCATGTCTATAATAATTCAACATTATTGTAAGTTTTGTTTTTAGTATTACCAGATTATATAAAATGATACAATTAGGCCATTCACTGTTCTATTTCTGTTGACTATTTTAATAGACGTGAAATCTTATACTCAGATAACCGAATAATGTAAATGAAAACATGACATTATATAAATAAAAATGCGCGAGACAAATTAATGTTTACGTGTGGACACATTACATCAATCGCTTGATTCTCATCTGACAGGAAAATTCTAAGACACACATTTGAAACCGAGTCTAACAAGCCTAATTTATCATTTCTAATTTGATGATGCCTCTGCTGGTGGACCCTAGGTCCCCGAGGGTATTCGTCAACCCAGTCGTCATACTTGTCTGACATGATTATTCATTGATTTGTTACAGAAATTACCAGTATTTAGCAAAATTGAAAAATAATTGAAATACTAAGGGTTCATTCCTTGTATTGCACATGGTAAATGTCCTTAACTGAAATTTGGCTTCCTATTTCGGTATTTTGGTTGAGTACTTCTTGTTTAATATAAATTTGGTTTTTGGTCTTCCAAATGTTTCGGTTTTAATGCTGCTGATGAGAGGTAACTCCTTGAAATGCGTCGTATACAGCATAGTATAAATTTACTATATCTAATATTAGTATCTTTGGATTGTTATTTTTTACATTGCCATTGAACAGTTAATGCTGATATACTAGTTATCACTTGATAAAGAGTTATTGTTAATCTTTTTAATTCATTAAGTAGGATTTTATTTCTTCTCTAGACTAAAAATACTTTAACCTTTGAAACTATCGCTTAATACGTTGATCATGTGGATTAGCTTCATCATTATCTTCCTTCATTTCAGACTTTCTCTCTTGGTTAATTTTCCATTGTGATAAATTCAGTTAAATAATGGATACAAAATTTCATAGAGACTACTTTTGTTGCATCTTCTGGAATATTCAAGGTAGAACTGCAGGAGCCTTTTCTTAAAGGAAGAAAATGTAACTCTTTGCCAAAGTATCAGATATACTGTTGTTTCTGCAAGTTTAGATAATTTAGTAATAATTGATTCAATTATCATGTCGGAACGAATATGTTTGAGAAGATACACTTTTATAATAAGTTCATCTTTTGTACCACAAAAATTGAAATCATGGTGCACAATTTATTAATGCTACAGTGTTTCAATCTGAAAACATTAGTTGATACATCATTTAAATTTCCATCATATTCATCAAATTCTGGGTGAATTATTAAATTTCTTGTTTTCTGAAATAATCTGTATAAGATAAATTTCAGAATGTTTCGCAGTAAATCTTTGCCTCGAGCTGAAGTTCAGCAACTTTTTTGTATACGTTTAATGATTTTTCCATTTTCTCTGTTTTTATCATATTCAAGTTGGCTTTTTAGGTTTCCTGTTCATTTTTCAAGTTCTTTTTTCCTTTTAGAAACAGTCAACCAAGCAAGTAGGGGGGAAGTATCAAATACAGACTCTGGTATACTTTCATGTGATTCACTGAATAATTTTACAATATTTTATGGTGAAAATAATTCCTCTGAGCCCAGTTTTCTATGAGGCACTTCTTGCCAAGCCTCAAAGCACATACATTGTGTAATTCTCCATTGACCACAAAAAAAATTAATTTGATAAGTAAAGTCAAGAAATACCAAAAGGATATTCGAAGGAGAGGAAAATCGGAAACAACTAACAAACTCGGCAGATCAACGAAGACAAGACCAAATCAATACAAAAACTAAAAACATATAAACATAAAAAATCCGAGTAGACTCAGCTGCTCCGGAAGAGTTAGCATTCTCTGCTTCTTGTAGGAAACCCGCCATGCTGCCCATATCAAATCCGTATGAGGAAGTGACAACATCAATGGGACAGGTCCATTTTCATTTGGGAAACGGTTTTTTATACCTGTCAGCCAAATCATGTTGACGTCCATACAACTTTAATAAGGATGACTGCAACCTAGGAGCAACATACCGCTGTTTGAGGAACTTTTCTATCAGGAGTCGGGCTCTGTCCAGGAAGTCAAAGTATTTGTCACAAGCTATGGAATAACGTATGAGTTGTGAAATATACATTCCATATGTAAATTTCCTCCCGCTTGTTGTAAAGTTTTTTATTCAGCCTTCCTCTAGTGTCAATTTTGGAGTGAAGGTCAAGATAAGATGCAGACTTGGCAGTTTCTGTGGTATCCTATATTCGACCTCATTGGGATAGTAAAATGTATCACAAAATACCGAAATAAATTTGTTGCACTGTATGGCCATTTCGTTGACTGACAACTCATCAGCAGTGCTCAAGATCAAAATGTTGGAAAACCGGTGAAAGATGTAATGATGATTAAATAAGCACAACCATTAAAAAACAAAACAATTAAAACAAACAGGAATCCAAACTCAACTAAGGGTTACTTCTGCATCAAAAGGAAGAGCCTTAGAAATTTCTCGTAATTTTCATTAAATTTTAGATGAGATGTAGTAATTTTACATTTAGCATGATTTAGCCTCAAGAACAATTGATGAGTCGTAAATCGACGAAATGTGCACATCTTATGCATCAAAATTGGTATCAAAGAATTTTATTTTTTATCCTAAGTCGATGGCACAACTGATAAGTCGTCAATGCATCCAAATTGGTGTCAAAGTTAATATAAATCGTGAAATTTTTTGGACAATATTTTTGATAGATTATATATAAAACAGCTGAATTTTTTTTATTTTTCAATTCAAGAAAAATATTGGAAAAGTATTGAAAACCTGAAATAAAAGTATGGATATTTTCTTGGTAAAGTGTTTTTGTTTTGGAAGATTTGTCTGTGAAGTGCATATTTTACTTGGAACGGGAATGTTTTTGGAAATTTACTTTTTTTTATTGCAAAATTTTCTGGAACTTGAAATGTTTTCTATAATTGGACATATACTGCTATCGCGGTCAGCACGTGACCTCTGGTAGTACATAGGTGTCAAATAATGGCTGTCGATTTATCAATACAAATCAACGGGACTTGTTAATAAAATGCCCATAACTTATTTGTTATCATGTGTTTGACACCATCCAACCCCTCATTGTATATCTTATCACTTGGTCGTTTTCGATATGTACTTTAAATCACTAAAGAACTCATTTTCGAAAAATAATATAGATGATTTCTTCTTGATATATAATACCATCCAACCCCACAAAATAAAGTTAATATATGATAGAATATAATTATGAAGACCAATTCATTTCGCGTCCCATTTTTCTTGCTTCAAAATAAGTTATTATTTACGATTGTTATGAAATTATTCAATTTGTGACACCCCCTTTCACACACACCTCTTTATTTAAATGCTGCATTAATTATTAAAAATGTAGCGTTAAAAATGAAATCACGCTGTTTTTGGTCAGCAAACAGTTTACCTGTATACAAACAATTTACCTGTGTATCTTAATCAATGGTTGGAACAATACATACATAACTTTATTCTCATCAACCAATATTACATAGGTACAGAGAAATACTATATACAATATTTACAATATTACAAAATACAAAAAAAAGCACAATGCAATACACAGCTAAGACAGAAAGTTAGTCAGGAGTACTCGTTTTTTTATTAATAATTCTAATAAATTTACATAGCTTGTTGAGTTTAACTTTGTTTTTTGTCATCATAATTTTTTTAAACTTTAAAATATCTGGGTTTCGAACTAGATGTCCACTGATCAAATTTCTTCTTTCTTGAGATAGCACAGGGCATTCTAGAATATATAGAATTCATCCCCAATTTGTTCATTACAAAGCATACATTTCCTATCAGATCTCCCAATATTATTCCATCTACCTGTCTCAATAGGGAGTTTATGATTAACCGTTCTAAATTTGCAAAATAAAATTGAGTCTTTTTTATTTAATATTTCAAAATAGTTTTTGAAATCTGGTGAGTCTTTAAAAAGCTTATAATTGGTTGCTTTTGAACGGTTTTGGGTTTCATCATGCCAGTTCTGTCGAAATTGATCAGTGAGACATTGTCGTACACTTTGTTTTAACCACATAGAAGATGGAAAACATCCGGACAGTCAAGGTACAATATACAAGTCAAATCGTTAATAAGTTATAATTACCTGAAATACACAGCTTTGTTAATTGTGGAAAAGAAATTTCTTTACATGAAAATTTACTTCTTATAAAAATCATACCAATTTTACCCCCCCCCCCCCCCCTGAAAAAAAAAATCGCTTTTCTTGTGGCTTAAAAAATGAAAAAATTGCACCATAATCCTAATGCTTTATTACGTGCAATTGTGTATTTATTTTGTCAGTTTGTGATCAATTTCATATTATTAATTATTGTATTGTCATAATTTCATATATTGGAATTGTAATCCATGCGAAATGTTTCAAATGAAAAGTTTTTTAAAGTGAAGACGAGAAGTACTTGCTACAATCAATACAAAGTTATCGAAGTGCGATTGTTGCCTGACATTGCGGGACCAGTACAAGATAATTGGGTAACCAGTCAATAAGTCTAAGCAGATTTACCTAACTTAACTATGACCGATATGGATACAATGTACCAATTCATAAAATACTGGGCGCAGACATCTTGTGAAGCTTTTAAGAATGTTGGTAATTTCAATGATTTAAGGTACCCCCGATTTGTATCAAAAATGTATCCCCCCTTTTTGAGCCTCATTTTTCGGCATGAAAAACCATGGGAAGGTACCATTTTCGTTGCATCAAATTAATCGGATACATTTCCACTTAATTGAGGTGCTGTTATTTTTAAAGAAATTAATTATTTTCTTTCATATCTTGGTACCCACATAAGGAGATTAAGATACAAACCGAATTGGTACTTTGCATTTATATAGTTATATGGAGGACGGATTAATTCTTGATAAGTAAGTCAAGAAATACCAAAGGGATATTCGAAGGAGAGAAACATCGTAACAACTGACAAACTCTGGAGAAGAACGAAGACAAGACCAAAACAATACATGCACTACAATTAAAAACTAAAAACATATGAACAACATGGACCCCACCAAAAAACCGGGGGTAGACTCAGGTGCTCCGGAAGAGTAAGCAGTCTCTGCTTCCTGCAGGACACCTGCCATGCTGTCCATGTCAAATCCGATATGCGGAAGGGAATATCAATGGAACAGGTCCATTTTCATTTGGGAAACGGTGTTTTCATATCTCTCAACCAAGTCATGATGACGCCCATAAAACTTTAATAAGGACGACTTCAGCTTGGGAGCAACGTACCCCTGTCTGAGCAACTTTTCTGTCAGAAGCCGGGCTCTGTCCAGGAAGTCAATGTATATGTCACAAGCTCTGGAATAACGTATGAGTTGTGAAATAAATACTCCATACGCTGGTATGGAGTATATAAGCCCATTTTAAGTGTATATACAACGTATAAATCTGTTCCATTTTTCCTATCATGTTTGCTTTTTGTCGTCTATGTTTGATGTTTTGTTTTTGATGGGCAGATGTTTCATTGTTGACCTTTTCTTAACCTTCATTTCTAATTGACAAGCAGCTAACATGTTCATTGACACCAATTTGATGTGAAGATGACGACGATGTACGGTTTATTAAAACCTAAAACGTTGAAAACCAAAAAAAAAAAAAAAAAAATAATAAAAAAAAATAAAATAAAAAAATAAAATAAAATAAAAAAATAAAATAAAATAAAAAAACAAAAAAAAATAAAATAAAATAAAAAAAATCGATCCAAAGTCGCTGAATAACATGGTTCGTATTTTAAAGTTTATTAATTATTGCTCTTCCGCAGAAAATTTTGTAACTTCTAATTTGGTGAACAATCGTCAACTTAGATCTGAAGTTGCTGCAGTACACCATTTCACAATTTATTACAATAGTTATTGATTCAACTGCAATTGTCAAATTAATAGATTTGGTTTATCAGCATCTGATATAATACCAAAACGTAGCCTAGAATGTAAAAACAAAAATTACTATATCTAACTCTCTATTGATTCTCTATGTTGATTCTTATCTTATTTTATGTTTGTGTTTTATACCACTTGATTCTTTTTTATCAAAAGTTCTGTTAATTGGTATCTCATTGTTGACCTTTCCATGCTATTATTTGTTTGATTATTACCTAATTAGAGGATGGAAGAGGAGTATTTAAATTTATTAAAACACAGTGTTCTATTGGTATGACTGATGTGTACCTTATACACAGTTGTTCTTCACAACCATCTAAGGTAATGAAACACAATTATATCATAAAAACACTCTATTAAACAAAATATCTTTAACACTAGTAATTCATTCGCTGGTACTCATTCTTATTATATTAAGTATTAATAATGGAATGCTTGTTGGAAAATATTGGATTTTTAAAATAATAACCCCCTTACATTAATTTAATATATATATATAAATTCATTAATTCAAAGTCCAAAATAAACTTAATAAAAAATACAATCTTTTTTCTAGTAAATATAAACTTTTTATCTGGATAAATTGTAATACATTTAACATTTTTTACCGGATTTCGAAAATTTATTATTATTCGGAATACCTCTTCATTGTATCAATATACATTTGTTTTTCTTATGATTGACTCTAAAATAAAAAGGGCGGTACAGGCCTGAAATTATTTGTCCAATCAAATTCTGATAAAACCGACGCTACTTATCATTCAGTTTAAATACTTACTTTATCGTTACCCTCTTATTCAATAACTGTTAGTTAATGTGTAAAATTAATTTCTGTGTACACGTTAATTATATAGGAGTTAATATCAATCTACACTGCAGAAAGACCAAGCTTTAAAAACAGTTTCATGTAAGTATAATTTTCTTTTAAATTTATTATCTATATAGAGAAAAATTGAATTCTAGATTGAGCATTTTCTATTCATACTCACATGGAAGGTAAATTTTAAGAGGTCCCAGATTTGTTAAAATGGCTTACAAAATTGTGAGCAATATAATTAAAAGGGCCTAGACAGTTCAATCCAAAGTCCAAATAAGGTCAGCTTTACAGGAGGGAGTTGAAACTCTACTTTTAAGAGAATTTTATTGAAAATGTCAACACAAGTTTCGAGAAATTACGTCATAACCGAGACAATGAGTACTTAGAAGAATGATGTCTACGTGGACTATATATATGTGTGTGTGAAAAAGGGCAAAGAATAAATAAAATTCATATGGATGCGACAATCAAAGAGAACAAAACTGTTTTTAAATTTATCAGTAGAATATTAAATAGATGATTCCTAAAAACGTATAAGAGCAATATACGTCTGTATATTATAAAAAAATCAAATGCAGTATTAGATTCCTTTGAAATTAATTCAATTTAAAAACAAAGTGTTCTATTTTGATCTTTGGCAAATTCAATAAGAGGGTAACAGCAGAACATATTTCAATTTCTATTTTATCTGCTGTTGTCGAATGTATATTTTTGAACAAAAGAAAAAATCAAAACGTATTAATTTTGTTTTTTTTTTCACATCAGAAATAACATTTGAAAAGCACACTTAGCAAGTGCTTTAATTTAGCATTTTGCGATTTGTTTAAACATATAGGTATAATACATTAGAATCATATGATATAAATATTGGCGGATTGCGTTAAGTTCATGAGAAACTCATACAATACTGAAAAATTTACTGGTTGCACTATCCACTATCCACGTTGGTAAAATATATTTAGATGATTGGACTGAAAAAAGGATATTTAATTTTTTTTCCTGCAGAAATACATTTTTTTCATTGTTTTTCGAAAATTATTTATTGCAAGTTTATGAAGAACATTTTACTTATGTTTTGATTTGCAGAATTCAAAAACTATATCATGAAAATGTTATCAAATGTTTTACCATTTTCAAATTTTGATATTCCCAAAAGATTTAACTGAGGATTTGAAGTACAAATATTTTGTATGAATATGTTCAAATTTAAAAATAATTTTAGGACATTTTCCATAAAATATAATATATCTTTTATAGTTTTAGAAAACGTTTTCAGGATATCAGTTGAAATATTTTCATATGACTTCAAAGTATTTTTCGTTACTGCTTTAAAAATATCCAGAAAAATGTTTTAGATAAGTTTATAATGATATTAACTCTGTAATTGTTCGATATGTTTAAAATGATATTAACTCTGGCATATATTTTAACATTATTTGATGATATTTTACAATATCTATAGAAAAAGATTTTGCAGAACATTTTAAAAACATTTGGCAAACATTTTTGTTATGTAAAAAGTTAAATTCTATAATACAGAACGAAATTTAATTAATTAACAAGGGAAATTGCAATTAGAAGCCTCATGAAGGAGAACTTATTCATATATGTGTCCCGAAATTTTAATAGAATAAACTAACATTTAGAAGGCGGATCAGTAGGCCCTTTGAAGGATAGCATTTGTTGTTTATTCTCCAATAGTTCAGCTGTAATTTTGCGTTTATACAAATATTATTAAAACTATGTACAGATAATTAATACCCAATCCAAGGATTAGATTATTCTAAACGCGTATCAAAGCAGATTTATTCAGATTTTTATTATACACTCTGGTAGTATGCAATGTCAAAAGACATCCTGTGCATTAAAATTGCTACCAAAGAATGTTTTATTCAAATGAATTCATGTTAAATTATTTGATGTTATTTTTTTACTTGACAAAATACTATAATTTATGTACTGTAAAAAGGTATTAGATTTTAATTCTCAGAATAGGTTAATTCTATTTCTCGCAATATTCTGGTTATAATTGTTGGTCACTATGAAGGTTAATCAATCATTAAGGACTAAAGGCCAGGAACTGGGTATCCGAGAGTGTAAGTTACCGACATTATTATCTCAGTAGACTTATAGATACATGTGATGAACTTTTCAGTTGGTTAATTTTCAAATTCTGGCAGCTTTTAAAAAAGTTGACCTCACTGGTATTTTTGTTACTCTGTTAAGGCCTGGTTGACTAAATTACTCGAAATATCTCGGTAATTATGTATGCATTGCTTTCCATAGTTTGGTCACAAGCAAATCTAATTAAGGTCAATAATTATGAAAAGTGCATTGAACGAAAGAAATATGTTTACCTCGTGAATTATTTCTTAAACTGAAAAGGTCAATATCAATTCAATGTAACCCAATCGCCAAACCTTCAATCGAAAACAACATAAAAGAGCATAATACCCCTACAAACATGAATCAACAGAGAGTCAGAACAGTCAGACTTGATACAGAACCTTAGAAACTTATGTTAACAAAGCATAGAAAAATATTTCTAAACCTCAACGTTTTCTTTCAATATACTATTCACTTGACCTCAACATTGTCATTTGAAATAATTATATATCATTTTTTTTTCACCAATATGTATATGTTAATTTTTAGCAAATGTATCTACTACATATTTATATAACTTTATAAAGTGTTACTTCTGAAATATTTGCACTTCTAAAATTAGATAAATCTTTGGACGAATTTCTCACTTCTAAAATTTAGTATTTTAAAAAAAATTCAGCATTGAATATGGAAAATATAGGTATAAATACTGTGATAGGGAATATCGTTCCAGACTAACAGTGTTGCGGAAAATTTTCATAGGATTTTTCATCTAGTGTGTGTTCAAATATTGATGCATTAATAATATGGTGTCCACTTTTTAACGTTCCTAAAAGTTTTCGGACAACTATCCAAAACTGCATTAAAAATAACAGCTAATAAAATTCTCATATTTTCTTCTATCTTTTTAAATAATCACAGGTTATAAAAAGCTTATAAAATAATTTTCTGATACTTTAAAATATATGCATGCTGGGTTATCAACAATTTTCTGTGGTGCAAGTATTTCTCTGGGTGGCATTATATATTGAAACAGTTTCTATTTTAATATTTAAGCAAATTGTAATGCATTTTTTTAAAATTAAAAATAAATTATTGTATTAAATTAACTGTCTAGTCACTTAAAACCAAATCTCTGTTGAAATATTTGTATAACACATTTTGTTCCATGTTTACTTACATGTTAAAGTATGTATTTATATAATCTGTTTTGATAGATTAAGGCATCAATGTTTTATAAATTGCTGTATTTAATTTTGTAACTTTTGAAAACCATTTATTCAAACTAAAAACCTAAAAAAACAGGTCTGTGAAATCCATATTTATGACTTAAATGTGCAATATTATATTCTATCCATTTACAATGTATAGAAACCAAGCATTCATTATAAACTTTGATATATTATTCCCCAAATAGTAGTTTCTGTTAAATATACTGAAAATGTTATCTCTAATATTTCTTTATCAGGCCATTGTTTTAATAATATTCGCTATAATCCAGGAAAATAATTTTGAAGAATATTTAAAGCACTTTAATTTCATCCATGTTTTTAAAAAAAAAAAATTGCATCATCACTATCTCAGTCGACCAATCTTTTTATCCAGATCAAATGAAAAGTGCAAATCTATGTTGCAATATTTCTTGTCCTCCATCCTTATAATAAAATTAAGAAAGATTGAATGTTTAAATTGATCGTTTCAAGCCCCCTATCCTCATAGTTAAAATTAAAATACAGTTGCTCCAAAGAAATCTGTAGATAAACGTTTTGATTTTAGATGAATATCTTTATCAATTGTCGCCACTATTTTCCATCGTAGTCAAAATAATTGGGCTTACATTTTACCATATGCTTAGACCAATAAATGTTTTCATATTTTTCCTTAGGATGTTTTAATTTGCTTCAGTCAAGATGGAGAGCCAAATATGTTCATGATTCAAAGACAAGTTTACCTCTTCTTCAGATCTGACGAATATATTTATGTCCTGCGCAAGTTGGACTGGTTTTAGACTGTGCCATTTACCATCCAGTTTTATTTGAATACCCTTGACATTGTTATCTCTTATTTTGCGTGGTAATATTTCTAAGGGTATACATGTAGCAGGGCTATCGCACTGACCGGAAACCTGTTCTATGAAAACCGAATTTTCCCATTGAACTGTACATAAATCCCATTCTAATGTGTCAAGTAATTCTGATTGCATTTTATTTTTTCTTCTCCTAGTTTGTTATAAATTAAAACAAAAAATGAATCTGTAAATTAGTATAGCAAAGCAATATTACTGAAATTATATAACATAAGAATTAAGTTGATATTGTTTTTCGTAGTATAGATATCTGACATATACGTTTGCTTTCACTAATTATACCATATCTGATTGTGCAGAAGAAGACGGTAAGAATAATAATGAAATAAATAATATTCTCTATGTTTAGACAATTGTTTATACACTATCGTCAGAATTAAACTCAGATTTGTATTAAAATGTCTAACAATTTTCCTATTTTTGCAACATCAATTTACATTCAAATTTGAAGCTATTAGGATATATTTAGCATGGGTTAACTAACGATCATATATATATTTTCAAAATTATCAATACAAGTATGAATCTTTTTTAAGAGTGATAGTGGGGAATCGAAATTCTTTTTTGGCAGGCTGCCAAAAATACCGCGAATGTATGATTTTAGATTTCCTAAGTGTACATTAAAGATGCCAGGTAAATCGTCTGTGGATCAGTCAAATTTTGTTTCCATTTTAAATTCATTTAAAATGAAAAAAAAAAAAAACAAAAATGGACCACTTTAGCCTGACAAAAATAAATACCTGATGATATAATTGAGATATCAATATGATTTCATTTCATGTTCCGGTTTTTTGAAATTATTTATTTTAATGTGACATTAAATGTGCAGCTGATAGACATTTAAAAAATGGAAAAATCAATTTTTGCCCTTTGCCCAAAATCACGTAGAAATAACATTTTCCCATTTAAATGAAAGTATACAATAGACAGTTTAATGGTTCATTAATGAAAAATAAAAATGAACTAAAATCATGAATTCAGAATAAATGTTAATTTTGTTTGGCAATTTCAAAGTAAACTGATATTTGCTGATGAAATTCACGATCTGAACATTAAAGAACCACTAGTTAAAATTAATTGTCAAATACTTATTAGGTCCTCATAAAAATTTGAGTGACTATGTATTTAACAGATTGTGTCTTATGTCGTGAAGTAGTTTTTTTTAACCTGTGTCAATACAACAGTTGGTTCTTACATCTCCAAACAGACCCTGATATTCGTTAAATTTACATTAACTGCCAATTAATTATATTTAGTTATACATCAACGTTGTTGGGTTTATTTAAAAGATTAAATACCACTCTTCTATAATAAACTGACAATTTGCTTCTAAAGATGAGAAATATTCTTTTTCTACTACTAAAATTGACAAATATTTAACTATAAATGAATGTCTCAAATATGTATTACTTAATTATGGCAGCAATGGCTGATTAGAAAAAAACTTAAAACATGAATACCCTAAGTGGACATGAAATATGCCATAATTCATCATTTCACAAATTTCATAGGCAGGTTGCCAAGAAAAAAAATTGTATTACCCGACTAAGATGTTCCAAAAATTATATCATCTAGTACCAATAAATTAGAAATGTATATATGAATTTCAGTAATATCATGTCCAAAACATTCCGACATCCTAAAGTATGAAAATAATGGTAGTTTGGACTAAAGTTAAGAATTGCCAAATTGACGAATTTGATGCCAGCTCTGTAAACAAATCTCACATTAGTCCATCAGTGTTATATCTATTTCATCAATATATGGCATAAGCTGAAAACATAAAACCGAACGAAGTTGCAAAGTGATTAAGAGTTTTATTACAAAGCAAGCAGAGAAAATGCTTATTTTAAATCCTAAATTTTGGCAACAGAAACATTTTAATAATATTTGTTTTGACTTTTAGCATAACCCGATTATGTGTTCTTGCCTTTCACGAATACTGCCAATTTAAATAGCACTACATGACTACATAGCATTCAGCCCTTTATTGGAATGTTATTTCTGACTATTTTGTTTAAAAGTGCGTCATTATCTGACCAACAGCAATAGGTGCCTTACATATTTTTGCAGCTTAACATGTATCTAAATAAGGAACCTTCCAAACTACTTTGTCCTTTATAGCTAACATTGTTGGTAATCATACTGTTTTGATTTATACTTTTATGGTTTTTTTTACACCTGAGGGTCACAATGGATAAGTTACAATCAGTTACAAATCCTGTCTATAACAAATCAGAATATCCGTGTTCCCTGTTTATCTTATAATTGTGTTTTAATATATTGTTTTCGGCAAAACGTCTGCCGATTGGATGGTGTTATCATTTATTACATGTATACAAAATTCTCTCTGAACTAAAAATGGCACAAATAAAATAACATATGGAATGCTTGTTGGAAAAATATTTATTTTTAAAATAATACCCCCCCCCCCCCCCGACCACACACACACATTTAATATATATATTAATTAATTCAATGTTTAAATTAAACTTAATGGAAAATACAATCTTGTTTCTAGTAATAAAACTTTTTATCTGGATAAATTTTATTACATTTTACATTTTTAGCCGGGTTTCGAAAATTTATTTTCAGTCGGAATACCGCTTCATTGTATCATCATATAAAACTAAGGATTTGAAGTACAAATATTTTGTATGAATATGTTCAAATTTAAAAATAATTTTAGAACAGTTTCCATAAAATATAATATATGTTTTATAGTTTTAGAAAACGTTTTCAGGATATCAGTTGAATATTTTCATATGACTCCAAAATCTTTTTCGTTAGTGTTATAAATTATCCAGAAAAATGTTTTAGAAGTTTATAATGATATTAACTCTGCAATTGTTAGATATGATTAAAATGATATTAACTCTGGCATATATTTTAACATTATTTGATGATTTTTTAAAATATTTATAGGAAAAGATTTTACAGAACATTTTAAAAACATTTGGCACACATTTTTGTTATGTAAAACATGAAATTCTATAATCCAGTACAAAATTTAGTTAATTATCCAATTCTCCAAAGCTTCACGAAGGACAACTTATTCATATCTGTTTCCCGAAATTTTAATAGAATAAACTAACATTTAGAAGGCGGATGAGGAGGCACGTTGAAGGATAGCATTTGTTGTTTATTCTCCAATAGTTCAGCTGTAATTTTGAGTTTATACAAATATTATTAAAACTAGGTACAGATAATTAATACCCAAATCCCAGGATTAGATTATTCCAAACTCGTAGTAAAGCAGATTTATTTTCAGATTTTTATTATACCCTTTGATAGTATGCATTGTCAAAAGACTGTAGTAAAGTTTGTCTTGATTTTATTATTTTCATTTTAAAGAAAAAGAGCATAATACCCCTACAAACATGAATCAACAGAGAGTCAGAACTGTCAGACTTGGTACAGAATCTTAGCAACTGGTTTATCCGAATGTTAACAAAGCATCGAAATGTATTTATAAACCTCATTGTTTACTTTCATTGTACTATTCACTTGACCTCAACATTGTCATTTGAAATCATTATATATCATTTTTTTCACCAATATGTATATGTAAATTCTTACCAAATGTATCTACTACATATATATATATATAACTTTATAAAGTGTTACTTCTGAAATGCTTGCATTTCTAAAATTAGATAAATCTCTAAATTTCGCACTTCTAAAATTTGGTATTTTAAAAAATTCAGCATTGAATATGGAAAAATATTGGTATAAATATTGTGATAGGTAAAATCTATCGAGACTAACAATGTTGCTGAAAATTTTCATAGGATTTTTCATCTTGTGTGTGTCCAAATATTGATGCATTAATAATATGGTGTCCATTTTTTAACGTTTCTTAAAGTTTTCAGACATATATCCAAAACTGCATTAAAAATAACAGCTAATAAAGTTCTCATATTTTCTTATATTTTTTTCTTATATCTTTTTAAATAATCACAGGTTATAAAAAGCTCATAAAATAATTTTCTGATACTTTAAAATATATGAATGTAGTGTTATCAACAATTTTCTACGGTGCAAGTATTTCTCTACGTGGTATTATATATTGAAACAGTTTCCATTTTAATATTTAAGCAAATTATCTTGCATTTTTTAAAATTAAAAATAATTTGTGGTATTAAATTAACTGTCCAGTCACTTAAAACCACATAAATTCTGTTCCATGTTTACTTACAAGTTAAAATATGTATTTGTAGAATCTGTTTTAATAAATTAAGGCATCCATGTTTTATAAATTGCTGTATTTAATTTTGTAACTTTTGAAAACCATATACTCAAACTAAAAACCTAAAAAACCAGGTCTGTGAAATCCATATTGATGACTTAAATGTGCAATATTATCTTCTATCCATTTACAATGTACAGAAACCACGCATTCATTATAAAATTTGATATATTATTCCCCAATATCATTTCCTGTTAACTATACTGAAAATGTTATTTCTAATATTTTTATCAAGCATTGTTTTTATAATATTCGTTATAATCCAGGAATATAATTTTGAGGAATATTTAAAGCACTTTAATTTCATCCATGTTTTTTTCAGAATAAAATTGCATCATCACTATCTCAGTCGACCAATCTTTTTATCCAGTTAAAATGAATAGTGCAAATCTGTGTTGCAATATTTCTTGTCTACCATCCTTATCATAAAATTAAGAAAGATTGAATGTTTTGAGCCCCCCTCCCCCCATCCTCATAGTTGAAATTAAAACACAGTTTAATTGCTCCAAAGAAATCTGTAGTTTAACGTTTTGATTTTAGACTAATATCTTTATCAATTGTCGCCACTATTTTCCACCGTAGTCAAAATAACTGCGCTAAAATTTTACCATATGCTTAGACCAATAAATGTTTTCAGACTTTTCCTTACGATGTTTTAATTTGCTTAAGTCAAGATGGAGAGCTAAATATTTTCATGATTCAAAGACAAGTTTACCTCTTCTTCAGATCTGACGAATATATTGGTGTCCTGAGCAAGTTGGACTGGTTTTAGACTGTTTTATTTGAATACCCTTGACATTGTTATCTTCTCTTATTTTGCGTGGTGATATTTCCAAGGCTATACATGTAGCACGGCTATCGCACTGACCGGAAACCTGTTCTATGAAAACCAAATTTTACCATATAACTGTACATAAATCCCCTTCTAATGTTTTAAGTAATTTTGATTTTTCTTCTCCTGTTTTGTTATAAATTAAAACAAAAAAACGAATCTGTAAATTAGTATAGCAAAGCAATATTACTGAAATTATATAACATAAGAATTAAGTTTATATTGTTTTTCGTAGTATAGATATCTGACATATATGTTTGCTTTCACTAATTATACCATATCTGATTGTGCACAAAAAGACGGTAAGAATAATAATGAAATAAATAATATTCTCTATGTTTAGACATTTGTTTATACACTATCGTCAGAATTAAAGTCAGATTTGTATTAAAATGTCTAACATTTTTCCTATTTTTGCAACATCAGCTTTACATTCAAATTTGAAGCTATTAGGATATATTTAGCATGGGTAAACTAACGATCATATATATATTTTCAAAATTATCAGCACAAGTAGGAATCTTTTTTTAGAGTGATAGTGGGGTATCGAAATTCTTTACTTGGCAGGCTGCCAAAGATACCTCGAATGTATGATTTTAGATTTCTTAAAACTTAAGCATATTTCTTTTCCCTCTAGGATATTTCAATTTAATTTTTTTTCTTATTGATTAGTATTAATTTTATTATTTTTTACCTGTACATTAAAGATGCCAGCTAAATCGTTTGTGAAACAAACTTGCAGGAAATATAGGATCAGTAAAATTTTGTTTCCATTTTAAATTCGTTTAAAATGAAAAAAAAAATGGCCCACTTCAGCCTGACAAAAATAAATACCTGTTGATCATATAAGTAAGATATCAATATTATTTCATTTCATGTTCCGGTATTTTTGAAATTATTTATTTTAATGTGACATTAAATGTGCGGCTGATAGACATTTAAAAATGGAAAAATCATCAATTTTTGCCCTTTGCCTAAAATCACTTAGAAATAACATTTTTCCATTTGAATGAAAGTATACAATTGACAGTTTAATGGTTCATTCATGAAAAATAAAAATGAACTAAAACATGAATTCAGAATAAAAGTTTACTTTTGTTGCAATTTTAAAGTAAAAATGATATTTGCTGATGGAATTCATGATGATCTAAATTGTTCACATGTCTATTTGTCCTAAGTTAGAGCAGTGACATATGAGAATTAACTGCTACCAGTATGTTTCCAGATGATTTATACTTCATATTACCGCACCTGTTTGATACTTAATATATCAGAAGTCAACATGTTTAAGAAATTGTTTTTTTAAAATTGACACTTTAAACTTCAAGAAAGCATTTTCTTATGTACCTATTTCGCGAAAATTCCACTTTCATTAAAAGAATAATTCTTTTTATTGATTAAGTTTAATCTTTATTATCATTGTTTGTCTTAATCATAGAAATGTATTCTTTTAAATACAATAAAGCTATGTGATGTATCCTTATGAAAATTAATATTCTTGAAAGTAAAATTCAGCACTCTCGACTTCGAAAATATTTTATCAGCTGGAAATTGAAAAGCCACTAATTAAAATTAATTGTCAAATATTTATAGGTTCTCATAAAAATTTGAGTCACTATGTATTCAACAGATTGTGTCTTATGTCTTGAAGTAATTATTTTTACCTGGGTCAAATTAATACAGCAGTTGGTTCTTACATCTCCAAACAGACCCTGAAGGCCCCGTGAAATTGATATTCGTTCAATTTACATTGACTGCCAATTGGTTATATTTAGTCATACAGCGATGTTGTTGGGCTAATTTAAAAAATTAAATACCACTCTTCTATTATAAATTGACAATTTGCTTCTAAAGATGAAAACTATTCTTTTTCTATTACTAAAATCGACAAATATTTAATTATAAATGAATGTCTCAAATATTTATTATTTAGCTATTGCAGCAATGGCTGATTAGTGAAAAAGTTAAAACATGAATACCCTAAGTGGACATGAAATATGCCACAATTCAAGAAAATTCAAATTATCATTTCACAAATTTCATAGGCATGTTGCCATGAAAAGAATTTGTATAACCCCAGTAAGATGTTCCAAAAATTATATCATCTAGTACCAATAAATTAGAAATGTATATATGAATTTCAGTAATACCGTGCCCAAAACATTCCGACATCCTAAAGTATGAATATAATGGTAGTTTGGACTAAAGTTGAACATTGCCAAATTTGACGATTTTGATGTCAGCTCTGTAAACAAATCTCACATTAGTCCATCATTGTTATATCTATTTTATCAATATATGAAATAAGCTGAAAACATAAAACCTAACAAAGTTGCAAAGAGTTTTATTACAAAGCAAGCGGAGAAAATGATCATTTTAACTCCTAAAATTTGGGAAAAATAGATTTCCGTTTCTATGGCAACAGAAACATTTAAGTAAATTTTTTTTTTACTTTTAGCATAACCCGATTATGTTTTCTTCGTGTACAAATTTTAAAGAAAATATGGGAGTATGCATTTCCCAATTATTCTGGTCCTTACAGAGAATTGTATTTAAATTTATACTGGCCTTTCAGGAATACTGCCAATTTAAATTGCATTACATGAATATATAGCATTAATCCCTTTATTGGAATGATATTTCTGACTATTGTGTTTAAAAGTGCGTCATTATCTGACCAACAGCTATGAGTGCCTTAGATATTTTTGCAGCTTACCCTGTATCTACATGCGGAACTGTCCAACCTACTTTTTGTTTATAGCTTACATTATTGGTAATCATACTGTTTTGGTTTATACTTTTACGGTTTTTCACACCTGAGGGTCCAGATGGATAAACTAAAATCAGTTAAAAACCCCTGTATATACCAAATCATACTATCCTTGTTCCCGGTTCATCTTATATTTTGTATTTGTCAAAACGTCTGCCGATTGGATGGTGTTAACATTTATTACATGTGTACAGAATTCTCTCTGACCTAAAAATGGCACAAGTTATTGGTCAGTTATCCAAAATTAAAGGTTAGGTTTCGAACTAGATTAGAAAGGATATAATGATGCTTTTATCGTGACTTCGCAGTGAGGGAACGGAAATTTGATAGTTACCTGAAGTGCTAAGCGATGCTATATCAGGTAGTTTCTTGTAAGTTTTATAGAAACTGGTGATATTTTTGCAAGTAAACATTAATACATTATTTATGATATTTATTTAAGAAATGGATTTACTAGTTTTTATTATAATGGTCATTGACCCAGATCCCGGATACAGGTTTGAAAGGGGAACCAAAGAACCACTAAGTCGATACCGCTGCTGGTAGACTCCAAGTCCCTGAGGTTATCCACAGCTTGATACCTAGTATTTCGATACTATTCCGAAGTTGATACATAAAATTTACTGGTACAAAATTTTAAAATTTGTGAAAACTAGGGAGTATCTCCCTGATACTTAGCTCTGTCTTTAGATAGTTTTGGCTTTACCCTTTAGGTCCTTTTGGCATTTTTGAATTTGCTCTTCAATTTTTTGGATTGTTGTTTTGGTTTTCACCATTTTAGGCTATGAGCACAACTGGTGAGTCGTAAATCGACGAAATGTGCACATCTTGTTGATCAAAATTGGTATCAAAGAATTTTATTTTTACCACTGGGTCGATGCCGCTGCAGGTGGACTCAAAGTCCCTGAGGGTATACACATCTTAGTTGCTAGTATTGCGATACTAGCCCGAAATTGATACATAAGATTTAATGTTACAAAATTGCAAGATTTGTGAAAACTAAGGAGTATCTCCGTTGTGTAGACCCCTGTCCTTAGATGGGTTTTACACCCTTTTGGTCATTTTGGCATTTTTGAATTGGCTCTTCAAGTTTTTTGATTGTTGTTTTGTTTTTCAATAATTTAGGCCATGAGCACATCTAATGATCCGTCAATCGTATATTTATAAATTTTTGTTAAAGATTTTATTTTTTTAGATTTGGTAATATATATAAGAATATCAGAGGGTAAACTGTTTCCTCATTGTGCCCTAACGATAAAGTGGGCAATATTTTACGGCTGTGGAGAATGAGCATACTATTGTCCCAGCTACTGTGTGCAATATATACTTGTAAGTCGATAATAAATACGACTCATTCTTAGCTAGAGAGTGTTAAGGATAGGCGAGTATTTATAAGTTTATTTTGACTTCGTAAACAAAACTCAATTTACTGAAAAATATATAATTTAAAAAACTCATGTGTACAATACATGATCTCAAAATTACAAAAAATTATTTCAAAGTCGATTTTAACCCGTTAGGCAACTTTCCGTTAGTAGAGATATGGCTTTGCCTTTGAACGGTAATTATCAAAACACGTGGTAAGTCTTCATATAACTGGATCCACTCCATTATTTCACGTAGCTGCACATCTAAAGCGGCGCCACAATCATCAACAATATCACGTGGTCATTCCACAAGTTCTGCCATACTAATGCCTTGGGATTTAGCAATGTATTGAACAATTCATAAATACATTTGTAAAAACACATTCACAATTAATGAACAATTTATTAATTCACGTACATTATAATGTACCGATTTCCATTGAAAATACCAGGAATTTTGTTGTAAGTCACGTTTACAATAGTAAAACCCTACTGAAAAAACAATACACGTATTTCAATATACTAAACTTGCATAATTGCAAAAATGTTAAACACGTATGCGCTCCATACATAAAGTGTAATATTACTGTTACAACAACGACATATGAAAAAGACCAACATAAATACCTAAGTTAAGTCTGAATATTTAATTCATAAATTGATTAAAAAAGAGCTTGATGGGACATTTGAAGACAATATTTTCCTATTGTTAACTTTCCCTTCCTTCTCGAGTAGCAATATACATTTTTACCAGCATCAGGTGATATTATACATACTATTAGGGTCCATGCACGACATAATACAGCAATATACTATAAAATTAGGGGGACCATATCACAAGGTGATATGATACATACAATAATGGTCCAAAACAAGTTTTATACAGCAAGATACTACAACTCTCGGTAGAGGCCATATCAACAGTTGATATAATATCTTAACAAAGGGTCCATAACCAGACACAATGCTGCAAGATAATATAATTCTAGGAGGGGATCATATCAGCAGGTGATGTTAAGGTTATGGTCCTTAACAAGACATAACACAGCAAGATACTCTAACTCCAGACCATATCAGCAGGCAATGTTATATCTTCAGAAAGGGTCCATAACCAGATGTAATGTAGCAAGGCACTATAACTTGAAGCAGTGGCAATATCAGTAGATTATATTAAACATGTTATTAAGCTCAATAAAAGACATAATACAGCTGATACTATAACTTAAGGTGGGGTTATAGTATCTTGCTGTATTATGTCTGGTTTCAAACAGTTTTTTATTATAATATCACCCTTTGATATGGCATATCAGAGGGTGATACTATAATAATATAACTGTTTGAAATCACACACAATACAGCAAGACTTTATAACTCTAGACTGGGGCCATATAAGCAGATTATCTTATATCGTCAGATGGGGTTCATAACCAGACATAAAATAGCAAGACAATATAATTCTAAGTAGGGACCATATCAGCAGTTGGTGTTAAAATAGAGTTCATAACAAGACATTATGCAAGGAGATACTAGAAAATGTATTTATAAGCAGGTGCTATTATATATAAAATTGGGGTCCAGAAACAGACATATCGCAAAACACTACAACTCTATGTATGTCTGATTATGGACCCTGACAGTAAATATAATACAAAATGTCGATATCGACCCTACCTGGAGTTACAATATCTCGCTTTATTGTGTCTGGTTATGGATCCTGTGTAAAAATATTACATAAATTGTTGATATGGCCCCTACATAGAGTTATAGTATCTTGCTGTATCATGTTTGTTTATGGACCCTTATTGAAGATATAATATCTCCTGCTGATATGGTCATAACCTATAGTACATTATCTCTGGTTATGCACTCTATCAGAAGAAAAAACACCTAGATTAAAAATATCTTGCTGTAGTAAGTCTTGTTCATAGTATGTATAATATCACATGCTGATACGGCCCATATCTAGTGTCACAGTGGCTTAGTATATTATGTCGGGTTATGAACCATATCTGAAGAAATAACATTACCTGATATGGCGCCTACCTAGAGTTAGATTATTTAAGGTTATTGACCCTAACAGTATATATAGTATCACTGTTGATATGGCCCCTACCTAGTGTTAGATTATTTTGCTGTAGGAAGTCTGGTTATGGACACTAATAGTATGTATAATACCACCTGCTTATATGGTCTCTACCTAGAGTTAACGTATCTTACTGTATTATGTCTGGTTATGGACCCTAATAGTATGTATAATATCACATGTTGATATGGATCCTACCTACAATTATCTTCTTGTTATTTTATGTCTGGTTATTGACCCTATCTGAAGATGTACATGTAATCAAAGTAAGATTTCCAGTCATATAAACTTAAACAAGGGCTTCTCTCGTGAGAGGATCCGTGCAAAGTTTATGCCTTTTTGTGTAGACTCATTGACAACTCTGGCTAAGTCAAAAATAGATGAAATATTACTGCTCAGATACTTAAGCTTCAAAAACACCTATCGTGTATGTTGCGGCAACACAAAGGATGGTTCAACTTTCCAGATTAACCCTTGTATCGCTCTCAAACAGAAACACTGCATTACAGCATTGTTTTTGCTTTGACCAACAGAATTGTCACTATGAAAATGGAGTTGATCTGACTTTCTACGTATCAAAGAAATGATGCAAATGATTAATTCTTTCATTATCACAGTTTCCTGTGTACGATTCCTTATCAGTAAGATATGTTACTTGTTTAGGATGTACAAATAACAAATATACAACATTAATGACGTGTCTTAACACAGACTGGCCTACCTTTCTGAGATAAACTATAATAAATGAAGGATATCTGATTATATTTTATGGCATCATGATATACAATATCATACAATACAAATTGCAATGCATGGTTTATCTTTAAATTTAATCTCTAAATGTCAATCTTGATTACTGGTATAATTCCTCACTTTTTAATGTTGAGACTTTAGCAAAGAATAACCACCTCTCTGGCATTATGGGTTTTAAGAAATAATCATTGATTTTTTGCTAGGAGACACGGATGGAATTTGAAAAAGACAGGTTCCAAAAGTTGCTGAAAAATTGCAGATTCAAAAATGGAGTTAAATAAAAATTACTGAATATCACCTAGCAGTAATACATATAAGTACAGGGAATTTGAACTCTTATCAGCAAAATTGGAGGAAAACCACAATATTTCAAATTAAAATGAAAGTCCAGTTGTGATTTGTATAGTTGATAAATTCGACATTGTTTTGCCTGCTGAAACATTTTGTTTTTTGGTAAATTTGAGGATGTGGAATGATTGTAATTTCTTTTTTTTATTCATAGCCATAAAAAACAACTGCATATTTTTAAATCCATGAAACTATATAAATACATATACAAATAAAATATGTTTGTTGCGAAAAAGCTCATAAGAGTCGAAAACGAGGTATGTTATGGTGAGATGTTAAAAGGAGCATAAAGCGAATGAAACGTACAAAAGACACAGGTCGAAGAAAATCAAATGACGAATAATGACCGAACAAAAAATGATAAAGTTAAAATTTTCCAATATTAAATATATGCTCAGTCCACAGTAAAAATGTATAATAAAAATGGCCAAAATCTTATAATATTTTTAATTTCTTATCTTCTTCTTCTGCAATGCTTGTTTGAAAAAAATGTAAATTTAATTCATTATCCATTTATTTATCCATTTTTTTCTTTTCATGGTAATTATAGGATTTTTCTCTTGCATGGATGAAATCAGTAAAAAATCCAGACTGTTCTTTTCACGTGTATGGAATACATACAAATACATGCGTTGTGAAAATCTTAGCAATAATTTGTATTCAATTAGAATGTGAATTTGATAAAATTATTCATGTTAAAAAATATGGAATTATACAGGGTCAGAGGTCAAATTATTTTACATAAATTAATAGCAAAGACATATTATTTTACACTTTATAACCCCCAAACTTTTTCATTTATATAGGGAGCATATATTTTGTTCAATACAATTTCCCTTTATTTAAAAAAAAAAAACGTAATGATAATTCAATAAAGCATGAAAAACTTAAGTTTCAAAGAAAATTGATTTCACAAGGGATGGACAGCAGGCAATAGGTAAAAATTGCAACGCCAATGAAAAGTGGTATCATTTATGATTTTTAAAAACTTTGTTTTGTCAAATCTTTCGACTTGTGGCCATTTTCCCCTGTTTTGTTTTAGCTTTATTTTTTTCTTTGTTCATGTACATAAGAAATCATTCTCAGATTTAAGTGTACTCAATTATTAGGTTTCTGGACAATGCGTTCGTCCAGTGCTCATTGTATCAGGATGAACCTTTTGGTATATAATTTCTAAACATGAACCGCAGATATGATATTCTGTTTTATGATGATTAGGATTGCCCATTAAACTTATTTTATCATGTGTAACTCTTCCAAGAAGGGCTTTCAAATTCTTACAATAAATTATATATATATCATACTGATTCTATTGCTATAATAAAAGGTAACCAAATCTATAATCAGAGGTTCGATTCTGCGAGGCTGTACAATACGCCCTGTACAATATTTCCTTTATCCCAACTAAAATTCCATTTGAAATAATGTCATCATTTCCTGTGCATTGTCTCTCATTAAATTTTCCATTTTAAATTTTTTTTATCTGAAACCATAAAAAATTATGGAATAGTCCTGGGTTCCATTTCATATTGTGTATTTATGGTCGCAATTTCAATAGATAGTTATTAAAAAGCCAACCCTTAATGATAAATATTCACCTGGCTGACATTACTGTCATTAAGTACCATATATATTATTACATACTAGCATAACACTAATGAAATCTGTGACATTATCTTCCAAAGATCATATGCACCCCACGCCTCCAATTGAACAATGGTTATGGCAGAAGTTAACAATTCAACTACCCTTTCTTTAAAGAATACAATTTAATGATATTTACATTTATATTTTAATTTCACCTGGCTAACATTACTGTCATTAACTACAAACTATATCATTACATTCTATCATTACACGAATGAAATTATCTTCCAATGAAGAATTTATATGTGTCGTGTAAATTATTAAAAAGAGTTGTTAGGAATTCGAAATAAGCCCCATATGATTCAAAAGATATTTAAATTTATCAAAGGGTAAATAGATAGGTGATCGAATTTCCCCTTAAAGGAAATGAATCTCTATTCAACGTAATTACCTGTCACATTTTCATAATAAATAATTTTTATTAAGAAAATGAGACATATCGTTATACTCTACTTTTATAATTTTACTTTATACAATTTTAATTGATACTAACATACGATACATTTCCTGCATATAATAAGAAACAAGATGTATTCGTGGGAAAGTATAACAACTGCAGATTTAGTGAGATATAAATTGACCAAAAAAAAAAAAAAAAAAAAACCAAAAAAAAAACCTAAAGTATTTAATAAAACTTATATTTAGCAATTAATGATATATGACTAGAGTAAACACAATCTGGCATGTTGTTTGTATATAGGAAAAGTAATATAGGGTCCTAAATTGAACCATTTTGTGACTCCACGTATTACATTTTTCCAATCAGACGAGCCAACGGTTACTAAAATATAAAAAACTTCAAGGAATTCCAAAAATTACACAGTTTGTGTTCAATTTTATATGAGAAACAGTATAAATATCCTTTGCAAAATCTAAGTAAATACAATCTGTTCTTATTTTGTTGTTATAAAATTTAGTCAACTCATTTATAAGTTGAATAACGCATGAAAGCATGGAAACCATGTTGATGACATGATAAAATTATATCTCTGACAATATCGGCAAAAGAACACAGAAGTGACAAAACAGTAGGAAAATTCTGTGAAATCGTACTCATGAGAATGGAACACAACACACACATGCCATAAGGATACATGTGTAGCTAAATGATAATAAAAAAATATGTATTAAAAACAACACATCACAGAAACTAAAGCAGTAGCAATGTGAACTAAAACGTGGGAGCGCTTAATATGGTCTGGAAGGGTAGGCATGTTCTGATCGGTTAACGGAACCAGTGATGTGACATTGCCAATAATCAAAATTTAGGGAAGTGTTAAGTCAGCTACAATGTATATAAATTGAAATATTTTGCACGAAATGACATAATTTATGAGAACAATACTTTTCCTACAAATTATCTCCTCCGACTGTAAAAGAAATAAAAGAGCGATGATTCTATTTTGGATAGGTATATATATCACTGAACGTTTATTGAATGAACCAAAATCTATATGAAAGCTTCATATGAAGGTGAATAAAATAATTGCCTCACCTTTAAAAAGAGCAAGCTATGCCACAAATTTAACAATTTTGTAACAGTACATTTAAAGTATCAAATCATGTCGCCAGTTCTAATGAACCTATTATGCAGCTGGCTAGTTCTTGGTGTTGTAAAGATATAACTAGTATTGAGGGTCCTGAGACGACCGTTGGACAATGCCAACTTGCGTCTGTTACTAGTATCTTAAAGAGAAGAAGAGTGAATACTTAAGTTCACACTGGTTTTGAGTATTATTGCTCATTTTGTGTTTTGCTTTTTGTTTTGACGAACTTTTTATTTGGGTATTCTGGTTTATATAATGCATTTAATGTTGAATAAACATATCTGGTGACGTATTAACAACGTTCCCGTTACCGCAGGGGCTCCCAACATCAGTTTCTACGACTCCCTTAATTTTTTTTGGAATTCTCGAGTGGCGGCTATCTTGGAAAATCGAAAGCACTTGTGATGACCTATTTTAAAAACAAGTATCAAGTACGATTTTTTTCTAGTTTGAACGGTTCTCAATCTTTAAATAATATTGGACTTCTTAATAGTGCGTTGCACAACTTCAGATGGTGCTAAATTTTTATGCTAAATTTGGTTCAATTCCATTCAACCGTTTTTGAGAACACTCGAAAACCGTTTCAGTTACGGGAAAAAAGCCTTTGATGCTGCCCCTAGATCTTCTTGCAGCTCGAAACCAGTATTGTAAACATTGTTAGCATAAAGTAAAGACAACATTTACATAAAAGCAGGAAAAGTAAAAGTAAAAAAACCTATTGCGGACAATACATATATCTAGATTAACCCGTAACCAGACTTGGCAAATAAAAAATAATTATCCAAACATTATGAAGAGTAAATAACGACAGCAATGAAATAACTATGAAATGTGCACACCTTGCTATGTTATTCATAACAGAATATCACCACGTTTATCTATGTCATGATAAATAAGTCTTGTTATGATGCAGAAGTTCATGTGTTCTCGGTCTCTTTAATTTCAGCTCGGAGTGGTAGGTAGGATAATCAGCTGAATCATTTCTGAAATCATTTCTGAAAACATTTCAAATATAGCAATTCAAGAATTTATTCATAATTGTACCAGTACATCCTATAAGAATCATTTTGGCTGACAACACAAACCTTTTCCATTCCTAGTATTAGGTAGACTTACCCTTGTGTAGTCAAGAAGAACTTTTGAGAATCAGCGTGGCTGACAAAATAAACCTTTCCCATTCCTAGTATTAGGTAGACATACCCTTGTGTATTCAAGAAGCACTTGGTAGAATCAACGTGGCTGACAAAACAAACCTTTTTCCATTCCTAGAATTAGGTAGACATACCTTGTGTAGTTAAGAAGCACATGTGAATTAGTTAACAATGTTTAATATGTGAAAATGTATTTACAGAGGTTTCGAAGTTAGCAGTGACTTTCTTTAAATTTGATTTGCTTTATGTAGTTCTTTTTGCTATCACTGGGTCCTTTAAATAGTTTTGTGAAAGTTTTGGTTCTTTCACAATATGTAGAAAGTAACAAAATCTGCCCTGGCCAACATTTATTATTGTACCTGAATGATTAAAAGTTATACTTTATTTCAGAAGTCATGTATACAAATGCTATTTAACGGATATTTGACATAATTAATTTTCACAATTATTAAAGTTTCAATTTTCAATTCTTTATCAACCAAATGTTTTACAACATATAGGTATTAATAAATACATAATAACATAAATATATGATAAGGGCACAGACAGAAGTAGGAGATACAAATACAGTCAAATATATAAATTTGACTGTATATAGCAGATAACAATGGCAATATAAATTTACAAGAAAATAAAAAGTCAGAAACCGTCTTCTCTTAATTTAAGTGCTCGAAATATAAATTTTCCAAAGTTGAATAAATCTTTAACATTAGTAGTGCTAAATAACTGTAATAGTTTAAAAACAGATGGCTTACGCCAATAGAATGATTTAATAAAACAACAACGTAGATTTGAAGATAAAGGACATAATAAAATAACATGCATCTCATCAATACACAATTTACTTTCTCTGTAATGTATTTGTAAGTAGATGGCAGTTATTAAAGTTGGAATAACTTGTTGTCCGATCCTGATTGCTACATAATGAAATAAAATATTATTAGATTAATTTATTCATTGAAAGAATATAGTAGTCAAATAATAGAGGTACTGGAACTATGGAAGGTGGTACAGATCCGTACCAGACTGGCATGGTCACTGAGAGAGTGGCATAGACTTAACAGGATGGTGCAGACTAAACATTTGACAGGTAGACCAGCACGGACAAAAAGAAAGACAGGACACAGCCAAAATTGTCAAGGTGATTGAACAAACCCAGTAATTTTAGTTTTGTAAGTGAAAAAATATTTGTTTTCGGAGATTTGGTAAAAACCAAAGTGGTTGACGTTATTGTTCAACCAGTGACTTTTCTTCGTATAAGAGCACATAGTTTATCACATCCGATTACTAATACCTTTCCTTGGACTGAAATACAACAAGCCAGTGAGAGGGAAGTATAAAGGTTTGAACTGTAAGCCATAACAAATACAAAAGGTCAAATACCTTCTACAGATTTTAATGACTATCTAAATATTCAAAGCAAAAACATGACAGTAATACGATTAACAATATAAAACCATGATAAAGTCGTATACATTTCAGAAATTGTGTAAGACAGAAATTAACATAAAGATTGGAGTACTGAGAATAAAGATTGCTACTACCAATTCAGAGATTCGAAGAAATGTAAACGGAAGTTTTAAGGCACAGAAGGAAATAAGTATCAGAGTTTTATTTTATTACATTTTTTTAAACTGCACAAATTTTGGTTCAGTTGTTAAACCGATAAAAAGGTGTATAGGACATTGCGTTAAAACCAATGCAGAATCCTTAGACTTTATTATTGATTTCCATTATAAAAAATAAAGTTTGGATGTTACTGTATTCAAAACACACAGAAGATTTATGAATGAAACTCCAAATCTATATTTCTTACCTATCGAATTTTTTGTCAGAAAAAAAGTACCTTTCGATTGAATCATAATTTGAGTTAAGTTCTACTTTAATATTGCCTTATAAACATTCAGAATTTCATTTTGTTTTCAATTCATACACTAAGATAAAATATTACAAAGTTGCCTCTGATTGGTAGATTTAAAAGATCGCGATTAAATGGATATTTTAAAACATCTCCTATTCTAGCTATGTCAGGAATAAAAATGAAGTTCACTATCCAAAGTATTATTTCTAGATAATGAATATCACATGACCTTCACCTGTCTAATAACAGAAAGCTATTGCATTAGTTATGTTTCTTAATGAACTTAAAGATCTTTTTAAAATGAAAGTGTATTGTCAACGAGAGATTACTCCAGTTTATTTATTTTTGCTTACATGCAATGAATGCCACTTTTCTTTAATAGCCTGTTTCTTCAAATTAGTTTCTGTAAATATATGAATGGGAAATAGCAATTATATTTTTTTATCCATTCTTTTTTAACGAAATATATTTTCAGTAAGAAATTTGGGTTTAATAAAAGTGAACTTTCCGTAATATATTTTTGGCTCACTTTTGATTTTTTGTAATTGGAATTGTATTTTAAAACTGCTTTCATAAAAAAGTCTATATAAAGCTACATTTATTCATCATCCTAAATATTCAGTTTTAATTTAAAGTTCTGTCAAGAGGTACAAATTTATAAGAGTGGTGAAATATAATTATTAATAAAATGTCTGTGGTTGATTACTCTCTATGACAAGCTCATTTGCCTTAACTGAAATTTGGCTTCTTTTCGGTATTTTTGGTTGAGTACTTCTTGTTTAATATAAGTTTGGTTTTTGGTCTTCCAAATGTTTCGGTTTTAATGCTGCTCAAATGCGTCGTATACAGCAAAGTATAAATTTACTATATCTAATATTAGTATCTTTGGATTGTTATTTTATTATAAAAAATGAAACGTCTGATTGAGTATTTGTTTTCTAGAAGCATTGTATTTTCCACAGAATCTTGGTGAAGAATCTCATTCTGGTACTGTTTACTTTGATCACCATACCACGTCTGGTGTATTGCTTCATGAGTCAGCGTGAGATCTGACGTTTATATGACCGTGTGTTGGCACAAAATAAGTGAACAGTTTTCAGCCCTTTAGTGTATTGGTTTTATGTGTCGATCTTAGGGGAAATCCTTTAATTATCCAATAATATGCAACGCGTGTATATTTACTTTTGTGTAAAGCCAGTGTGTTGGCATACTGTGCCTGAAAAGTCTTTGCTAGTTGTTATCCTAAGAACTCAGTGTGTCGGCTTGATAGTTTTGACAAAGTGGAAAATTTGATGTAGTTCCATTTCATGTTGATGTGTTTCAACACTATATCTTATATCGGTAAGTGGAATGTTGCTATTGATCAAAGTGTAAAAAGTACAGGAATTTCATCCCTGAGAACCACTGATAAATCAGAATGGTATATATATATATATATATATATATATATATATATATATATATATATATATATATATATATATATATATATATATATTCAATGTCGATTCAATGTTCAATATAAATAAGAACTATAAATCGTAATTCCGGACGTTTCAGCCGGTCGACGGCTTTCCTCACCTGAATTTATTATGAGAGTAACTCTTGGTAACATAGATGCGTACATGTAACAATAGATGACGTTTTGCGTAACGATAGAGATAATGAATTACGTTACAATAGAAAATTACTTCCGTTACAGTTCTAGAATTTCAGAATGGAAAAAATTGCCCTAGAATAATAAATGTTTAAACTGTTCGTCTAGCAACGGGATTCACTCAAAAATGTTAAATATAAATGGATTACTAAATCTTGATACAAAAGGGAAAAATTTCCGACTGTCCATGTCCTTTAAACGTGAATTTGAGAATTTAGTCTATTTACATGTAGCGTTTTTAGTTTTTTAATCCAAAACGATTCTCTCACTTTCCGATAAGTGTCACTACCGTATACTTTTTCAACGCCTTTAATCTTTAAATCCTCTGATGAATGGTTTGTGGAGTTGAAATGAACGGCGGCAGAATCGGAATTTTTCGTTCGGATCATTGAAAAATTCATAATCATCCGTTGATACAACGATTCAGTTTGTCCCACGTAAACTGTTTTATTACAAGAATCACAGAATATGGAATAAATAACATTTGCCGAGTGACAGTTTATGTAACCTTTTACTTTATATTGTCTATTTTCCACATCTGTAAATATAGTTGATTCCGCCATATGCGGGCAAACAGCACAGTTTTTAGCACACGGTTCCGATACATTCTTCTTTTTATAAAAAATGTGGTTATGTCTTTTGTGGATAAGAGTGTCTTTCAAATTTTTATCACGTTTAAAAGCAACCAATGGTGGTCTCTGAAATACTGTCTTCATGCGTTCAGACTGGTGTAGTGTTTTCATCCTATTACGTAAAATTTTATGAACATTTGGAAGTCCATCTGAATATGTTAATACCAAAGGGATGATGTCATCTTTCTTTCGTGTGTTGTATTTTAGTAGATCGCTGCGGTTTAGTTTATCAACCCTATTTTACTCTCATAATAAATTCCGCTGAGGAAAGCCGGCGACCGGCTAAAACGTCCGGAATTACGATTTATAGTATTTATTTATATATTATAAAAAATTATATATCAAGTACATGCAATCGGCAAAGGTAAGAAAACAGATAAAAGTTAATGTCGGTAATAATAACTTCAGAGGGAAAAAAGTCATCAGTATGAATCAAGACACGAACGAACAAAAAATCGAAGCATTACACAAATTAAAATATCTGACCAACATAGACACCGACAGAGTTTATGAATTTCTGACTATTGCAGAACGTTGGGTGGATGATAGTGTAACGCATATTTCGAATACGTCGCTTTTGCGTTGCAAGTGATACAGTGATTTGTTATATTACGGCGACAAACAAGATGTTAAGTAAATTAAGTAAGTAAAGCCTGAAAAAAATTCATTTGGAGTCGAAAAGGAAATTACAAAGAAAAGAAAAATGAGCTTGTCATAGAGAGTACTCAACCAAAGAAAGTTTACTAATAATTGTTATATGATTGAATAGATTAAGGTAATATGATATTTTCGTATGCATTTAAGAAATAAAAAATAACAATCCAAAGATACTAATATTAGATATGGTAAATTTATACTATGCTGTATACGACGCATTTCAAGGAGTTATCTCTCATCAGCAGCATTAAAACCGAAACATTTGGAAGACCAAAAAACCAAACTTGTATAAAAAAGAAATTAACATAAAGATTGGAGTACTGAGAGTAAAGATTGCTACTGCCAAATCAAAGATTCGAAGAAATGAAAATGGAAGTGTTGAGACACAAAAGAAGATAAATAACAGAGCTTTATTTTATTACATTAAGATGAAATATTACAAAGTTGCCTCTGATTTGTCAATTTAAGAGATCGCGGGGATATGGAGATTTTAAAATATCTCCTATACTAGCTAGGTCAGGAAAACACATATTAAGTTCACTAAAACAATTATTACTTCTAGATAATGAATATCATATGACCTTCACCCGTCTAATAACGCATAGCTATTTCATTGTTTGGGTTTTTTAATGAACCTTAAGATCTTTCAAAATATGACAATGCATGTATTTTCAATTGAAAGTGTTTTGTCAACGAGAGACAACTCCAGTTTATTTATGTTGTCTTACATGCAATTAATGCCACTTTTCTTTTTATTAGTATGTTCCCTCAAATATTAGTTTCTGTAGCAATATAAAATCAATATATGAATGGGAAATAGCAATTATAATTCTGTAAATATATAAAATCAAGATATAAATGCAAAATAGCAATCATAATTTTTTTTATGCATTTTTTTTTAAAGAAATCTAATTTTCAGTAAGAAATTTGGAATGGATCAAATTAAAATTTCAGTCATATATTTTTGGCTCAATTTAAAATTTTTGTAATAACAATTGTATTTTAAGACTGCTTTCATAAAAAGTCAATATTAAGCTACATTTTTTTTCATCATCCTAGATATTCAGTCTTAATTTAAAGTTATGTCAGTAGTTACATATTTATAAGAATGGTGAAACTTTTTATACAATTCAGATATAATTGTGCTGTTTCTCTTTGTAAAAGTAAAAGTGTTTAAAACATCTAGAATTTAATATAAAAATTGAAATATGTCTGATTGAATATCTGTTTTCTAAAAGCATTGCTTTTTATACAGAATCTAGGTGAAAAATCTCATTCTGAGCTTGTTTACTTTGATCACCATACAAAAGTCTGGTGTATTTCTACATGAGTCAGCGTGAGATCTGGCGTTTATATGCCCGTGGGTTGGCACAAAAAAGTGAAAAGTCTTGAACGCTTTCGTGTATTGGTTTTATGCATCGATCTGAAAATCCTTTGCCAGTTGTTAACCTAAGAAGTAAATTCAAAGGAAGCATCAATGATCTAGTCTTGCCAGTGAAATGTACTTCTTTCTCTTTTGTTGTGTGAAGCCAGTGTGTTGGCTTGATAGTTTTGACAAAAAAATCCTTTATGAAGCTCTTAGGTTGATTTGCTGTGGTTCCATTTCATGTTGAGATGTTTCAAGATTCTATCTTATGTCGGTAAGTGGAATCTTACTATTAGTAAATGTGTAAAAAGTATAGGAATGTACTCCCTGAGAATCACTGATAAATCAGAATGGTATATATATATATAACTATATATCAAATACATGCAATAGAAAAAGGTAAGAAAAAAGATAAAAGTTAATGTCGGTAATAATAACTTCAGCGGCAAAAAGTCATCAGAATAAATCAAGACACGAACGATAAAAAAATCGAGACACAACACAAATTAGAATATCTGAAAACATAGACGCCGACAGAGTTTATGAATTTCTGACTATGGCAGAACGTTGGGTGGATGATAGTGTAACCCATATTTCTGACTATAGCAGAACTTTGGGTGTATAATAATGTAACCCATATTTGAAATATGTCGCTTTTACGTTGCAAGGGATAAAGTGATTTGTTATTAGATTATAAACAATATTTGAAGTAAATTAAGTATGTAAAGCCTTAAAAAATATATTTGTAGTCGAAAATGAAATTACAAAGATAAAGACAACTGAGCTTTTCATACAGAGTACTCAACCAAAGAAATTTTATTAATAATTGTTATATGATTGAATGCATTACGGTAATATAATATTCTCGTATACATTTTAGAAATTGTGTAAGAAAGTAATTAACATAAAGATTGGAGTACTGAGAGTAAAGATTGCTGCTGCCAAATCAGAGATTCGAAGAACTGTAAACGGAAGTATTGAGACACAAAAGAAGATAAGTATCAGAGTTTTATTTTACTACGGTTTTTTAAACAGCATACATTTTGGTTCAAATGATAAAAAGATGTAAAGGAAATTGCATTTAAAACGATACAGACTCCTTAGACTTTATCATTGATTTCTATTCTAAAAAGTAAAGTTTGAATGTTACTTTATGCAAAACATACAGAAGATTTATGAATGAATTTCCAAATCTATATTTCTTACCTATCCAATTTTTTGTCAGAAAAAGTACCTTTCGATTGAATCATAATTTGAGTTACGTTCTACTTTAATTTCACCTTATAAACAACCAGGATTTCATTTGTTTTCAATTGATACACTACGATAAAATATTACAAAGTTGCATCTGATTGGTGAATGTAAGAGATCACGCTTATATGGAGATTTTAAAATATCTCCTATACTAGCTTTATGTCAGGAAAAAAGAATGAAGTTCACTATCCAAAGTATTATTTCTAGACAATGAATATCATATGACCTTTACCTGTTTGATAACACGAAACTTTGTCATTGTTTGGTATTTTTTAATGAACCTTAAGACCTTTTCGAAATCTTACAATGCAGGTATTTTCCATTGAAAATGTGTTGTTAAAGAGAGATTATTTCAGTTTATTTATTTTGGCTTACATGCGATGAATGCCACTTTTCTTTTATAGGGCTGTTTCTTCAAATTAATTTCTGTAAATATATAAAATCAATATATGAATAAGAAATAGCAATTATAATTTTTCTTTATCCATTTTGTTTAAAGAAATATAATGTCAACTTCGAGTCTTGTGAAAGTCAGTTTACCGCTACTGTTTACGTTACACCAATTATTTGTTAAAAAATGATAAGCTTACTGAAGAAGGATAACATTGTGCAGTCGTTTGGTAATCATTGGAAATGTTAGCAAATGCAAAATTATCTTCAGGAAAGCATTTGCAGTTGTAAATGTATCGAATCAAAAGTTTTCGTACATTTGTACTTTTTTTATGTATAAAGTAATTTTTAGAGGTGTTGTCACCGGGTGTTGTCATAGTTTTCACGTGTCTCTTGTTGGCTAATTCAGACTACTGGTAGTCAGTTATAAATGGTATAGGTACAGTAATATAAGATACTGAAACAACTGCCACAAAAATCAGAACTGTACTAAGGGGATGACCATTTGATTTAAATAATATATATAAAAAAAACCTTGCCCAAGAATATCAAATGGTTGTCCCAGTATCATCTACTGATAGTTTGTCACATATACTTATAATTGTTTTATGTTATATTCTGATTCTGATTGTAATGCTATTAAATCTGGAGATATATTGAGGCTCCAGTACGTCCAAATCCTACATGCCACTTTGCCATTTTTTGGCTTTCCATGAGTGTACTTTCAATATGTAAGGTAATACAATACATCTTTCCATCTCTGAACATCAATTTATTTTAAAAATTGATTGAATTGAAGAACCTGATCAAAGGAAGTCAGACCTATGGTAGTTTTAAAGAGCAATCTAGTGATCCTTTTAGAGCATCTGTACTCTAACCTTAATTTAGAAATGTAGCAAAACCTTACATGAAAAAGTTTTATTTCAAATTATTATCTGCAAACGCATTTTGCAGTGTTAATTATTTGACCGATATGTACAAGCAAAAATCTGTCAGATTATAATATTTAAAATTTTACCACCGATCAAGCAGCTGCCAATTCTTTTGCTACAAATGCATTGAACATCAAATATGAATCAGTCAATATGTTGTGTTTTTTTAAACAGAGCACAAATTTAATTTCTTTGGTGGGCAGAAAAATTATAAAAAACATTCATGATGAAATATCACAGTTGGTATTATTTAATAATTATTGAAAAATATATCACAAATTGTAAAATTATTATAATAATTAAAAAATAAAGCTTAAGTATTCTTGAAGTTTTCTTGATGCTTATTTACATGTAACATATTGTTATCATAATTGAACAGATAGAACAAAATGTTTAAATGCATACAGTTTAAAAGAGTGAAATTTTAAAATTTAAATGTAAAAGTTAGGTCTCCTTATAAGAATGTTGTATATACCGACCTTTTACCAAAAAAAAAAAAGAGAAGTCCCCCAATAAGAATTTTTCATACAATCCCCCCTTTTTACCCCAAAAGGGGAAAAAAATATATATATTTAACCCAACATACTGAAAAAATGGAAAACCCAATTCTGAAGTTTTATTTTCATTTAAACCCTTTTTAGTAAAAATTAATTGACATTTTTTTTACATATATATAGGTTTTCATTTAGTTCCTTTTCAGTTGCATTGCAGCAGATGCAATCGTACCAGCAGTCACAATAGTCACAGAATATTCAACTGCTAACAACAAAAGGATTGCCTTTCATTGGGTCTCTTAATCTTCATTCACAACAAACTATATCTTCTCGTGACTTTCATCGAAATCTACCTCGCAATCTCTTCCTTGTGAATCTTCTGTAAAAAGGACATTTCTGTTTGATGCAGGTACCTCATGATCTTGAATCCCATCATCAATGTCATTGTCGGATTAATCCATTTCAAAATCAATTCCACCAACCTCATCATCATCTTGGTGTTGTCGCTTTGACCTGATAAAAAAGTCTCTTCACATCTTTGTTTTTGAAGGTTGTATTATTCCTTGCCACATACATTTTTCTTCACATGAAAATGTGAATTCAAATATAAAATTATGAAATAAAATATTAAAACCAGATAATTTTGTTTTGTTTTCTACCTATAATCCTAAATATTCAATTCTGTCAACACTATGTTGATCAATTTTTTGTCAAAAGTTTCTTGAAATTCTATAAAATTATGAAATAAAATATTAAAACCAGATAATTTTGTTTTGTTTTCTATCTATAAACCTAAATATTCAATTCTGTCAACACTATGTCGGTCAATTTTGTCAAAAGTGTCTTGAAATTCTATGGAAGTTCAATCTTATAAAACATTTAAATCTAATACATATTATCAGGTATCATGTATTGCAAAAATTGGAGAAAATTTGTTTGTTTTTTCTTTACAAATCAAACAGCCTGATGACCCTCAAAATCATCACAGGCCCAACTAGTTCCTTTTTTGAAGCCATGATGGTCGGAATATCAGTCAACAGTAAAGACACCTGTATAACTAATACTTTCAATAATTTATAAGTTTCATTGTAACGCATGTGATACTTGTAGACGTCTTTGGTCCGCAAGGGGATATAACATAAAACAAGCATAATAATGTGCCAGTTACACAGAACAATAATAAATAAAGTAATGTCATTTAAAGCTTATGACCAAACATAAGTGTCAAATCATTAGAAAAATTTCAAAATGTTCAAGTAATGTTGGTGACCAAAAGTACAGTTTTTCATCAGGTGGAATACAGAAACTGCATGGTTATAAATATGAGATTTCACAAAGGCACGTCAAACACCAGGGGTAGATAATAGATCATACTTGTGTCAAATTACTATGCTAAAACGTATATATAAAAGTGTTTCAATCATTTAAATATTTCATTATTTCACCAATGGATATACATGCATTTTGGAAAATAATGAAGGGCCATATTAAAATTGGGTCACCCTGACCTACATTTTGTGCATGAGTGATAAAGGGTAGCTTTATTTCTGCTTCGCAATAAACACTTTTAAGGATAAATTTTCTATACTTTTGCCATACCTTGAGATAATTATAGGATTAAGCTTACAGCGTCTGACTGGAAGTCTTAACACTGTGTGACCATGCTCATGAGCAATAAGACCTGTCTTGTATTCTGTTTGTGGTTTATTCATTTTCACCATCATTAGAAGCTCGGCCTGAAAAACGTAAAAAGAAAATTTTGGGGAATAATGGAAATTAGTTGGTTTCTAAGACTATTAAGTAGTATTTTAATAAAACGTATCACAAAATACCGAGATAAATAGATGCACTGTATAGCCATTTCATTGACTGACAACTCATCAGCAGTTCTCGAGATCAAAATATTGGAAAACCAGTTAAAGATATAATGATGAATTAATAAGCACAGCCATCAAAAATCAAAACAATTAAAACAAACAGGTATCCAAACTCAGCTAAGCGTAACCTCTACGTCAAAAGAAAGAGCCTTAGAAATTTCGGGTAAATTTTGTCAAATTAAATCTCACCTCAGACGTAAACTGCTTTCAGGGTTTACATCTTAATTTGTTATGAAATTCTGTGGTTTGAGAGAATTTATGCTGTCATACAAGTTCAATAACTGGATCAGCTCTGGCTTGGATAAAATCTTGCCTATCTAATAGGACTCAGTGCGTATCCGTCGGTTCCGAAGTATCTGAATCTCAGGGAATTACGATCGGTGTTCCGCAGGGGTCAGTATTAGGACCCCGTCTTTATTGTCTGTTCAGTAAACCTATTGGTCGTATATGTGATCTTCACCACATGGATTATCATTGTTACGCTGATGACAGTCAAATTTACATCGTGGTTGAGCCGCGTGATAACTGGGATGACTTTACGGCTAGACTGATGGCGTGTCTTACCGATATTAGAAAATGGATGTGTTCTAATTTACTCAAACTTAATCAAGATAAAACTGAACTCATGGTTTTTGTCCCTAAACGGAGTAAACATGATAAGGAAAATTTTCAAATTACATTTGGAGACATTATATATGATACAGACGTTGTGAAAAATCTTGGGGTGTACCTTGACAAATCCCTTACAATGGAACAACAATGTACTTCTGTTTCAAGATCATGCTATATGCATATTCGTAGAATTGGCAGTATTCGTTCGTTCATTTCTGAGGATGCTTGTAAAATTCTTGTGAAATCTCTCGTGACCTCGAGATTAGATTATGCCAATGCCTTGTTATATGGTGTGAACAAACAGTGTACGGACAAACTCCAGCGTATACAGAATACTGCTGCCAGGGTGGTAACACGAACTACAAAATATGAACACATAACCCCAGTTCTGTTTAAACTTCATTGGCTACCAATTGAATATAGAATTCAATACAAGATTCTTTTGTATGTGTTCAAGTGTTTGCATGAACTTGCTCCTATGTATCTATCAGAACTCATAACACCTTACACTCCATCTAGAGCTCTGAGATCGGAATCAGCCTGTCTAGTGACTGTGCCTTCAACGAAGACAAAGTGTTATGGGGAACGAAGATTTGATGGAGTGGCGGCGACGCTATGTAACAATTTGTCATATCAATTAAGGACCAGCCAAAAACTTGAATGTTTTAAAAAAGATTTAAAAACACACCTTTTTCGTAAAGTTTTTAATGTGTAATTATTTTGGACCGTTTATTTATTTTTTTTTAAGTGGAGCTTTGTGACAGTCATAGTTTTATTTGGGTTTTTATGTATTAGTATTATTGTGTGTGTTTTTTTTAACTTGTTGTAAAGCGCTTTAGAGTATTTTTTTTTGATAGGGCGCTATATAAGTGTATACTGTACCTATCTACATATTTTTCTCAATAACTTTAGTACAAGGTTTCATTAAGTTCTTAAGAAGTTGTGCCTACACGACGTGGCTAAAGGATGAACAGACCACTCGAAAACATTATATCCTTCTCAACTTTGTTAAAATTACATGAGTAGTAATTGAATTTCAGTTAATAAAAAATTATTAACCAGCTTTTTGTTAGTTTATAAAGAAATAAACTCAATATTGATGTACAAACAAAAGTTACCAACAATTTTAAATTTATTTGAATGAACCAAACAAAAACAACTTTTACTGAGAAAATTGATAAAACATACCACCTTGGTAAACAAGAGCTTGGAGCATTTTGTTTTTTGAACATAACCTCAACACTGACTGTCAAAAAAGCCTCTATAAATAGGAATAGAATTAGGACTAGGCTTAAGTTGTAAACATACCTTGAGTTCGTTGCCTTCCAAAGTGACATTTTTTTCCTCAGCCATTTCTGTATTGTTTCTTTATTGCCTTTTTATGTTGGATACAGCCATTCTGCAGTTCTAATATTATGGTAGGGGGCATTGTCAAGAACAATTACTAATTGATTCGGCAAAGCTAAACACAATGTGTCCCTAAACCACCCAATAAAATGAGTACCATTCATCTCATCGTGATAATCTTCTGAATTTGTCTTTGACTCAAATAGTAAACTCACATCTGGAATGAAGCCTGTCTTGCTGGAACCTGAAATTTCATAAAAACACACAATTCTTCAACATGAATGCAGAATTAGTTGTATCAACTCAATCTGTTGCAAAATCAAGAAAATGTTATTAAAGAATATGTGTTTTATTTGACCAAGGTTAGTATTAATGTTATGAAGATGGTTGTATTGGCCTGTGGTCATTGCAGCAAGGTCACAATGAAACTTAAAATTCTTGAACAACTCTGTATGCCTTTCTTTCAATAATACATCTATTCAACATTCTAGGCTTAATATCTCCATAGATGCAATTAGAAAATTATGTGCAATTTTTAAGGACAGTACATATCGGGATCTATAGAAATTTCTCTTTTTCAAGTTATCTATCAAATGACAAGAAATATTGATACATGTAAACATTTCAATGTCAATTTTTTAAAGGGGGAGTTGATGCTACACTCTACGTTTCCCTTGTTTACCACTACTGTCGCTTTCAGTTAAAATATCAAAAATGAATATACGGCACCTAATTCTGTATTAACAACTCAAACAATAACTATATTATGTACGGTATAATAATAATTATAAAGATGTACATTGTACACATATTTTGATGAGGTTGTTGTGCGTGAATGTGATTTTAATATACATGTACATTATAAAATCGATGCTTTTTGGAATTAACAAAAACAAATCACTTGTGTTATGTGATAGCAAAGTAAATTATAAACAAAAATGTAAAAACAATTTTCTGGTGAAATCCAAAATCACTTACCTTATTGGAAATGTATTCTTCTTTAGAAAAAAGTCGTTTCAAAATCGTAAAAGTAATACAGAAAGTCATTCATGTCTGAGTTCAATATTAGTGTTTAAATCCTTTCAAAATTGAGACTCGACTATAGTCTTTCTCATATATAAGTGCACTTTTCAATTGCGATATACGCAATTCAATTGTTTATAAAGTCCAAATCATACACTATTTTGTTCCACTTTTTTAGTGAACTACAATATATAATCCTACTAAATCGATATATAGTAGTAGATTTATTTATCCAAATTGAATGCTTAATACACAATGTAACATGTGATAAAACAAATCGTTTGTACCAGGGTACGCCCGTACATCACGGGTTAATAATTAACACGAGGTTAAATAAGGTCACACATTTTTACCTATTGTCGATTGAAAATTTGTATTTTAACGTTACAACAGATCGTATTGATAATTCAAAGAAATTGAAAATACCGGTATCATGACAAATATTAATTTGTGTACTCTTTTTAATGTTAATGGTATGCAAAATAAAGAAAAGGGATTAAGAGTCATAGAGTGGGTTAAACGTAATAAGTGCTCCATTGCCCTTTTACAAGAAACACATCTTAATGAAGACACAAAAGTTAGTCTTGAAAAGGAAACTGATTTTATTTTTTACTGCAGTAATGGCACTACAGCAAGTAGAGGGGTAGCGATCTGTATCAACAAATATGCAGATATTGAGGTTATTAATATATTCTGCGATAATGACGGAAGGCTTATTTTATTAAATGTGAAAATGGACAATGTAATATTGTCTTTAATTTGTCTTTATGCACCAAATTACAGAACAGATAGAAATTCGTTTTTCAAGAAAGTAAATAATTTTATAAAGGAAAATTCTATAGGCATTACTTTGGTTGCCGGCGACTTCAATGAAGCGTTAAAGAACATAGATAGGAAAAGTTTACCATGTGCAATACAAGGGTTCATTCCTTGTATTGCACATGGTAGATCTCCTTAGCTGAAATTTGGCTTCCTATTTCGGTATTTTTGGTTGAGTACTTCTTGTTTAATATAAGTTTGGTTTTTGGTCTTCCAAATGTTTCGGTTTTAATGCTGCTGATGAGAGGTAACTCCTTGAAATACGTCGTATACAGCATAGTATAAATTAACCATATCTAATATTAGTATCTTTGGATTGTTATTTTGAAACTCCTGGGATGATGCCTCTGCTGGTGGACCCTAGGTCCCCGAGGGTATTCACCAACCCAGTCGTCAGACTTGTCTGACATGATTATTCATTGATTTGTTACAGAAATTACCAGTATTTAGCAAAATTCAAAAATAATAGAAATACTAAGGGTTCATTCCTTGTATTGCACATGGTAGATCTCCTTAGCTGAAATTTGGCTTCCTATTTCGGTATTTTTGGTTGAGTACTTCTTGTTTAATATAAGTTTGGTTTTTGGTCTTCCAAATGTTTCGGTTTTAATGCTGCTGATGAGAGGTAACTCCTTGAAATACGTCGTATACAGCATAGTATAAATTAACCATATCTAATATTAGTATCTTTGGATTGTTATTTTGAAACTCCTGGGATGATGCCTCTGCTGGTGGACCCTAGGTCCCCGAGGGTATTCACCAACCCAGTCGTCAGACTTGTCTGACATGATTATTCATTGATTTGTTACAGAAATTACCAGTATTTAGCAAAATTCAAAAATAATAGAAATACTAAGGGTTCATTCCTTGTATTGCACATGGTAGATCTCCTTAGCTGAAATTTGGCTTCCTATTTCGGTATTTTTGGTTGAGTACTTCTTGTTTAATATAAGTTTGGTTTTTGGTCTTCCAAATGTTTCGGTTTTAATGCTGCTGATGAGAGGTAACTCCTTGAAATACGTCGTATACAGCATAGTATAAATTAACCATATCTAATATTAGTATCTTTGGATTGTTATTTTAAATAAAAATACAAAATTTTCCGAGCCTGTTAATAGTTTAAAAGCTTTTATAAAAAATCATAATTTTATAGATATTTGGCGTTTTTTACATGGAAGCACACAACAGTTTACATGGAGGAGAAAAGATAAGACACAAGCAAGTAGGATAGATTTTATTTTAATTGGAAAAGAATTTCAATCTCTCGTTGAATATTGTAAAATTAAACCGGCATTGATTAAAGTGACTGACCATCAAGGGATAGTATTAAACTTTATGACAGGGGCTTCTAAAAGAGGGAATGGGTATTGGAAATTAAATAATTCCATTTTAAAAGATATTGAATATAAAAGAACAATCAATAGAGTAATTGATAAGTTCGAAAGTCGAATAATCAATAGTGACAGTACCGATATCCGTCTATTATGGGACAATCTAAAAATAGAAATTAGAGACGAATCTATTCTCTACTGTAAAAGAAAATCGAAATTATCAAGGGAGACAACAAGAAAATTAGAAAGCCAATTAGAGCGCTTTACGACACTAAGAGATGCAGAATTAAACGAAGATGAAAAACTAACAAATAATATAAAACAATTAGAGTTACAACTGGAAACCATTTATGAATATAAGGCAAAAGGGGCTCAAATTAGATCAAGGGAAAAATGGATAGAACTAGGGGAAAAGAATAATGCTTATTTTCTAGGATTAGAAAAACAGCGACAAGTTAAAAAATCTATTAACAAACTTAAAAACGAAAATAACGAGGTAACAACGAATCAGGAAAAAAATTTAGAAATGATAAAAAATTATTATAAACTATTATATAAAACTACGTGCCCAGATAAAAAATTGATACATAAGTATGTAGCTGATACTGTTATGGAAAGGGAGATAAAAGTAGATTACTTTAAAAAATGTGACGGGGAGGTTACTATAGATGAATGTACTAATGCTATTAACATGATGAAGCTAAATAAATCACCTGGTCTAGATGGTTTGACATTGGAATTTTATAAAACGTTCTGGGAAAAATTAAAAACTATGTTAGTAAAAGTTCTTAATAAGGGACACGAGGAAAAACTTCTTTCGTATACCCAACGAACAGGTATTCTATCTTTATTATTTAAAAAGAATGACCCATTATCTTTAGACAATTATCGTCCGATATCATTATTAAACGTAGATTTGAAAATATTATCTCATGTTTTGGCACAGAGACTAAAAAAGCTTCTTCCTAGACTAATTAATGAAGATCAAACCGGATATGTAAAAAATCGTTTTATTGGATTTAATTTAAGGCAAACCCAAGATATAATCGACTATGCAGAATCATACGGAATAGATGGGGCTATTATATTTGTCGATTTTACAAAAGCTTTTGATTCTCTGGAATGGGAATTCATGTTAAGCGTTCTAAAGCATTTTGGTTTTAATGAATCATTCATATCATGGATAGAAACACTATATAAGGAATACAGACATGTGTTATAAATAATGGATGGGTATCCGAAATTTTTGAAAACTCTAGAGGAATCCGTCAAGGATGTCCTTCATCTGCTCTACTTTTTGTTTTATCAGTCAAAATTATGGCCGAGCGATTAAGGCAAACCTCTGACATTAAAGGTATTCGGATTACTATAGATAATAAAACACATAGTATCAAAATATCACAATTGGCTGATGATACAACACTTTTTTGTAGTTCAAAAACGGATATATCAAACGCTATGAATATAATTGAAACGTTTGGTTCTTTCTCAGGTCTGAAGTTGAATCGTAGTAAAACAGAAGGAATTTGGATTGGAGCGCTTAAAAATAGCAAGGATAAAATTGAAGACATACGCTGGACGGACAAACCCGTTAAAGCTTTAGGCATTTATTTTGGTCATGACAGAAACGAATGTGAAAAGTTAAATTGGGAACCTAAAATAGATAAAATGAAATCCTTAATTAAAACATGGGAAAAAAGAAAATTAACAATGGTTGGGAAAATATTGATTATAAAATCTTTAATACTACCAAAATTTACATTTTTGGCCACTTCATGTATAGTTCCAGACAAGTATATTAAAGAAATTGAAAGATGTTGTTTCAAATATATTTGGGAAGGTAAAAATGACAAAGTAAAAGGAAACACGCTTATCGGCGACTATCAAAAAGGGGAGTTAAGAATGGTAGATTTTGACAGTTATTTTACAGCACTGAAAGCTTCATGGGTCTCCAAATTAATAACAACCAGTCTACCGAACTGGAAGATTATTCCGACCAAATATTTTAATAATCTTGGTAAAAACTTTCTCGTCTTTAACATGAATTAGATAATATAAAATCACTAAAAGAACTTGGAAAAATACCGGATTTTTATTTACAAGTAATTTCAAGTTGGGTGAAAACAGGAGGAGGTTTAGTAAAATTTACCGATCACTTTTCGGATATCAGAAAACAGATTGTTGGGGAAATAGATACATTAAATATTGCAACAAAAGCTTGTTTTTTCAAAATTGGATAGAAAGTGGATTGATTTATATTAATGACATATTGGATCGTGAGAGAAAATTATCAGAAGTTTATATTTTAGAAAAGTTAATTAATAAATCAAACTGGATTGAAGAGTTTAAGATGTTAAAATCTTCCATCCCAAAAAAATGGCAGCAAGTTTTAAAAAAAGAAAACTCTGTAAAGTGTAAAATCAATATATGTAAGGATAAAATGCGATGGCGAAATAAACAAATTGAAGCAAAAGATATTTACAATAAAATGCTCTACACTATTTTAGTAGATCAAAAATATACAAAGCCAATCGGGATTGATATTTGTACAAGATATTTAAAATTGGAATACACACCACATATGTGGTCTGTAAACGAATTTATATTTAAAATTTTAAAAGAAAACAAATTGAAAATTTTCAGATGGAAACTGATACAGTATATTATTCCTACAAAACAGTTATTATTAAAATGGAAAATCGCTAAGGATAATAAATGTAATTTTTGTAAAACAGAAGAAGAAGATTATTTGCACTTCTTTATTACATGTTCATTTTTGAAAGATTTTTGGGAGAAAGTACATTATCTTCTAACAAAAATCAATTTTCAAAACAAGATATTAGTAAATATATAGTATTTGGATACAAAATATCAGATCATGGGTATTATGGTTTTAACTATTTTTTGACAGTTTTAGGCTTTTGTATTTACAAGTCCTATTATGTTTCCGAGCAGAAATTGAAATTCTTAGATGTGTATGATCTGTTTATAAAAGAACTACGAAGGGTTATGAATGAAAACAAAACGGTTTCTCAAAATATATTTTTCATAAATTTAAAAAGATTGATATAATAGGAAAAAAATTGTTATAGATTATGTAGTGATTTTTTGTTTTTGTTTATTTTTCTGAGTATTTTCCTGGATACTAAGAAAGCATTTCACAGGGATACTTCATTTGGGCTTGGACAGTGAAGTATAATTGTAACAGGCAATCTGAAGAATAAAGAATATTTATTTGTTGGAAAAAAAATTATAAATATGCATATTTTGAAACTTCTCATAAACTCCTTAAAGCTGAGATCAATAATAAATGTTTATATTTACCTGCATCAAGGACAATAAATATTTTGCCTTTCCCACTTGGAATATGTTTTCCACAGGCTCTACATTCTGGTTAAAACACAGATGCCACAGTGTTACAGTTGTGAGTCCATTCACCTATAAGGGATTCACCATTAAGATTTTTTTATATATATGTTATAATAAAAAAAGTACAAGTACAAGGAAAATCAGGGGGCTGTATTTCATGTGCTAAGTAGTTGGAAGAGGGACGAGGGCACGTTTTATTTTTTTTCCTTGTTTTTTATAAAGTTTGACCACCCCACTTTTCAGTACACTCCTACACCTCTGTATTTATTAGTAACTGTTAACAGATTTTCACGGCTGCATGAACTTAATACAAATATTACATATATCCGTGAAGGGACTGGGTGAAGATACGTTTCATGATATATAATGTTCAGTGGTTAGCTTTTGAAAATAACAATCCAAAGATACTAATATTAGATATAGTAAATTTATACTATGCTGTATACGACGCATTTCAAGGAGTTATCTCTCATCAGCAGCATTAAAACCGAAACATTTGGAAGACCAAACACTAAACTTATATTAAACAAAAAGTACTCAACCAAAAATACCGAAATAGGAAGCCAAACTTCAATAAGTATCAAAAGCCAAAAGTATCAATTTGTAGCTATCAACTGTAAAGAAACTTGAAAATGTATTTTGTGAGCTAAAATTATTTGAACCCTCCTCTTCTAACATATCTAAAAATGCTATGTGTGTGAATCCACAAATCAAAAATTTCAATATTACGTTATTACTGGTGTTTTACACATTAATTAGTTATTAGTTGTTGTAATTGTCTTTTAATTTTACTATTTTGATTCATATTGTCTTATAATATGATGTTAATCCTTGCGTGTTATGTGCAATGGTTAGAGGAAAAAATCAGTCAATACACAATAAATCAATATTTACCCACACAGGCATGGTTTGTATTTATCCATGTCTCATCAAGGAACACAATCTCCCATCCACGTTCTCTAAACTTTTAGATTTTTCTGAGAATTTTTGTTTTCTCAGATTGAAAAACATGTCTTAAACTTTACCATTATACATCATCAAAATTCCTTACATTTTCAATACTGGTACATTTAGTTATTGTAAGTTGAATCGTAGATAAGTATTTTTTTTTACAAATACAACCTATTTTAAAGAAACCTATCCTTTCAGTGAACTTTCACTCTCATTATCCTTTGTAAAGGTGATCTAGTTTGATGGTGTACAATTGAATGAACTCCTATGCCAACAATATTCATATCAAAATTAACATTAAGTGCTGGAATTTACATGTTGAAAGCTGAAAAACTTCTTCGCAGATTTTTTTTCTTTTTTTAATTCTATTTAATTCAAAATTAACAAATAAACTTAATCTATATTTTATTCTTTGAAGCAATCAATCAGGTAACGTGTTAAATAATATCACAGTCTGTTATAAAACTAGAAATTGTGTCTATAAGACACGGTATGACCCGCCGTAAAATGTAGGTCATAGTGATGCAATTGTTATTGAACTTTGTTTTACTATACTAGAAAACTGTAGTGTATAAATATTATTAATATATTCTTCCTAAAGGTTTCATAGAAATGGAGCTATACCCAAAACTTAACCAAAGTCACTCAAGCACGAAATGTAGGTCATAGTGACTCAAGTGATGCTGAACTGTGTTGCACTTCACAAGAATTTTTTTATACAAATACAACCTGTTTTAAAGAAATTTATCCTTTCAGTGAACTTTCACTCTCATTATCCGGGTAATAGAATTTTGGCTGGTGCATCTTTAAAATCATTTGTTACTGAATATATAGTACCTAGCTATGTCAAATTCGCCGAGTCGTTCCTAATACATAAATATGTTATGCATTTTATTCAAATCCCGAAATACAGCCTAGAATTACTTTGCTATGGGAAATCTCCATATCAAAATTTGCTTATGTTGACATCGGAAGTGAAGAACGCGTGCAAATTTTGATGGTTCCATGTTCACGAGAGGATGGAATTTGAACGCTGATGGGCAAAGGGAAACAATGAAGGTTTCGAGAGAATAAAGACCGTCGTTTTAAGATTTGCGAGAGGCAAAAAGAAGAACTTCCTAATATGGCTAAGACAAGATTGTCTACAGGATAAGCAAGGCAATTGGATTGAGTAGGACATCTGTCTACGATGTACTACGAGAAAACTCTTCAGGTATGAGCATAAATTATATTTGTCGAACCCCCTCCCCCTATACCATTCATTTGTAAAAGAAAAAGAAACTTTATCATAGTTTATGTACATCAAATATAATAAGGCATAAACTATGGTTTACCATAAAACAAAATGTAGCATTGTATTACTGAAATGTCCCTGGTACCCAACAAAGCTTTATTTTGTTTTAGTAAATCCATTGATATTCATAATCTCCAATAATAAGCATTGAAAAAAGTTCACATATCCAATCAAATTTCAATGTAACTCATTAAAGAGGACAAATATACCTAAGGAACAATAAAAAAAGTAATCCATTGGACAGACACACAAGGGAAGACAAAAGAACAACCACAAGTTGGCACAACCACGACAAATAAACACAGAAAACTAAAAAAACAATGAACAACACGAACTCCTATAAAAACCAGGATTGAACCCAGGTGCTCCAGAATGGTAAGCAGTTCCTGCTCCGCATACGGCACAAGACTGTCATCCGTTGAACCTGATGGCTAATGTCCAGAAGAAGTCACCTGATCAATTTTAATAATTGACAAATTTACCTGTATATATATATATGTTGCATGTCATTTTACCTACAAACCTAAATCATATTTTGCTTGGTGATTTGTGGTTAAATAAAAAAATATTTTAAAATGAAAAAATCAGGGTTAATAGAACTGAAGTTTGTTTTATATATATATCAGGAATTTGTTAATTTTAAAAACAAACTTAAAGAAAAAAATAAGAGAATGGAAACCTATAATATAATAAAACTGTCATATGGATGATGATGGAAAAGGGCTAACCTAAAGTCAATGTTTCTTGTAGATAAGCAAGAGGGAAATAAAAAATCGTGATCTGTTTTAAAGGAAAATTCAGTAATTATTACAGTAAAAGTAAAAAACAAAAGCATGACTAGTTTATTTTATGAATTATTGTGATGTGAAATTGGTATGTCATTATTTAATTTTATTTTTAAAAGGTTACAATGAGGAGATTACAGGAGAGACTGGCAAAGGACTATATTTGTTTGTCTTTACTAGAGTAAGCAAATATCTAAAGAAGTTGGGTTTCCATCATTGCAAGCATGGGTGAAAAGATTATTGAAAGAGACCAACGAAATAGTTGCAGCCAGACATGACTTTTTGAGGTACATTGTACATGAACTTATTAATTTTACATCATTCTAAATGTAACATGTAATTTTATAGCCCGCCACTAACGTGACGTGATAGATTTACCCTTCTCCGTCCTGCCGTCCCGATCTGATTAAGTTTTACGTTTAGCTCCATTTCTCAGAAACCTATTGTAATAGATCAATGATATTTATTCACCACATGCATCTTGTATCGTGGAACACAGTTCAGCATCACTTGAGTCAATATGACCTACATTTCATGGTTCACTGACTTTGGTTAAGTTTTGCGTTTATCTCCATTTCTCAGAAACCTACTGTTATATATCAATGATATTTATTCACCACATGCATCTTGTATAGTGCAACACAGTTCAGCATCACTTGAGTCACTATGACCTACATTTCATGCTTGAGTGACTCTGGTTAAGTTTGCACATAGCTCCATTTTTATGAAACTTTTAGGAAAAATATATTAATGATATGTATACAATACAGTTTTCTAGTATAGTAAAACAAAGGGCAATAACAATTGCATCACTGTGACCTACATTTTACGACGGCACAATTTCTAAAGTTATTTATAAAAATAAATAAATAGGTATAGTATATCAACAGGAAATTTTGATTCAATACTTTTGTAGGAGTTATGGCCCTTTGAACATAATTTTAACCACACTATTCTATAGCATAACTGCTCTCGAACCACATAATTTCATAAAACTTTCTCATTCAAATAAAAAATTACGATGTAAAGCATTAAAGCATTTTATAATGTACATTTTACATCTCAGGTGAGATTTAACAAACTACTTAAAAGTCTTTGAAACCAACTAATTTACATTATTCCCCAAAATTTTGTGCTAGTTAAACAGCTGAGATGGATTATTTTTTTTTAAAATTTTTGCAGGCCGAGCGTTTAATGATGGTGAAAATGAATAAACCACAAACAGAATACAAGACACATCGTATTGGTCATGAGCATGGTCACACTTTGAGCTTAATCCTATAGAATTAATTCCAGGTATGACAAAAGTATATAACAATTATCCTTAAAAGTGTTTATTGTGAAGCAAAAATAAAATTTACTTTATCACTCATTCAGAAAATGTAGGTCAGGATGGCCCAATTTTAATATGGACCTTCATTATTTTCCAAAATACATCTATATCCATTGGTGAAATAATGAAATATTGAAATGATTGAAAATTATAACATTTTTATATATACATTCTAGGATAGTAATTTGAAATAGGTATGATCTATTATCTACCCCTGGTGTTTGACGTGCCCTTGTGGAACCTCATATTTATAACCATGTAGTTTCTGTATGCCTGCTGATGAAAAACTGTACTTTTGGTCACCAACATTACTTGAACATTTTGAAATTTTATAATAATTTTACACTTATATTTGGTCATATACTTTAATTTACATTACCTTATTTATTATTGTTTTGTGCATTTGTCACATTATTATGCTTGTTTTTGTTATATGCCAAGTGCGTCCATTATTGGAAAAGAAACATTCTATTCCGATTGAGTACATGGAAATATAAAGACGTGTACTAGTATCACATGCGTTACAATGAAACTTATAAATTATTGAAATTATCAGTTCTACAGCAGTCTTTACTGTTGACTGATATTCTGACGCTCATTGCTTCATAAAAGGAGCTAGTCGGGTCTGTGATGATTTTTAGGATCATCAGGCTGTTCAATTTCTAAAGCAAAAACAAACAAATGTTCTCCAATTTTTGCAATACATGAAACCCGATCATATGTATTAGATTTAAAATTTTCATAAGATTGAACTTCCATAGAATTTCAAGAAACTTTTGACAATAAATGAATGTAATCCAGGTACCAACAGAGTAATGACAGAATGGAATAAAAAGGTTACAGGTAGAAAACGAAACAAAATTATCTGGTTTTAATATTTTATTTCATAATTTTAAATTTGAATTCACATTTTTGTTTCAGCTGAAGAAAAAATGTATGTGGCACGGAATAACACATCCTTCAAAAACAAAGTTGTTAATAGACTTTTTTATCAGGCCAGAGACAATAACAGTTGACAGCTGGAAGAAAGCTGAAGATTTTGTTATTAAAAAGATAGAAGACAAGTTTTGGGAGGTAGATGGGGTCATGGAAGAAGAAGTTCCATCATTTATAATTGATATTGAAGATGATGATGAGGTTGATGAAACTGATTTTGAAATGGATTAATCCGACAATGACAATGATGAAGGGATTCAAGATCATGAAGTACCTGCATCAAACAGAAATGTCCTTTGTACAGAAGATTCACAAAGAAGAGATTGCGAGGAAGATTTCGATGAAAGTGACGAGGAAAATATAGTTTGTACTAAATGTAGATTAAGAGACCCAGGCAATCTTTTTGTTGCTAGCAGTTGGATATTTTGAGGCTATTGTGACTGCTGGTATGATTGCATCTGCTGCAATGCAACTGAAAAGGAACGAAATGAAAACTTATATACATGTAAAAAATGTAATCCAATTTGTGCTAAAAATTATGTGGGTTTAAATGAAAAACAATTCAGCATTGGGTTTCCCAGTTGTTCAGTATGTGGGGTTAATTATATATTTTTTTCTTTCTTTGGTAAAAAGGGGCGGGGGTGTATGAACACTTCTCAAAGGGAGACTTCTTGTTTTTGGTAAAATGTGGGTATATGTAATATTCTTATAAGGAGACCTACCTTTTACGTTTAAATTTTAAAATTTCACTCTTTTAAACTGTTTGCTGTTGATCATGAACGTCGGGTCAACATATCTAAAAACCCTCATTATTCATTTTTTGTTCTATCTGTTCAATTGTTTTGATGAAAGCAATATGATACATGTAAATAAGCATCAAGAATAATTCAACTTTTTTTAATTATTATTATTTTTACAATTTGTGATAAATATATATATATATATATATGTAATTTTTTTTATAATTATTGAATAATACCAACTGTGATATTTCATCATGATTTGAAGATCAATTATTGTTAAATTTTTACATAATTTTATATGATGACTTCAACTTTCCTATTGTTAATTTTCCCTTCTTAAGTAGCAATATACCAGCATCGCCTGCATATGGCGTCTACGTTTCTCAGCTTATCCGATTTTCAAGGGCATGCGTGAGTTACCCTGACTTTCGACAAAGAGGATTACTGCTGTCACAAAAGCTTCTTAACCAGGGTTTTATCAGGGATAAGTTGATGTCATCACTTAAGAAATTTTACGGTCGTCATCATCAATTGATTGACCATTACAGTGTTCCAACATCTAAGATGATGTTGGACCTGTTCCCACTGTCGTAACCTTTCATGTGCCTCCTACGATTTGTGACTTCCACCGGATTGACTTTGTTGAACTTCACGACGGGTGCCGTATACGGAGCAGGAACTGCTTACCCTTCCGGAGCACCTGGGTTCACTCCTGATTTTTATAGGAATTCGTGTTGTTCATTGTTTTTAGTTTTCTGTGTTTATTTGTTGTGGTTGTTCGTTTGTCTTCCCGGGTTTGTCTGTCCAATGGATTACGTTTTATTGATTGCTCCTTAGGTATATTTGTCCTTTTTATGAAAAGTATTGTTTTGTAAAATACAATTGTGAGAGAAAAAAAAAATTTTCTGCCCCAAGAGTTTAAATTTGTGCCCTTTTTAAAAAACACAACATATTAACTGATTGATATTTGATGCTCAATGCATTTGTAGCAATAGAATTGGCAGCTGCTGGCTCTTTGGTAAAATTTTAAATATTATAATCTGACAGATTTTTGTTTGTACACATAAGTCAAATAATTAACATTGCACCATGCGTTTCTAGATATTAATTTGACATAAAACTTTATATTGTAAGGTTTCGCTACATTTCAAACAGAGCGTATAGTGCAGATGCTCCAACACGATCACTATATTGCTTTTTTAAAACTACCATAGGTCGGATTTCCTTTGATCATGTTCTTAATTCAATCAATGTTTAAAACAATTTTCAGTTTTGAGGTGGAAAGATGTATTTTATGACCTTACAGATTGGAAGTAACATCATGGAAAGTAAAAAAATGGCAAAGTGGCAGGTCGGATTTGAACGTACCGTAGCCTCATATATCTCCAGATTTAAAAGCAGAATTTTTTCCAATCATGGGCCCGCAAGGATGATATAACATAACACAATTATAAGTATATGTGACAAACCATCAGTAAATGATACTGGGTCAACAATTTGATATTGTGGGGCAAGTTTTGGATACATAATTTAATTCAAATGGTCGTCCCCTTAATACAGATCTGATTTTTGTGGCAGTTGTTTTAGTTTCTTATATTTACTGTATCTATACCATTTAGAATTGACTACCAGTAGTGTGAATTAGCCAATAAGTGACACGGGAAAAATATGACAACATCCGGTGACAACAATTCTTAAAAAATCTCTGTTCAATTACTTTATACATAAAAAGGTAAAAACGTACGCAAAATCTGACTGGCAATTACTCCTGCATAACTTTTGATTTGATACATTTACAGCTGTGCTGTAAAAGATCGAACAATGATGCAAATGCTTTCCTGGAGATAATTTTGCATTTGCTAACATTTCCCATGATCACCAAACGAATGCACAATGTTATGCATTCCTTCGTCAGTAAGCTTATCATTTTTTTTATCAAATGATTGGCGTTACGTAAATATTAGCAGTGAACAACTTTCACAACACTTGAAGTTGACCTGATTGTAGATAAATAAAAGTTGTATCCTGTTCACCCTTTGGACATGGAAATGGAACATCCCAAAAAGTCACTTTGGTGCCATTTGTGACACCTGCAAGAATAAGATTGAAAAAATTCCATACTAAGTAAAACACGCCTCTGATTTAAACTATGATGGATAATTTAATGAGTCTTTATATTTTGGAACGACTCGGTAGAATTTATGATTTAGAAATCAATAAAAAAATGTTATGTCTTTTTTTGGGTAAAATCGTTGTTTAAAGTTATGTCAGGAGTTACATATTTAGAAGAGTGGTAACTTTTTTATACAATTGAGATATATTTGTGCTGTTTGTCTGTTTTCTTAATAAAAAGTAAAACCATTTGAAACTGCTAGAACTTAATATAAAAAATGAAACATAACTGATTGAATATCTGTTTTCTAGAAGCACTGTTTTTGCCATAGAATCTGAGTGAAGAATCTCATTCTGATCCTGTTAACTTTAATCACCATACAAAGTCGGGCGTATTGCTTCATGAGTCAGCGTGAGATCTGACGTTTATATGCCCATGTGTTGGCAGAAAATAAGTGAAAAGTCTTCAACCCTTTGCTGTATTGGTTTGTTGTGTCGATCTTAGAGGAGATCCTTTAATTAAACCAATGATATGCGGGGGTAATATTTACGTCTGTGTTAAGCCAGTGTGTTGGCATATTGTGGCTGAAAATTCTTTGCCAGTTGTTATCCTAAGAACTCAATTATCCAGGAAGAATCAATGATCTAGTTTTGCCAGTGAAATGTACTTCTTTCTATTTTGTTGTGTGACGCCAGTGTGTTGGCTTGATAGTTTTGACAACGACGAAATTTTTTTGCTGAGCTCTCAGGTTGATTTGATGTGGTTCCATTTCCTGTTGATGTGTTTCAAGACTCTATCTTATATCGGTAAGTGGAATGTTGCTATTGATAAAAGTGTAAACAGTATAGGAATGTCATCCCTGATAAATCAGAATGGTATATATGTAAATATATATACTATTATATATCAAGTACATGCTATAGGAAAAGGTAAGAAAAAAGATAAAAGTTTATGTCGGTAATAAATAACTTCAGAGGGAAAAAAGTCATCAGAATAAATCAAGACACGAACGAACAAAAAAATTACACAACACAAACTAAACAATAACTTACCAACATAGACACCGACAGAGTTTATACATCTCTGACTAAGGCAGAATTTTGAGTTGATAATAATGTAACCCATATTTCAAATACGTCGCTTTTGTGCTGCAAGGAATAACGTGATTTGTTATATTTGATGACAAACAAGATTTTAAGGAAATTAAGTAAGTAAGACCTTAAAAAATATATTTGGAGAATAGATTTGGAACATAAAGATTGGAGTACTGAGAGTAAGATTGCTGCTGCCAAACCAGAGATTCGAAGAAATGGAAATGGAAGTGTTGAGACACAAAAAGAGATTTTTTTTACGGTTTTTTAAACTCTATACATTTTGGTTCAGTTGTTAGACCGATAAAAAGGTGTAAAGACATTACGTTAAAAACTATGCAGAATCCTTAGACGTTATCATTGATTTCTATAATAAAAAATAAAGTTTGGATGTTACTTTATTCAAAACACACAGAAGATTTATGAATGAATCTCTAAATCTATACTTCTTACCTATGAAATTTTTTGTCAGAAAAAGTACCTTTCGATTGAATCATAATTTGAGTTAAGTTCTACTTTAATATTGCCTTATAAACAACCAGGATTTTTATTTTTATTTGTTTTCAATTCATACACTATAATAAAATGTTACAAAGTTGCCTCTGATTGGTGAATGCCACTTTTCTTTTATAGTCTGTTTCTTGAAATTAGTTTCTGTAAATATATAAAATCAATATATGAATAAGAAATAGCAATTATTTTTTCTTTATCTATTTTGTTTAAAGAAATATAATTTTAAGTAAGAAATTTGGGTTTGATAAAATTAAAACCTTCCGTCATATATTTTTGGCTCAATTTAAAATTTTTGTAATTTCAATTTTATTTTAAAACTGCTTTCATAAAAAAGTCAATATTAAGCTACATTTTTTTCATCATCCTAAATAGTCAGTCTAAATTTAAAGTTCTGTCAGAATTTTTATAAGAGTGGTGAAACTTTTTTTGATACAATTCAGATAAATTTTTGCTGTTTGTCTGCGATCTTAATAAAAAGTAAAAGCGTTTGAAAGAGGTAGAACTTAATATAAAAAATGAAACATGTTTGATTGAATATCTGTTTTCTGAAAGCATTATTTTTTCCCACAGAATCCTAATGAAGAATCTTATTCTGATCCTGTTTACCTTGATAACAATACACGGTCTGGTGTATTGCTTCATGAGTCAGCATGAGATCTGACGTTTATATGCCCGTGTGTTGGCACAAAAAAAAGTGAAAAGTCTTCAACCCTCTCGAGTATTTGTCCTGTGTGTCGATCTGAAGTGAAATCCGTTATTTATTCCAATAATATGCAATGTGTGTGTATATACGTTTGTGTTGAGCCAGTTTGTTTGCATATCGTGGCTGAAAATTCTTTGCGAGATGTTAACCTAAGAAATCAATTCTCAAGGAAGAATCAAAGATCTGGATTTGCCCGTGAAATGTGCTTCTTTTTATTTTGTTGTGTGAAGCCAGTGTGTTGGCTTGATAGTTTTGACAAAGAGGAAAATTCTTTAGGAAGCTCTCAGGTTGATTTGATGTGGTTCCATTTCATATTGAGATATTTCAAGACTCTATCTTATATCGGTAAGTAAAATTCATCTATTGATTGAAGTGGAAAAAGTATAAGAATGTAATCTGTGGGAATCACTGATAAATCAGAAAGGTATATATATCTTATTATGTATCAAGTACGTGCAATAGAAAAAAGTCACAAAGAAGGATAAAGGTCAATGACGGTAATAATAACGTCAGAGGAGAAAAATAATCAGAATAGGCAAGGACACGAACAAAGAATTTATCGAAAAACAACACAAAAAAAAAAACAAAACAAAAATGAGAAACATAGACGCCGAAAGGGTTTATGCAATTCTGAATATAACAGAAATTTGGCAGAGGAAATGAGATAGCCTGTACTTCAAATACGTCGCTTTTGCGTTACAAGGGATAAAGTGATTTGTTATATTTGATGACAAACAATATTGTAAGTAAATTAAGTAAGTAAAGCCTAAAAAATATATTTGGAGTCAAAAATGAAATGACAAAGATAAAGACAAATGAGCTTGTGATAGAGAGTATTCAACAATTTTTTTTTTATTAATAATTGTTTTATAATTGAATGCATTAAGGTAATATAATATTCTCGTATACATTTTAGAAATTGTGTAAGAAAATTAACATAAAGATTGGAGTACTGAGAGAAAAGATTGCTGCTGCCAAAACAGAGATTCGACGAAATATAAACGGAAGTGTTGAGACACAAAAAGAGATAAGTATCAGAGTTTTATTTTGTTACAGTTTTTTAAACTGCATACATTTTGGTTCAGTTGTTAGACCGATAAAAAGGTGTAAAGGACATTGCGTTAGAAAGGATACAGAATCCTTAGACTTTATCATTGATTTCCAATATAAAAAACAAAGTTTGATGTTACTTTATTCAAAACACACAGAAGATTTATGAATGAAATTCCAAATCTATATTTCTTACCTATCCAATTTTTTGTCAGAAAAAGTACCTTTCGATTGAATCATAATTTGAGTTAAGTTCTACTTTAATATTGCCTTATAAACAACCAGGATTTTTATTTTTATTTGTTTTCAATTCCTACACTATAATAAAATGTTACAAAGTTGCCTCTGATTGGTGAATGCCACTTTTCTTTTATAGTCTGTTTCTTGAAATTAGTTTCTGTAAATATATAAAATCAATATATGAATAAGAAATAGCAATTATAATTTTTCTTTATCTATTTTGTTTAAAGAAATATAATTTTAAGTAAGAAATTTGGGTTTGATAAAATTAAAACCTTCCGTCATATATTTTTGGCTCAATTTAAAATTTTTTTAATTTCAATTTTATTTTAAAACTGCTTTCATAAAAAAGTCAATATTAAGCTACATTTTTTTCATCATCCTAAATAGTCAGTCTAAATTTAAAGTTCTGTCAGAATTTTTATAAGAGTGGTGAAACTTTTTTTGATACAATTCAGATAAATTTTTGCTTTTTGTCTGCGATCTTAATAAAAAGTAAAAACGTTTGAAAGAGGTAGAACTTAATATAAAAAATGAAACATGTTTGATTGAATATCTGTTTTCTGAAAGCATTATTTTTTCCCACAGAATCCTAATGAAGAATCTTATTCTGATCCTGTTTACCTTGATAACCATACACGGTCTGGTGTATTGCTTCATGAGTCAGCATGAGATCTGACGTTTATATGCCCGTGTGTTGGCACAAAATAAGTGAAAAGTCTTCAACCCTCTCGAGTATTTGTCCTGTGTGTCGATCTGAGGTGAAATCCGTTATTTATTCCAATAATATGCAATGTGTGTGTATATACGTTTGTGTTGAGCCAGTTTGTTGGCATATCGTGGCTGAAAATTCTTTGCGAGATGTTAACCTAAGAAATCAATTCTCAAGGAAGAATCAAAGATCTGGATTTGCCCGTGAAATGTGCTTCTTTTTATTTTGTTGTGTGAAGCCAGTGTGTTGGCTTGATAGTTTTGACAAAGAGGAAAATTCTTTAGGAAGCTCTCAGGTTGATTTGATGTGGTTCCATTTCATATTGAGATATTTCAAGACTCTATCTTATATCGACAAGTAAAATTCATCTATTGATTGAAGTGGAAAAAGTATAAGAATGTAATCTGTGGGAATCACTGATAAATCAGAAAGGTATATATATCTTATTATGTATCAAGTACGTGCAATAGAAAAAGGTCAGAAAGAAGGATAAAGGTCAATGACGGTAATAATAACGTCAGAGGAGAAAAATAATCAGAATAGGCAAGGACACGAACAAAGAATTTATCGTAAAACAACACAAAAAAAAAAAAAACAAAAATGAGAAACATAGACGCCGAAAGGGTTTATGCATTTCTGAATATAACAGAAATTTGGCAGAGGAAATGAGATAGCCCGTACTTCAAATACGTCGCTTTTGCGTTGCAAGGGATAAAGTGATTTGTTATATTTGATGACAAACAATATTGTAAGTAAATTAAGTAAGTAAAGCCTAAAAAATATATTTGGAGTCAAAAATGAAATTACAAAGATAAAGACAAATGAGCTTGTGATAGAGAGTATTCAACAATTTTTTTTTTAATAATTGTTTTATAATTGAATGCATTAAGGTAATATAATATTCTCGTATACATTTTAGAAATTGTGTAAGAAAATTAACATAAAGATTGGAGTACTGAGAGAAAAGATTGCTGCTGCCAAATCAGAGATTCGACGAAATATGAACGGAAGTGTTGAGACACAAAAAGAGATAAGTATCAGAGTTTTATTTTGTTACAGTTTTTTAAACTGCATACATTTTGGTTCAGTTGTTAGACCGATAGAAAGGTGTAAAGGACATTGCGTTAGAAAGGATACAGAATCCTTAGACTTTATCATTGATTTCCAATATAAAAAACAAAGTTTGATGTTACTTTATTCAAAACACACAGAAGATTTATGAATGAAATTCCAAATCTATATTTCTTACCTATCCAATTTTTGTCAGAAAAAGTACCTTTCGATTGAATCATAATTTGAGTTAAGTTCTACTTTAATATTGCCTTATAAACAACCAGGATTTTTATTTTTATTTGTTTTCAATTCATACACTATAATAAAATGTTACAAAGTTGCCTCTGATTGGTGAATGCCACTTTTCTTTTATAGTCTGTTTCTTGAAATTAGTTTCTGTAAATATATAAAATCAATATATGAATAAGAAATAGCAATTATTTTTTCTTTATCTATTTTGTTTAAAGAAATATAATTTTAAGTAAGAAATTTGGGTTTGATAAAATTAAAACCTTCCGTCATATATTTTTGGCTCAATTTAAATTTTTTGTAATTTCAATTTTATTTTAAAACTGCTTTCATAAAAAAGTCAATATTAAGCTACATTTTTTTCATCATCCTAAATAGTCAGTCTAAATTTAAAGTTCTGTCAGAATTTTTATAAGAGTGGTGAAACTTTTTTTGATACAATTCAGATAAATTTTTGCTTTTTGTCTGCGATCTTAATAAAAAGTAAAAGCGTTTGAAAGAGGTAGAACTTAATATAAAAACTGAAACATGTTTGATTGAATATCTGTTTTCTGAAAGCATTATTTTTTCCCACAGAATCCTAATGAAGAATCTTATTCTGATCCTGTTTACCTTGATAACCATACACGGTCTGGTGTATTGCTTCATGAGTCAGCATGAGATCTGACGTTTATATGCCCGTGTGTTGGCACAAGATAAGTGAAAAGTCTTCAACCCTCTCGAGTATTTGTTCCGTGTGTCGATCTGAGGTGAAATCCGTTATTTATTCCAATAATATGCAATGTGTGTGTATATACGTTTGTGTTGAGCCAGTGTGTTGGCATATCGTGGCTGAAAATTCTTTGCGAGATGTTAACCTAAGAAATCAATTCTCAAGGAAGAATCAAAGATCTGGATTTGCCCGTGAAATGTGCTTCTTTTTATTTTGTTGTGTGAAGCCAGTGTGTTGGCTTGATAGTTTTGACAAAGAGGAAAATTCTTTAGGAAGCTCTCAGGTTGATTTGATGTGGTTCCATTTCATATTGAGATATTTCAAGACTCTATCTTATATCGGTAAGTAAAATTCATCTATTGATTGAAGTGGAAAAAGTATAAGAATGTAATCTGTGGGAATCACAGATAAATCAGAAAGGTATATATATCTTATTATGTATCAAGTACGTGCAATAGAAAAAAGTCAGAAAGAAGGATAAAGGTCAATGACGGTAATAATAACGTCAGAGGAGAAAAATAATCAGAATAGGCAAGGACACTAACAAAGAATTTATCGAAAAACAACACACAAAAAAAACAAAAATGAGAAACATAGACGCCGAAAGGGTTTATGCATTTCTGAATATAACAGAAATTTGGCAGAGGAAATGAGATAGCCCGTACTTCAAATACGTCGCTTTTGCGTTGCAAGGGATAAAGTGATTTGTTATATTTGATGACAAACAATATTGTAAGTAAATTAAGTAAGTAAAGCCTAAAAAATATATTTGGAGTCAAAAATGAAATTACAAAGATAAAGACAAATGAGCTTGTGAGAGAGTATTCAACAATTTTTTTTTATTAATAATTGTTTTATAATTGAATGGATTAAGGTAATATAATATTCTCGTATACATTTTAGAAATTATGTAAGAAAATTAACATAAAGATTGGAGTACTGAGAGAAAAGATTGCTGCTGCCAAATCAGAGATTCGACGAAATATAAACGGAAGTGTTGAGACACAAAAAGAGATAAGTATCAGAGTTTTATTTTGTTACAGTTTTTTAAACTGCATACATTTTGGTTCAGTTGTTAGACCGATAAAAAGGTGTAAAGGACATTGCGTTAGAAAGGATACAGAATCCTTAGACTTTATCATTGATTTCCAATATAAAAAACAAAATTTGATGTTACTTTATTCAAAACACACAGAAGATTTATGAATGAAATTCCAAATCTATATTTCTTACCTATCCAATTTTTTGTCAGAAAAAGTACCTTTCGATTGAATCATAATTTGAGTTAAGTTCTACTTTAATATTGCCTTATAAACAACCAGGATTTTTATTTTTATTTGTTTTCAATTCCTACACTATAATAAAATGTTACAAAGTTGCCTCTGATTGGTGAATGCCACTTTTCTTTTATAGTCTGTTTCTTGAAATTAGTTTCTGTAAATATATAAAATCAATATATGAATAAGAAATAGCAATTATAATTTTTCTTTATCTATTTTGTTTAAAGAAATATAATTTTAAGTAAGAAATTTGGGTTTGATAAAATTAAAACCTTCCGTCATATATTTTTGGCTCAATTTAAAATTTTTGTAATTTCAATTTTATTTTAAAACTGCTTTCATAAAAAAGTCAATATTAAGCTACATTTTTTTCATCATCTTAAATAGTCAGTCTAAATTTAAAGTTCTGTCAGAATTTTTTATAAGAGTGGTGAAACTTTTTTTGATACAATTCAGATAAATTTTTGCTTTTTGTCTGCGATCTTAATAAAAAGTAAAAGCGTTTGAAAGAGGTAGAACTTAATATAAAAAATGAAACATGTTTGATTGAATATCTGTTTTCTGAAAGCATTATTTTTTCCCACAGAATCCTAATGAAGAATCTTATTCTGATCCTGTTTACCTTGATAACCATACACGGTCTGGTGTATTGCTTCATGAGTCAGCATGAGATCTGACGTTTATATGCCCGTGTGTTGGCACAAAATAAGTGAAAAGTCTTCAACCCTCTCGAGTATTTGTTCCGTGTGTCGATATGAGGTGAAATCTGTTATTTATTCCAATAATATGCAATGTGTGTGTATATACGTTTGTGTTGAGCCAGTTTGTTGGCATATCGTGGCTGAAAATTCTTTGCGAGATGTTAACCTAAGAAATCAATTCTCAAGGAAGAATCAAACATCTGGATTTGCCCGTGAAATGTGCTTCTTTTTATTTTGTTGTGTGAAGCCAGTGTGTTGGCTTGATAGTTTTGACAAAGAGGAAAACTCTTTAGGAAGCTCTCAGGTTGATTTGATGTGGTTCCATTTCATATTGAGATATTTCAAGACTCTATCTTATATCGGTAAGTAAAATTCATCTATTGATTGAAGTGGAAAAAGTATAAGAATGTAATCTGTGGGAATCACTGATAAATCAGAAAGGTATATATATCTTATTATGTATCAAGTACGTGCAATAGAAAAAGGTCAGAAAGAAGGATAAAGGTCAATGACGGTAATAATAACGTCAGAGGAGAAAAATAATCAGAATAGGCAAGGACACTAACAAAGAATTTATCGAAAAACAACACAAAAAAAAAAACAAAAATGAGAAACATAGACGCCGAAAGGGTTTATGCATTTCTGAATATAACAGAAATTTGGCAGAGGAAATGAGATAGCCCGTACTTCAAATACGTCGCTTTTGCGTTGCAAGGGATAAAGTGATTTGTTATATTTGATGACAAACAATATTGTAAGTAAATTAAGTAAGTAAAGCCTAAAAAATATATTTGGAGTCAAAAATGAAATTACAAAGATAAAGACAAATGAGCTTGTGAGAGAGTATTCAACAATTTTTTTTTATTAATAATTGTTTTATAATTGAATGCATTAAGGTAATATAATATTCTCGTATACATTTTAGAAATTGTGTAAGAAAATTAACATAAAGATTGGAGTACTGAGAGAAAAGATTGCTGCTGCCAAATCAGATTTTCGACGAAATATAAACAGAAGTGTTGAGACACAAAAAGAGATAAGTATCAGAGTTTTATTTTGTTACAGTTTTTTAAACTGCATACATTTTGGTTCAGTTGTTAGACCGATAAAAAGGTGTAAAGGACATTGCGTTAGAAAGGATACAGAATCCTTAGACTTTATCATTGATTTCCAATATAAAAAAACAAAGTTTGATGTTACTTTATTCAAAACACACAGAAGATTTATGAATGAAATTCCAAATCTATATTTCTTACCTATCCAATTTTTTGTCAGAAAAAGTACCTTTCGATTGAGTCATCATTTGAGTTAAGTTCTACTTTAATATTGCCTTATAAACAACCAGGATTTTTATTTTTATTTGTTTTCAATTCCTACACTATAATAAAATGTTACAAAGTTGCCTCTGATTGGTGAATGCCACTTTTCTTTTATAGTCTGTTTCTTTAAATTAGTTTTTGTAAATATATAAAATCAATATATGAATAAGAAATAGCAATTATAATTTTTCTTTATCTATTTTGTTTAAAGAAATATAATTTTAAGTAAGAAATTTGGGTTTGATAAAATTAAAACCTTCCGTCATATATTTTTGGCTCAATTTAAAAATTTTGTAATTTCAATTTATTTTAAAACTGCTTTCATAAAAAAGTCAATATTAAACTACATTTTTTTCATCATCTTAAATAGTCAGTCTAAATTTAAATTTCTATCAGAATTTTTTATAAGAGTGGTGAAACTTTTTTTGATACAATTCAGATAAATTGTTGCTTTTTGTCTGCGATCTTAATAAAAAGTAAAAGCGTTTGAAAGAGGTAGAACTTAATATAAAAACTGAAACATGTTTGATTGAATATCTGTTTTCTGAAAGCATTATTTTTTCCCACAGAATCCTAATGAAGAATCTAATTCTGATCCTGTTTAACTTGATAACCATACACGGTCTGGTGTATTGCTTCATGAGTCAGCATGAGATCTGACGTTCATATGCCCGTGTGTTGGCACAAAATAAGTGAAAAGTCTTAACCCTTTCGAGTATTTGTTCCGTGTGTCGATCTGAGGTGAAATCCGTTATTTATTCCAATAATATGCAATGTGTGTGTATATACGTTTGTGTTGAGCCAGTGTGTTGGCATATCGTGGCTGAAAATTCTTTGCGAGATGTTAACCTAAGAAATCAATTCTCAAGGAAGAATCAAACATCTGGATTTGCCCGTGAAATGTGCTTCTTTTTATTTTGTTGTGTGAAGCCAGTGTGTTGGCTTGATAGTTTTGACAAAGAGGAAAACTCTTTAGGAAGCTCTCAGGTTGATTTGATGTGGTTCCATTTCATATTGAGATATTTCAAGACTCTATCTTATATCGGTAAGTAAAATTCATCTATTGATTGAAGTGGAAAAAGTATAAGAATGTAATCTGTGGGAATCACTGATAAATCAGAAAGGTATATATATCTTATTATGTATCAAGTACGTGCAATAGAAAAAGGTCAGAAAGAAGGATAAAGGTCAATGACGGTAATAATAACGTCAGAAGAGAAAAATAATCAGAATAGGCAAGGACACTAACAAAGAATTTATCGAAAAACAACACAAAAAAAAAAAACAAAAATGAGAAACATAGACGCCGAAAGGGTTTATGCATTTCTGAATATAACAGAAATTTGGCAGAGGAAATGAGATAGCCCGTACTTCAAATACGTCGCTTTTGCGTTGCAAGGGATAAAGTGATTTGTTATATTTGATGACAAACAATATTGTAAGTAAATTAAGTAAGTAAAGCCTAAAAAATATATTTGGAGTCAAAAATGAAATTACAAAGATAAAGACAAATGAGCTTGTGAGAGAGTGTTCAACAATTTTTTTTTTATTAATAATTGTTTTATAATTGAATGCATTAAGGTAATATAATATTCTCGTATACTTTTTAGAAATTGTGTAAGAAAATTAACATAAAGATTGGAGTACTGAGAGAAAAGATTGCTGCTGCCAAATCAGAGATTCGACGAAATATAAACGGAAGTGTTGAGACACAAAAAGAGATAAGTATCAGAGTTTTATTTTGTTACAGTTTTTTAAACTACATACATTTTGGTTCAGTTGTTAGACCGATAAAAAGGTGTAAAGGACATTGCGTTAGAAAGGATACAGAATCCTTAGACTTTATCATTGATTTCAAATATAAAAAACAAAGTTTTATGTTACTTTATTCAAAACACACAGAAGATTTATGAATGAAATTCCAAATCTATATTTCTTACCTATCCAATTTTTTGTCAGAAAAAGTACCTTTCGATTGAATCATAATTTGAGTTAAGTTCTACTTTAATATTGCCTTATAAACAACCAGGATTTTTATTTTTATTTGTTTTCAATTCATACACTATAATAAAATGTTACAAAGTTGCCTCTGATTGGTGAATGCCACTTTTCTTTTATAGTCTGTTTCTTGAAATTAGTTTCTGTAAATATATAAAATCAATATATGAATAAGAAATAGCAATTATAATTTTTCTTTATCTATTTTGTTTAAAGAAATATAATTTTAAGTAAGAAATTTGGGTTTGATAAAATTAAAACCTTCCGTCATATATTTTTGGCTCAATTTAAAATTTTTGTAATTTCAATTTTATTTTAAAACTGCTTTCATAAAAAAGTCAATATTAAGCTACATTTTTTTCATCATCTTAAATAGTCAGTCTAAATTTAAAGTTCTGTTAGAATTTTTTATAAGAGTGGTGAAACTTTTTTTGATACAATTCAGATAAATTTTTGCTTTTTGTCTGCGATCTTAATAAAAAGTAAAAGCGTCTGAAACAGGTAGAACTTAATATAAAAAATGAAACATGTTTGATTGAATATCTGTTTTCTGAAAGCATTATTTTTTCCCACAGAATCCTAATGAAGAATCTTATTCTGATCCTGTTTACCTTGATAACCATACACGGTCTGGTGTATTGCTTCATGAGTCAGCATGAGATCTGACGTTTATATGCCCGTGTGTTGGCACAAGATAAGTGAAAAGTCTTCAACCCTCTCGAGTATTTGTTCCGTGTGTCGATCTGAGGTGAAATCCGTTATTTATTCCAATAATATGCAATGTGTGTGTATATACGTTTGTGTTGAGCCAGTGTGTTGGCATATCGTGGCTGAAAATTCTTTGCGAGATGTTAACCTAAGAAATCAATTCTCAAGGAAGAATCAAACATCTGGATTTGCCCGTGAAATGTGCTTCTTTTTATTTTGTTGTGTGAAGCCAGTGTGTTGGCTTGATAGTTTTGACAAAGAGAAAAATTCTTTAGGAAGCTCTCAGGTTGATTTGATGTGGTTCCATTTCATATTGAGATATTTCAAGACTCTATCTTATATCGGTAAGTAAAATTCATCTATTGATTGAAGTGGAAAAAGTATAAGAATGTAATCTGTGGGAATCACTGATAAATCAGAAAGGTATATATATCTTATTATGTATCAAGTACGTGCAATAGAAAAAGGTCAGAAAGAAGGATAAAGGTCAATGACGGTAATAATAACGTCAGAGGAGAAAAATAATCAGAATAGGCAAGGACACTAACAAAGAATTTATCGAAAAACAACACAAAAAAAAAACAAAAATGAGAAACATAGACGCCGAAAGGGTTTATGCATTTCTGAATATAACAGAAATTTGGCAGAGGAAATGAGATAGCCCGTACTTCAAATACGTCGCTTTTGCGTTGCAAGGGATAAAGTGATTTGTTATATTTGATGACAAACAATATTGTAAGTAAATTAAGTAAGTAAAGCCTAAAAAATATATTTGGAGTCAAAAATGAAATTACAAAGATAAAGACAAATGAGCTTGTGAGAGAGTATTCAACAATTTTTTTTTATTAATAATTGTTTTATAATTGAATGCATTAAGGTAATATAATATTCTCGTATACATTTTAGAAATTGTGTAAGAAAATTAACATAAAGATTGGAGTACTGAGAGAAAAGATTGCTGCTGCCAAATCAGAGATTCGACGAAATATAAACAGAAGTGTTGAGACACAAAAAGAGATAAGTATCAGAGTTTTATTTTGTTACAGTTTTTTAAACTGCATACATTTTGGTTCAGTTGTTAGACCGATAAAAAGGTGTAAAGGACATTGCGTTAGAAAGGATACAGAATCCTTAGACTTTATCATTGATTTCCAATATAAAAAACAAAATTTGATGTTACTTTATTCAAAACACACAGAAGATTTATGAATGAAATTCCAAATCTATATTTCTTACCTATCCAATTTTTTGTCAGAAAAAGTACCTTTCGATTGAATCATAATTTGAGTTAAGTTCTACTTTAATATTGCCTTATAAACAACCAGGATTTTTATTTTTATTTGTTTTCAATTCCTACACTATAATAAAATGTTACAAAGTTGCCTCTGATTGGTGAATGCCACTTTTCTTTTATAGTCTGTTTCTTGAAATTAGTTTCTGTAAATATATAAAATCAATATATGAATAAGAAATAGCAATTATAATTTTTCTTTATCTATTTTGTTTAAAGAAATATAATTTTAAGTAAGAAATTTGGGTTTGATAAAATTAAAACCTTCCGTCATATATTTTTGGCTCAATTTAAAATTTTTGTAATTTCAATTTTATTTTAAAACTGCTTTCATAAAAAAGTCAATATTAAGCTACATTTTTTTCATCATCTTAAATAGTCAGTCTAAATTTAAAGTTCTGTCAGAATTTTTTATAAGAGTGGTGAAACTTTTTTTGATACAATTCAGATAAATTTTTGCTTTTTGTCTGCGATCTTAATAAAAAGTAAAAGCGTTTGAAACAGGTAGAACTTAATATAAAAAATGAAACATGTTTGATTGAATATCTGTTTTCTGAAAGCATTATTTTTTCCCACAGAATCCTAATGAAGAATCTTATTCTGATCCTGTTTACCTTGATAACCATACACGGTCTGGTGTATTGCTTCATGAGTCAGCATGAGATCTGACGTTTTTATGCCCGTGTGTTGGCACAAAATAAGTGAAAAGTCTTCAACCCTCTCGAGTATTTGTTCCGTGTGTCGATCTGAGGTGAAATCCGTTATTTATTCCAATAATATGCAATGTGTGTGTATATACGTTTGTGTTGAGCCAGTGTGTTGGCATATCGTGGCTGAAAATTCTTTGCGAGATGTTAACCTAAGAAATCAATTCTCAAGGAAGAATCAAAGATCTGGATTTGCCCGTGCAATGTGCTTCTTTTTATTTTGTTGTGTGAAGCCAGTGTGTTGGCTTGATAGTTTTGACAAAGAGGAAAATTCTTTAGGAAGCTCTCAGGTTGATTTGATGTGGTTCCATTTCATATTGAGATATTTCAAGACTCTATCTTATATCGGTAAGTAAAATTCATCTATTGATTGAAGTGGAAAAAGTATAAGAATGTAATCTGTGGGAATCACTGATAAATCAGAAAGGTATATATATCTTATTATGTATCAAGTACGTGCAATAGAAAAAAGGTCAGAAAGAAGGATAAAGGTCAATGACGGTAATAATAATGTCAGAGGAGAAAAATAATCAGAATAGGCAAGGACACTAACAAAGAATTTATCGAAAAACAACACAAAAAAAAAAAACAAAAATGAGAAACATAGACGCCGAAAGGGTTTATGCATTTCTGAATATAACAGAAATTTGGCAGAGGAAATGAGATAGCCCGTACTTCAAATACGTCGCTTTTGCGTTGCAAGGGATAAAGTGATTTGTTATATTTGATGACAAACAATATTGTAAGTAAATTAAGTAAGTAAAGCCTAAAAAATATATTTGGAGTCAAAAATGAAATTACAAAGATAAAGACAAATGAGCTTGTGAGAGAGTATTCAACAATTTTGTTTTATTAATAATTGTTTTATAATTGAATGCATTAAGGTAATATAATATTCTCGTATACATTTTAGAAATTGTGTAAGAAAATTAACATAAAGATTGGAGTACTGAGAGAAAAGATTGCTGCTGCCAAATCAGAGATTCGACGAAATATAAACGGAAGTGTTGAGACACAAAAAGAGATAAGTATCAGAGTTTTATTTTGTTACAGTTTTTTAAACTGCATACATTTTGGTTCAGTTGTTAGACCGATAAAAAGGTGTAAAGGACATTGCGTTAGAAAGGATACAGAATCCTTAGACTTTATCATTGATTTCCAATATAAAAAACAAAGTTTGATGTTACTTTATTCAAAACACACAGAAGATTTATGAATGAAATTCCAAATCTATATTTCTTACCTATCCAATTTTTTGTCAGAAAAAGTACCTTTCGATTGAATCATAATTTGAGTTAAGTTCTACTTTAATATTGCCTTATAAACAATGTAATCTGTGGGAATCACTAATAAATCAGAAAACTATATATATCTTATTATGTATCAAGTACGTGCAATAGAAAAAGGTCAGAAAGAAGGATAAAGGTCAATGACGGTAATAATAACGTCAGAGGAGAAAAATAATCAGAATAGGCAAGGACACTAACAAAGAATTTATCGAAAAACAACACAAAAAAAAAACAAAAATGAGAAACATAGACGCCGAAAGGGTTTATGCATTTCTGAATATAACATAAATTTGGCAGAGGAAATGAGATAGCCCGTACTTCAAATACGTCGCTTTTGCGTTGCAAGGGATAAAGTGATTTGTTATATTTGATGACAAACAATATTGTAAGTAAATTAAGTAAGTAAAGCCTAAAAAATATATTTGGAGTCAAAAATGAAATTACAAAGATAAAGACAAATGAGCTTGTGAGAGAGTATTCAACAATTTTTTTTTATTAATAATTGTTTTATAATTGAATGCATTAAGGTAATATAATATTCTCGTATACATTTTAGAAATTGTGTAAGAAAATTAACATAAAGATTGGAGTACTGAGAGAAAAGATTGCTGCTGCCAAATCAGAGATTCGACGAAATATAAACGGAAGTGTTGAGACACAAAAAGAGATAAATATCAGAGTTTTATTTTGTTACAGTTTTTTAAACTGCATACATTTTGGTTCAGTTGTTAGACCGATGAAAAGGTGTAAAGGACATTGCGTTAGAAAGGATACAGAATCCTTAGACTTTATCATTGATTTCCAATATAAAAAACAAAGTTTGATGTTACTTTATTCAAAACACACAGAAGATTTATGAATGAAATTCCAAATCTATATTTCTTACCTATCCAATTTTTTGTCAGAAAAAGTACCTTTCGATTGAATCATAATTTGAGTTAAGTTCTACTTTAATATTGCCTTATAAACAACCAGGATTTTTTATTTGTTTTCAATTCATACACTATAATAAAATGTTACAAAGTTGCCTCTGATTGGTGAATGCCACTTTTCTTTTATAGTCTGTTTCTTGAAATTAGTTTCTGTAAATATATAAAATCAATATATGAATAAGAAATAGCAATTATAATTTTTCTTTTTCTATTTTGTTTAAAGAAATATAATTTTAAGTAAGAAATTTGGGTTTGATAAAATTAAAACCTTCCGTCATATATTTTTGGCTCAATTTAAAATTTTTGTAATTTCAATTTTATTTTAAAACTGCTTTCATAAAAAAGTCAATATTAAGCTACATTTTTTTCATCATGTTAAATAGTCAGTCTAAATTTAAAGTTCTGTCAGAATTTTTTATAAGAGTGGTGAAACTTTTTTTGATACAATTCAGATAAATTTTTGCTTTTTGTCTGCGATCTTAATAAAAAGTAAAAGCGTTTGAAACAGGTAGAACTTAATATAAAAAATGAAAAATGTTTGATTGAATATCTGTTTTCTGAAAGCATTATTTTTTCCCACAGAATCCTAATGAAGAATGTTATTCTGATCCTGTTTACCTTGATAACCATACACGGTCTGGTGTATTGCTTCATGAGTCAGCATGAGATCTGACGTTTATATTCCCGTGTGTTGGCACAAGATAAGTGAAAAGTCTTCAACCCTCTCGAGTATTTGTTCCGTGTGTCGATCTGAGGTGAAATCCGTTATTTATTCCAATAATATGCAATGTGTGTATATACGTTTGTGTTGAGCCAGTGTGTTGGCATATCGTGGCTGAAAATTCTTTGCGAGATGTTAACCTAAGAAATCAATTCTCAAGGAAGAATCAAACATCTGGATTTGCCCGTGAAATGTGCTTCTTTTTATTTTGTTGTGTGAAGCCAGTGTGTTGGCTTGATAGTTTTGACAAAGAGGAAATTTTTTTAGGAATTTAGGAAGCTCTCAGGTTGATTTGATGTGGTTCCATTTCATATTGAGATATTTCAAGACTCTATCTTATATCGGTAAGTAAAATTCATCTATTGATTGAAGTGGAAAAAGTATAAGAATGTAATCTGTGGGAATCACTGATAAATCAGAAAGGTATATATATCTTATTATGTATCAAGTACGTGCAATAGAAAAAGGTCAGAAAGAAGGATAAAGGTCAATGACGGTAATAATAACGTCAGAGGAGAAAAATAATCAGAATAGGCAAGGACACTAACAAAGAATTTATCGAAAAACAACACAAAAAAAAAAAAAAACAAAAATGAGAAACATAGACGCCGAAAGGGTTTATGCATTTCTGAATATAACAGAAATTTGGCAGAGGAAATGAGATAGCCCGTACTTCAAATACGTCGCTTTTGCGTTGCAAGGGATAAAGTGATTTGTTATATTTGATGACAAACAATATTGTAAGTAAATTAAGTAAGTAAAGCCTAAAAAATATATTTGGAGTCAAAAATGAAATTACAAAGATAAAGACAAATGAGCTTGTGATAGAGAGTATTCAACAATTTTTTTTTATTAATAATTGTTTTATAATTGAATGCATTAAGGTAATATAATATTCTCGTATACATTTTAGAAATTGTGTAAGAAAATTAACATAAAGATTGGAGTACTGAGAGAAAAGATTGCTGCTGCCAAATCAGAGATTCGACGAAATATAAACAGAAGTGTTGAGACACAAAAAGAGATAAGTATCAGAGTTTTATTTTGTTACAGTTTTTTAAACTGCATACATTTTGGTTCAGTTGTTAGACCGATAAAAAGGTGTAAAGGACATTGCGTTAGAAAGGATACAGAATCCTTAGACTTTATCATTGATTTCCAATATAAAAAACAAAGTTTGATGTTACTTTATTCAAAACACACAGAAGATTTATGAATGAAATTCCAAATCTATATTTCTTACCTATCCAATTTTTTGTCAGAAAAAGTACCTTTCGATTGAATCATAATTTGAGTTAAGTTCTACTTTAATATTGCCTTATAAACAACCAGGATTTTTATTTTTATTTGTTTTCAATTCATACACTATAATAAAATGTTACAAAGTTGCCTCTGATTGGTGAATGCCACTTTTCTTTTATAGTCTGTTTCTTGAAATTAGTTTCTGTAAATATATAAAATCAATATATGAATAAGAAATAGCAATTATAATTTTTCTTTATCTATTTTGTTTAAAGAAATATAATTTTAAGTAAGAAATTTGGGTTTGATAAAATTAAAACCTTCCGTCATATATTTTTGGCTCAATTTAAAATTTTTGTAATTTCAATTTTATTTTAAAACTGCTTTCATAAAAAAGTCAATATTAAGCTACATTTTTTTCATCATGTTAAATAGTCAGTCTAAATTTAAAGTTCTGTCAGAATTTTTTATAAGAGTGGTGAAACTTTTTTTGATACAATTCAGATAAATTTTTGCTTTTTGTCTGCGATCTTAATAAAAAGTAAAAGCGTTTGAAACAGGTAGAACTTAATATAAAAAATGAAACATGTTTGATTGAATATCTGTTTTCTGAAAGCATTATTTTTTCCCACAGAATCCTAATGAAGAATCTTATTCTGATCATGTTTACCTTGATAACCATACACGGTCTGATGTATTGCTTCATGAGTCAGCATGAGATCTGACGTTTATATGCCCGTGTGTTGGCACAAGATAAGTGAAAAGTCTTCAACCCTCTCGAGTATTTGTTCCGTGTGTCGATCTGAGGTGAAATCCGTTATTTATTCCAATAATATGCAATGTGTGTGTATATACGTTTGTGTTGAGCCAGTGTGCTGGCATATCGTGGCTGAAAATTCTTTGCGAGATGTTAACCTAAGAAATCAATTCTCAAGGAAGAATCAAAGATCTGGATTTGCCCGTGAAATGTGCTTCTTTTTATTTTGTTGTGTGAAGCCAGTGTGTTGGCTTGATAGTTTTGACAAAGAGGAAAATTTTTTAGGAATTTAGTAAGCTCTCAGGTTGATTTGATGTGGTTCCATTTCATATTGAGATATTTCAAGACTCTATCTTATATCGGTAAGTAAAATCTATCTACTGATTGAAGTTAAAAAGTATAAGAATGTAATCTGTGGGAATCACTGATAAATCAGAAAGGTATATATATCTTATTATGTATCAAGTACGTGCAATAGAAAAAGGTCAGAAAGAAGGATAAAGGTCAATGACGGTAATAATAACTTCAGAGGAGAAAAATATTCAGAATAGGCAAGGAAACGAACAAAGAATTTATCGAAAAACAACACAAAAACAAAAACAAAAATGAGAAACATAGACGCCGAAAGGGTTTATGCATTTCTGAATATAACAGAAATTTGTCAGAGGAAATGAGATAGCCCGTACTTCAAATACGTCGCTTTGCTTTGCAAGGGATAAAGTGATTTGTTATATTTGATGACAAACAATATTGTAAGTAAATTAAGTAAGTAAAGCCTAAAAGATATATTTGTGGTCAAAAATGAAATTACAAAGATAAAGACAAATGAGCTTGTGATAGAGAGTATTCAACCATTTTTTTAAATTAATAATTGTTTTATTATTGAATGCATTAAGGTAATATAATATTCTCGTATACATTTTAGAAATTGTGTAAGAAAATTAACATAAAGATTGGAGTACTGAGAGAAAAGATTGCTGCTGCCAAATCAGAGATTCGACGAAATGTAAACGGATGTGTTGAGACACAAAAAGAGATAAGTATCAGAGTTTTATTTTCTTACAGTATTTTAAACTGCATACATTTTAATTCAGTTGTTAGACCGATAAAAAGGTGTAAAGGACATTGCGTTAGAAAGGATGCAGAATCCTTAGACTTTATCATTGATTTCCAATATAAAAAACAAAGTTTGATGTTACTTTATTCAAAACACACAGAAGATTTATGAATGAAATTCCAAATCTATATTTCTTACCTATCCAATTTTTTGTCAGAAAAAAGTACCTTTCGATTGAATCATAATTTGAGTTAAGTTCTACTTTAATATTGCTTTATAAACAACCAGGATTTTTATATTTATTTGTTTTCAATTCATACACTATAATAAAATGTTACAAAGTTGCCTCTGATTGGTGAATGCCACTTTTCTTTTATAGTCTGTTTCTTGAAATTAGTTTCTGTAAATATATAAAATCAATATATGAATAAGAAATAGCAATTATAATTTTTCTTTATCTATTTTGTTTAAAGAAATATAATTTTAAGTAAGAAATTTGGGTTTGATAAAATTAAAACCTTCCGTCATATATTTTTGGCTCAATTTAAAATTTTTGTAATTTCAATTTTATTTTAAAACTGCTTTCATAAAAAATTCAATATTAAGCTACATTTGTTTCATCATACTAAATAGTCAGTTTTAATTTAAAGTTCTGTCAGAATTTTTATAAGAGTGGTGAAACTTTGTTGATACAATTCAGATAAATTTTTTGCTTTTTGTCTGCGATCTTAATAAAAAATAAAAGCGTTTCAAACAGGTAGAACTTAATATAAAAAAATGAAACATGTTTGATTGAATGTCTGTTTTCTGAAATCATTATTTTTTCCCACAGAATCCTAATGAAGAATCTTATTCTGTACCTGTTTACCTTGATAACCATACACGGTCTGGTGTATTGCTTCATGAGTCATCATGAGATCTGACGTTTATATGCCCGTGTGTTGGCACAGAATGAGTGAAAAGTCTTCAACCCTCTCGAGTATTTGTTCCGTGTGTTGATCTGAGGTGAAATCCGTTATTTATTCCAATAATATGCAATGTGTGTGTATATACGTTTGTGTTGAGCCAGTGTGTTGGCATATCGTGGCTGAAAATTCTTTGCGAGATGTTAACCTAAGAAATCAATCCTCAAGGAAGAATCAATGATCTGGATTTGCCGGTGAAATGTGCTTCTTTTTATTTTGTTGTGTGAAGCCAGTGTGTTGGCTTGATAGTTTTGACAAAGAGGAAAATTCTTTAGGAAGCTCTCAGGTTGATTTGATGTGGTTCCATTTCATATTGAGATATTTCAAGACTCTATCTTATATCGGTAAGTAAAATCTATCTATTGATTGAAGTGGAAAAAGTATAAAAATGTGATCTCTGGGAATCACTGGTAAATCAGAAAGGTATATATATCTTATTATGTATCAAGTACGTGCAATAGAAAAAGGTCAGAAAGAAAAATAAAGTTCAATGACGGTAATAATAACGTCAGAGGAGAAAAATAATCAGAATGGGCAAGGACACGAACAAAGAATTTATCGAAAAACAACACAAATAAAAACAAAAATGAGAAACATAGACGCCGAAAGGGTTTATGCATTTCTGAATATAACAGAAATTTGGCAGAGGAAATGAGATAGCCCGTACTTCAAATACGTCGCTTTTGCGTTGCAAGGGATAAAGTGATTTGTTATATTTGATGACAAACAATATTGTAAGTAAATTAAGTAAGTAAAGCCTAAAAAATATATTTGTGGTCAAAAATGAAATTACAAAGATAAAGACAAATGAGCTTGTGTTAGAGAGTTTTCAACAATTTTTTTAAATTTATATTGTTTTATAATTGAATGCATTAAGGTAATATAATATTTTCGTATACATTTTAGAAATTGGTAAGAAAATTAACATAAAGATTGGAGTACTGAGAGAAAAGATTGCTGCTGCCAAATCAGAGATTCGACGAAATGTAAACGGATGTGTTGAGACACAAAAAGAGATAAGTATCAGAGTTTTATTTTGTTACAGTTTTTTAAACTGCATACATATTGGTTCAGTTGTTAGACGGATAAAAAGGTGTAAAGGAAATTGCGTTAGAAAGGATGCAGAATCCTTAGACTTTATAATTGATTTCCAATATAATAAACAAAGTTTGATGTTACTTTATTCAAAACACACAGAAGGTTTATGAATGAAATTCCAAATCTATATTTCTTAGCTATCCATTTTTTTGTCAGAAAAAAGTACCTTTCGATTGAATCATAATTTGAGTTAAGTTCTACTTTAATATTGCCTTATAAACAACCAGGATTTTTATTTTTATTTGTTTTCAATTCATACACTATAATAAAATGTTACAAAGTTGCCTCTGATTGGTGAATGCCACTTTTCTTTTATAGTCTGTTTCTTGAAATTAGTTTCTGTAAATATATAAAATCAATATATGAATAAGAAATAGCAATTATAATTTTTCTTTTTCTATTTTGTTTAAAGAAATATAATTTTAAGTAAGAAATTTGGGTTTGATAAAATTAAAACCTTCCGTCATATATTTTTGGCTCAATTTAAAATTTTTGTAATTTCAATTTTATTTTAAAACTGCTTTCATAAAAAATTCAATATTAAGCTACATTTTTTTTCATTATTCTAAATTGTCAGTCTTAATTTAAAGTTCTGTCAGAATTTTTATAAGAGTGGTGAAACTTTGTTGATACAATTCAGATAATTTTTTGCTTTTTGTCTGCGATCTTAATAAAAAATAAAAGCGTTTGAAACAGGTAGAACTTAATATAAAAAAATGAAACATGTTTGATTGAATATATGTTTTCTGAAAGCATTATTTTTTCCCACAGAATCCTAATGAAGAATCTTATTCTGATCCTGTTTACCTTGATAACCATACACGGCTGGTGTATTGCTTCATGAGTCATCATGAGATCTGACGTTTATATGCCCGTGTGTTGGCACAAAATAAGTGAAAAGTCTTCAACCCTCTCAAGTATTTGTTCCGTGTGTCGATCTGAGGTGAAATCCGTTATTTATTCCAATAATATGCAATGTGTGTGTATATACGTTTGTGTTGAGCCAGTGTGTTGGCATATCGCGGCTGAAAATTCTTTGCGAGATGTTAACCTAAGAAATCAATTCTCAAGGAAGAATCAATGATCTGGATTTGCCGGTGAAATGTGCTTCTTTTTATTTTGTTGTGTGAAGCCAGTGTGTTGGCTTGATAGTTTTGACAAAGAGGAAAATTCTTTAGGAAGCTCTCAGGTTGATTTGATGTGGTTCCATTTCATATTGAGATATTTCAAGACTCTATCTTATATCAGTAAGTAAAATCTATCTATTGATTTAAGTGGAAAAAGTATAAAAATGTGATCTCTGGGAATCATGGTAAATCAGAAAGGTATATATATCTTATTATGTATCAAGTACGTGCAATAGAAAAAGGTCAGAAAGAAGGATAAAGTTCAATGACGGTAATAATAACGTCAGAGGAGAAAAATAATCAGAATGGGCAAGGACACGAACAATAATTTTTTGCTTTTTGTCTGCGATCTTAATAAAAAATGAAAGCGTTTGAAACAGGTAGAATTTATCGAAAAACAACACAAATAAAAACAAAAATGAGAAACATAGACGCCAAAAGGGTTTCTGCATTTCTGAATATAACAGAAATTTGGCAGAGGAAATGAGATAGCCCGTACTTCAAATACGTCGCTTTTGCGTTGCAAGGGATAAAGTGATCTGTTATATTTGATGACAAACAATATTGTAAGTAAATTAAGTAAGTAAAGCCTAAAAAATATATTTGTCGTCAAAAATGAAATTACAAAGATAAAGACAAATGAGCTTGTGATAGAGAGTATTCAACAATTTTTTTTAATTAATAATTGTTTTATAATTGAATGCATTAAGGTAATATAATATTCTATTATACATTTTAGAAATTGGTAAGAAAATTAACATAAAGATTGGAGTACTGAGAGAAAAGATTGCTGCTGCCAAATCAGAGATTCGACGAAATGTAAACGGATGTGTTGAGACACAAAAAGAGATAAGTATCAGAGTTTTATTTTGTTACAGTTTTTTAAACTGCATACATTTTAATTCAGTTGTTAGACCGATAAAAAGGTGTAAAGGACATTGCGTTAGAAAGGATGCAGAATCCTTAGACTTTATCATTGATTTCCAATATAAAAAACAAAGTTTGATGTTACTTTATTCAAAACACACAGAAGATTTATGAATGAAATTCCAAATCTATATTTCTTACCTATCCAATTTTTTGTCAGAAAAAAGTACCTTTCGATTGAATCATAATTTGAGTTAAGTTCTACTTTAATATTGCCTTATAAACAACCAGGATTTTTATTTTTATTTGTTTTCAATTCATACACTATAATGAAATGTTACAAAGTTGCCTCTGATTGGTGAATGCCACTTTTCTTTTATAGTCTGTTTCTTGAAATTAGTTTCTGTAAATATATAAAATCAATATATGAATAAGAAATAGCAATTATAATTTTTCTTTATCTATTTTGTTTAAAGAAATATAACTTTAAGTAAGAAGTTTGGGTTTGATCAAATTAAAACCTTCCGTCATATATTTTTGGCTCAATTAAAAATTTTTGTAATTTCAATTTTATTTTAAAACTGCTTTCATCAAAAATTCAATATTAAGCTACATTTGTTTCATCATACTAAATAGTCAGTTTTAATTTAAAGTTCTGTCAGAATTTTTGTAAGAGTGGTGAAACTTTGTTGATACAATTCAGATAAATTTTTTGCTTTTTGTCTGCGATCTTAATAAAAAATAAAAGCGTTTGAAACAGGTAGAACTTAATATAAAAAAATGAAACATGTTTGATTGAATATCTGTTTTCTGAAAGCATTATTGTTTCCCACAGAATCCTAATGAAGAATCTTATTCTGATCCTGTTTACCTTGATAACCATACACGGTCTGGTGTATTGCTTCATGAGTCATCATGAGATCTGACGTTTATATGCCCGTGTGTTGGCACAAAATAAGTGAAAAGTCTTCAACCCTCTCGAGTATTTGTTCCGTGTGTCGATCTGAGGTGAAATCCGTTATTTATTCCAATAATATGCAATGTGTGTGTATATACGTTTGTGTTGAGCCAGTGTGTTGGCATATCGTGGCTGAAAATTCTTTGCGAGATGTTAACCTAAGAAATCAATTCTCAGGGAAGAATCAATGATCTGGATTTGCCGGTGAAATGTGCTTCTTTTTATTTTGTTGTGTGAAGCCAGTGTGTTGGCTTGATAGTTTTGACAAAGAGGAAAATTCTTTAGGAAGCTCTCAGGTTGATTTGATGTGGTTCCATTTCATATTGAGATATTTCAAGACTCTATCTTATATCGGTAAGTAAAATCTATCTATTGATTGAAGTGGAAAAAGTATAAAAATGTAATCTCTGGGAATCACTGGTAAATCAGAAAGGTATATATATCTTATTATGTATCAAGTACGTGCAATAGAAAAAGGTCAGAAAGAAGGATAAAGTTCAATGACGGCAATAATAACGTCAGAGGAGAAAAATAATCAGAATGGGCAAGGACATGAACAATAATGTTTTGCTTTTTGTCTGCGATCTTAATAAAAAATGAAAGCGTTTGAAACAGGTAGAATTTATCGAAAAACAACACAAATAAAAACAAAAATGAGAAACATAGACGCCGAAAGGGTTTCTGCATTTCTGAATATAACAGAAATTTGGCAGAGGAAATGAGATAGCCCGTACTTTAAATACGTCGCTTTTGCGTTGCAAGGGATAAAGTGATCTGTTATATTTGATGACAAACAATATTGTAAGTAAATTAAGTAAGTAAAGCCTAAAAAATATATTTGTCGTCAAAAATGAAATTACAAAGATAAAGACAAATGAGCTTGTGATAGAGAGTATTCAACCATTTTTTTTTAATTAATAATTGTTTTATAATTGAATGCATTAAGGTAATATAATATTCTATTATACATTTTAGAAATTGGTAAGAAAATTAACATAAAGATTGGAGTACTGAGAGAAAAGATTGCTGCTGCCAAATCAGAGATTCGACGAAATGTAAACGGATGTGTTGAGACACAAAAAGAGATAAGTATCAGAGTTTTATTTTGTTACAGTTTTTTAAACTGCATACATTTTAATTCAGTTGTTAGACCGATAAAAAGGTGTAAAGGACATTGCGTTAGAAAGGATGCAGAATCCTTAGACTTTATCATTGATTTCCAATATGAAAAACAAAGTTTGATGTTACTTTATTCAAAACACACAGAAGATTTATGAATGAAATTCCAAATCTATATTTCTTACCTATCCAATTTTTTGTCAGAAAAAGTACCTTTCGATTGAATCATAATTTGAGTTAAGTTCTACTTTAATATTGCCTTATAAACAACCAGGATTTTTATTTTTATTTGTTTTCAATTCATACACTATAATAAAATGTTACAAAGTTGCCTCTGATTGGTGAATGCCACTTTTCTTTTATAGTCTGTTTCTTGAAATTAGTTTCTGTAAATATATAAAATCAATATATGAATAAGAAATAGCAATTATACTTTTTCTTTATCTATTTTGTTTAAAGAAATATAATTTTAAGTAAGAAATTTGGGTTTGATAAAATTAAAACCTTCCGTCATATATTTTTGGCTCAATTTAAAATTTTTGTAATTTCAATTTTATTTTAAAACTGCTTTCATACAAAATTCAATATTAAGCTACATTTTTTTCATCATCCTAAATAGTCAGTGTTTATTTAAAGTTCTGTCAGAATTTTTATAAGAGTGGTGAAACTTTTTTGATACAATTCAGATAAATTTTTGATTTTTGTCTGCGATCTTAATAAAAAATAAAAGCGTTTGAAGAACTTAATATAAAAAATGAAACATGTTTGATTGAATATCTGTTTTCTGAAAGCATTATTTTTTTCTACAGAATCCTAATGAACAATCTTAATCTGATCCTGTTTACCTTGATAACCATACACGGTCTGGTGTATTGCTTCATGAGTCATCATGAGATCTGACGTTTATATGCCCGTGTGTTGGCACAAAATTAGTGAAAAATCTTCAACGCTCTCGAGTATTTGTTCCGTGTGTCGATCTGAGGTGAAATCCGTTATTTATTCCAATAATATGCAATGTGTGTGTATATACGTTTGTGGTGAGCCAGTGTGTTGGCATATTGTGGCTGAAAATTCTTTGCGAGATGTTAACCTAAGAAATCAGTTCTCAAAGAAGAATCAAAGGTCTGGATTTGTCCGTGAAATGTGCTTCTTTTTATTTTGTTGTGTGAAGCCAGTGTGTTGGCCGGTATGAAAAAACCGTTTCCCAAATGAAAATGGACCTGTTCCATTGATATTATCCCTTCCTCATACCGGATTTGACATGAGCAGCATGGCGGGTGTCCTGCAGGAAGGAGAGACTGCTTACTTTTCCGGAGCACCTGAGTCTACCCCCGGTTTTGTGGTTGGGTCCATGTTGTTCAAACGTTTTTAGTTTTTAATTGTAGTGCATGTATTGTTTTGGTCTTGTCTTCGTTGTTCTTCGGAGTTTGTCAGTTGTAACGATTTTCTCTCCTTCGAATATCCCTTTGGTATTTCTTGACTTTACTTGATAGTTTTGACAAAGAGGAAAATTCTTTAGGAAGCTCTCAGGTTGATTTGATGTGGTTCCATTTCATATTGAGATATATCAAGACTCTATCTTATATCGGTAAGTAAAATTCATCTATTGATTTAAGTGGAAAAAGTATAAAAATGTAATCTCTGGGAATCACTGATAAATCAGAAAGGTATATATATCTTATTATGTATCAAGTACGTGCAATAAAAAAAGGTCAGAAAGAAAGATAAAGGTCAATGTCGGTGATAATAAAGTCAGAGGAGAAAAATAATCAGAATGGGCAAGGACACGAACAAAGAATTTATCGAAAAACAACACAAAAAAAAAAACAAAAATGAGAAACATAGACGCCGAAAGGGTTTATGCATTTCTGAATATAACAGAAATTTGGCAGAGGAAATGAGATAGCCCGTACTTCAAATACGTCGCGTTTGCGTTGCAAGGGATAAAGTGATTTGTTATATTTGATGACAAACAATATTGTAAGTAAATTAAGTAAGTAAAGCCTAAAAAATATATTTGGAGTCAAAAATGAAATTACAAAGATAAAAACAAATGAGCTTGTGAGAGAGTATTCAACAATTTTTTTTTATTAATAATTGTTTTATAATTGAATGCATTAAGGTAATATAATATTCTCGTATACATTTTAGAAATTGTGTAAGAAAATTAACATAAAGATTGGAGTACTGAGAGAAAAGATTGCTGCTGCCAAATCAGAGATTCGACGAAATATAAACGGAAGTGTTGAGACACAAAAAGAGATAAGTATCAGAGTTTTATTTTGTTACAGTTTTTTAAACTGCATACATTTTGGTTCAGTTGTTAGACCGATAAAAAGGTGTAAAGGACATTGCGTTAGAAAGGATACAGAATCCTTAGACTTTATCATTGATTTCCAATATAAAAAACAAAGTTTGATGTTACTTTATTCAAAACACACAGAAGATTTATGAATGAAATTCCAAATCTATATTTCTTACCTATCCAATTTTTTGTCAGAAAAAGTACCTTTCGATTGAATCATAATTTGAGTTAAGTTCTACTTTAATATTGCCTTATAAACAACCAGGATTTTTATTTTTATTTGTTTTCAATTCATACACTATAATAAAATGTTACAAAGTTGCCTCTGATTGGTGAATGCCACTTTTCTTTTATAGTCTGTTTCTTGAAATTAGTTTCTGTAAATATATAAAATCAATATATGAATAAGAAATAGCAATTATAATTTTTCTTTATCTATTTTGTTTAAAGAAATATAATTTTAAGTAAGAAATTTGGGTTTGATAAAATTAAAACCTTCCGTCATATATTTTTGGCTCAATTTAAAATTTTTGTAATTTCAATTTTATTTTAAAACTGCTTTCATAAAAAAGTCAATATTAAGCTACATTTTTTTCATCATCCTAAATAGTCAGTCTTTATTTAAAGTTCTGTCAGAATTTTTATAAGAGTGGTGAAACTTTTTTGATACAATTCAGATAAATTTTTGATTTTTGTCTGCGATCTTAATAAAAAATAAAAGCGTTTGAAACAGGTAGAACTTAATATAAAAAATGAAACATGTTTGATTGAATATCTGTTTTCTGAAAGCATTATTTTTTTCTACAGAATCCTAATGAACAATCTTAATCTGATCCTGTTTACCTTGATAACCATACACGGTCTGGTGTATTGCTTCATGAGTCATCATGAGATCTGACGTTTATATGCCCGTGTGTTGGCACAAAATTAGTGAAAAATCTTCAACGCTCTCGAGTATTTGTTCCGTGTGTCGATCTGAGGTGAAATCCGTTATTTATTCCAATAATATGCAATGTGTGTGTATATACGTTTGTGGTGAGCCAGTGTGTTGGCATATTGTGGCTGAAAATTCTTTGCGAGATGTTAACCTAAGAAATCAGTTCTCAAAGAAGAATCAAAGGTCTGGATTTGTCCGTGAAATGTGCTTCTTTTTATTTTGTTGTGTGAAGCCAGTGTGTTGGCCGGTATGAAAAAACCGTTTCCCAAATGAAAATGGACCTGTTCCATTGATATTATCCCTTCCTCATACCGGATTTGACATGAGCAGCATGGCGGGTGTCCTGCAGGAAGGAGAGACTGCTTACTTTTCCGGAGCACCTGAGTCTACCCCCGGTTTTTTGGTTGGGTCCATGTTGTTCAAACGTTTTTAGTTTTTAATTGTAGTGCATGTATTGTTTTGGTCTTGTCTTCGTTGTTCTTCGGAGTTTGTCAGTTGTAACGATTTTCTCTCCTTCGAATATCCCTTTGGTATTTCTTGACTTTACTTGATAGTTTTGACAAAGAGGAAAATTCTTTAGGAAGCTCTCAGGTTGATTTGATGTGGTTCCATTTCATATTGAGATATATCAAGACTCTATCTTATATCGGTAAGTAAAATTCATCTATTGATTTAAGTGGAAAAAGTATAAAAATGTAATCTCTGGGAATCACTGATAAATCAGAAAGGTATATATATCTTATTATGTATCAAGTACGTGCAATAAAAAAAGGTCAGAAAGAAAGATAAAGGTCAATGTCGGTGATAATAAAGTCAGAGGAGAAAAATAATCAGAATGGGCAAGGACACGAACAAAGAATTTATCGAAAAACAACACAAAAAAAAAAAAAACAAAAATGAGAAACATAGACGCCGAAAGGGTTTATGCATTTCTGAATATAACAGAAATTTGGCAGAGGAAATGAGATAGCCCGTACTTCAAATACGTCGCGTTTGCGTTGCAAGGGATAAAGTGATTTGTTATATTTGATGACAAACAATATTGTAAGTAAATTAAGTAAGTAAAGCCTAAAAAATATATTTGGAGTCAAAAATGAAATTACAAAGATAAAGACAAATGAGCTTGTGAGAGAGTATTCAACAATTTTTTTTTATTAATAATTGTTTTATAATTGAATGCATTAAGGTAATATAATATTCTCGTATACATTTTAGAAATTGTGTAAGAAAATTAACATAAAGATTGGAGTACTGAGAGAAAAGATTGCTGCTGCCAAATCAGAGATTCGACGAAATATAAACGGAAGTGTTGAGACACAAAAAGAGATAAGTATCAGAGTTTTATTTTGTTACAGTTTTTTAAACTGCATACATTTTGGTTCAGTTGTTAGACCGATAAAAAGGTGTAAAGGACATTGCGTTAGAAAGGATACAGAATCCTTAGACTTTATCATTGATTTCCAATATAAAAAACAAAGTTTGATGTTACTTTATTCAAAACACACAGAAGATTTATGAATGAAATTCCAAATCTATATTTCTTACCTATCCAATTTTTTGTCAGAAAAAGTACCTTTCGATTGAATCATAATTTGAGTTAAGTTCTACTTTAATATTGCCTTATAAACAACCAGGATTTTTATTTTTATTTGTTTTCAATTCATACACTATAATAAAATGTTACAAAGTTGCCTCTGATTGGTGAATGCCACTTTTCTTTTATAGTCTGTTTCTTGAAATTAGTTTCTGTAAATATATAAAATCAATATATGAATAAGAAATAGCAATTATAATTTTTCTTTATCTATTTTGTTTAAAGAAATATAATTTTAAGTAAGAAATTTGGGTTTGATAAAATTAAAACCTTCCGTCATATATTTTTGGCTCAATTTAAAATTTTTGTAATTTCAATTTTATTTTAAAACTGCTTTCATAAAAAAGTCAATATTAAGCTACATTTTTTTCATCATCCTAAATAGTCAGTCTTTATTTAAAGTTCTGTCAGAATTTTTATAAGAGTGGTGAAACTTTTTTGATACAATTCAGATAAATTTTTGATTTTTGTCTGCGATCTTAATAAAAAATAAAAGCGTTTGAAACAGGTAGAACTTAATATAAAAAATGAAACATGTTTGATTGAATATCTGTTTTCTGAAAGCATTATTTTTTTCTACAGAATCCTAATGAACAATCTTAATCTGATCCTGTTTACCTTGATAACCATACACGGTCTGGTGTATTGCTTCATGAGTCATCATGAGATCTGACGTTTATATGCCCGTGTGTTGGCACAAAATTAGTGAAAAATCTTCAACGCTCTCGAGTATTTGTTCCGTGTGTCGATCTGAGGTGAAATCCGTTATTTATTCCAATAATATGCAATGTGTGTGTATATACGTTTGTGGTGAGCCAGTGTGTTGGCATATTGTGGCTGAAAATTCTTTGCGAGATGTTAACCTAAGAAATCAGTTCTCAAAGAAGAATCAAAGGTCTGGATTTGTCCGTGAAATGTGCTTCTTTTTATTTTGTTGTGTGAAGCCAGTGTGTTGGCCGGTATGAAAAAACCGTTTCCCAAATGAAAATGGACCTGTTCCATTGATATTATCCCTTCCTCATACCGGATTTGACATGAGCAGCATGGCGGGTGTCCTGCAGGAAGGAGAGACTGCTTACTTTTCCGGAGCACCTGAGTCTACCCCCGGTTTTTTGGTTGGGTCCATGTTGTTCAAACGTTTTTAGTTTTTAATTGTAGTGCATGTATTGTTTTGGTCTTGTCTTCGTTGTTCTTCGGAGTTTGTCAGTTGTAACGATTTTCTCTCCTTCGAATATCCCTTTGGTATTTCTTGACTTTACTTGATAGTTTTGACAAAGAGGAAAATTCTTTAGGAAGCTCTCAGGTTGATTTGATGTGGTTCCATTTCATATTGAGATATATCAAGACTCTATCTTATATCGGTAAGTAAAATTCATCTATTGATTTAAGTGGAAAAAGTATAAAAATGTAATCTCTGGGAATCACTGATAAATCAGAAAGGTATATATATCTTATTATGTATCAAGTACGTGCAATAAAAAAAGGTCAGAAAGAAAGATAAAGGTCAATGTCGGTGATAATAAAGTCAGAGGAGAAAAATAATCAGAATGGGCAAGGACACGAACAAAGAATTTATCGAAAAACAACACAAAAAAAAAAAAAACAAAAATGAGAAACATAGACGCCGAAAGGGTTTATGCATTTCTGAATATAACAGAAATTTGGCAGAGGAAATGAGATAGCCCGTACTTCAAATACGTCGCGTTTGCGTTGCAAGGGATAAAGTGATTTGTTATATTTGATGACAAACAATATTGTAAGTAAATTAAGTAAGTAAAGCCTAAAAAATATATTTGGAGTCAAAAATGAAATTACAAAGATAAAGACAAATGAGCTTGTGAGAGAGTATTCAACAATTTTTTTTTATTAATAATTGTTTTATAATTGAATGCATTAAGGTAATATAATATTCTCGTATACATTTTAGAAATTGTGTAAGAAAATTAACATAAAGATTGGAGTACTGAGAGAAAAGATTGCTGCTGCCAAATCAGAGATTCGACGAAATATAAACGGAAGTGTTGAGACACAAAAAGAGATAAGTATCAGAGTTTTATTTTGTTACAGTTTTTTAAACTGCATACATTTTGGTTCAGTTGTTAGACCGATAAAAAGGTGTAAAGGACATTGCGTTAGAAAGGATACAGAATCCTTAGACTTTATCATTGATTTCCAATATAAAAAACAAAGTTTGATGTTACTTTATTCAAAACACACAGAAGATTTATGAATGAAATTCCAAATCTATATTTCTTACCTATCCAATTTTTTGTCAGAAAAAGTACCTTTCGATTGAATCATAATTTGAGTTAAGTTCTACTTTAATATTGCCTTATAAACCACCAGGATTTTTATTTTTATATGTTTTCAATTCATACACTATAATAAAATGTTACAAAGTTGCCTCTGATTGGTGAATGCCACTTTTCTTTTATAGTCTGTTTCTTGAAATTAGTTTCTGTAAATATATAAAAGCAATATATGAATAAGAAATAGCAATTATATTTTTTCTTTATCTATTTTGTTTAAAGAAATATAATTTTAAGTAAGAAATTTGGGTTTGATAAAATTAAAACCTTCCGTCATATATTTTTGGCTCAATTTAAAATTTTTGTAATTTCAATTTTATTTTAAAACTGCTTTCATAAAAAAGTCAATATTAAGCTACATTTTTTTCATCATCCTAAATAGTCAGTCTTTATTTAAAGTTCTGTCAGAATTTTTATAAGAGTGGTGAAACTTTTTTGATACAATTCAAATAAATTTTTGATTTTTGTCTGCGATCTTAATTAAAAATAAAAGCGTTTGAAACAGGTAGAACTTAATATAAAAAATGAAACATGTTTGATTGAATATCTGTTTTCTGAAAGCATTATTTTTTTCTACAGAATCCTAATGAACAATCTTAATCTGATCCTGTTTACCTTGATAACCATACACGGTCTGGTGTATTGCTTCATGAGTCATCATGAGATCTGACGTTTATATGCCCGTGTGTTGGCACAAAATTAGTGAAAAATCTTCAACGCTCTCGAGTATTTGTTCCGTGTGTCGATCTGAGGTGAAATCCGTTATTTATTCCAATAATATGCAATGTGTGTGTATATACGTTTGTGGTGAGCCAGTGTGTTGGCATATTGTGGCTGAAAATTCTTTGCGAGATGTTAACCTAAGAAATCAGTTCTCAAAGAAGAATCAAAGGTCTGGATTTGCCCGTGAAATGTGCTTCTTTTTATTTTGTTGTGTGAAGCCAGTGTGTTGGCCGGTATGAAAAAACCGTTTCCCAAATGAAAATGGACCTGTTCCATTGATATTATCCCTTCCTCATACCGGATTTGACATGAGCAGCATGGCGGGTGTCCTGCAGGAAGGAGAGACTGCTTACTTTTCCGGAGCACCTGAGTCTACCCCCGGTTTTTTGGTTGGGTCCATGTTGTTCAAACGTTTTTAGTTTTTAATTGTAGTGCATGTATTGTTTTGGTCTTGTCTTCGTTGTTCTTCGGAGTTTGTCAGTTGTAACGATTTTCTCTCCTTCGAATATCCCTTTGGTATTTCTTGACTTTACTTGATAGTTTTGACAAAGAGGAAAATTCTTTAGGAAGCTCTCAGGTTGATTTGATGTGGTTCCATTTCATATTGAGATATATCAAGACTCTATCTTATATCGGTAAGTAAAATTCATCTATTGATTTAAGTGGAAAAAGTATAAAAATGTAATCTCTGGGAATCACTGATAAATCAGAAAGGTATATATATCTTATTATGTATCAAGTACGTGCAATAAAAAAAGGTCAGAAAGAAAGATAAAGGTCAATGTCGGTGTTAATAAAGTCAGAGGAGAAAAATAATCAGAATGGGCAAGGACACGAACAAAGAATTTATCGAAAAACAACACAAAAAAAAAAAAAAAACAAAAATGAGAAACATAGACGCCGAAAGGGTTTATGCATTTCTGCATATAACAGAAATTCGGCAGAGGAAATGAGATAGCCCGTACTTCAAATACGTCGCGTTTGCGTTGCAAGGGATAAAGTGATTTGTTATATTTGATGACAAACAATATTGTAAGTAAATTAAGTAAGTAAAGCCTAAAAAATATATTTGGAGTCAAAAATGAAATTACAAAGATAAAGACAAATGAGCTTGTGAGAGAGTATTCAACAATTTTTTTTATTAATAATTGTTTTATAATTGAATGCATTAAGGTAATATAATATTCTCGTATACATTTTAGAAATTGTGTAAGAAAATTAACATAAAGATTGGAGTATTGAGAGAAAAGATTGCTGCTGCCAAATCAGAGATTCGACGAAATATAAACGGAAGTGTTGAGACACAAAAAGAGATAAGTATCAGAGTTTTATTTTGTTACAGTTTTTTAAACTGCATACATTTTGGTTCAGTTGTTAGACCGATGAAAAGGTGTAAAGGACATTGCGTTAGAAAGGATACAGAATCCTTAGACTTTATCATTGATTTCCAATATAAAAAACAAAGTTTGATGTTACTTTATTCAAAACACACAGAAGATTTATGAATGAAATTCCAAATCTATATTTCTTACCTATCCAATTTTTTGTCAGAAAAAGTACCTTTCGATTGAATCATAATTTGAGTTAAGTTCTACTTTAATATTGCCTTATAAACAACCAGGATTTTTATTTTTATTTGTTTTCAATTCATACACTATAATAAAATGTTACAAAGTTGCCTCTGATTGGTGAATGCCATTTTTCTTTTATAGTCTGTTTCTTGAAATTAGTTTCTGTAAATATATAAAATCAATATATGAATAAGAAATAGCAATTATAATTTTTCTTTTTCTATTTTGTTTAAAGAAATATAATTTTAAGTAAGAAATTTGGGTTTGATAAAATTAAAACCTTCCGTCATATATTTTTGGCTCAATTTAAAATTTTTGTAATTTCAATTTTATTTTAAAACTGCTTTCATAAAAAAGTCAATATTAAGCTACATTTTTTTCATCATCCTAAATAGTCAGTCTTTATTTAAAGTTCTGTCAGAATTTTTATAAGAGTGGTGAAACTTTTTTGATACAATTCAGATAAATTTTTGATTTTTGTCTGCGATCTTAATAAAAAATAAAAGCGTTTGAAACAGGTAGAACTTAATATAAAAAATGAAACATGTTTGATTGAATATCTGTTTTCTGAAAGCATTATTTTTTTCTACAGAATCCTAATGAACAATCTTAATCTGATCCTGTTTACCTTGATAACCATACACGGTCTGGTGTATTGCTTCATGAGTCATCATGAGATCTGACGTTTATATGCCCGTGTGTTGGCACAAAATTAGTGAAAAATCTTCAACGCTCTCGAGTATTTGTTCCGTGTGTCGATCTGAGGTGAAATCCGTTATTTATTCCAATAATATGCAATGTGTGTGTATATACGTTTGTGGTGAGCCAGTGTGTTGGCATATTGTGGCTGAAAATTCTTTGCGAGATGTTAACCTAAGAAATCAGTTCTCAAAGAAGAATCAAAGGTCTGGATTTGCCCGTGAAATGTGCTTCTTTTTATTTTGTTGTGTGAAGCCAGTGTGTTGGCCGGTATGAAAAAACCGTTTCCCAAATGAAAATGGACCTGTTCCATTGATATTATCCCTTCCTCATACCGGATTTGACATGAGCAGCATGGCGGGTGTCCTGCAGGAAGGAGAGACTGCTTACTTTTCCGGAGCACCTGAGTCTACCCCCGGTTTTTGGTTGGGTCCATGTTGTTCAAACGTTTTTAGTTTTTAATTGTAGTGCATGTATTGTTTTGGTCTTGTCTTCGTTGTTCTTCGGAGTTTGTCAGTTGTAACGATTTTCTCTCCTCCGAATATCCCTTTGGTATTTCTTGACTTTACTTGATAGTTTTGACAAAGAGGAAAATTCTTTAGGAAGCTCTCAGGTTGATTTGATGTGGTTCCATTTCATATTGAGATATATCAAGACTCTATCTTATATCGGTAAGTAAAATTCATCTATTGATTTAAGTGGAAAAAGTATAAAAATGTAATCTCTGGGAATCACTGATAAATTAGAAAGGTATATATATCTTATTATGTATCAAGTACGTGCAATAAAAAAAGGTCAGAAAGAAAGATAAAGGTCAATGTCGGTGATAATAAAGTCAGAGGAGAAAAATAATCAGAATGGGCAAGGACACGAACAAAGAATTTATCGAAAAACAACACAAAATAAAACAAAAATGAGAAACATAGACGCCGAAAGTGTTTATGCATTTCTGAATATAACAAAAATGTGGAAGAGGAAATGAGATAACCCGTATTTCAAATACTTCGCTTTTGCGTTGCAAGGGATAAAGTGATTTGTTATATTTGATGACAAACGAGATTTTAAGTAAATTATGTAAGTAAAGCCTAAAAAATATATTCGGAGTCACAAATGAAATTGAAAAGATAAAGACAAACGAGGTTTTGATAGAGAGTACTCAACCATTTTGTTAATTAATAATTGTTATATAATTGAATGCATTAAGGTAATATAATATTCTCGCATGCATTTTAGAAATTGTGTAAGAAAGAAATTAACATAAAGGTTGGAGTACTGAGAGTAAAGATTGCTACTGCTAAATCAGAGATTGGAAGAAATGTAAACGGAAGTGTTGAGACACAGAAATAGATCAATATCAGAGGTTTTATTTTGTTACAGTTTTTTAAACTGCATACATTTTGGTTCAGTTGTTAGACCGATAAAAAGGTGTAAAGGACATTGCGTTAGAAACGATGCAGAATCCTTAGACTTTATCACTGGTTTCTATTAGAAAAAATAAAATTTGGATGTTACTTTATTGAAAAGACACAGAAGATTTATGAATGAAACTCCAAATCTATATTTCTTACCTATCGAATTTTTTGTCAGAAAAAAGGCACCTTTCGATTGAATTGTAATTTGAGTAAAGTTGTACTTGTATTTTGCCTTATAAACAACCAGGATTTCATTTGTTTTCAATTCATACACTAAGATAAAATATTACAAAGTTACCTGATTCATGAATTTAAGAGATCGCGCGGATTGTGGTGATTTTAAAATATCTCCTTTACTCGCTATGTCAGGAATTAAATGAAGTTCAGTATCCAAAGTTTTATTTCTAGATACTAAATATATTATGACATTCACATGTGAAATAACACAAAGCTATTTCATTGGTTGGATTTTTTAGTGAAGCTAAAGATCTTTTCAAAATCTTACAATGCATGTATTTTCCATTTAAAATGTTTTGTAAAAGAGAGATAACTCAAGTTTATTTTTTTGGCTTATATGCAATGAATGGCATTTATCTGTTATAGTTTGTCTCTTTAAATCATTTTCTGTAAATATATAAAATCAATATATGAGTTGGAAATAACAATTATAATTTTTTAGTTTTTATCCATTTTTTTTATGAAATGTAAATTAAAGTAATAAATTTTGGTTTGATAAAATAAAAATTTTCCGTCATATATTTTTGGCTACATTTTAAATTATTGTAATAACAATTGTAATTAAGTCTCCCAAAGGATGTTTTTAATTGCAATTGCCCTTGCATTTCTTCTCTTTGTTTTTTCCTGTTGATATGTAAGCTAGAATTTGATACATTTAAGTTCAAATTTGTTTTAAATCATGAATCTGCATGAATAAAATGAATTTGAAAATTTCCACCATTTAAAAAATCGCAATAGAGTTTTTTCATTAATCAATTAATTTTTAGTAATATGTTGAACAGGTTCTAACACTGTCTGTTTCTGTTTATTTTTCAAATATGTTATTGATCAATTGATGCCTCTGAGGTTTTTGGTATACATACGTTCAAATAAGAATATGGTTAAATCTTTATCTAAAATAAGTTGAGGCTGTTCTGAAATTGCTAAGTGGAGACTGCAGAAAGTTACTACAGTTTTCGTTTGATGTAGCAAGATGAAAATATGGCGTAGGTATCTGTTGATATAGAATTGCAATGACTTGGCATAGTAAAAGAATATCTGGATTTCTTATGTAATGGGTGATTGAATTTAGAAGAATATTTAATTTTTAATGAAGTTAAATATTCGTAAAGATATTAATGATTAGAAAAAGTTCCAGCTGCATTGCACACAAGGTGTTAAATCTGTCACCATAAAAATTCATTATTGTTATACGAGAAACTCCGTTGATGTCTAAATGCACTGAAATACAGGGATCTCCAGATTTGTCGTAGTGAAAAAGTTTGGAAACACAGCGTAAAAAAATCGAGTTTCCCCATGATTTTTAAAAACCTGTTTATCCATTTTTATATTTTCATTTTGGGCATCTTTTTCAGCTTCTTCTACAAACTGTAAGAGTAGGTGGACTGAACAGTGAAATGAAGAATTGTGTTTATTTTTCTCAAATGTTTCAATTACTGCATTTAACATTCTATTAAACATACAATTTGAAATTTTGGACATAACATGATTTTCTGATGAAATTATACAGTGGCTTCAACATATTTTTCCGCAGTTCCACATGCAATTGCTGTAGTACCTATAGAAATCAAAACACCTTTTGTATGCATGCGTATATTTTCGTCATCTGTTTTTAATTTCAAAAGAGCAGAAAGCGTCGTTAAAAAGCGACAATCAATCATCAATCAATATTCTTGATAAAAATATGTTGAAATAATTTTTGTAATTATTGCGATTTCGTTTGGAAATTATAAACTTCCTTTAGGGTTTTGACATAACTGAATAGAGACTTTCCCTCATATATATTAAATTAAAATCACCAGTACCACTAGTCATGCCAGTGAAGAGAAACTTGTTACCACCCTGAAGCACCTGGGGGTATCCTAGATTTTTGTGTCATTCGTGTTCACTATACTAACTTTTAAGCTCTTAAGGGGATACAGAACACCCAAGGGAGTTAACTCTTTCAGCTGAACGTTTTAATCACATAATACTCGTAAAGAGAAATCAAGCTTCTCAATAATCCAAAACAGTGTTTGTCAAACTGCTATATATCCAATGAAATTATTCCCGTAAATTGTGTGGTTCAAATTTCTTGAAATTTGTAGACTTTGTCAACAGGTCAAAGTAAATATTTCGTCAAAATTTTATGAAAATTAAGCGAGCCAAATCTATTTTAGTCAAAGTGTTGGGTACCTCCTTAAACGGACTGTTGTGTTTTTCCCCTAAACATTTTTATAATGTCTAACCTTCTCAGAATGTCTTAATTGGACATCCTTTTTTCATGGCATGCATTTACAATTTGCATGTTTATTTTATGCCTAATATATATATATATATTAATATTGACATAACCACAATACTGTCCTCTTTTCGTCAAATAAGGCATCACCAAATTTGTACTAACATCACCAACATGGCAGATGCTCTATGGTGAGCAAGGTCAACTTACTGTTCAAGAGCACCTACTATCAACCCTTTTGTATTTTACGAGGTTGCTCAGTTTTTATGCAATTGATGAATGTTAATGTTCCTAAGGTATCTTCTGCCTCTTTCTGAACTAAAAGAGCTAATAAGTACCTAAAGTAAAATCATGTGTGGCTGAACATAATTTTACATCCTAATAATACCTCTTTGTTGTTGCATCGCGCAGTAATCTCAAGTTGTCGCTGTTGTTTAATGTTTTCTTTAGAAACAATGTAAATGCATTTCGTTTTTCACTAATTGTCGTGTTGTCTTCAATATAAAACTCAATACTATAAAATGTATCATGAAAGAAGGCACCTGCTGTCGTTTCGGAGATTATTGGTTTTTACACTTTTTCGTCTTCTCATGATTATTGTTAAAAATACATTTGAACATCAACAGATACCACATATGGTATATTTATATTCGAATGTAGATATTGTTCAAAAAGGATAAAGACAGATTCGTACATGTATGGTATTTTATTTTTTATAATTTAAATATGGATGAAATGAACGAAAGATGTCAATTGAGGTAAATGTAGGAGACCAAGTTGAGGAAGATATTTCATAAAAAGTAAAAAATAATTTAAACATATCTATTTATATTTATTTCGAAAAAAGAGTGTCACTCTACAACGGGGCAACCAGCACATGGGTAGTGCCCGAATGTACAATATAATAAAATACAAAATTATTAAAAATTCATACAAGACTATGTCTAAAATTGCTATACTTTTTGTGAGTACACAATAAAATGAAAACATCGAAGTAATTAAGATATCCATCATCGGAAGAATGACAACAAAGGAAAGGACTTAATGAAGGTGAGAAAGTATACTGCGTACACTTTATAGATCATATTCCGGTTCGAGTTTCAATTATTATCTTTCGCTTAGAAAATGCACATTTTAATATTTAGTCCATTTTGCCACCCTTCACGTTTTGCATATTAAATATATCTAATCTATTGTCATTTAATAACGATTCATACTATTCCTGAGAGGTCGAATGTTGGACATTCTAGTATAAAGTCTCGGATTCCGTTGAAGCACATTTCGCAAAAATCATTTTTTTCGCCAATTTATACAAAATAGGTGTTACTCATTGACAATGAATTCGTTCTAGCCAAAATATTTGAGCCAACATGACTCAAAGTCGTTTAATTTCAAAAGATAATTTGGATTTTCACTTTGATATGTTTAAAGATCTATAAAACTGGGGAGTTGGTTTCATAGAGAAAGAATTTATAGATGGTTTTAGAATTACACTGTCCATGTTGAAAATCATCAAGTCCTACATTTTCAAGAAGGTTTTCGTATGACTCGTGTACTGCCAATCATTTACAATCAGGACTTTGTAAAATAGATTCAATTAATAATCCCGAAGGACTTGAAGTTAAAGAAATAACCGAAATTTCTTCCTTATAATCTTTCTTAGACCTTTATTTTGGATATGACAACAGTCTCGATTTAGCACAAAAATATAGTACAAGAGAGATGATTTTGATTTTGCCATTATAACGTGACTTGTGAGTCGGTTGTTCTGACAGTTATTAATTTCCATAAATAACTCAGAATTGTAGCAATTGTCAAATAAGTTGGATGTATTACATGCCGTAAAACCTAGTTTAACCCACCATTTTCATATGACAATGCCATGTACGGGAGTATGACTGTTGCTATCCAGTTCTTGACGTTTGCGTGCCTCCAGACTTTGCCATTTTTCGGATTTTTATTCCAACATTTCCCTTGGAGTTTCCTGTTTTGTTATGAAACTTTGGTATTTCTGATAGGGTCATTGAAAAAATTAATAATCGGGCTTCGTCCATACCTGTGATCTTTGAATAATATGAAACTGTTTGATGGTAAAAAAAAATCTTTATTTGTTTCCTACCCAGTTCCAAAAATATAGCTAGCATGGGAATATTTATCTGAGTTTTAAATATTAATCTGACTGTCTGCATATGCCATTTTCAAATTCAATACTATTAAAATTACCAAGTTCTCTTATCATACACATTAAATTGTTTTCATTAAATACTTAATATCATGGTGAGTTGGTTTTAAAGATCTTTCAAAATACACTTCGAGGTATTTTTATTGATTCGTTTCTTTTAAGGTAATATTTTTTGGTCTTATTATTGAACAGTTTTCCAACGTTAAGTTCAATTTACATGCAACGAAATGTGCTTTTTCAAACTTTTGTTTTTGTAAATTGGTGTCAGATTCCGCCTATTATAGGGCATTAATTAAGACATTACCGATTAGGGCCAAGTTGTTCAACTTATTTTATCCAAGCTTAATTTTAATTGAGGGTTAAATCATATAGAAATCACTACGTTTAACTTGTGGTTAAATTTAACCCTTGATTAAATGAGTTGAACAGAAGTTCCTAGTTTGTTGATTAATATTATCTGTTAAATGTTTTATTAAAATGGAAAAAGAATATTGAACATTATCCATTTTTGGTAATCTTGGTTGAATCAGTCAGATTCCAATGTCCAAAAAGTACTTTGTCCCGTGTACCATGTTTTTTTAAGAGTATGTGTAACAGACAATCTCTCCTTAGCCTGTCAAATGCTTTCGATAGATCAAGCAAAGCTATAAACATATTAAGTTTAGACGATTTCCGCAAGGCACTGACACCGGTGATAGTACATAAGTGATCTTCAATACGCCAATTATTTTTAAAAGCTCCCTGACATTTCCATAGCACATGATTTTTTCTTTGAAATTCTTAAAAATAAATCCATAATATAACAATTTAATTTGTATAAAAAGCATAAAAGGGGCCAGCTAAGATAATTCAGAGCGGATCAAATTTACTTTCATGTTTGGCATTTTTTAAAAATTGTAAATATCACCAACAGATTAACGAAGCGACAAAGACAGTTGAACGCTGAATCATCATTAACTAAAGAAATAAGGAGATAAAAATATGTTCATGTACATATCACAACAGGATCCTGCTAAGGTAACATTTGCTTTATATCAACGAGACCCAAATTGGATATTTTCAGGGGTCTTCAAGAGATTGTATTATATAAAATAAGCCTATATCAGTTTTCAAAAGTCTTGTATTTTTATACTTTTCATAATGATAGCAATACAAACATCACATTTATCTGAAAACACCCAATCTGATATGGCTTAAAGTATCATCTTTAAAATGATTGAAAACATAATTTGTTTTTTTTTCTAATAGGTATTACGGTAAGTGTCGGAGAAGCTTTTTAAGATATCGTATCAAATTATGAACTAATGTCATGTTAAAAATTCCTAAAAGTATAAGATAAGTTCGAAACGTATATTTTCACTTAAAACATTACTTCTGCTATAACAAAAATAACTGTTGCCTTATATTACATACTGTGATAGGGCTTAATTTGACTAAAAAGAACAATATATTGGTTGAAAGGCTAAATTTTATGATAAGTAATTAAGATCTTAAGATACTGTTAGAAATGTATAAATTAAATTGACTTCATAAAAGTATCAAAAACGTATCTTGGTTTTCACAAGTCTTGTATTTTACTTTACAAAATGAAAGAAGTATAAAAATCACATTTTCCTTAAAAATGACAAACATACCTATGGAGCAATCCAAAAAGCGTAATCCATTGGATAGACAAACTCGGGAAGACAAATGAACAACCCCAAATACAACAAACAAACACAGAAAAATAAAAAAAACAATGAATCACACAATCTAATATGGCTAATTTGATTAAGTATCATCCTTAAAATGTTTGAAAAAGTAAATGTTTTTGTGTTTTCACCATGAAATTGAAATTTATTGTACATAATAATTATTACAGTAAGTGGCAGAGAAGATTTGTAAGATACGGTATCAAATTTATAAACTAATTGTATTTTAAAAATTCCTAAAAGTGTAAAATAAGTATATTTCAAATTTGAAAGTTGTATTTTCATTTAAAAAACACGTCTGTTATAACAAAAATCACTCTAGTCATATATCCCACAATCTGATAGGGCTTTATTTGACTAAGTATGAACCATGTATTGGTTGACAAGCTAAATGTGATGTTTTTTCACTGAAAAATTGATTTGTGTTTATTTAACAAGTACAACAGTGAGTGGCAGAGAATGTTTTTAGGATACTGTATAAAATTTATCAACTAAAGTCATGTCTAAAATTCCTAAAAGTCAAAAATAAGTTCATTTCAAGTTTGAAACTTGTATTACCTTGAAAAAAATACTTCTGTGACAACACACAGACCCTGATAGAACTCAATTTTACTATGTATGAACCTGACATTGGTTGAAAAGCTAAATTTGTTGTTTTTTTCTGCGAAATTTAAATTTTTTCGCAAAAAAGTTTTACGGTAAGTCGCAAAGAGGCTTTTTTTTATTCTGTAACAAGTTCATCATCTAAATTTCTATCGAAAATTCATTAGAGTTAAGATAATCATATAACAATCTAGAAACTTGTATTTTTTCTTTAAGTATTACGGTAAGTTGTAGACAATCATTTTAAGTAACGTACTAAATTTATGAACTAAAATCATGTTAAAAATTCCTAAAAGTATAAGATATGTACACGTTAAGTTTAAAACTAGTATTTTTACTTAAAAAACACTTCTGTTATAACAAAAATCAATTTTGTCTAAGATGGATTACTATGATAGGGCTTCATTTGACTAAATATGGACAATATATTAATCAAAAAGCTAAATTGTATGTTTTTTACTCTGAAATTGAAATTTGTCACCTATAGTGTATTACGGTAAGTCTCAAAGAAGTTATTTACGATACCGTCACAAATGAATTAATTTCATGTGACAACGTTACATAAGTATAAAATAAGCCGGTGTCGGGTTTCAAAAGTTTTGTTTTCTTACTTTAGAACATAAAAGCGGTATAACAAATCGCATTTATTATAACTCACACAATCTGATATGGCCAAATTTGACTAGTTATCATCCTTAAAATATTTGAAAAAGTAATTTTTTTGTGTTTGAACTATGAAAGTGAAATTTATTTTATATTACGGAAAAGGGCCGAGAAGCTTTTTAAGATACTGTATCAAATTTATGAAATAAATTCATGTTAAAAATTCCTAAAAGTATAAAATAAGTACATGTCAAGTTTTAAAGTTGTATTTCACTTTAAAAAAACACACATGTTATAACAAAAATCACCTTTGTTATATATCTCACACTCTGATACGGTTTTACGTCACAAAGTTTGAACCATGTATTGGTTGAAAAGCTAATTTTTTAGGTTTTTCATTGTAAAACTGAAAGTTTTTTTTATCTTAATGTATAATGAGTCTCAGAGAAGCTTATTATACTGTTACAAATATACGAAGTAAACTCATGTCAGAATTTCCTAAAAGTAAAATATGTCAGTTACGTCTTGTATTTTTTACTGTACAAAATGATATCTTAAATCACATGAGACTAAATTTAAATTAGTATCATCCTTGGAATGTTTAAAACAAGTTTGTGTTTTCACTAAGGAGCACTCCAAACTGGGTGTTCCATTAGACAGACAAAACCCGGGAAGACAAATGAACAATTATCAGCACAACAAATAAACACTGAACACTAAAAAAAACAGTGAACAACACGGACTCCTATAAAAACCAGGAGTGAACTCAGATGCTCCAAAAGGGTAAGCAGTTCATGCTCAGTATACGCCACCGGTCGTTCAACAAAGTCAATCCGGTTGAGGTACATGAAATGTTACTACAGTGGCAAAAAGTCCAACATCATTTTAAATATTGGAACACTGTAACGGTCAATCAATTCGGGATGACGACCGTAAAATTCCCTAAGTGAGTCATCAACTTTGACTTGATGAAACCCTGATTAAGAAGCTTTTGTGACAGCAGTTATCATTTTTGTCGAAAGTCTCTGTAACTCACGCATGCCCTTGAATATTGGATAAGCTGAGAAACGTAGACACCACATGCAGGCGATGCTGGTATAGTGCTGCTCAAGAAGGGACAGTTAACAATAGGAAAATCGAAGTTATCACGTTTGGAATAAGAATCTTCTTCTTTACAAATATACCTAGGGAGCAAATAAAAAAACGCAATCCATTGGACAGACAAACTTTAATAGACAAATGAACCACCACAAGCACAACGAATAAACACTGAAAACTGAAAAGCAATGAACAACACGAACTCCTAAAAAAAGGAGTGAACCTAGGCGCTTTGGATGGGTAAGCAGTCCCTGCTCCGTATACGGCAGCCGTCGTGAGGTTCAACAAAGTCAATCCAGTGGAAGTCACAAATCGGTGGAGGCACATGAAATGTTACAACAGTGGGAACAGGTCAAAATAACAATCCAAAGATACCAATATTAGATATAGTAAATTTATACTATGCTGTATACGACGCATTTCAAGGAGTTACCTCTCATCAGCAGCATTAAAACCGAAACATTTGGAAGACCAAAAAACCAAACTTATATTAAACAAGAAGTACTCAACCAAAAATACCGAAATAGGAAGCCAAATTTCAGCTAAGGAGATCTACCATGTGCAATACAAGGAATGAACCCTTAGTATTTCTATTATTTTTGAATTTTGCTAAATGCTGGTAATTTCTGTAACAAATCAATGAATAATCATGTCAGACAAGTCTGACGACTGGGTTAGCGAATACCCTCGGGGACCTAGGGTCCACCAGCAGAGGCATCATCCCAGGAGTTTCAAAATAACAATCCAAAGATACCAATATTAGATATAGTAAATTTATACTATGCTGTATACGACGCATTTCAAGGAGTTACCTCTCATCAGCAGCATTAAAACCGAAACATTTGGAAGACCAAAAAACCAAACTTATATTAAACAAGAAGTACTCAACCAAAAATACCGAAATAGGAAGCCAAATTTCAGCTAAGGAGATCTACCATGTGCAATACAAGGAATGAACCCTTAGTATTTCTATTATTTTTGAATTTTGCTAAATGCTGGTAATTTCTGTAACAAATCAATGAATAATCATGTCAGACAAGTCTGACGACTGGGTTAGCGAATACCCTCGGGGACCTAGGGTCCACCAGCAGAGGCATCATCCCAGGAGTTTCAAAATAACAATCCAAAGATACCAATATTAGATATAGTAAATTTATACTATGCTGTATACGACGCATTTCAAGGAGTTACCTCTCATCAGCAGCATTAAAACCGAAACATTTGGAAGACCAAAAAACCAAACTTATATTAAACAAGAAGTACTCAATCAAAAATCATCTTAGATATTGGAACACTGTAACGGTCAATCAAATCGTGGTGACAATCGTACAATTTCCTAAGTGATGACATCAAATTATCCTTGATAAAACCATGGTTCAGAACGTTTTGTGACATCAGTAATCCTCTTTATCGAAAGTCATGGTAACTCACGCATGCCCTAATTCAGTTTAAAAATTCCTAAAAGTCAAACAATCAGTACATGTCAAGTTTGAAACTTGTATTTCCCTTTAAAAACACTTCTGTTATAATACAAATCACTTTTGTCTTATATATTGCACAACCTGATAGAACTTAATTTAATTAGTTTGAACCTAAAATTGGTTGAAAAACTATATTTTGTGTTTTTTACTGCGAAATTAAAATTTGGTCACCAAATAAGTTTACAGTAAGTCGCAGAGAGTCTGTTTTTGATACCGAAACAAGTTGTTTCAACCAGGGATCATATAATACTATCGGGATATGTCACAGGGTTATAATAGGATATTTCTAGGACTCGTATACAAAGCTAGGAATCGATAATTTACTTTCGCATTTAAAAATTACATGAACAAAGCTAGCATAATGTTCGTATTTAGAAAAACTAAAATCGAGTTCGGTAAGTTTGACAAATATCCGGCTTTGAGTAATTCGATTTATTTATATTTCAGGGTGTTTCTTTAAATGGATGTTACTATATACTTTATTTTGATATTAATTATATATTGTGTATGTATATAATGTTTCAAAAAGTTATATCGAATCTTCTGGGACACGCAAGCTTTTATTGTCAATTGATTGTTGATCATTTTATTTTTCTGTTTGATGTCCCTTAATTGTATAAAACAATCTCCATTCATTACACCTTTTTACAACTTCATTTCGTCGGTATTGATCATTAAATGATTTGTTTGATTGCTTGATTACTTATTTAATTATGTCGTCAATTGGTGCCGACTTTAGTTTTTTCTTGAAAACATTCAATTTGATTTTAAGATATGATTGAGAAAATTTATAAAAGAAAAAAGAAAAGGAACATGCAATGGTTTTATACCAACACAAGCCATCGAATTCATGACAAATTCTGACAAACTTATCCATACCATTTCTTAAAATATTACCATATCATCATGTCGGCTAAAAGTGATTTCTTGTCGTGGGACGACAGTGACCTGAACTTAGATTTGCTCCTCGGGGAGTTTAATGTTTCAGATATAGACTCTGATAGTGAAAACCCACCACCTAAAAAAGCATGGAAAGATTTTACAAAATATATGTATAAGTGCCCGGAGTTTGACTCTTTTTATTCTTCAGTATCTGGTTTCCGTGGTCATCTTAGAAAGAGTCTGAGCAAAATAAAGCGTAAGTCAATTTCATAATTTCTTTGTTTATACCCAATTCACTATTTTAGTTGTGGTGCGGGATAGCTCCATGATAATAATTCTCGTTTTTATATTACCAACAATACATCCATGTCCTGATGCTTTTTAATCGAATTGATAAAAATACGCCCCCCCAAAAAGCGTTTGTTTACTGGTCTTTAGAACATGGAACAGTGGCGTAGCTTCCATTAAGGCAATTTGCCTCACTAGTTTTATTTGCAAAATTTTTATCTCCCGCAGCAAAACATTTGGAGGCATCTTGTTTTACCCCTGTCCGTCCGTTCTTCCTTAATACAGTTACTTCACAGAGTTGAATGCGGGGGGGGGATCGCTTTTTCTAGTTTTTTTTAATAACAGTGTACAATTTTGTAAATTTGAATAAAAAATGTGATTAGATTAATGTATACTTTAATTAGATACTAGAAATGAAACCTCTGGGTGTCAAAGGCAAACATTGAACATCTTTTATATATCATCATTCATTGTATTCCATCGCTGCTTTGGTCACTATTCATTATAAAAGAAAGCATCAAATCGGTGCTATAGTGTCTTGAAACTTTCATTAAGGCTGAAAATTAATGATTTCTTCGTGTTGAAGATCTCGCTGCAGGGATCACCACAAAAAATATTTGAAGAGCGGTGTTAACATCAATTTTTTAAAAAATTTATAAGATCTTGGTTAAATGTGTTAGACATGCGAGAATCTGTGGAAAATACTTGTGTGATAATTAAGTTTGAACACTATTTATTATATCGGTTCAGTTTTTTCTATTTTTGTGTTTTAGTGCTTGGCGGCTTATTGAATCTAGTGCTTATTGAATTCATTTTTATTGTCCGTCTGTATATTATTTTGACCACTGACCCATGTTGTAGGGGGAGGGTTGAGTACTCACAAACATATTTAACCCAGCCACGTTCTATATGTGCCTGTCCCGTCAGGACCCTTTATTTTCAGTGGTTGTATTGCGTCTCCTTGTTTTTTTTTTATACATTTATGGTCGAATAACAGTAAAAAACGGGCGTATAAAAATATTACGATTGCACACAAGTATAACTTCAAGGCTTATCTTAGTTTTGCAGTTGCCTTCAATTTTGCAAGTTTTTTAACAGTTTCTAACAGGTCTTACAAATTAAACCAATATCTTATAAAAATTATAATTTCAATTTAAAAATTTTATGTCATGTGCACGGCCCTTAGAATATATTTTGTGGTGATCCCTGAACAGATAAATAAAAATTAACAACCTGTGATATTTATCATTTTAAACATATATGAAAAAATATTTGTTTTTATAAAAATGTAACGAATAATGAGATTCATCAGTTTTTAATTGAAAAAGTACATGGTATTTGGAGATTAAGTATATGTTGAATGCAATGTAAAATTTTAAAACACTGTCAGGCTTTGTAGTAGGCCCATCAATCAAATGTAGATCACGAATCTCCCAGAATCTGTTGTCTGAAAAAAAGAGCATGGTTATTGAATATTCAGGAAGGACAGACCTAAATACCTCTGTCATTATCAAGACAGACAGTAACCATCAAGTTAAAACATTCAAATATTTTTGGCACAATATCTAAAAGTATTTTGCTCGCAAATTATTATAAAAATCAAGCCAAATTTAAACAACATCTAGTCCTCCTAATTAATGTTTAAAATAGCAAAAACTTTATACAATTATATTAAAACAGTCACAACATACATTAGTTTTGAGAAAGAAAATGGTTTTAATGAACTGGAATAAGTGATGAAGACGGCCATAAAAAAACATTGGGTTATAGGGGGTCATTTCTGGGGGAAGGGGAAATCCAACCAAATTTAAACAACTTCTAGTCCTCCTTTAAATGGATGTTTCGAATAGCAAAATCTTTATAAAATTATATTAATACAGTCACAATAGTGACATTAGTTTTGACAACAAAAATGGTTTTAATGACCTGGAATAAGAGATGAAGACGGCCATAAAAAACATTGGGTTATAGGGGGTCATTTCTGGGGAAAAAATCCAGCCAAATTTAAACAACTTCTAGCCCTGATAATTGATGTTTAGAATAGCAAAAACGTTATAAAATTATATTAATACAGTCACAATATACATTAGTTTTGCGAAAAAAAAAATGGTTTTAATGAACTGGAATAAGTGATGCAGACGGCCAGTCGCGAAAACATTAGAGCATCGAGGGCACAAATTAGACAAAACTTTCAAATGCGGTCAACACAACTCTTTAGACAGCTTTGTAACTAATTACGCCAATGTAAATGTTTTAAACCTGATTAATATACAAAATATAAGTAAAGCACAATATTATGACATTAATAACTTACCCTATTAACACTTTCTCAGGATCAAATTTACGAATTTTGTAATTGAATTTTTTTCACTCACGCTAACAAAATGGCGTATACCGGAAACGACCAGGTGATACCGGAGACGGATACGAATTATTTCCGCCGAGTCGCAGCAAGATCTGTCAATTTACAAAGACTTTACATATAGATTCATGTCCCCTTCATATACAGTTCCTGTTTCAACTAAATTTCTATCGAAAATTCATTAGTGTAAAGACAATCATATAAAAATCTAGAAACTTGTATTTTGTCTTTAAGTATTACGGTAACTTGCAGACATCCATTTTAAGATATCGTACAAAATTTATGCACTAATTTCATGTTAAAAATACCTAAAATTATAAAATATGTACAAGTTAAGTTTGAAACTTATATTTTCACCTTACAAAACACTTTTGTTAAAACAAAAATCAACTTTGTCTAAAATGCCATACTATGAAAGGGGTTAATTTGACTAAATATGGACAATATACTCATTACAAAAAGCTAAATTTTATGTTTTTTAACTTTGAAATTGAAATTTTGTCATCTATAATGTATTACGGTACGTCTCAAAGAAGTTATTTACGATACCGTTACAAAGGGCAGATAAACTGTTTGAGATACTGTATCAATTTTGTGAACTAAATTCATGTTTAAAATTCCTAAAAGTATAAAATAAGTACATGTCAAGTTTGAAAGTTGAATTTTCACTTTAAAAAACACATATGTTATAACAAAAATCGCTTTTTTTCATATATCTCACACTCTGACAGGGCATTACTTTACTAAGTCTGAACCATGTATTGGTTGAAAAGCTAAATTTATGCTTTTGCACTGTAAAACTGAAAGTTTTTCATCTATAGTGTATAACGAGTCTCAGAGAAGCTTAATATACTGTTAAAAATATACGAAGTAAGTTCATGTCCTAAAAGTATAAAACAAGCCTATATCAGTTTTCAAAAGTCTTGTATTTTTACTTTACAAAATGATAGCATTATAAAAATCACATTTATCTTAAATCACATACGGCTAAATTTAAGCAGTATCATCCTTGAAATTTTTAAATTTTTTTGTGTGTTTTCACTACGATATTGAAATTTTATAGGTCTAACAAGTATTACGGTAAGTAGCAGAGAACCTGTTTAAAACGTCGTGTCTCATTTATGAACTAAATTGATGTTAAAAATTCCTAAAAGTATAAGATAAGTACATGCAAAAGTTGAAAATCCCTTTTGTCTAATAATGCATACCCTGATAGAACTTAATTTTACTTAGTATGAACCTAACATTTGTTGAAAAGCTAAATTTTGCGTTTTTCACTGTGAAATGGAAATTTGTTCACTCAATAAGTTTACGGTAAGTCACAGAGAGGCTGTTTTTGATACGTAAAAAGTTTATCAACTAAATTTTAATCGAAATTTCACTAGAGTAAAGATTATTATATAAAAATCTAGAAACTTGTATTTTTTCTTTAAGTACTACGGTAAGTTGCAGAATATCATCTTAAGATATCGTACCAAATTTATGAACTAACTTCATGTTAAAAATAACTAAAAGTATAGGATATGCACAAATGAAGTTTGAAACTTGTATAGTCATTTAACAAACACTTCTATTATAACAAAAATCAATTTGTTCTAGCATGGCATATTATGATAGGGTTTAATTTGACTAAATGTCGACAATATATTCGTTGAAAAAGCTGAATGTTATGTTTTTTACTTTGAAGTTGATATTTTGTCATCTATACTATATTACGGGAAGTCTCGAAGAAGTTATTTACGATATCGTTACAAATATATGAATTAATTTTATGTGAGAACTTTATAAAAGTATAAAATCAGTCGATGTCCGGTTTCAAAAGTATTCCTACTTTACAACATGATAGTGGTATAACAAATCGTATTTATTATAACTCACACAATCTGATATGTCTACATTTTACTAATTATCATCCTTAAAATGTTTGAAAATATTTTTTTTTTGTATTTTCACAGTGAAATTGAAATTTATTTTATATAACAAGTATTAGGGTAAGGTGCAGAGAAGATCTTGAAGATACTGTATCAAATTTATGAACTAAATTCATGTAAAAAATTCCTAAAAGTATAAATTAAGTACATGTCAAGTTTCAAAGTTGCATTTCACTTTACAAAACACATATGTTATAACAAAAATCACTTTTGTCACATATCTCACACTGTGATAGGGCTTCACTTCCGAAGTTCGAACCATGTATTGGTTGAAAAGCTATATTGTATGTTTTGAAGAGTAAAATTGAAAGTTTTTTTTTTTATCTATAATGTATAACGAGTCTCAGAGAAGCTTAATGCACTATTACAAATATACGAAGTAAATTCATAATGTATAAAATAAGCCTATGTAAGTTATGAAACGTCTTGTATAATAGCAGTATAAAAATCACATTTATCTTAAATCACATATGGCTAAATTTAAATGAGTATCATCCTTGAAATATCTAAAATTGTCACTAAGAAATTGGCATTTTATAGATCTAACAAGTAATACCGTAACGGTAAGTAGCAGAGAACCTGTTTAAAACATCGTGTCTAATTTATGAACTAAATTCAGGTTAAAAATTCCTAAAAGTATAAGCTAAGTACATGCAAAGTTTGAAACTTGTATTTTCACTTAAAAACACACTTCTGTTATAACAAAATCACGTGTGTCTTATATCGCATACTCTGATAGGCATTAACTAAGTATAAACAATATATTGGTTAAAGAGGTAAATGTTATGTTTTTTTTACTTTGAAATTGAAACTTTGTCATCTATATTGTATTACTGTAAGTCCAAAGAAGTTATTTACGATACAGTTACAAATGTATGAATTAATTTCATGTGACAACTTTATAAAATAAGCAGATGTCGGGTTTCAAAAATTTTGTATTTTTACTTTACAACAGAATAGCAGTTGAACAAATCATATTTATCATAAATCACAGAATTTGATATGGCTAAATTTGACTTCGTATCAGCCTTAAAATGTTTTAAAAAGTAAAGGTTTTGTGTTTTCACTCTAAAATTGAAATTTAGTTTACATAAAAAGTATTACGGTAAGTGGTAGAGAAGCTTTTTGAGATATAGTATTAATTTATGAACTAAAGAGGACAAATATACCTCAGGAGTAATAAAAAAAGCGCAATCCATTAGACAGACTAATCCGGAAAGACAAATGAACAACTACAAGCACAACAAATTAACACTGAAAACTAAGAAAACAAAAACACGAACTCCTATAAAAAATCAGGAGTGAACTCAGGTGCTCCGGAAGGGTAAGCAGTTCATGCTCCGTATACGGACTTCGACGTATCTGTAGTATCTTTAATTTCAAGTTCCCTTGCGTAGATGATATGTAGAAAGTCTTAGATTTTGTCTTTATTTAACGACAACACATCATATATATAACGTGTTAAATTCATATTAAAAACTCCTAAAACCAGTACATGTCAAGTTTGAAATTTGTATGTTTCTTTAAAAACTTGTATTTCTCTTTAAAAACACTTGTTATAATAAAAATCACTTTTCTCCTATATTGCACACCCTGATAGAATGTAATGTTGCTAAATATGAACATAACATTAGTTAAAAAGCTTAATTTTATGTTTTATTATTGTGAAATTGAAATTTTGTCACCCAATTAGCTTTAAATGATTTCACCTAGATCATTCTGTGATACCGTAACAAAAGTATCAACTACATTTCTGTCGGAAATTCATTAAAGTAAAAATAGTAACATTACAAGTTAGAAACTTTTATTTTTCTTTAAAAAACAGTCGCATTATGACAAAAATCATATTTGTCTTACATCTTATGCGGCTAAATTTAACTATACATATCATCCTAAAATCTTAAAATGTTTGAAAAGCTAAGTGTTGTGTTTTTGTTTTCCTGTGAAATTCAATTTTTTTCTTATCTAACAAGTATTACGGTAAGTTTCAGAGAACCATTTTAAGATATCGTACCAAATTTATGAATTAAATTCATGTTAAAAATTCTAAGAGTATAAGATAATTACATGTCTAATTTGAAACTTGCATAATCGCTAAAAAAACTTTTGCCATAACAAAAATCAGCTTTGTCTTATATTGCATATTCTGATAGGGCTTAATCTGACTAATTAAGAACAATAAAATGGTGAAAAGTTAAATTTTGTTTTTTTTTGCTTTGAAATTGAAATTTTGTCATCTATACCATATAACAGTAAGTCTCAGAGACTCTTTTTACGATACCGTTACATATAAGATTTATCACAAAATACCGAAAATAAAATCATATGACAACTTATAAAGTATAGAATAAGTACATGTCAAGTTGTATATTCACTTTAAATGGAAGGTTATAACAAAAATCACTTTTGTCAGATATCTGACACTCTAATATTTATTATCATAAGTTTTATTTCATGAACCATATATTGTTTGAAAAGCTAAATATATTTTTTTCTACTGCAAAATAAAATGGTTTCATCTATAATGCATTACGAGTCTCCGAGAAACTTCTGTAGATACTGTTACAAACGTAAGAAATAGATGCATGTCAGAATTTCATAAACAGTATAAAAAAGCCTGTGTCAGTTTTCAAAAGTCTGGTATGTTTATTTTACAAATTTATAGTGTTATAAAAAAAACACATTTATCTTAAATCACACAATCTGATATAGCTAAATTAAAAAAAAAATCACCCTTAAAATGTTTAAAAAGGAAATTTGTTGTGTTTTCACTGTGAAATTAAATTTATTTTATCTAACAAGGATTACGGTAAGTGGCAGAAAAGCTTTTTAAAACATCGCATCAAATTAATGAACTAACTTCATGTCAGAAATTCCTACAAGTATTAGTTATGTACATGTTACGCTTGAAACTTGTTTTTCACTTAACAAAAACCTTCTGTTATAACAAAATCACCTTTGTCTTATATCGCATACTCTGATAAGGCTTAATTTGACTAGATATATTGGTTGAAAAGCAAAAGTTTATGTTTTTGTTTTATTTTGAAATTAAAATTCTGTCATCTATACTGTATTAGGTTTGAAAGTTTTTTGTTTTTTTTTAATTTTGAGATTAAATATTTGAAAATTTTTGTGTGTTTTTACTGAGAAATGAATGGCAATTCTTTTCGTCTAACAAGTATTCTGGTAAGTGGCAGAGAAGCTTTTGAAGATACGGTATCAAATTTATGAGCTTAATTCATGTGAAAGATTTCTACGTGAATACAAAAGGTATCTAGTACAACTTTTAATGTTCGTTATACAGATGACAAGTTGTTGTTAAATAACCATAAATTCCACGACTTTCTACATCTCGTCTACCCTTTGAGCTTGACATTAAGGATACTACAGATACATGGAAGACCGCGTCATTATTGGATTCTTTCTCGAAATAGACAATGATGGATATTTGTAGACAAAACTGTATGACAAAGGTGATGACTTGAACTTTTCTATTGTTAACCTTCCATTTTTGAGTAGCAATATACCAGCATCTACTTTTCTCAGCTTATCCGATATTCAAGGGCATGCGTGAGTTACCGTGACTATCGACAAAGAGGATTACTGCTGTCACAAAAGCTTCTTAACCAGGGTTTTATCTGAAATAATTTGATGTCAACACTTAGGAGATTTTATGGTCGTAATCACGAATTGATTGACCGTTACAGTGTTCCAATATCTAAGATGCTATTGGACTTGTTTCCCATTGTCGTAACATTTCATGTAACTCCATGTTGTTCATTGTTTTTTAGTTTTCCGTGTATATTTGTTGTGCTTGTGGCTGTTCATTTGTCTTCCCCGATATGTCTGTCTAATGGATTGCGTTTTTGGTTTGCTCCTTAGGTACGTTTGTCCTCCTACAAGTATTATGGTGAGTGAGAGGGGAGCTTTTTAAGATACTGTATGAAATGTATCAACTAAAGTCATTTCTAAATTAGAAAAATAAGTTTTTTACTTGTAAAATATAGAAAAGTCAAAGGTTTGAATGTTTGTACAAGAAATACAGTCCTTGAATTTTAAAGATTCCAATAAAATCTTCTGAGTTTTTCAGAATCCTCATCTGATTCACACCGCTTGTGGAGTACACTTTATCACAGTACTTTAGAAGTCCTAAGTTTAAACGTTCGTTCCGTTTGCGTGTTCGTTTCGTGTTCCTGTCGTTTGAGTGAGAAGGTTGAATAGGTCAGTTGCGGTATATTATTTGCAATAGTTTTCGTTTTATATTCAATAAATTAAAAACTTTTCTCGTATAAATCAAATCCGGTATTAAAGTCAGCCATTGGATAATACGCGCTCCTTTCTTGGTTAATAAATGGTCAAGTAATGGCTAATCGGATAAACGAACAATGTTACCTCTCCAAATTTCAATCACCCTGCCATTTAAACGTTTGTTTTTTTACGTGATGGCTACGAAAATTGATTGATCTAGGATATTTTGTGCAGTGTGATTTCGAGTAAGCTTATGTAGATCTCTTGTCAATAATATTGGGTTAGTTTGATGACATTGTTGACTTGAATTTCTTACACCTATTGATGCTCTCTTCTTCTGACATTTCGTTTTCTGAAATTTGGTAACTACCCGTTTTATTACACTATAGGACAACGCAATGTAATGGAACGAAGATTCTATTGAAAGTAAAGCATGTACCTTGAAAGGTGAGATTTCTTTGTAACATGAAAGCTGAAAAGCATTTTATCAGTTAATATGAAAAGAGCATCACCATCAGGTAGGATATTTGCGAGAGACTATACAACATCTGGAGTGTGGGATGTGTTCGTACACGTTTTGAAATATGCTGTTAACATTAATGTATTATAACGGGAAGCCATAGTCCACGAAATAGTTCATAATTCGCAAAATATTGATGTGAATTAATAGTACATTACATATTAAAAAGACCCCTATATCGTGATCATCAAAACCCGTAAACACTATAGCCTTGCGATCTATAGCATAACATAAATCATATATTTTTTTCTTCCAAAATGTCTCACTGGTAACCACTCATTTATGATAATACCGTATACAGCGACAACTGGTTTTTAACTGACAAATATTTTATCTTTATATGAGACATGGTACCAACTTAATGTGATAAATTTTCTGTTTTTATTGATAAACAGATATTACTGGAAGCCCTGCCCTTATACCATTCATAGTGATGAATGGGGTCACTGTGCTTATTATAGAAATTGTCCTAGACAACTGAGGCGTTTTTTGTTGTTTTTTTTTATATAATATTATTATTTGGTATATATAATATTTTATGCCTAATAATTTCAATTATCAATCGTTGTATTAAATTTAGTTCTAATTTGACAGCTCGCAAGGGCGACGTTATTGGAAAAAACATTTGTATTTGTATTTGTATTTGAATATCTGGTATTTTAACAATCTATTGTACATACACATAACTGCATATATCCAATTAACTTCAAAGTTTGTTACACCATCGTCAAAAACAACCAAATGTACGTCTGTTGGCTTAATCTACAGACGATTGGTCACTAAATACTGACCCTGTAACACGATCGATTTTAGAAGATGGATTTATTAATATATCATTATAGTTCTGCAGTTGTGTCATCATTTCAGAAGTTGATTTATGGAATAAAAGATGTTTTGAGCAAAAATCGGGCTTGAAATAAATCTTTCGCTTTTTCAGATTTCTCCCTATCTGCAGAAGTTTTTCATTATCATTTTGAAAATTAACATCATTATAAGGAGAAAGCCACACTCCCATCGAATTACCACCGTAATCAGTATCAATTAGCTCATTTTCTTGTGTGCATTTTTTTTCACCACAATATCTTCTGCTTGCTATACGAGAAATCAAACTTCTTCCCAAAACTAAAAACATTTCATCAATTCTTACTGCTTTGCTTATAAACTGTCCTTTGCCATGCTTCCATCCATAATACAGATTGTCAGATTTAAGTATGTTCAATCGATAAAAAATCTGTGGAACACATAAAAAACGTCATCATCAATTCTAGCTCCCAACAATGCTTCGGGATGATTATTGTGGATATATTTGATCCATTTGTAAATCTTTTCGCCAAATTTTACAGCCCTACCATGGTGAGAAACATTAAGGAATAATAAATCGTTGTGTATCACACTCTCTATAGTAGTGTTAGGTGATTGTTTGTCTAAGAGAAAATTGTATTTTATTTGAAAAGGTATAATATGCTCCATACGTTTCATGGAGGCGATCCATGTTTCCCTTTGAGCTTTTCGTAAATCAGCTTTTCCGTCTGCACTTAAGATACCAAGTATTAGTAGAGGTTTCACTCTAAAATCTGTAGGTATAATTTTCAACTTAATTTCATTATGAAATTTTGGAAAAAAGTATGAAAGTATAATATACGTGAAACAGGCAACAGTCATTAGTACAATTATGTGTACGCTGAATTGACGAAATATCCCTCTAGACATATTATCATAAATGAATTTATCATATAGTATAATATCTGAGTCTACTTTTTAAAATAGTACTAATGTTCGTGAAATTTAATGAAGAGTGAAATTACTTTACTATTTTGTCTGTATTTCACTGAACAACACACCGAGGTATTACGGATGAACAGTTTTCGACTGAAAGCGTGCGAACAAGATTCGGTTATTGTACTTTTGACTTTTGGACGAGATGATAACCGTAAGATGTCGGAAATGGTAATGTACAAAATCATATTGCCAACATCTTAATGTGTGAATATGATTTTGAATTTCAAATAAAATACTTCGTGGGTGACCGGTTTAAACTGTTCCGATTTTTATTGGAAAAAATCACGATTACTAGCTGAACACGTCACAAAAATGATGATAGGTAGAACTTGTGTTTAATTTTGATTTATTTCATAAAGTTTAAAAATAATACATTTATATCGTATATCATAATTTGATGATGCCTCTGCTGGTGGATCCTAGGTCCCCGAGGGTATTCGCCAACCCAGTCGTCAGACTTGTCTGACATGATTATTCATTGATTTGTTACAGAATTTACCAGTATTTAGCAAAAATCAAAAATAATAGAAATACTAAGGGTTCATTCCTTTTATTGCACATGGTAGATCTCCTTAGCTTAAATTTGGCTTTCTATTTCGGTATTTTTGGTTTAGTACTTCTTGTTTAATATAAGTTTGGTTTTTGTTCTTCCAAATGTTTCGGTTTTAATGCTGCTGATGAGAGGTAACTCCTTGAAATGCGTCGTATACAGCATAGTATACATTTACTATATCTTAGTATCTTTGGATTGTTATTTTGAAACTGCTGGGATGATGCCTCTGCTGGTGGACCCTAGGTCCCCGAGGGTATTCGCCAACCCAGTCGTATACAGCATTTTATAAATTTACTATATCTTATATTAGTATCTTTGGATTGTTATTTTGACGAATATTATGAACTTTCACAAGTAATTTATGATTTGAATATTATTTGGTATCAAACCAGCAATTGTTTCAATTTCCATGAAAACGTTTAAATTGTAATTAATAGTTAAAGTTTGGATAATGTTGCTTAGCATAAATATCATTAGGAAATATAAGGCGTATATGATTAAACAGATTTATTACAATGGGCACTAAATATTCAAGGATAACAATTGCATTGTATAAGATATTTCAACAAATTATAAGTGTTTAACGCGACATTTAAATTCCACATTGACAGAAAAAATAAATGAAATGTGAATTGATATGCATGAAGAAGACACTCCTTCCCAGTTAACACAAGATGACCAATTCGATACTTCTCAAAACCTCAAAAAAAAAAAAAAAAAAAAAAAAATAAAAAAATAAAAAAATCATTTAATGTTTTATTCAATATTTAACATATATGAAAAATATCTTTAAACAAAGTTTGAATAACAGTTATAATAATATTTTAAAAGAAGAAAACGAAAAACACATGCATGAATAATATTCCCAAAATATCAATAGTAAAATATCTGAAAATATGATTACAAGACATCAGATATTACTCGTTTTTCTTTCAACCGATCGACGGAGCTTAAGTCCGGTAAATAAATACTCTGTGATGTTTGAAAAAAAAACGATCGTTAGATAAAGATTGATCGGTAAACAGTCGTATCGCTAAAAGTCCGTCCCATAAAAAATCGCAAATATCGATTGTTGCAGTTAACGTACAAATCGTAATCGCTATTTGCGTGAACTTCTCCTAGAGGTAGATCTATGGCTTATTTTCAAGATGGCTGTTGTTTTGCAAATTGTCCGACATACTCATCGCAGTGCACTCAGAAGAGAAAGGGTCTTTAGGGAAAAATTGAACGTGATGAACAATCTTGATGGTATTGACATCAATTCTAGTTACTGTTTGGATATAGAAGATTTTTGTATGCCTTGCTGGATATGATGAGCCGAGCTTTTATTTGCATCTCTGAGAAACCATGCAATACCGGATGCTACATATCGTGTCGACACTCAGATTTTACGCTAAGGGTTTTGTCTGATAATTGGGATATTCAAGCATATAAAATAAACAGATATAGACAAAGAGAATATTTTGGAACCGGTCGGAACCCACACTCCAGCTCCATGCCGTGACAGTTCATATCTTTGGCATACTTGTTCACAATGTTATCCCAAATAGCCATTATTCCATTTTTTAATTGATGCGACCTGTATCTAATCTAATATTATGTTCACTTCGACAGTGAAAAATGGTAGCCTTCTGGAAGCTTTCTCCGTGCCTGTCGTCTTCTATACAGTTGGGGTCAGTTCTAACCTCTGAGAACTGTTCTGGAACTGTTCTAGAACTGTCATCCTGACACCTGTAGAACCGTACATGACAGGGTGAGTCCTAATCTAGAATATTTATGACATTTGTACTCTGGAACCGTTCTGGAGGTTTTACCCTAAAACTATTCTACCCTAGAACCATTCTGGACGGTTCTGCCCTAAAACTATTCCACCTTAGAACCATTTATGACTGGGTTGGTTCTACCCTACAGCCGTTTTATAATGGTTCTCGAGCCACCTCTCTGACAGAATACAGTACGGCTCATTTAAAACATCACCTCAAGTTAACTTCAAGTTAACATAATCTCTGGTTCACATCTCTGCTCCAGGACCAAAAACCAAAGATTAGAACAGCTAGGACCAGTCCTGTGACTGGCTAACCAGACATTTAAAAGCAGAGATTAGGACCAGTTATAATTTCAGCTGTATTAATTTTCCAAACCTCTGGTCCGGTTTATTCAACTTCGTACCCGGAGATTCGAGAAATAATTGTCTCTGTTAAATGTACATGCGCCGTCCTAGGACGAAAAACGATTACCCAGGGATAATTAAAATAGTATTTTATTATTATTGGTTGATCATGTTATAAATAATATTCCGTGCATAAACTATAAATTATAAAATATTTATAATGATATGTTTGGTTTCAATTTCAATAAGTTCTAATGTACACAAAATTATTCCTTTTGTCAAATGAAATAAATTATAATATGAAATCTCATATGTGCAGAAATGTGTGTACAGAATCAACTATCTGCAATTGTAACCCTTTTAGGGTATGGTAACTCGTGATTACAAGGTTACATATAATTATACACAATCACCATTGTCTTCTTCTACCAAGCAACAGTTTCATATTTCCTTATACAGTTGTATTTAAATTTTTTGGTTACAATGGTAACAAAATGTTTGAAAGGCTAAATTTAGTTTTTTACCAGTGTGAAATTTTTTTATCTAACACGTATTAGCGTTAGTCGCAAAGAAACCTTTTAAGATAGCGTATGAAATTTTCTGAACTAGATTCATGTCAAAACTTCATACATGTATACAATAACCATATGTCAAGTTTGAAACTTCTATTTTCACTTTAAAAAACAGTTTTGGTGTAACAAAAATCAATTTTGTCTTATATCGCAGACTCTGATATGACTTAATTTGACTAAGAATGAACCTAAAATTGGTTGAAAAGCTACATTTTGTGTTATTTTTACTGTGAAATTGATTTTTTTCATCTAACAAGTATTCCGGTAAGCTGCTGCAGAGATGCTTTTTTGGATACCCTAAAAGAATTGTCAAATAAATTTCTATAAAAACTTAATGAAAGTAAAGATAAGCATATGACAAGTTAGAAACGTGTATTTTTCTTTAAAAACAGTAACGTTTTAACACAAATCACATTTTTCTTATATCGCACACGCTTATATAGCTAATTTTAACGAAGTATCATCCTATGTATATGTTTGAAAAGCTAAATGTTTTGTCTTTTCACTGTAAAATGGAATTACGTTTATCAAAAAAATATTACTGTAAATTGCAGAGAAGCTTTTAAATATACCGTATGATTTTTTTAGCAAAATTAATGTCAAATTCCTAAAAGTATAAAAATAACAATCCAAAGATACTAATATTAGATAAAGTAAATTAATACTGTGCTGTATACGACGCATTTCAAAGAGTTACCTCTCACCAGCAGCATTAAAACTGAAACATTTGGAAGACCAAAACCCAAACTTATTTCAAAACAAGAAGTACTCATAATCAAAAATACCGAAATAGGAGGCCAAATTCCAGCTAAGGGCATCTACCATGTGCAATACAAGGAATGAACTCTTAGTAATTATTTTTTAATTTTGCTAAATACTGGTAATTTCTATAACAAATCAATGCATAATCTGTCAGACAAGTCTGACGACTGTGTTGGCGAATACCCTCGGGGACCTAGGGTCCACCATGCAGAGTACATATAAAATATGTACCCGGCAAGTTTGAAACTTGTGTTTTCACTTTAAAATACTCATCTGTTATAACAACAATCACTTATATATCACACACTCTAATATGGCTGGATTTGAATAAATATCAACCTAAAATTGGTTGAAAAGCTAAATTTTGTGTTTTTGCACAGTGAAATAGGAGGCCAAATTCCAGCTAAGGGCATCTACCATGTGCAATACAAGGAATGAACTCTTAGTAATTATTTTTTAATTTTGCTAAATACTGGTAATTTCTATAACAAATCAATGCATAATCTGTCAGACAAGTCTGACGACTGTGTTGGCGAATACCCTCGGGGACCTAGGGTCCACCATGCAGAGTACATATAAAATATGTACCCGGCAAGTTTGAAACTTGTGTTTTCACTTTAAAATACTCATCTGTTATAACAACAATCACTTATATATCACACACTCTAATATTGCTGGATTTGAATAAATATCAACCTAAAATTGGTTGAAAAGCTAAATTTTGTGTTTTTGCACAGTGAAATCGAAATTTTGTTCATCAGAAAAGTTCTACATTAACTCACAGAGAGGGTTTTTGGATATCATAACATTTTTATCAACTACATTTCTGTCAAAAATTAATGAAAAAAGTAAAAATCAAAATATGACAAGCTAGAAACTTGTATTGTTTCTTTAGAAACAGTAGTATTTTAACAAAAATCACATTTCTCTTATAATTCATAATTTTATATGGCTAAATTGAAATAAGTATCCTCCAAAAAATGTTTGAAACGCTAACTTTTGTGTTTTTTTCATTATAAATTATAAAACAAGTATTACGGTAAATTATGGAAGAGCATTTTAAGATACCGTATGAAATTTGTTGAACTAAATTCATGTAAAAAAATCCTAAAAGCATAAACTATTTATCTATCAAGTTTGAAACTTATGTTTTCACTTTAAATTACACATCTGTTTTTTCATAAAAATCACGTCTTACATATATCGCACACTCTGATAGAGTTGAATATGATTAAGTATCAACCTAAAATTGGTTGACAAATTTCAGTTTTTGCACTAGGAAATTGAAATTTTTTTCATCACAAAAGTACTACGGTAAGTCGCAGAGAGACTTTTTAGGATACAGTAAAAAAAAAAAGGACAAATATACCTAAGGAGCAATCAATAAAACGTAATCCATTGGACAGACAAACCCGGGAAGACAAACGAACAACCACAAGCACAACAAATAAACACAGAAAACTAAAAAAAATGAACAACAACTCCTATAAAAACCAGGAGTGAACCCAGGTGCTCCGGAAGGGTAAGCAGTTCCTGCTCCGTATACGGCACCCGTCGTGAAGTTCAACAAAGTCAAATCGTAGGAGGCACATGAAAGGTTACGACAGTGGGAGCAGGTCCAACATCATCTTAGATATTGGAACACTGTAATGGTCAATCAATTCATGATGACGACCGTAAAATTTCTTAAGTGATGACATCAACTTATCCCTGATAAAACCCTGGTTAAGAAGCTTTTGTGACAGCAGTAATCCTCTTTGTCGAAAGTCAGGGTAACTCACGTAACAAATTTATCAACTAAATTGCATTTTAACAAAAATAATATTAATACTATATCACACAATCTTATATGGCTAAATTTAACTAAGTATGATCCTTAAACAGTTTAAAAAACTAAGTTTTGAGTGGTTTTTTTTTCTGAAATTATTTTTTTTCTTATGAAGGAAATATTACGGCAAGTGACGGAGAAACTTTTTATGATACCGAATGAACTTTATCAACTTATTTCATGTGAAAAATTCTTAAAGATATTAAATAAGTACATGTCAAGTTTGAAAATTGTATTTTCAATTTAAAAAAGTCTTCTGTGATAGCAAAAATCACTTTTGTCCTATATCGCACACTCTGATATTGCTTAATTTGAGTATTATGAACATACTATTGTTTGAAAAGCTACGATTTGTGTTTTTCCACTGTGTTAATGAAATTTTTTCATCTAAAATGTATTACGGTAAGTCACAGAGAAGCCTTTGTATGAACTAAATTCATGTCAAAACTTCATAAAAACATAAGATAAGCATATTTCAGTTTGAAAAGTCTTGTATTTTTACTTTATCAAAACATTTCACAGTAATCTCATATCACACACATTAATCCGATAAGAACAGCATATCTAAAAAAGATGGAACTTGGAAGTCTCATAATAAAAAGAAACAACAATGAGATAATAAGAAAAAAACAAATATGTTTTAAATGCAAATTAGTATTCCCTAAGTAGGATAATAAAGGTATGATGAAATAAAACAATGAAAAAATAAGATAAAAATTACAGTTAAAAATAAAAAAGTTACTTATAATAATATTTGTAAGTCTGCGTAATTTAATTAACATGAAACATTTTAACAAAATCAGATGAACGTCTAAGAAACAAATTAATGACTGTTATGACCAGACCTGGTCCACGTCGTGGTCATAACAGTCATTAGGACCATTTATGTCCTGAAGTTAACTTTATGCAGAGAACGATCATAATTTTTATTTCAAATGTCTGCTAGAGGGTGATGTCTTAAATGATCCGTACTGTAGTTTGCGTTTGTGTATTGTGTTCCATTTTCCTGACTTTGTATTTTTTTTGAATTTGTCGAATTTTTTCACTGTTTTGTGGCTTTGGTATTTTTGCCGAAGTATGTATATATAAATACTAATTTGACACTTGCTAGCCTTGCATGTATGTGGTCCGTTTTTATTAGACAAGAAGTATTTTTTTTTGTTTTTAACTCTTACGAACTGACAAGAACTTTTGTAGACGTTCTATTCATTTACAATCATGAAAGGGAACTCAACATTAACGCGAACTGTTGAAGGCTTTCTTTGCTGCACCTGGCCATTTTTTGGAAGGGGCTGTGAGGAAATGCATGAACATTTCAATTGTTTCAAACCCCCCCCCCCTTTTCCGATGTAAAAAAACTTTCCAGATCCCTATATTTTTCGGGATGTCAAAAATTCAAGTTTATTTCACTCTAGACAGATTACACTGTAACAAGAGGCATACGTGTATAATAGATACACAATACAATGGCGAACATACAAAGAAACATATAATAAATAAACATATATACATGTAGATACACACTAAACGTTTTTTCATTTAAATAACTTATAAATATGTAATAATTTTTCGTATGAAAATAACCAAATTATTCAAAACTCTAACATTACAAAGTGAAAGCATACCTTTCATTTTTTCATAACTTGGATTTGTTGTAAAGTTATTAGGTATGTATTTTATTCTTAACTGTTTAATTTCTACATGAGGACAAACACAAGATAATTAAATTCATTTCTAATTGATTCATTTTCACAAAGATGACACAAACGATTTTCTTTTGGAATACCATTCCAACGACCAGTCTCGATTGGAAATTTGACATTTGAACATCTTATTTTATTTATAAAAATTCTTCTGTTTTTTGTTCAATTTTAACAAATATTTTCCCAGACAAAAATCACTTTTAAATAATGCATAAAATTGCCCTCTAGATGAGTTGTTAATGTCACTATGCCACCTCTGGATAAACTGATCACGTAATATTTGTTTTCCACATATTTTAACATCAAAACTACCCAGTACACATTGACTATTCCATACATAGCTCAAACCTGTACCATCTAATACTGACGTTAGATAACTGATCCATTTTGAGGTACACATGTCTGTTTGGTACATATTATACAACAATTGATACATAATACTTGATAATTTTGTTTCATTTGTCAGTATTCTTGACCAAAAATTCAACATTCGTAACTAAATAAAAATTTCTAAAGGGAATCTACCTGTTTCACCGTATGTCATAAAGTTGGGTGTACTCGATCTGACAGACAATATTTTTTTAATAAAACCAAGTTGAACTTTTTACAAAATATCTATATTTTCAAAACCCCAAATCTCACATGAATGTAATAAGATCGGTCTAATAAGTGAATCAAATAATTTAAGTTGCAGATCAATAGGTATCGAAATGTTTCTTATTTTTCTGTAAAGAGGAAACAGAGCTTTTTGTGCTTGTTTGGAAAGTGCTGCTAGTGAAACTTTACTTTAATAATAATTAATTTGTATTACATTGTAAGCCAATATGAGCAAATCCAACATACAATGAACAAAACATTTTTACAGGTGATACAGTATTTATAAGAGGAAAATAAGTTGTTACAGATAATTGACCAACGTGGACCTCATTTTCGCAATTCTTGACATTCACCTCGAGGTTGACCCCAGAGGAAGTTTGAATACAAAACTTTACGACAAACGGGATGACTTTGACTTTCTAATCGTCAACTTACCATTTTTGAGCGGCAATATTCCAAAAGCGCCGGCATATGGAGTATATATTTCACAACTCATACGTTATTCCAGAGCTTGTAACATATACATTGATTCCATGGACAGAGCCCAGCTCCTGATAGAAATGTTGCTCAGACAGGGGTACGTTGCTCCTAAGCTGAAGTCATCCTTATTAAAGTTTTATGGGCGCCATCATGACTTGGTTGACAGGTGTGAAAAAAACCGTTTCCCAAATGAAAATGGACCTGGTCCATTGATATCACCCTTTCCACATACCGGATTTGACATGGGTATCATGGCGGAAGTCCTACTGGAAGCAGAGACTGCTTACTCTTACGGAGCACCTGAGTCTACACCCGAATTTTTGGTGGGGTCCATGTTGTTAATATGTTTTTAGTTTTTAATTGTAGTGCATGTATTATTTTGGTATGGTCTTCGTTGTTCTCCGGAGTTTGTCAGTTGTTACGATCTTTCCTCCTTCGAATATCCGATTGGTATTTCTTGACTTTTCTTACAATGATCGCTTTATATAGTCTACAGCATGGGACAACATCTTCAACTATAGACATATTGCAAAGTAAGTTTTCTCTTACAATTTTTTTTTTATCTTCTTATATATATCTCTACATCATCTCAGGAAAACGCCTTGGTCAAAGTGAACAAAATGTAGTTTAAAATGTAAAGGAAATCATCACAATTGAAACATAGTTCGGTTAACCTAAACGTCGTAATATTGAACTAACATTAAACTTTAAAAAAATAAACAGACTTACGGAGCTACGCACAGTGTGTGGATAAGATATACATACATTTAACATGTCCAAAATATAATTAAAAAACAAAAGAATGCAACAACAAAATTTAGAAAATATAAAAAACAACAACTGTTTCCAATTTGACATATAATTTATCATTTAAGTATTTGTAAATTTTGCACGGGAGGGGGGAGTATCGCGTCAAGTAATGTATGGTACGGAGGTGACGCTGGAAGTCTGTAACACCCTCAATCATACTGACATTTCCAGAAATCCCTACCCAGTTACATATTTCGTGCATCATACAGATAAGATAGATCTTATAATATGCTAACTAGACACTTGATTACTAGTACCCAATTATTCGTGGATAAAATGGTACGAATCCCTGTAGGAGATGGACTTTAAGATAACATAAATTAGTTGATCTTCTTATTAATAAAAAAGAAGACCCAATCATATATCATAGCTTAAAAATTGTTCCCACTAACATATCCTAACGTGAAATTATTACCAGCCCAGCCATATATTTGATAGCTTACAAAATGGACCAAATCAAGCGGCAATACTGTATATACAAGTATATAGGAAGTGACTCCCCCTCGGTGAAAATTCGGTACACAAAGCAACGTTACCTTGACCGTGTAGCCCGAACAGACATTTCATGCGCAAAACCACTCTTGACTGCAAGTAAAGAAAAGCTTGAAAACTAAAAACTGACTAAAAAGTATAGTCAAACCTGAATTCAGCAGCCACCACGGGACCGAGACAAAATTGCCCATTGAGAGAGGTGAACTTTTAATTGAGGTTGACTATTTTCGAAATTTTGAATAGGTTACTAAGTACCAGGCAGGCAGATTTATGTCATATACTGAAGGAAATTTCTAGAGTATATCAAATTTACTTGCATTTTGTAACCATGGTCATCAGATGGGCGGGTGCACAGTTTCCGGTATTTTGTGATACGTTTTATTACATGTCTTAATCGAAACAAATAATGTTCTTCGAAAACGTTTAGCTGATTTTGTTAAAATGTTTCATGTTAGATAAAGTACGCAGACTATCACCGTTTATTTCACAAATATATTCAATTTAAATAAAGTTTTTCTTTCAACCGTAATCATTATCTTTATTTATTTCCTTGTTTTTATTTATCGTGGGACAAGACGCGCAATTAAAATTGTTAATCACGAATTAATAGTCTGCCATTAAGTCTGTAGGTTTTGTTGAGACATGGGAGATGGCTTCAAACGATCGCAATACGCTGACAATATCCGATTTAAATTCAGGGGTTTGATGTCAGATTAATTTTTCCGCAATTTGACAAATCACGAGCAATGGTGAAAAATTCTTATTACGTCAAGCAAAATGTACCTCTTTCATGCTCTTCATGTAGAATAATTTCTTCTTGGTATTATTTAATCAATCCTTTGAAACTTTTTTATGACAAAGGCCTCAGGTACATACATTTTTAAAGTAACACTAGTTATTCAGTTGTCATGGTTGGTTTTGTTACAGTAGCTCCATACATCATGGTGCAATAATATTTTGATGGATTTCTTTTGTCTCCCTCAGGTCAAAGTTGAATGCAGGTGACGAGTCATATTGAAATATGACAGATCAATTTTCTTTACATTATAGTATTCGGTTGGTGCGGAATCTTTTCTGAACAAAACTGTACAATATTTGTCAGATCGGAAAGAAAAGAAATATTCAGCATAAATTTGGGCATAACGCAAACATGTTAATTTCATGAACAAACACAACCAATCAATGAAAAAAAAACAATCTTCATTATTGACATATTTAAAAGCGCAAATTAACTCATTGCGATTCACTAATGGCCTATAAAATTATCATAACTATTTATACTTTTTAAAAAATCTGATAACAGAAATATAAAGGTAACTTTTATTTTTTTGGCTCAAATATAGCAAAGTTTGAAAACAATTATCAGTCATTTCAAACTTTTCAGCTTGAAATTTTAATACTCGAAATAAGGTCAATACTTTGTAAGCAATGGCTAGATTATTTAAAGCCGATTCTAAAATGGGCTCTACCGACAAAATCTGCCCATTATTAACAAATACACAGCTGTTTAAAAATTTACAGTTTTTATGTCTGCGAAATGTGAACATCTTGAAGGTGAACAAATTATGACGTGGTATGATATATGATATCATTACTTTATGACGTCACCAAGTATTTAATAACCCAGTTGTCCTTTCCTTAACATTTCAACGATAAATGATTAAAACAAATTCTAGAAGTAGTAACCAAGGATTTGCATTTAGGGGACATGCATAGCAGCCAAGGTGAATGATATTTTGTCCATTATAAAATCAAATGATCACTTTTAAATACTTCATCAGCTGTAGTAAAAGTGTAAAAGCTTATACATTAACAGGAACAATGGTATAGTCCATGGATTTATGTTTACATCATACATATTCTAACTTCCGGTTCATGTGTGAGGGGGTATTTGGGTTTCTAGAATTTTATGGAATAATAAAGATTTTTTTAAAAATTTTCTTTATCATAAATGTAAAAAAAAAATTCCGCAAGATATACATTGCATGGGCAGTTAAAATTTAGAAAACCTCAATTTCATCTCTTATGCATTCTTCTTTAATATTCGATATTGTCACATACTGAATTTAGATACGCCATAAAGTTTTAGAAATATAATTTTCCAAAACTGGGGCCTACAGGGACCAAAAGGTTTCTTTCATTTTTCATTTTATTCATTTTATTTCTATACAGTATTATCATACACTTTATGCAGATGCGCTTTCACATTTTAGCATTTTGATTTTCCAAAATTTGGTCCTTTATTCAAAAATATGGTTGTGAAAAATGTGCACATGGATACAACATTTGGGTAGTGCGGGGATAGATGTAGTTTTCAACTACCTTAATCTAGTTTTATTTTTTCCCGTAATTTATTAATTGTAAATTACTAAAATATTACAGAAATATTTATTTATTTAAAGAATATTGTCTAATTGTATACATGCATTGTGATAAGAATTTTTATGAGATATATTGAAGCATGGAGTAGTCATTGTGCTCTGAAAGTTGCCTCACTGTTTGTAGATCAATGATTTCTTATTGAAAAGGAATAATACATCTAACCACACGTGGTATATCCATATTTCTCCTATTCTTGACGTGTTTAATCGGTGGGATAAAAATACATAATATCTTTAATCACTTCCAGGTGATTAAATTTCTACGTGGGAATTACCGCCCTTTATTGTACAGTTATTGGAACGATAAACTAGAGAAGTCCCAAAATGATGTCTATGTAAACAAACTACATAGCAACGACATTTTCTTGAGTTATTTGTCGAAAATCATAGGAGAAACAGATTCTCCTTCAATTTATTCGTGAGTTATGGAATTTTTCCACCCTCAGTAGTTAAATTTTAGATTTTAACACGCTCGCTATAGGCTCGTGTGTTGAAAATAAAAAAAAATAAGTATCTCGGGTGGGGAAATTCCATAACCCACTCGTACCTGAAGGAGAATCTATATATAAGCGCCTGAATGTCAGTTTGAGCAGTGTGAAATGCTAACAATTATGCGATTCCCTTCACAATAAGGGAGGGATGCTTCACTATCACGATAAACTAAACAATAGGGCGGGTAATGACTCCCCCATGCTACAATATATCTCATAAGAATTATAATCACACTGCATTTATGCAAACTTGTGTGTTTTTTTTAATTCCTCTTCCATACATGTCCGCATTTCAGAGTCAACTTCAGAGTAGACTTCAAAGATATTACAAAAGTATCCAGGATGAGAAAGAATACGTGTAATAAATAAACAACTTTGATCAACGCTTATCAAAACGAACAAAATTTTACAGAGACAAATTAGTATATAATGCAAGTCTATCTTAACAAAATCGTGTAAAGATGAATCAGTCACATCTCCGGACATTCAGTTTTTCACAATCCAAATCTCATCTACAACACTCTATTAAAGTAATCATTCGTTAGAACAATCCATATATATGTAAACAAATCCAACAATCAAACAGTTAATTGTTCAATATTCTATTGCTATATTGTTTATTTCTTTGGTTTCCCTTATCTTTTGAAATAGACTAACGATAATATTTCTGAAAAGTAGAGACACTCATCAAATTAGCAGTTGCAAAAATATCTTTTACTAAGCGCCTTTTGATAATGCATGCGATGTAAAAGCCACTCTAAAACTATGGGCGTTAAATTGTTTAATATCAATTCCAAACAATGAACAGGCAATAAAATCTAGTTAAAGTTTGAGTACAAACATGCTTATGTGGTCTTGTAAGAGAGAAATAACTGGGGATATTTACGCAAATCTCTTATTCTTTCTATATAGCACAACACACAGAGTGGTGTCAGTAGTAAACGAACGTAATAATATAGACCTGTATTTGTTTTAGGTTTATCAGTTTTAGTTAAGTTATCCAAACGAAATGCTATGCCATCTGAGGTATGTATAATATTAGATAAATCCATAAAAGTAAGTGTTTGTGAACGCTCATCTCTAACCAGCGCTACACTTCTTTATGACAAAAGCTTTAACAACAATTCCGATAAGGGCCACAAAGACTTTAACTAAACCTCCTAGATTATGTTGGTACATAAGGGCGCAGTCTAGCAACACCTTTACAAAAATCGAACATCAAGGTGGTTCTGACCTATGGCATGCCATCAATGAACCTGTGGACAGAGCAAATAGCAGCCTTGGGCTGTTTTCTGCTCTTTGGGGTTGTTGACACATTCCCCGTTTCCATTCTCTATTCTACCTTATCTTTTATCGTTTTAATTCACTTCTACTGCTTTACGATATATGTATTTTAAATTTTGTGCATGTTTTAAAAAAAACATTGGGCAGATGTTTTGAAGTATAAGAAAATTATTGAAATATTACCAAAATGTTATGGGAACATGTTTACAACATTTTAAACATATTTTGCTGCGCTCAAATAAGAAATGTTTTTTAAACTTGTTTTCGGGATATTTATTAAATGTTTTGATTTCTTTATGAAAAATATTCAAATGATATCAAAATAACATTGACATACAAATATTCTATGAACATTTTAATGATGTTTTAGGTACAGAAATTGTTCAAAAAGTTCAGCAAAATGTTATTTAAAAGTTTCTAGAAATTATTTTTAAGATGTTCATTAAATATTAAAGACAACTGTTTACATGATATAATAAAAAACATTCACATTTTGATAACCTTAAAACATTTGATTGATGTTTTGAAATACAAAATGCTATTAAAATATTGTTTTAATGTTATCAAAATTGGTTAGGATAATTATATTTAGATCACTCTAAAAATGTTGGAGTGATATTTTTTAAAACATTGGGAATAAAGTTTAAAACATTTTTTAACCGATATTTACTGCGCTATAAATTTGTATATTTATTTTATATTTTCTGTGATATTTTTACAACATTACTGAAAACGTTTTACGGAATTGTAATTAAAAACTCAGTTGTAATTGGAAGGCAAATTATAATATATTTAGCCTGTTTATAATTATACATTCCGGTTCAGTCTTAAAATCTTGCTATTTTTACAAAGCAGACAGTTTTACGTTAGTTTTATTGAGAAATAGGGGGAATCCATGGAAAATTCCTTATGTAATTTTTGCTCCAAAAACTCTACATATATAAGGCAAACAAATCAATATCATATTGTCAGTTGTCTGCAGACCATTGACAAGAAGGTTGATCGATGGATGTGTTCCCTATAATAATAAGGAAATTAGGGGAAACTCAGGAGTCAATGCTTGAAGCAAGGCTTTGAAGTGAACGGAAATTTCGAGCTACCGGTTTGTACCCACACTTTAATTCCCTTGGGTAATGGTCACTTCCCTCGAAACGATGGTTTTGTCAAGGAGTATCGGTTTTCCTAGGACGGTCAGGTCTTGGTTCTATATAATTTCCAAAACCGGATCTTGAAATCTGATAGGTATACGTCAAATTTCGTTAAAAGCCGTGATAAACATGAGTTTAAAAAGTTCGAACTTGATGTTTAAAGATTTTTTGAGGAGTATGACGAAGTAGATATCATAATATATTTGGCTTGAAATTCGAATGTTATATTGTAGTTTGTTTATAGTCTAGAGCTGTAGTTTCCCATCATCAAAGGACGATATTGAAGAATCTCAGATCCTGTAAAAACAGATACGGACATTTAGGTACGCCTTACAATTTATTACAGTACAGATAGTCTTTATATTCCTTTAAACTTATGTGTGGCAATCAATCTTAAGATAGAAGATTTATTTCATGTCAATGACGTGTTACATCGATCACCGACCATCAAATGGTTTCATCCATTCCTGGGTTATCAGATATAAAAAAAAAATATTTAAAAGTAGAATGTTGATGCACATGTATACAATGCATATTAAGCTCAAAGAGTCATTGAAAATCTGTCATTCTGTCATAGGATATGCATAATGATATAAATATACGAGTTTTTGTTTGGGCAACAACTCTACTTGTCAACATTGGAGCAACTCATACTAATCTATAAGAAAATTAATTGAATAAAACCCTAGGATGATGTTGTTTTAATCATTTTATTTGTGTCGACATTAGCATCCTTACTTTGTTGGACAAAAAGAAAAAAACAGTGACCGAAGTCTGATATTTGCTTCTACTAGCGTCTTCGCAGCCATCAACCCACAAATTGTTTAAGCAGCGATAATTTCTTCGTCTCCACACAAAATGTACATGTTTCTGTTATATATTAAGGCTGAATCCAAAACAGACAGCGCCTCGAACACTATACAACTCTTCTTTACAAAGTTACACTGTCGTACAAAATCCAAATTTCATTTGTATTTATTTGTTTACTTGATTGATACAGTTATTTGACGTTTTAACATACGCAACACGATCTTGTAGTGAGTGAAATATGTGCATAAAACCTGCAAGTGGTGAGTTTGTGATCGAATGTGATTTGTTTCTGATGTTTACGAATTGTGTAACGTCCAAGGGATTTCACTGGTCAAGACAAGTTGTAACACTTCAGAAGATATAATATTTCGGACTGGAAATAGGATAGATGTCTACAGGTGATGGTATACTATAAAGAACGTGCCTTTACTTAACAAGTTATATCGGCATTTCATTAAGATATGCAATATAATCACATATGCACAGGTTACTTACTGTTCGATATAAACAGCGTAAGATGAAGTAAAGGGAACATTTCACGAAAAACCATCACGTTTTTCCTCCCCTTTTAGATATTTTTCTAGACCATTTTTGACGTCTTCTCGTGAATTTTGGATTCATTACAGTAATGACACAAGTTTGCTATTAAGAAACACTTAAATTTGAAGGTAAATGTATTATGAAAGAAAACATATATACTCTCAAATAAAAACATGAATCATATATAGTTGAGGAACATATTATTATTAATGCACTTTTGAAAAGTGATAGACGATGGCCCAGTGGTATATTGCATGAAAATGTAGTTCTATAAAACCAATAAAATAAGCATAATTAGAATTTGCTACTAACATAAGATTTCATTTTGCATGCTGTAACCTATGATTCTTTCGCACATTCCCATCCGTTAGGTAAGGTCCTATACATAGTACACCATGACTTTACATGAACGAACACTACGTCTAATGCTAATCCATCTGGAACATTATGATTAGGATGAATACTGTCTAATTGGGAATGTTCTATATAACCACCTATACTCAAGAAGAAATGTCTTATTTTGTTCAGATTCATTTTTGATTTCTCAACAACAATTTCTCGACCATCAAATACCCTATACTCTATTGTCCACACCCGGACAACTATTTTATCCGATTTCAAGTATTTCTTCAATATTTGTAGGAAAGCTAGTTCTCCACCCTCCACATCTAATGAAAGATAATCAATAGTATATACGTTGATTATATTTAAAACAGATATAAGTTCAAAACATGGAACAGTGATTTCCTTTTTTGTAATTTCCTGTTTCCTTAAGACAGATTTAAGGTGGTCATTGTCAAAAGTTTCTTTCAATCCACCCAACAAACTACTTGCTACAAATGTTGCGCGTTTGTTAATTGAAATACACGCACATAAACGCCAAGCCCGTCTGCTAATGTCATCAATCAGACTACATAACTCAGGATTCGCTTCAATTAATAATCCAGTCCAGTTATGTTTTTGTTCTAGCCACAATGTGTTAGAATATGAAACCCCATCAACAGCACCTATTTCTATAAAAAATCCGTTATTTTTCTGTAGTATGTTGTAAACAATTTCATCCTGACGGGCTTGAGAATATTTCGCATTAAAATTGTTTGAGATAAGCAAATCACCAGGACGTTTCAAGTAATGATTGACGTCGCATATAAGATCAAAAGCATAGCTAGGAAATTGTGTACTAATTTCTTCAGCTCCTCGTGAACGTTTTTGTAATTCTGATTCATAAAAACAAATATTACAGTTACTATTAATAATAGTAAAAGATGTTTCCGTCTCATTCTTGGCTACAAAAACAATAGAAATTAACTGGACAACATATCAGCAAACATGTCTAATTAAGGCTAATATCATAATCAATTTGTATTATTGCTAAATTGTTTTATCTTGATCATATTTAACAAAAACAAGTGCACTGATGAAGCAATATTTCGAATTACTCAGGATTTTCTTTTCTTCTTGTCTATTGACTGGGTGCATGTACAATTACTTTTTTTTATATTTCCTGCTTTCACGTAAAATGTTACAAACATTGTATTAATCATTTCAAAATACTTACGGTCAAATCAGTTAGACCTTTTGAACTTGTAACATGTGTAACGCCCCATGTTATACTTTACCAGATTTCTTCATACACCATACACGATTGCATTATACGCCATACACGTTGCGATATTTAATTAATGAACATTTGTAAATCGAACATGTAGTATGAAACCTTTTTATGTGAATTTTAGATCATTCTTCATTAAAATACTTATAGAAATGTGGGTGAAATGTTTAACCGATTAAAACATCCACATGATAAAATGTATTTACACATTAATACACTCGACGAATTTATTAGGCTGCAACTGCAATGATGTTTCTTTACCTTTTATCTTGAAGACAAAATATGTCATAATATCAACTTAACTTGAGGACAGAAATGGCCCTAATGACTGTTTTTAGAACCGCGACTAGGACCGCGTCTGGTTTCGTCCTAAGGACTGGGCATGCGCACTAAGTTTGTTCTGGAGATCGTTTTCGTCCTAATTACCAAATCCGTCTCTGCTTTAGGACGGCGCATGCGTAGTATATTAAATATACTTGAATTCTGGAACTGGTCATCAGGACGGCGCATGGATAGTTTAAATTCTTTAACATGTTTAAATCAAAACAATTAATTTGCTTCCAAGACGTTCACCTGAAATGAAATGTTAAAATGTTTCATGTCAGTTAAAGTATGTAGACTATCACAACATTATTCGTATTTTAGTATTTAATATATATATATATATATATACTTAAAAACGCTAAGACAGCTTGAAGCTTTCGGCCGCGCTACTGGCCTTCATCAGCATGTTTATTGGACATGACGTTACAATGTAATGGTAACAACATGCACTGTGACGCCGCTACTGCGGCTGAAATTCAGAAGAGACAGATATGGAAGATCAAATAGGTGAAAAGAAAAATAACATAAAAATAGAATATAGAATATAAATAAAGAAAACAAGGAAGTTAAAAAGGAAAATACAAATATAGAATATAATGAAAACAAGGAAGTTAAGAAGAAAATACAAATAAAGAATATAAACAAAGAAAACAAGGATGTTAAAAATAGATGTGTTGTAAAGATAGAAAAATATGAAAGTAAAAAGTTAAGATAGACAAAAATAATACAGGACAATAGGGAAGTAAAAATGATAAAAAAGTATGTAAACAAAGAGATGGAGGTAAAAAAAGAAATGAGAGTAGAACAGAGAGACATGAATGACTGATATCACTGAGCAAAAGAAAAGGATGGAATGAAGCAGTACCCCTCCCCCCCAAAAATAAAGGAATAAATAACCAATACTAACCCCCCCAAAAAAAACCCAAAAACAAAAACAAACAAACAAACAAACAAACAAAAACAATAACCCCCCCCAAAAAAACAAAGAAGGGGAACCCATACATTGTAGTTTGTATAAATAAGCACAGTTGAAAAATTTATTGTTCTTTAGTGTTTATGCCTAATGGTTTGAATGTCTGTAGTTTTTTCATCCATAGTTTCTCCCTGGTTCTATATTTGTATTTTCCTTTTTAACTTCCTTGTTTTCTTTATTTATATTCTATATTCTATTTTTATGTTATTTTTCTTTTCACCTATTTGATCTTCCATATCTATCTCTTCTGACTTTCAGCCGCAGTAGCGGCGTCACAGTGCATGTTGTTACCATTACATTGTAACGTCATGTCCAATAAACATGCTGATGAAGGCCAGTAGCGCGGCCGAAAGCTTCAAGCTGTCTTAGCGTTTTTACGTATAACTATCAATAGAGATTTCAACTATACTATTTTTGGACATTTTCATGCATTGTGGATGTTTGCAACATGCAGAGTGACATTCGTTATTTGCGCAAATTATGTGAGAAAAAGATTCGGTATGAAAGTCATCTAGAGTTTTTACATCGTTGTTTGGAAAACGGAACTATTCCTAAAGGTTTTATACTGAAATGGAAACTTAATCTTGATACCGAGGACGAAGAGAGAGGAAAAATTACAAGTATACTGAGGGACACATCGGACCAATTGATGCTTACTGGAATCACTGTTTGCAAATGTATGATATCAGATTTACGGAAGAAGGAGATCGAAAAACGGCAAATATTGAAGCGGAATGTAACAGAAAGTCTTTCATAATATCGTAAGTGATATAGAACTAAGTATAGGTAGAATTAAGAATATGTTAACCTCAACTAAAAACAAGAAAATGAAAGGTTTAAAAAGATAGAATCACAAACTTTGGATACTACTGGAGAAAGAGAAATTTCAATTTTTGGTGACGGTAACTGCTTCTATAGATGTATTTCTCTAAAAATTTACGGACACCAGAATCTTCATTCAGATATAAGAAAGGCTGTTGTAGATGAATTGTTGTCAAACAGAAAATTTTATGAGGAATTTACTGAAAGTAATTTTGATACACACTTAGAAAATGTAAAAAGGTCGGATGTATCAGTGAGTTCATGGGCTACGGAAACAGAGATTTTGGCAGCCGCGTTTAGATATGAAATGGATATTTTTGTTCGTACTCAACAAAGTAACGGTTGTTCCTGGAGTCTGTATCCTACTCAAGAGTGTGATCACAGGAAAGACTTTCTTTCTATATCGTACAGTTCAAATCATTTTAATGTTATTGATTCATGTAAATGCAATGAGGAAATACAAGAAATTCAGGAACCAACGGTTTTAACGATTTCTGAAAATCATGAGGAGTCAACATCAAATAAAGAAAAAAATATGGATGAAGAAATTAGCCCTACTTTAACAAGCAGTAAACCTGTAGAAGTAGTAAATTTGTCAGCAAAAAAGTTAACAGCGCCACAGTTAGAATTGTTACAAAAAGGATTAAAATTTTTGCCCACAAGAAATAAAGTTGGTATGTCGAAACTCATTACAGATTTGAAAATGTGGGAAAGAAGGATGGGATTACGGGAGTACTTTTTTGATCAAAATGAAGGGAAACAAGAATTTGAATATGATGATAATAGTATGAAACTAAAAAAGAAGAGCTTCTTCACACCCAAGGAAGGCAGGGGTCGTTATCTCGATACGTACATAAAAGAGGTGAAGGATGATATTATCAAGGGATTAAAAAGGGATTTTAAACGAAATTTGAAACCACAGGAAGAGCAAGAGTTGCGGGAGTTATTGCACGATAATAGTATAATTATAAGACCGTCAGATAAAGGTTCAGGCGTAGTTGTGATGAATTCTGAAGATTATGTGGACAAACTGGAACAGGAGATAATGGAGAGTGGTTCATATGAAGAAATTAAAACTGATTTGAATCTTAAAATTTCCAATAAAGTTAAAAAACTGGTAAATGATATGACGAAAAGAAATGTCATTACTGCAGATGAAAAGAGATATCTATTACCTTCAGAGATGAGGTCAGGAAAACTTCAGGCTAATCCAAAACTCCACAAACGTAACATACCTTTTCGTACAATTGTAAATGGACGTAATCATCCGACGGAGATGATGGCGGAGTTTGTTGAAAAGCAGTTGACAGAAAATGTTAAATCTTTAAAAAGTTACATTCAGGACATAACCAATTTTTTGATGAAATTATCGTCAATTGAACAGCCGTTACCGGAGGGAACAGTTATTTTTTCCATGGATGTAAAAGGCCTGTATCCAAATGTTCCGCGAAATGAAGCAAGGGAGGCGGTAAAGAATGCTTTAAATAATCGTACCAATTCTACAGTTCCTACTCATGAGATTTTAAATATGATGGATTTGGTTCTTGAAAATAATAACTTCTCTTTTAATGCCAAAAACTACATTCAAATAGAAGGAACGGCAATAGGATCGAGACTTGGAATGAATTACGCTTCGACTTACCTTGGAGAATGGGAGAACGATTTGTACCGTAGATCCAATGTAAAGCCACTATCATATTTGAGGTATGTTGGTGATATTTGGGGGCTTTGATCTGGAAGTATTCAAGAGTTGCGGGGGTTTCATATGACAGCTAACTCAATACACCACAACATTAAGGTAGATTTGAGATATGGAAGGAGAATGTAGAATTTTTAGACGTGACTATCAATTACAAACGATCTCATCACAACAAATTTATACAGCAAACCATCTGACAAACACTTATATCTGCATAAAGATTCATGCCACCCGGAGTCGGTAAAGCAAGCTATTCCATATGGGCTTGGGGTTAGAATTAACGTATTTGTTCAGATTCAGAAAAGTATGAGAATAGAAGGAAAGAACTATGCAATCAACTAAAAAATCGAGGATATGATGAAAACCAGGTAAAGGAACAACTGAAAAGAGTAGATGATATCAGCCGGGAAAATGTTTTACAATACAGGAAAAAGAAGAAAACAAATGATAGGGTTCCTATAGTTCTTACTTACAATAGCGCGCTCCCGAATGTACATCAAATTTTAAAGAAACGTCAGAAAACATTGCATTAATGTGAAAGGATGAAATCAATATTTGGAAAAACTCCAATCGTGGCATACCGTAGGGACACAAATTTGCAGGATATTCTGATACACAAGAAACACAACAGAAACTTTTTCGGCAACGTAAATAAATGTGAACCATGTGAGAAAGGTTGTGCTATTTGCCATTTTGTAGAAAATACAGATCACATTAAGGATGACATTGGAAAGACTTATTATATCAGGAATTATATCAATTGTAAAGCGGTCAATGTGATTTATGCCATATTTTGTCAGAGGTGCAACAGATATGTATATGTAGGCGAAACAGGGGACACCTTATATCAAAGACATTTGCTAAATTTTTCATTAATCCGCAGACAACAGGACGATCCTGTAGTGAAACATTTCTTTACGAATGGACATCAGAAATCAGATTACAAAATTGTTGGCATCGAGAAACTGTATTGCTCCGACGAATATCGCAAAACCAGGGAGAAACTATGGATGAAAAAACTACAGACATTCAAACCATTAGGCGTAAACACTAAAGAACAATAAATTTTTCAACTGTGCTTATTGATACAAACTACAATGTATGGGTTTCCCCTCTTGGTTTTTTTTTCTGTGGGGGGTTATATTTTTTGCTTGTTTGATTGTTTTTGTTTGTTTTTTTGTTTGTGTTTTTGTTTTTGTTTTTGGTTTTTTTTTTGGGAAGGTTAGTATTGGTTATTTATTCCTTATTTTTTGGGGGGGGGAGGGGTGCTGCTTCATTCCATCCTTTTCTATTGCTCAGTGATATCAGTCATTCATGTCTCTCTGTTCTACTATCATTTCTATTTTTACCTCCATCTCTTTGTTTAGATACCTTTTTATCATTTTTACTTCTATATTGTCCTGTATTATTTTTATCTATCTTACCTTTTTACTTTCATATTTTTCTATCTTTACAACACATCTATTTTTGGCAGCCTTGTTTTCTTTGTTTATATTCTTTATTTGTATTTTCTTTTTAACTTCCTTGTTTTCATTATATTCTATATTTGTATTTTCCTTTTTAACTTCCTTGTTTTCTTTATTTATATTCTATATTCTATTTTTATGTTATTTTTCTTTTCACCTATTTGATCTTCCATATCTATCTCTTCTGAAATTCAGCCGCAGTAGCGGCGTCACAGTGCATGTTGTTACCATTACATTGTAACGTCATGTCCAATAAACATGCTGATGAAGGCCAATAGCGCGGCCGAAAGCTTCAAGCTGTCTTAGCGTTTTTGCGTATAACTATCAATAGAGATTTCAACTATATATAAATATCATTTTTAAGTAACCCTTTTCCTTTAATTGTAGTCTTTATCTTGTTTTTATTTATCATACCTTATTATCCTTCTTAGGGAATACAAATTTGCATTTAAAAAAAATATATTTATTTATCATTTTTTTATACTCTCATTTTTGTTTATTTTCGGTATATTTTGACTATACTACGTTTGATATGTTTTTTTATATATTTTGTTCCAACCACATATTAGTTGAAACAATTTCAATTTCACAGTGAAGAAAAAACACCAAATTTATCCTTTCAACCAATATTATTAAGACCTATCGCGGTGTGCGATATTAGACAAAAGTGAGTTTTGTTTTAACACCAAGGTTTTTTTAAGTGAAAATACAAATTTAAAACTTGCCATGTCCTTAGTTTATACCTTTAGGAATTTTTTACATGAGTTTAGTTCAAAAATTTGATTCAATATCTTAAAAAGTTTCTCTGTAACTTACCGTAATATTTGTTTGATAAAAAAAAATTCAGAGTAAGAAAAAGATTTAGCTTTTTAAAAAATACGGTATAAAAAAAGTCTCTTTACGACTTGCCGTAGTACTCTTTTGATGAACAAAATTTAAATTTCAAAATGAAAAAATATAAAATTTAGCCTTTCAACCAATTTTAGGTGTAATACTTGATTGATCAAAATACTTCCATTTTACAGTGAAAAAAAAAACAAAAAAACAAAAAAGAAACAAAACATTTATTTTTTCAAACATATACATAGGATGATACATAGTTAAAATTAGCAATATAAGATTGTGCGATATAGGAGAAATGTTATTTTTGTTAGAATGCTACTGTTTTTAAAGAAAAAATACAGATTTCTAACTTGTCATATGATTATGTTTACAGTATGGATCATTTAAAACATCACCCTAAAGCAGACATTCGAAACAGAGATTATGACTGTTCCAAGTTAACTTAGACTAGAGATTATGACTGGTCCGTTTGGTCATAATCACTGCATAAAGTTACTTGAGGACAGAAATGGTCCTAGTGACTGTTCTTATGACCATGGCGAGGACTGCGTCTGGTTTCGTACTTAGGACGGGGCATGCGCACTAAGTTTGTTCTGATGACAGTTTTCGTTCTGATGACCAAATCCGTCTCTGCTTTAGGATGCCTCATGCGTTGTATACCAAATATATTTGAATTCTTGAACTGGTGATCGCGCGTGCGTAGGTTAAATTATCTACACCAAAACAATTAATTTGCTTCCAAGACGTTCAGCTAATTTTGTTAAAATGTTTCATGTACGCAGACTATCACAAAATTAATCGTATTTTAGTATACATAATTTTTAAGTAGCTTTTTTTTAACTGTAATCTTTATCTTTATTTTTTCAATGTGTTTTTATCATACCTTATTATCCTACTAAGGGAATACAAAATTGGATTTAAAAGAATACATTTATTTTTTGTCTCTTTTTATATTATTATTTTTATTTCATTTGGTCATTTTCATTTTTGTTTCTTTTTATTATATTGTTATTACTAAGTTCGATCTTTTTTATGTATTTTGTTTCTATCAGATAGTGTGACATAAGATTAATGCGATTTTTTATATTAATAAATTTTTCTAAAGTAAACGTACAAGACTTTTAAAACCTGACACATGCTTTTTATGAAGTTTTGACATGAATTTAGTTCATACATTTCCTACGATATCTTAAAAGACTTCTCTTTGACTTACCGTATACATTTTAGATGAACAATTTCAATTTAACAGTGAAAAAAACACAAACTTTAGCTTTTCAACCAATAATATGTTCATACTAAGTCAACTTAAGTCCTATCAGGGTGTGCGATATAAGAGAAAAGTTATTTTTGTTTTAAACTTGACATATGGTTATTTTATACATTTATGAAGTTTTGACATGAATGTTGTTTAAAACATTTCATGCGGTATCTTAAAACGTTTCTCTACGTCTAACACTAATACTTGTTAGATAAAAGAAATTCCATTTCGCAGTGGAAAAAACATGATGATACTTATAGTTAAATTTAGCCATACCAGGAGTGCAACATAAGACTTTAGAAGATATTTTGATTGTACCTGAAGTGTTTTTTTAAGTCAAAATATAAGTTTCAGTATAAGCTTCAAATTTTATATATTCTTTTTATTTCATTTTACATTTCAAAACTTATAATTTATATTTTCTTTAAATAGTACCGTCAAGAATTCATATTATTTATTTCAATTGACAACAGAAAAACCCTTGTGTACATTAGAACTTATTGAAATTGAAACCAAACATATCAATATAAATATTTTATAATTTTTCCACTGAATATTATTTACTCATTATAACATGATCAACCAATAATGATCAATAATAATAAAATAACATTTTATTTATCGTCGGGTAATCGTTTTTCGTCCTAGGACGTCACATGCGCACTTAGCAGAGACAATTATTGAAATCTCTGGTCTTGTCACGAGAACAGTGCGTGCGAAGTAGGATAAATCGGACCAGAGATTTGAAAAATCAATAAAGCAGAGATTATGACTGGTCCTAATCTCTGCTTTTAAATCTCTGGTTGACTCGTCGCAGGACTGGTCTTGGCTCTTCTAATCTCCGGTTTTTGGTCCTGGAGCAGAGATTTGAACCAAAGATTATGTTAACCTGAAGTTAACTTGAGGGGATGTTTTAAATGAGCCGTACTGTACTTAAATTAATTTTTAATGCTTAATTTATACAATTGTGAAGTTTTGACATGAATATAGTTCAGAAAATTTCATACGGTATATTACAAAGTTTCTCTTCGACTTATCGTAATACTTGTTAGATAAAAATAAAATTCAATTTCACAGTGGAAAAAAGCAAAATTTAGCTTTTCAAACATTTAAAGAATGACACTTAGTTAAATTTAGCCACATTAGATTGTGCAACATCAGACTAAAGATAATATTTTGATTGTACCTGAAGAGTTTTTTTTTTTAAAGTCAGAATAAAGTGTTAGTATTTACTTGAAATGAAACGTCATACTTTTAATTTATTTCATATTTCAAAGCTTACAATTTATATTTTCTTTAAATAGTATCATCAAGAATTCATAACAGTAATATATTTCATTTGACAATAGGAATAACGTTGTGTACATTAGAACTTAGTGAAATTGAAACCAAATATACTACAAATATCTTATAATTTTTGCATGGAATATTGTTTACTAGTTTTAACATGATTAACCAATAATAATTTATTTATTCCTGGGTAATCGTTGTTCGTCCTAGTATTGTCCTAAGACGGCGCATGCACATTTAGCAGAGAATCTCTGGTTTTGTCACGAGAACAGCGCGTGCGCATTTGAATAAATCGGACCAACGATTTGAAAAATCAATAAAGCTGAGATTATGACTGGTCAGTCAAGAGATTAGGACCAGTCCTACCCTCTGCTTCAAAGCTGAGATTATGACTGGTCAGACAAGAGATTAGGACCAGTCCTACCCTCTGCTTTCAAATCTCTGGTTGACTAGTAGCAGGACTACACAGTATGTAAATACACATCACGTATATTGTTATCTTTAACTTTAATTGGTAAGTAGAATCTAAGTCTGACGGACTGCGGGACGCTCCGTTTCTGTTCTATCTTCGTTTGGTAATGCTGTAAGTGATGACAATTTTAATTTACCTTCCATTTACTGGATACCCAAACTTTATAAGTGTCTATACAAACAAAGGTACATAGCAATTTCTGTCAAATCCACTACTAAACCGCTGTCAAAATTCACATCCTTACTTACCATAATTAAGGATGGTCTCAATAGCTACTGTGTTAGAGCTTACTCAACTGGTGGTGTGAAACAGATTTTGGCTCTTAAAAGAATATCTAATATTAATTGCAGGAATATCTCTCTTCAAGTGACTTTACCTATTGTAATAGCATAACAAGGTTTGATTTTTTTACACTGTATACAACCCTTCCACGTGATAAATTAAAATCTTTTGAGACTGATGTTAACATGCTGGCTCTTATCTACAACGTCTTTATTGAGTTTGGAGCGCATGTTTTCAACACATGATCGGCATCACAATACCGAAGTGACTCAGGAACGGGAAAACCCCGCAAGATCACAGTCTAAAAACAGGAAAATTATGTGAATAGAACATAACAACAAATGCCATATCTAGTCTGATATCTGAGATGGTAACTTTGCACAGGTTTATTATGTTTTAACCAATCAAACCTACCTAGAATATATCAACAGAGGAATGCCATTATCTCCATATACAGTGAAAATCGTTTAACAATACTTGCTTATCGTAGGTATTTAATAGTAAATCATTCATATTTCAATAGCATCATAACAGTTGTTCGCATGGATAAATTTCTGTAAAAGTTCACATACAATCTTTTTTTCTTCGCAGATGTATTACCTTCTTAAAACTGTGAACTTTTGTTAGGACCTGTTGCTAAGGTATAATTGATTTTCATTGTTTTTAATCGTATTTAGTAACGTCAAAGTAGGTACAATTGTATATAATTTAGGTCTTTTACTTGTTAAATTGCTACTGTGACACCATTCCGGAGTTTATATTTCGTCACCTGACAGGGAATGCTTATTTAGGTATTTACTCGAACACTTAAAAAACTGTTACTGCTTCTTGTCTCGAACTGTAGAAGATATTGGAACACAATCGTTTTTGAATTATACAGTTCCTCTAAAAACAAACTTGCCATGTTATGTCAAAAACAACTTGACGACAAAATATAGCAGCTTTATGACTAAAAGGTATACTCAAAATTAAAGATATCTATTACAACTATTTGTACAAAACGTCATTCCGATAATTACAGTAATAAATCTTTATTTTAACAAATTGTTTCACTCAATGAAACACTACTCGGGCGACTCTTATCGACAAAAATGTAGGTTATGACGTCACGATCTTCAAATCTAACCTAAAATTAAGGAGGATTTTTCCACAGCATGCTACCATTTACATATGTTCATTATATAGCCTAAACTGGTCCATAATTTGAAAATTACAACGATTACATCCCCAAGTAAATTCCGGTCGGTTATTAATTCTGAGTTCGGTAAACCATGTTTCACTTCTCACAGCTAAATTGTGTGTATATTTTAAATAGCAAAAATGTATACCTGTATCCGTAGGGTATAATATAATGACCTGCATTACCAAATGACCTGTAAAGGACATTTAGGAGACCACCTAGTGTTTACTGCTCGACCACTGTTGTAGTTATGTTGAATTTTACAATCAAAAAGTACGATTAACGATAACGAAGAAACGTGCATGAAAGCACTTTCTGAAAAAATATAAACACCAGAGAATCTTCATATCAATATATTATAATTTTCAATAAAAAAAAAATAATGTTAAAAGCCAATTGTGGACCAAAATAAGATGGAAAGAAATGCACTGAAATTATCCACTTTAAAGTATTTTTCAATTATAGAAAGCTGCAAAAACGTTTCAACTCTATTGATCATCAAGTCAAACATTTAACAAAATCTTTTTAGAAATTTTGAATAACATTCATTATTTTACTTATACATAAAAAATGATTTACTTAAAATTATAATCGCTTTTATTTAATTTTTGTTCATAATTATATTAATGATATAACAAAATTAAGACCAATGTGAATACACACCTTCATTGAATATTTTTATCACATTTTACCTTATCTCTTTGGGAAAAATAGTTTGCAAAATTCTTATATTAATCAACAGATCAAACTGATCAAATACCATTAAAAAATTTAATTAAGGGCCCATGATTTGGATGGAATGAATATTCTATTCTATTCTATTCTATCCATAGTAACATACAGTGGTCAAAATTTATAGCATGTATTCTTAACCTCATCTTTCCAAAATTGATTTTAATATCTGAAGTGGAGATGTGTTTTTTTTTTCTATTTTTGCCCCCCCCCCCCCTGACTACAGTTTGTTTCAAAATAGTATTTTATTTCTAAAATAAAGTCAAGTGACTTTTTCTTTCAGTTTATTTTGAGAATAACAAAACAAAATTGAGAGGAAATAAAGAAATAATTTTCTTTTAGCAAAGATGTTTTAAAAAATTATTAATTATTACTGTATTTTTTGTTGTTGTTTGCTGCATTGTACATGTAAATGTTTTAAAAGACTTTACATTGCCTTAAAATGACAATTGGAATAAACTTAAAAAAACGTTTCAACTTAAGAAATAGTCGGTTTATTGCTCTCAATAGAAATAAACATGGCCAAGCAATATATTAGAATAAAAATAATTATTATTTTAAATCATTCCAACTACAGTACGGCTCAATTAAAACATCACCTCCAGTTAACTTCAGGTTTTCCTATATTGCACAATCTGGTATTGCCACATTTAACACAATATCATCCTTAAACTGTTTGTAAAGCTAATGTTTGTTTTTCCACTGTGAAATTGATTTGTTTTAACTAATAAGTATTACTATATGTCACAGAGAAGCTTTTTGTTAAAAGATATTGCATGAAACATTCTGAACTATACTCGTGTCAAAACGTCATAAAAGTATAAAATTAGCATATGTAAAGTTTGAAACTTGTATTGTTTCTTTACAAACACCTTTGTTGTAACAAATCTCACCTTTGTCTTTTATCAGACACTCTGAAAGGGCTTTATTTGACCAAGTATGAACTTATATTTGTTGAAATGCTAATCTTTGTGTTTCTTCACTGCAATTTTTTTTCAAACAAGTACTACGGTGAGTTCCGGAGAAGGATTTTAAGATGCTTTATGAAATTGTTTTAGCTAAATGTTTGTGCAAAATTTCATTGTGAAATTGATTTTTTTTTTATAAAAAACGTAGTACGGTAAGTCTAAGAGAACATTTTTGAAGATACCGTAAGAAATGTAAGAACTGAATTAATGTCTAAACTTCATAAAAATGTAAGATAAGCATATATCAAGTTTGAAAGTTGAATATATACTTTAGAAAAACAACAGCTAAGCTCTTATGAAACATTTCTTAAGTTATAAAATAAGTAAACGTCAGGTTTGAAACATGTAATTTCACTTTAAAAAAACACACTTCAGTTATAACAAAAATCACTTTTATCTTATATTGTACTTTCCGATAAGGCTAAATTTGAACCTAAAATTGGTGGACAAGCTACATTTTGTATTCGTCTACTGTGAAATTGACATTTTTTCATCTAAAATGTATTACGGCAAGTCACATAGAGAATTTTTTGGACACAGTAACAAATTTATCAACTAACTTTCTATACAAAATTAACGAAAGTAAAAATATGCATATGACAAGTTATAAACTTGTTTTTTTTCTTTAACACTGTAGCATTATAACAAAAATCAGATTTCTTTTATATCACACAATCTTATATGACTAAATTTAAGTAAGTATCATCCTAAAAATGTTTAAACAGATACATTTTGTGTTTTTTCACTATAAAACTGAATTATTGTTCATCAAACAAGTATTACGGTAATTGCAGGGAAGCTTTTTAAGATACCGTATTAACGTTTTGAGCTAAATTCATGTAAAAAATCCTAGAAGTATAACATAAGTATCCATCAAGTTTGAAAATTGTGTTTTCAGTTTGAATTACACAGCTGAATTTAAGTAAGTATCAACCTAAATGTGGTTGAAAAGCTAAATTGTGTGCCTTTTAACCTGGAAATTGACAAGTTTTTAAAAAAAAAGTATTACTGTAAGTCACAGATAATCCTTTTAAAATTCCATTAGAAAAGTATAAGCTAGGTTTTTGTCAAAACTTCATAAGAACAGAAGATAAGCATATGTGAAGTTTGCACACTGTGAAATTGATTTCATTTTATCAAATACGTATTAACGTAATTTTTTTTAGATAATGTATCAAATTTATTAACTAAGGTTTCTAAAAGTATAAAATAAGTACATGTCAAGCTTGAATCTTATATTTTCACTTAAAACATGCTTCTGTTATAGCAAATATTACTTTTGTTTAATATTGCACACTCTGATAGGGCTTAGTTTGACTTCGTATGAACCTAAGATTGAAAAGCTACATTGTATGCTTGTTTTACGTTGAATTACGGTAGGTCGCATAGAGACTTTTTTGGATACTGTAACAAATTTATGAACTAAATTTCTATACAATCTGAGTGAAAGTAACAATAAGCATATGACAAGTCAAAAACTTGTATTTTGTCATTAAAAAACAGTAGCATCTTGACAAATATCACATTTTCTTATATCGCACAATCTTATGTGGCTTAATTTAACTAAGTATCATCCTAAAAATGTTTGAAAAGCTAAATTTTGTGGTTTGTCATTGTATTTTTTCCATATCTAACAAGACTTATGGTCCGTTGCAGATAAGCTTCAAGATACTGTACCAAATATATGAATTAAATTCATGTGAAAATTTCCTAAAAGTATAAAATAAGTACATGGCTAGTTTAAATTAAAAATAAACAACAATAAAATAATAGAAAAACACAAAAAATTTGTTGTTAAATACAAATGTGTATTCCCTCAGTTGGATATCGGCAAAAGAATACCGAATCGACAAAAACAGTGGGAAAAGTCCAAAAATTCAATGTCCAAGGAAAAGACAAAGTTAGGAGAATGAACACAACAAATATACGAAACAAGGAGACAAGTTTAACTAAAAGAATGAAAAACGTATAATAAATTAAACAAAACTAGAACAAGACAGCTCAGAAACTAAAGCACTAGCAATGTGAACTCCAATTAAAAACCGGGAGTTACATCAAGTGCTTCAGAAGGCTAAGTATGCCCCGCCCCGTTAACGGCACTCGTCCAATTGCCAATGAAGTGTCATGTCTGGTGAGGTGTCAAGTCCGTTGGGGTGTCAATTCCAGAAGGACGCGAAATCTAACTAAAGACATCTAGTCCCATACACGAGATAGAAACTTCGTATCGGCCAATCAATTCGTGATGACATCCGTAAAACTTTTGAAGTGATGAAATTACCATAAACTAAGCATAACCTTGTATACATATGTGTTTTGATTTAAAACATTTAAACTACCAAATCAATCTCTGATTTAGTCGTAAGGACGGTGCACGCGTAGTATGTCAAATACACTTTCATTCTGGAACTGGTAATAAGGACGGCACATGCGTAGCTCAAATCTTCTAAATCAAAACAAATATTCGCTTTTAAGATGTTCAGTTTATTTTGTTAAATATTTCATGTTAAATTAATTAGGCAGAATATCACAGTATATTTCACAAAATTACTTATTTTTGTCTTTCAACTGTGATATTTATCTTTATTACATTGAATGAGGTGCAATACCGGGATTTCCGAGTGAAATAAAAAATAGAAAGTCATATTTCACTCTCGGAAGTTACGTAACAATAGCCTTCGCCAACGATGTTGCTATACAAACGTCGTCGCGTGGTCGCATAAAAACATGATCCCTTGTATTTTCTCGTTAAATTTTATGAATACACGGAATATGTCACTGTAATAAACACTGTCATATGCTTATTTTACTTTCATTAATTTTTTATAGAAATATATTTGATAAATTTGTTATGATATCTAAAAAAAACCTCTCTGCGACTTACCGTTGAACTTTTTTGATGAACAAAATTTCAATTTTACTGTTAAAAAACACAAAATTTATATTTTCAATCAATTTTAGGTTGATATTTAATCAAATTGAGCTCTACCAGAGCGTGTGATATCTGATAAAAGTGATCTTTGTTATTACAGATGAATATTTTAAAGTGAAAACACAAGTTTCAAACTTAATGGGTACATATTTTATACTTACAGGAATTTTTCAAACATATACATACTATGATACTAGTTAAAGTTAACTATATAAGATTGTGCGATATAAGAGAAATGTGATTTTTGTTAGAATGCTACTGTTTTTAAAGACAAAATACAAGTTTCTAACTTGTAATATGCTTATTTTACTTTCGTCAATTTTCTATAGAAATTAAATTAATGAGGAAAAATTCAATTTCACTGTTGATGGATGATGGATGGATGAATTATTGTTTAACGTCCAGTGGCAACCAGGTGCATATCAGGACGAGAACATGTTGATATGATAATGAATATGATCCCTGCTTTGTACTAGACCGACACGCTAAGTCGGATTTTTAATGTGCTAGCTCACGAGGTAACTGTCCGCAGGAAGACATATCACCTCACTCGGACACATTATACTGACTCCGAGCCGACCAGTCTTTGCTCTTACTCCTAGATGCCGCGTGCTTGGTGGAGAAGCAGCAAATACCAATTTTAATGTCTTTGGTTTGACCCGGCCGGGGATCGAACCCGCGACCTTCCGCACTCGGGGCGAGCACGCTACCACGAGACCACCGAGGCGGTCAATTTCACTGTTGAATGGTCCATCGGCTGATTGAAAGACAACTTCATTAGACTTTCGATTATCTAACATTGTAATCACTGGTTAATTGTGCCATTGAACAGTAAATATATTGAATTTAAATGTGAATGTGAACAGTGATTTAATTTGATTAAACATGTAAATATTTTTTTATGAATAGTTATCCAATGAAATCTTAATTCAGTTAAATTGAAAACATCGAATGATGATCTAATAAATATATGTAAAACATTTGGACTTTGCTTAATTCGTGTGTTGGCTTGATGGTATCAAAACGATTGGAAGGGTATTAATTATATATACACTAGCACGAAAAACTCACATGTCCAACGCAAACATCAGTACAAAATATCCTTTTCCAATATTCAATAAGCTTGAGACGAGGTTCTATATATTCTTATTTACCAAGGGTTAAAACTAATGAACTCATTACTTCACAATTAAGACTTGCATTTAAAAAAAGAACATTAAGAACAATCATATCAGTAGATCAATTACAAAATAAAAATAACAATTAACTTTTCAATATAACCTGATAATGAAACACAATCATGCAAAAAAAATATTAGGTACAAGTCCGTAAAGGTACAAGTTGGTAGTAAAAATAGGGTACGAGTTGGCGAAGGTACGAGTTGTCATGTACAAATTTCATACGGTATATTAAACGTTTTCTCTGCGACTTATCGTAATACTTGTTAGATAAAAAAAAATCAATTTCACAGTCGAAAAAAAACTAAATGTAGCTTTTCAAACATTAAAAGCATGATGCTTAGTTAAATTTAACCATAGTAGATTGTGCGACATAAGACTAAAGATAATATTTTGATTGTACGTGAAGTGTTTTTTAAAGTCAAAATATAAGTGTTAGTATTGACTTGAAAAAAAAATCATACTTTTAATTTAATTTATATTTTAAAACTAACCATTTATATTTTCTTTAAATAGTATCATCACGTATTCATACATGTCATAATAGTAAATTATTTCATTTGACAATAGGAATAACGTTGTGTACATTAGAACTTGGTGAAAGTGAAACCAAATATATAAATAAAAATATTTTATAATTTTTACAAGGAATATTATTTACCAATTTTAACATGATTAACAAATAATAACAATTAAAAATAATAACATTTTATTTATTCCCGGGTAATCGACAAATCCTTATCTCTGCTTTCAAATCTCTGGTTGAACAGTTGCATGACTGGTTCTAGCTGTTCTAATCTCTGGTTTTTGGTCCTAGAGCAGAGATTTGAACCAGAGATTATGTTAACTTGACGTTAACATGAGTTGATATATAAATTGAGCCGTACTGTGTACATTAATTAAGTGTACAGTATAAAAAAATATCTGAGAATGCTGCCGGGCGCACAATCTGTCAGTTAAACATCAATAGCAATTTGAACAATTATCCCAAAATTTATTTTCGTTAACTTGAAATTTTGAGTTTTTTAGCATGCAGGCAAAATAAAAAATTTGTCAACTCTTCCAAGCAGTTCTTATTGATGGTAAGTTACAGATTTTAGTGATTTTTTAATAATATAATTATAGGGCTATAATTTATACCTCTCTAATTAATTAATTAGTATTTTAATATAACAGTAAATATAATCTGCTGTCTATAATGATAACAATTATATACTGACTGCTGCGGAGAGAGGGACTTGTGAAGTCTGTTTTTCTACCGACTTTGTCTCTTAATTAAGACTGACGTATTGTTGATAACAAACTGTGATATCAACTATGTTTTAAAATAAAATACAAATAATTAGCTCCTGACAAAGTATTTATCATGTTTATATAAGTGAAAACTACACATTCTTGTATTATAACATGTGTTTAACATTCTCATGGCTGAATCTACTCCAAGAAAAATTTTTAAGTTTATAAAATTTACACCAAATACAAAAAAAAATCTTTGTATATTATGTGGCAATAAAATTGAGAAAAGTGACTACAGAAGAAAAATTTTTCACGGAACTTTAAAAACTGAATACTGTTTGATAATTGAAAAATATTTGGATATTATTGTGACAGAAGACAAACATACCGATACAGCATGTAGAAAGTGCATTAGAGAACTACAAAAAATTGACAGTTCTGTCGCTGCTCTTAAGAACTCTTATCAATGCACTTTGGCAACACTGAGGGAAACCCATGGATGTGACTCTGTTTCATTTAAACGACAATTTACAGATGAACGAACATGTTTAAGTCGAAAAAAATTATTTTCTTATACCCAGCAAGAGGAAAATGGGGATAAAGTAGAAAGAAGTAATTCTCTCAAGGTAAAATTCATTTGTTTCATTGATGCAAAATAAATTGCATTTTCCTAACCATATTACACTAATTATTCAATTAAAGAAAGAATATTGTTTGAACAAAAATATAATTGAACTATTGATATGATTTTAAACATTTAGAATTGCATTTTTTTGTTGAATACTTTTCTTCCGAAGATCAAATGTGGCCTTTTGTAGAAAGTTGTCTTATTGGCAACCTTATAATATCAATCCTTTTTATTTTATATATCTTCATTTTAATCTCACAGCATCAACACAAAATTTCACATTTGTATATGAAAAGAAAAATAAACAAAATTAACACATTACTTTATGCATTTCAAAAAGGAAATAAAATATGAAATGTTAAATTATCATTTTATTATAACAGTAAACACAAAATTACTTTCTGTTAGGTATCATTGAGGGGACATGAAAATTTATATGACGTTGAAGAAAGACATTTAGCAGTGGTGGAAACACTTTCATCAAATGACATAGAAAAACTGGGATCTGTGGTTCTAAGTTATCCAGAATTGCAGGAAATTTTACGAAAAAATGTGTGCAACAATATCCAGGACGAAATACGTACATTAACTTTAAATTCATCAGATTCAGCTCTACGAAAAACTAGTTATGAAAAGTTAGAATCTTTTTCATATCAAGCTATTCTCAGTGAATGGAAAGAAAAGACACCTACCTTTCATCAGTTTTTGACGACTTGTATAACCAACCCCTCACAACAAAGGAACAAGAATAAAAAGGATGACGCTCTTTTGCCTGGCCTGGTGTCAGCTGGCTCAGAGCTTTTGTCCCTTTACAACCAAAATCTAAACTTGTTTCAACATTTAAATAGCATAATATTATGGAAGGGAGGGTGCAAAAAATCAGCATTTACAAGACTGAATGCAACAAATGACTGCCTAAGTTACCGAGCTACACTAGATATCACTGACAAATTTGGATATAAGTGGGCTGAGAATTTAGCTGAATGGCAAGTTGAAGTTGTCCATACGACAGCTCGAGAAAGAGATCTCACTAAGGAGATAAGTAGATGTAAGGACGTTATTGACCTGTTGAGGTAGTGAAGCTGAAGTCAATGTAGATCTCATCCTCCAACTTTCAAACTTAGAACAAGAACTTGAAAATAACAATCCAAAGATACCAATATTAGATATAGTAAATTTATACTATGCTGTATACGACGCATTTCAAGGAGTTACCTCTCATCAGCAGCATTAAAACCGAAACATTTGGAAGACCAAAAAACCAAACTTATATTAAACAAGAAGTACTCAACCAAAAATACCGAAATAGGAAGCCAAATTTCAGCTAAGGAGATCTACCATGTGCAATACAAGGAATGAACCCTTAGTATTTCTATTATTTTTGAATTTTGCTAAATGCTGGTAATTTCTGTAACAAATCAATGAATAATCATGTCAGACAAGTCTGACGACTGGGTTAGCGAATACCCTCGGGGACCTAGGGTCCACCAGCAGAGGCATCATCCCAGGAGTTTCAAAATAACAATCCAAAGATACCAATATTAGATATAGTAAATTTATACTATGCTGTATACGACGCATTTCAAGGAGTTACCTCTCATCAGCAGCATTAAAACCGAAACATTTGGAAGACCAAAAAACCAAACTTATATTAAACAAGAAGTACTCAACCAAAAATACCGAAATAGGAAGCCAAATTTCAGCTAAGGAGATCTACCATGTGCAATACAAGGAATGAACCCTTAGTATTTCTATTATTTTTGAATTTTGCTAAATGCTGGTAATTTCTGTAACAAATCAATGAATAATCATGTCAGACAAGTCTGACGACTGGGTTAGGGAATACCCTCGGGGACCTAGGGTCCACCAGCAGAGGCATCATCCCAGGAGTTTCAAAATAACAATCCAAAGATACCAATATTAGATATAGTAAATTTATACTATGCTGTATACGACGCATTTCAAGGAGTTACCTCTCATCAGCAGCATTAAAACCGAAACATTTGGAAGACCAAAAAACCAAACTTATATTAAACAAGAAGAAAAACACAGAGAAACAATGCATCCAGAATTTATTTTGTGGGTGACAATGTTGATATGGCAACAGCAGTTAGACACATGACCATTACAAACCAAAATAAAGAGCATCATATGTACCAGATATATGGGTATATAAATCGAGTGTCTGGGAATCATCTGCCAAATGAGAAACCTAAAGCTGATGTTAAAACAGTTCCTTTCAAAACTGTGATGCCAAATTTGTCAGACAGAGAAAGCCTGAGAGATGAGTTTGCCTTTCTTGTAGCCATAGTTTGGACCAAGTATATTCCTCATTTTCAGATGTATGCACCAGTCTTGCCAAGATTTATAGGGCATGAATATTTGAGGGAAATGAAACAAAAATCAAAACGGGTAAGTACTAGTAATTAAAAATTTATTTTTTTCTATATTGTAACTTTTATATGATAAATACATATACTGATTATATTACTTAAAAGTAATTTTGGAATTACAGCCATTAAGATTAGAACTTTGTCCCTATAAATATTTATGTACGGTAAAAAAAAATTATTAAAAATTTTAAATCTCATTTTTTAGATAAATGTAGGAGTACTTATGAAGAGCGAACAGTACAACGAAGAAATGACAGACATTTGTGAGTTCATTCATAAGTATGTTCCAGGCCATGATGATACTGATGATTGGAACCAACATCCAGAAAAAATTCTAAGTGGGGTGATTATTTGACGTACTCCACCAAAGCGTTTAGAAGGTCTTATTCCAAAAATGGAGGAGTTTCACAATCAAGGAGAGCTTCTCAAGGTAACATTTCAAAACCTTTTCATGACAAAATTAAGTTTAATTAAGTAGTAAGTAAAGTAAAGGAATACCAAAGAAATATTCAAAGGAGGGGAAAATCGAAAACAACTGACAAACTCCGGAGAACAACAAAGGTTAGCATTTTCTATAATAGAGACGTTGACAACTGAATAAATTCAAAATTACTCATAATTATTCAAACTTTATTAATATTATGGTTTTAAAATACACTATTATATTTGCAGATCATATGGAAATTCATGTACTCGACTTCTTCCGCAAATGGTTGTGGGACTCTGTTTGCTGCAAGAAATGTTATTAATGCCAGAAATGTTACAAAAGAACCAAGTGAAAACTTTTATGCAAGTTCAGATCTTGTTGAAAAAACAACATTGTCCTACATTATAACTGGTGCTATGAAAGTTTTTGGAATGGACACTATCGATTCACAACCTTCGATAAATGTGTATGACGGAAAAATAGGTAATTCTGAGGAAATGCAGACATATATTTTTAATTTTGCCAAATCCTTTGTAAATATGTATTGTGTGCCAGATTTACCGACTCTTCCTGATTATGGTCCTCAGTGCAATACCCTTGAGTGCAGATATTGCAATAAAGGGTATAAGCAAGCAGCGGCGCTAAGACGCGACGAAGCTCAAGTTTATGGTCATGATGATCCTCTGTACAAAACAACAAGCAATCAAAGTAGTAAAAATAAGGATATTTTTGATGGGATATATAACTACACAAGGCTCTATTTAACACTTGGATTGTTTCGATTAAATCATAATGATGCAATTCACATGGGAGATGGTGAGAGAATTATGAGAATAAATAGTTTTCTCTATCTATACTACAAGGCATGCAATTGTACCAAATATGCCTATGGTATCCTTGAAACAATTGCACAGAGCAAAATTTTACTAACAGACCGACAGGCCCACAGACTTATCTGGAATCGGACAGTCAACCACAAGGGTAATATAGACTCAAATCACCCTAACGATTTAGACATTGAACACTGTAATAAGGTATTTAAAGACCAAGCACATAGTTACAAAGGAGTTTTCACTGAAAAGACTGTTTCAAGTGTAAGCAGGAGTGCCTTAAAAGTGCATGAAGTGGTTAAACAGTTTGACAAGGTGTGTGATATTTCTATTTCATCTGGGGAGCATAAAAATGCAAACATGGAAGATGATATTAAGACACTAGTTAGACAATTTCAAGAGAGGAAATTATTTGAAGTAATACCTGGAAGATCACACACTGCCTTCCCTTATTTTAGTCACGACCCACTCTCAACCTTGGATATGGACTATATTAGGAACTGGATTGCATCAAGTTTGGAAACATTTAACAGAAAACATTTCTATCCAAAATAAATGTACACAAAATCTTATTTAAAACATACTGATTTAATGAATTTATAAATCATCATCAGAACTGAAAACAACTTTTGGTTTTCTCACCATTAGTTCAGTGTCACTATCACTTGAATAAGTTGATTCCGAGGAACTATCTTCACATTTGCATTTCAGTATTGTTTCCAAGATGAACGGTACTTTGCCTTTGCACTGGACTATACATGAACAATCAATTTCACAAACACAAGCACACCTACATATTTTACGGCAGTTGTCAAAACATAAGTGCATAGGTTCTTTTATATTAATGGAAACTCCCTGTTTACTCATGAGATATCGACGTCGGCAATCTTTGGTTTTGACATATTCTTTCATTGCAGCAGAAATATTTTGGCTACCAGTACATCTCTTATATTTTAATATAATGGCATGCGACTCATGGGATGGGTCCCGTCCAGCACGTCCAGTTTCCTGCAAGTAATCATCTATATCATTGGCAGGGCCATAATGTAGAACAGTGTCGACTCCCTTGACATCTAGTTTCATGCTGAATGATGTTGAACATAAAACAACCCGGATATTTCCATTTGGGTCTTGGTATGAAGAACAAATGGAGTTTTCACATCATCATCCGTTTTCATATGAAACATTTCGAACAAACGGTTTCGTTCATCATTAGGACCTTCTTCCTTAAAATTGATATATGATTCTTTACCAAGGCATGTGTCGAAAAGTTCATAAACCTCTGTAATATGTTTAATTTGTCTAAAGAAAATTATTATTCTTGGAGTTTCTTTTTTTCTATTCCGAATTAAACTAACGAGCCATTGAAAGTTCTTGGATATGCCATCGCTGTCCATATTTAGGGACCAGTAGGTGATGTTCTTCTTGTCTTGACTTATAATAACTTCACAACAGTTGTCCATAGAAAGATCTTTCAAAATCATGTGCTTTGTTTCTTCTGAAACCGTAGCAGTCAATGCAATAAATGGCGCATTTTGACCTACAAGAGACCGAAGCTCTGCAAGTTTGCCATAATATGGCCTGAAGGCACCCTTTTTCTTCTTGAGGTCTGGTTTACCACTGAAAAAAGTAGATATTAGATAGTTTTGTCATATGTTCTTTGCTTGCCGCAAAATTCTTTTCCATCCTTTAAAACATTTTAAATGTAATTAATATATTAAATTAATATGTTAAAATATTTAAACATTATATAGATAGTGAACACAATCATTATAGGGGTATGACAATTAAAAAAGTATAATCACAATTGTTTTCTTCTTCTTAAGCTACAGTATTAAATCTTTGTACATGTACATGTATGATTTACCTAGAAACTCTAACATTCATTCATTTTTTTAGTCAGAAATACTTTAAAGTACTTACAATTTCTTAATGCAATGAGCTTTGTCCACAAATATTGCTTGAATAATGTTCTTCCTAGATAGTTCCAAAACTACGTATCTGCTGTGATTAAGAAGAGATTCTGGACTGGCAAGTAAAATATTTATCTCTCCTTTCATTATGTGGTCTAAAGACAAGGCCATGAAATCTTCTTCAAGATCTGTTGTTTCAAAAGCATCTTTCAAGTAAATGGCCTTGATATTCCTTTTTTGCAACCCATCAGCTTGACGTTTCATTAAGGATTTTAATGGGGAAACTACAATTACTGTGCTTTTCTGTATATTTTTCATACTTTGAAACACAAAAGGTGCAATTTCAAAGACATGAGATTTGCCACTTCCAGTGGGTGCACAGAATAAAACGTCTTTTCCTGACACAAAGTTTTCAAAAACTTTTTTTTGATAATCTCGAATGTTTTCATATAAGAGTTTCTGTAAACCATATTCCAATGCAAGTGAGAGCTTATCATCCATTCTATAAACCTGTATACCTTAAACCGAAATAACACATATGTTTATATAATTTTATCTTAGTTATTTTCACTTTTACTTACTCGACCTTAAACTAGTGCAGAGTTTGAAAAATGTCAGAAATAATTATTATTAATCTGCTTATCAGTAGGGGAGAAATACAATCTTGTTACCGACCAGTATACAGTCGGTAGAAAAACAGACTTCACAAGTCCCTCTCTCCGCAGCAGTCAGTATAGAATTGTTATCATTATAGACAGCGGATGATATTTACTGTTATATTAAAATACTAATTAATTAATTAGAGAGGGACTTGTAGCAAGTCTAGGCTATAATTATACTTAGAAACAAATTACGAAACTAAAATCGGGATTGCGTCTAAAGTGTTTATATTTGAAAATAGTAATTTTAACAGGTAAACAATTAGTAAAGAAGGCAATGAAGATAATGTATTCTATACAAGTGCGATATAGTATTTATCAGCTCCCAACTAACTGATCTTGTCACCATTTTGATTCACTAGTTCGTTCGTCCATTTCTTACATTTGAATTTGGTAAACGGATTTTCTGTCAAATATTTTGACGATGGTAAATAGAATGGTCAACTTTTTGTGGAATTTGTCCGTAAGAAAGAGGAATTTTTTTACAGATGGTTGTCATCAATGGAGGTTAAAGATTTTGAAACTGTGTTTATTCCGAGGTTAGAACCTTTATCGAAGAACAGAAGGCTAACGATTTGGAGAAAGCTGCTGTTCTAGCTTAACTAATACTATTTAACGCACAAGAAAGCATTTATCTGATGAGAGGTATTCGCCAACCCAGTCGTCAGACTTGGCTGACATGATTATTCATTGATTTGTTACAGAAATTACCAGTATTTAGCAAAATTAAAAAATAATAGAAATAATAACGGTTCATTCCTTGTATTACACATTGTAGATCTCCTTAGCTGAAATTTGGCTTCCTATTTCTGTATGTTTTGTTATGAGTACTTCTTGTTTAAAATAAGTTTGGTTTTTGGTCTTCCAAATGTTTCGGTTTTATGCTGCTGATGAGAGGTAACTCCTTGAAATGCGTCGTATACAGCATAGTATAAATTTGCTATATCTAATATTAGTATCTTTGGATTGTTATTTTAAAATAGTTTTTAAAGCTTGCTGCTCTTACAATGCAAACTGTTTTATGCTAGTTTCATAGAGAAATAGAAGGTAATCCCAGGGAAACTCCTTTATGTAATTTTTGCGCCCAAAACTCTGTATGGTCCGCATTCTACATATATAAGGTAAGCTAAGCTTGATCAGATTGTCAGTTAAGTTTTGAGTTTAGCTTCATTTCTCAGAAACCTATAGCAATATATCAATGATATTTCACCACTACAGTCCTCTTGTATAATACAACGCAGTTCATTCAAACTTGGGTCGCTATGACCTACATTTCATGCTTCAGTGACTTTGGTTTAAGTTTACTACATTAGGGTCAATTAATCAGAATCTTATGGTAATATATCAATGATTTCTAACCGCTACAGTCCTACAGTACTACGCTATTCAACAATATGTGGGAATCTAAGTAAGTATCTCGCCTTCCAATACTGTGACTTTAATTGAACTAAATTATGTTTAGGTCCATTTCCTCATGTTTCTTACATTTGATTTTTTTTTAAATCTGCTCATTAGAACATATAATAAAAGACATCAAATTGATACTGCCAAAGCTCCATATCTTAGAAATCCTGTTGTCAATAATACTTAAACAAAACAATTTTGGTCTTTAAAAGTACAACACAGTTCTGTACCATATATTTGCTCCATTATAAACTTAATTTTTAACTTTTATAACTGGATATTTCTTTCCTATTTAGGTCAATATTACAAAACCTATATTGTTTTTAGGATTTTAAGTTACATATATGCTTGTAAAAAGGTAATTCAATATGAAAAGTTAGGTAAAATGGAATTGATACATGGAACACTACATCCAACCTTGAATCCATATCTAAGGGCCATGCAAAAACAAACCAAGAGAATAAATTAAGTAATATGACTCTTGTCCCTTTCTATGACTAAAATAAAGTTTATGTATAAAGTAAGATAATAAATCATAAAAACTCACTGTACAATGATAAGCAAATTAGGCAATTTGCTTCCCATTTTTTATTATTTTTGGGAAAAGTCTATAGAATTTTATTCAAAACTGTTGTTTGCATCATGTGAAAGATGCCTCCAATAAGAACGTGAGAGACAACTCACATGTATCATGTCAATAGAAAGCACAATAAAAAAAAGTAATTTGACCTAAATTAAGAATTTTTTGGAAAATGTGTTTGTTTTTTCACAATCTAACACTTATTACCCATTTATTAACATGTACCTAGTATTCTTATTTTACAGCCTCAAGCTTTGTCATCTGTAACCCTGAACAGGAAAAGGTTTATAACCTGAGAAATGTGATACACAAAAATGCAAGGTAACATTATTTCTGGTATTTTGTTATTCTACTGTTTGATTTTGGTCGCTTTGACCTACATTTAACAGATGAGTGACTGATAAAATTTTACATTAAAGTTTTTGTCTTTGTAACTAAATGTCAATAATGTAGCTTACAGGTAAATATGTAAGCAATAACACTTCAGATTTGCTAAACCTGTGCATAGTTGTTTCGGACTGAGCGTAACTTTGATGGCCTGAAAATATTTCTCAAGGTTATCTTCCACTTTTCTGTGAGTAAATGAAGCTGATACGCACGTTATCTGGGGCTCTGTATTATTTTTGTGTTCACAGTGCTTATGAAGTCATGTTTTCCGTGTATTATCCTTGTAAAAAGGGGCTAGAAATGTGCCATTTTCATAACCTTTCCCAATAAATAAAAAAAAATATCAAAATATTCTTTTAGGCCAGGCAAAATTGATTGTTGGTTTCCCATGTCATGTTAATTTTTTTATGTGAATAGATTCAGTCTCAAAGAATTCTGTAAAACAAATTCATTTCCTTACAAAGTTAGATAAAAGGTTTGTTTCACTCGAAATTCTTGAAAAGAGTTTGTTTCATTCCTGATTCCATAAAATCATAAGCTATTTAAAAACATGGGGGAAGAAAGCTGCATGATATTATAACAGTTTATAATAAACAGTCAGAAAATTTAAATCAACATTAATAATTGCAACCAAACAAAACAAGAAATTTGCCTTATCTAATTTTTATACGCCTATCTTTAAAGACGGGACGTATTATGGTATACCGTTGTTTCCGTCTGTCGTCCACACTTTGGACATCAATTCGAAAACGGTTTGGCCAATTTTCATGAAACTTTGGTGACTTATTTAAATCTATTGAAATAAGCTCTCTTTTGTTTTTTTTCATACATTCCGATATGACATGGATCTTTATTCGTTGCAAAATCGTCAAAACTGTCAATTTTTTACACTTTGGACGGTTATGGAATTTTATTCGTTCAAATTTCAGAATTATGGAACTTTGTTCATTAAAAAGGGGGAATTTTTCACATGTCACGCTGTATCTTAAGAACGCACTGTCCTATTTACTTCAAACTTTAAACGGATGTTTGTTGTGATAGTCTAAAGGTCTTTATACTTTTTGTGAAGTTACGATTTTCTGTTCCAGAGTGGGATGTGACTTACCGGTATTCATCAAAAATAAGCCAAAAAATCAAAGGGTCTATATGTTAATTGGTGAAATTTTATTTTGTGGACGACAGGCGTATCATGCCCTCATGGCGCAGCAGTTTATTTATTTCTGCCTGGAAAATAAGGTCAACAGACCTGATCATATTAGAGGAAACCAACAATCAATTTTCCATGGCATTCTGTAAATTGTCTGAAATATACATTTATTTTTAATTGCCAAATATGTTAGAAATTTCTACATGTTTCTAAGGCTCATATACAAATAAATTATATATTTTCCAACAATGTACTTGTACTTGAACAAAAATGTTTTACTTTGTCAGTTCCTGATAAAAAAAGTATATTCTAATTTGTACAGTCACATGATTTTATGCAGATGTATACTTAATTAAAAATGTTCCGTTTTTATTAATAGGATGGTGATAGGTTACAGGCAAAGAGCCTGTTGAAATTTGAACATATTAAATGTAAAATTGTCAGTTGTGGAATTGGACAAAGTTGAGCTGAAGAAAACTGAGTGTATTATACATTGTACGGCAGTAGCAGTTTGAACAAGAAATTGAATATTAAATTGACTAGATGAATTGAAAATTGAAATACATAATGACATTTCTGGAGTACTCTTGAAAAATTTTGATTTAAAAAGAAGTTTATGAAATGTACATCACGCCTTGAAAAAAAAACCAATGGATTTATTTGAATTACGGAAAAGATTAATCAGTTTTGGATAATAATATAACGCTTAATGAATGTTCTATATTTAGTTTGAAAAATGTTCATTGAAATAGTTGTTTTTCATTCAAAATACAAAAATCAATAGATTTAATTTATATATTTATTTTGTTTATATCTTTTAATGTTTTTTTTATAAAAAAATATCTTTAAAATCCTGCACATATGTATTTCTTATATAGATGAGACAAAGACAGTTTGTATGGAACTCATTGATTTATTGTGAGGAACTGATATCAATTAATCATCAATAAGACATCATTCCATTCGATTGAACATACATTTCAGAAGATTACTTTTAAATGTATCTAGTGTTTTCTTTGTCTTTAAAAGAGATCAACAGTTCACAATTCAAGATAGAAACCCCCAAAAATGTAAAAAATTCATAGATCCTTTGACAAAGGTGTAAAAATGGCCACTCCAATTTCATGATTTAAAAAAAAAATCTGGAAACGGTTAACAAAAAAGAAATAACGAGGACCCAAGTTTGGTGTAATGATCAATAGAGACTGGACCTCCAACAGATATGACTGTCATTATTTCAAAAATAATATCAGAAAAAAACTTCAAAAGTAATATACTTGAGCTATATTTCATGTTTCATTAACTAGAACTTAAGAGTTTACATCCAAATACATAAAATTTGGTACGGATATACAATAGTGGAGGTTTGATCACACAAATGCAAAGTTTATCTTTTTTTTATCTACATTGCAAGCTTCATTTACTTTAATTGGGGATGTTACATCTGATTGTAGTTCTGAGGTACTATGTCTTGTAATGAAAATAATTCCTTAGTTCTTGGCTGATGAAAAATCATATATATTTTTGGTACATGCAAGTTGTCTCCCATTTAAGGATTGTATGTGTCTTCCATAGATAATAATGAACAAATTGTCTTTTTTCTGCAATATGTTTTCTTCCTAACAATATTCTCACCACATTAATGATATGTTTTTGCATATAATTTCCACTGAAGAAGGTGTTTTGGAAAAATCTAAAAGTAATTTTTGTCCTTTTGTAAATACCAGAAACCTTTGGGGGAAGATAACTTATGCATATAGGAGACAACTTCAAATACAAGAAGGGAATGTGACAAGTTAACAAGTGTAAAATGATATAAATATAAACATTTATTTAAGAAGTTTATTAGAAAATTTTTGTGTTTTGAAAAAGGATTAACATTTTTTGTATTGAGTATTGACATACTTTGTGACATTTGTTATTAATAGATTTATTAAAATCGTGTGCCTTGAGTAATTTTTCAAGTTATATTTTTAAAGATGAGGTGGCAATAATTTGTATAAAATTCTTGCCCTGTAGTAAGTGAACTTGATATCTCTACTTGAGGCTTTGATAAAACATACCAGTAAAGTCAAGAAATACCAAAGGGAAATTCGAAAGAGGGTGAAATCTAAACAATTGACAAACTGCGGAGAGCAACGAAGACAAGAGAAAAACAATACAAACACTACAATTAAAAAATAAAAAGAGGAACATGGACCCCACCAAAAAATTTGGGGGTAGACTCGGTGCTCCGGAAGAGTAAGCAGTCTGTTGACAAAGCAAGAACCAACAATTGTACAAGTATAATTGAGAAGGGGGACTTGACCATTTCATGACCGAGGGGTGCGTCGGTGAACTTGAAACCCCTATCCGAAATTATCTACATATCAAATTTGTGACCCGAAAATATCCAGAAAAGCTAAAATTACATACCCGAAATTATCCAAAAATAATAAAAGGCAGTTATCATGATGAGATATATTTAAAAATAACCTGAAATTCTCCTCGGTGCCTTATAGAAATCTGCAGACATTGTTAAAATCCTGACCAGAATTCTCCAGTGTTAAAAAAATCCTGACTCGAAATCTCCGCCAGTTTTTTTAAAAATCTTGATCCGAATTTGCTGCAAGTCCTGTATCTAGTATCATTGAGTTAGCCCCCCCTCCGAGCATTGGGGATGATAAAAAATCATGTTGATGCTAAATGGTGTAGAAACAATTCTGCATGAATTGGCCTCTTTGCCATGATCATGTACTCCTGTAAAACCCTCATCTTATGTACTCATTTACCCAGAACAGTTAATATGGCTCAAGCATTTAAAGGTAGAAGTTTGGGAGTCAGTTTACATCTATTCCTAAGCAAAGAAGTTAGTTTATCTCCCAAGTAGTGATTAAATACCGGTAGTAAAATAATAGAAAAGTGCTGCTAATATCGTCAGACTTGTCTGACATGATTATTCATTGATTTGTTACAGAAATTACCAGTATTTAGCACTAAGGTTTCATTCCTTGTATTTTACATGGTAGATCTCGTTAGCTGAAATTTGGCTTCCTATTGTGGTAGTTTTGGTTATGAGTACTTCTTGTTTAAAATAAGTTTAGTTTTTGGTCTTCCAAATGTTTCGGTTTTAATGCTGCTGATGAGAGGTAACTCCTTGAAATGCGTCGTATACAGCATAGTAAACATTTACTATATCAACCATTAGTATCTTTGGATTGTTATTTTGAAACTCCTGGAACAATGCCTCTGCATGGTGGACCCTAGGTCCCCGAGAGTATTCGCCAACCCAATCGTCAGACTTGTCTGACATGATTATTCATTGATTTGTTACAGAAATTACCAGTATTTAAAAAAATTCAAAACTAATAGAAATATTAAGGGTTCATTCCATGTATTGCACATGGTAGATCTCCTAAGCTGAAATGTGGCTTCCTATTTCGGTATTTTTGGTTATGAGTATTTCTTGTTTAAAATAAGTTTTTAAGATGTTTTACAATAGACATCAACATCTTTTATCTAGATACTCAACTTCCAGAAAAGCACATTTCATAAACAGATTTTCTGCTAGTTTCCACTGTAATATCGTAAATAAATGCAAATGTCTCGCTAATAGACAACAGAAACTTCCTAAAATAGTTTCACAGTAAGTGTTAAAATATGAAATTATGTGCCATTCTGCAAAAATCTTCTTTCTGCCAATGACTTGGAGACTTTAATCCACTCTCATTTACAGTTGTACCAAGCGGTCATCCTGTTGGTAATGATATTGTATAGGTTTTTATAGTGTGTGCTATACGCGAGAGTGTCGGGATAGATAAAGGGGAGGATCAGTTACCCATAAAACCGGTTTATCGCCACCACTGTTCAATGTTTATACTAAAGGTACCCTCTGTTGTGTTCATGTTTGTGGTGTGTACTCTATTATGTTATTTGTTTTTTGATGTTTTGTCAGTTGGAATGCTTCGATTGATTGGTATGTCATTGTTGAACTTTCCTGTTGTCCAATTTATTGTTTCTGACCTTTTCTTATTTCTTATTGCTCAGAATTACACTCCGATCGCTCGTATCTCATACAAATGCTCTTGAACCTGTTAATGAGGCATTTCCGGATTGCCACATTGTGAGTGCTATATGTAAGTACAAAGGCACATTATCTCTTGATAAACTTAAAAATGTTAAATCGAGCTTTGTGAATGACTATCTCGGGTTTTAATCGCTTGTGGAAGAAAGTACTCTGTAATCTAAAGATTGCATTAGTTACACACTTTTTTTTTTATCCTAGACGGGTATTCTTATTTCGTCTTGCTGTTCTTCATAACCCTATTTTCAAGCAAAACCAAGATAATACGATGAGATCGTCTTTCAGTAAATCAAGATCGGTCAAGACAAGTTAAAATAAACTAAGAACAGATGAAGTTATATATAATCGGAATTGTTATGAACTGGTCTTAACCAGTCTTGATTGACTGCAAGTGACTTTTTTATCTTGTTATCTTAATTTTGTTCTGAAATATCGGAAACTGCCATAGTCAAGACAATCAAAATAAAACAAGACAAACATATAGCTATAATCAACCGATTGGCTAAGAACTACACAAAATGGCAGAAAGAAAATTTGAGCTACATTATCAGAGAGCGTCATCGAATTAGACGACCACCGTTTCCATTTTCTACTTTCTAAATACAGTGTTTTTGCTATTTTATCATATAAAAATTTAAAGACGATCTTGGAGATAACGTAGATTAGAAACAACATAGAATCATTCATATAAAATGCAATGATAAAATCTCTACAATCTCTTTTGGTTTGTTCAAAAGTCTCGGTTTAACCTGATTTTGATTTAAATTTATACAAACCGAATATCAAAGGTGTTGTGACCGACGTGATTTATTTATCTGTAGTCGTATTTGTTAGATAGAAATGCCGTATCATCCAGTCAATTGGCTTTTACTATTTGAAGTAGAATCGATTAAACATAATCTGGGTGTGCTGTAAAATTAATTGTCTGTGACTTCCACTAGGTTGACTTTGTTGAATTTCCACCGAGGTATACGGATCAGGAACTGCTTACCATTCTGGAACACCTAGGTTTAATCCTGGTTTTTATGGGAGTTCGTATTGTTCATTGTTTTTTAGTTTTCAGTGTTTATTTGTTGTGCTTTTGGTTGTTCGTTTGTCTACCCGGGTTTGTCTTTACACTGGATTACGTTTGTTGATTTGATCCTTTGTACGTGCACTAAATAATCAGTTTTAATATTTATGTTATAGGCTGTAAATCTTGGTATGTTAATGCTAAGAAAGTGGAAGTTAGGTTTGAAAAGCTAACATCATGACGTTTGCCAGAAACTTTTAAATAAAAAAAAAATATATCTCTAATTATTTAATCGCTTGTAAAATAACGGTAATTTTGTATTGAAAGCCAACAAGATACAATCAATTCAAAGACGACAATAGACGAAAACTATAAGTTTCATGCATCAGAAACTTTGCGGTTGAATATTTATCAAATACAACAATATTTCAAATTTATTGTAATTTTAATGTAGAAACATGTGTGAAATAGGGGGTGAAATATTGTTCAAATTTATTCCTTTTCTACACTGAGTGAAACTAATTTAATTCAAGAAGCAATTAACATAAAGTATATTAAAACTTAAGTAAGATTATAAGAGAACCTAATATTTTAGAAGACTAGAACAGACCGTTACAATATAAAAATTAATGTGTTCCTCTAGAGAAGGCCTATTTTGATGATCCCCGTGACTTGCAAGAGAATTGCGAGGAAACCGTAGAGAGGTACAAACACGTGATATCTTCGGACGATAGGATATATGAAAATAAAATAATTACACTTGAGTTCAGGCAATAGTGTAATCAATAATGTAGATTCTGTTATACCTACGAAAAGTGTTATGTACATCAATTATTTTGGTCTTTACAATAAAATATTTGTACACTAGAATTACGTTTTTTAGAACTGAAAGTCAGAACGTACCGAATCTCGACGAATACCAGACTCATATAATATCAAATTGGCGATTTGTGGATATCCCTGATCTGGAACTGAAATATTTATTACAGCCGACTGGAAGATGTGTGGAAAATTACCACATTGTTATGGTTACATGCTCAGCTGTGAATAATTTCAACAGACGGATGGCAATTCGTAACACGTGGAGAAAAACTTATAGAGATATGTACAAAGTATTTCTTGTAGGAACGACAAAATCCCATCATACTTCTAAGGTAAATGATCGATTGTTAGATGAAAATATCATGTATGGCGATTTAATTCAGGCTAATTTCATTGATTCTTATCGTAATCTTACTTTAAAAAGTCTGTATATGTTACATTGGGTTAAAACCTATTGCAATAATGCACATTACTTATTAAAAGTTGACGACGATATGTATGTCAATATCCAAAATTTACTCACTGCATTAGAAGAAGTGCCTTTCTCAATTATATAATGGGTTATTTCGTAAATGGAACAGGACCGGTTCTAGACAAAACATCAAAATTCTACACTCCGCCGAAATTGTATCCACATTCTATTTATCCGACTTATTTATCAGGAACTGGATATATTATTTCAATGTCTATTCTAGAGAAGCTTTATGACATTTGTATCCATCTACAGTTATTTTGGTTAGAAGATGTATTTATAACTGGCATATGTGCAAGAAAAGCCAAAATACAAATGGTCAACCGGGATGATTTTGGAATTGATTCTCCAAATGGATGTCTAGCAAAGTCAATTGTCACTGGACATGAGGTTGAATGGACGGCTTTAAATTCTGTCCACAATAGTGCCATTAATGGTAGTATCAAATGTATACCAAGATGGGGAACAGGGGCATTTAAGTCCAGAACCAAGTTATAATTTGGCTATAAGTTCATATCACACTTTAGTGCTTTGTTTTTTGAACATTTGTTACATATATATGGTGAGTTCTCAGTCGTCGATCGGTAAAACTAAACGAAGATTTACAAAAGCATGTTTATTGGCTGGAAGATAAAATCAAATGGCTTCCATTGGACTTAATTAGTTGTTTCTCTATCACAGAAAATTTCATTATCTGAAATTGTCTTGTGTCTTAAGAAGAAGGAAATGCTAGCCCATCCAGCCAACTTCAGCCAAAATTGAACTTAAATTGAAGTTGCTTTGGAATTTTAATATTTTTTGGCGCTCAAAGTTTTTTGCCACTCTTGTAATTATTAAAAAAAATTTACTGAAAACTAAGATCTGGGTGTTTATGTTCCTAAATGTATTAACAGATAGTAAAGATGTTAAAAAATTAGTTTTGCCTTTCAATGATTTTAGCATTTACCAGACGTTGTTATGAAAATTATTTAAGGGGATATACAAGAAAATACAAACCTTCCATCAGATAATATATTTGTTCTGGGTAAGCAATTTAGCAAAGTAGTGTTGGTAATCGTATTGTATTGGAAATTATAGTATGTTTTATATACTAGAGTTTCGGGAAAGGTAAAGATGAAGTATGGGTATCTAAAAAGGCGGATTAACCCCACTATTCTTCAGGGTCAACATGGCTCTCAATCCTGACTCCCCGTTGGGTTTATGTTTATGTTTTGCGCTCTTTTATGCTATTTTATATGCTGATATTTTTACCGTCTGCAAGACACATCTTACCTCGAATGACAATTTACGTTTTTAAGGTTATATACAGAAGGGATTTAACAGACAATATATTCATTGTGACGCTCCAAAGGGATTTACTGATTAAAGATTGCCTATCATTTTTAGGTGATCGATGATAGTTTATTAAGGAATCTTTTGTACGAAATTTAAGTCAAAATCAACGAACTTTAGCTTTGTTGTCTCCCCTTGTTACCTGTCATCGGAAGGTTCTGTTTGGGGCAGAAATTCACTGCAAAGTTTTGCGCATTTACTTTCCAATATCTACAATACGGCTTAATTAAAACATAACATTTAGTCTTCTATCCAAATTCGGATAACAGTTTCTGTCCTTATGTACATTGTCGATCTTCATATTCCTGAGCTAGACTGTGAGAATTCGGTAATTTACTCTTCTTGTCCAAACTAGGATAACTACTGCAATTTTAACACAGGATGTTATGAAAGGATGAAATCGGACGTTTATATGTTTAAATAAATTATTGCGTTGTGTTTATATTAAAAAGGCTTTGCCTACCAACATTCTTATTTTAGAATTATCGTTTATCCGAAACACACGTTGACTTGAGCATATAAAAATGGTCAAAAGCAATTGGAAGCTGTTTAGTGTGAGTTTTTCAGTTGAACAGTACTCTGTTATGAATCCACAAAAGAACTCAAATTAGTCAATTTTCTGCTAGTGTATAGTATCTTGTTGTACAGGTGTTTTGTCTGCCCTATGTGATATTCATATACAAAATATTATCACTTTATATGTTTCCAATTTGTGGCTATATTATTTAGGTATGTGTTTTTATTTGTTTTTTTAATACTATTTCTGCTGATTGGATGGACACGTAAAGGTACATCTTTACACAAGAAACACTGCCTTTGCATATAAAATTATGGATGTTGCTATGATCATAGAAACAATAAAAACAATTAGTCCATTGGTCGGGATTAATTATTGAGAAAAGATCCCTCAGCTTCACGATTGGTAATGGCATGTATCTGATAAGCTTTTGTATATTTGCATTACTGTATGTCAGGCAAAATGTTGAGGTGAGGCTTAAAATGAATAATTTAACTATCATGTAAATATATACTAAAATTCGTTCTTTAAAAGATTAATTATAGCTACTATCATTATTATTCTTTAACAGAGATGCTTCACATGTTCAGTGCTTAAAGTTTATCCTCACAGCTTTACCATGGAAGTAATATTTGTTATCGTGCTTTACTAGATATCTAGTATATTTTGACAATAAATCTTAATCAGTTGAGAGAAATTTATTAAAAAAAACACATTATTAGCTGAAGAAATCACAAAGCATAAAAGTTTGATATATAATTGAAAATTCATCCATTTATTAGACAGTACATGAATATCTCCACGAATAGCACAGTCACAGCCAATGAATAAACTCCATTTCTCCATTTCATCCACTGGATTCAATTAAAATACCAATCAACTTTCAAATGTATTTCCAAAATGAACAAAAATAAGTATCACAAGGAATTTCATTATAATAATATTCACATCTCTTATGTTAATTTTCCAGTTTCATTTTCTTCCACAAATGTTTGTTGACAATAGAATTTGGAAGTTATTTCTGTCACTGCATGTCGTTAATGATTCATTAACTTTCCTCAAAATCCTTCGTCTTTTCTTAATCCGGAATTCTTCTCGTCACTGTTGCGGGAATCCAAACGGAATATTATATCCAATCAGTCACAATCTAGAATGATGTAACGTAAATAAAAGTGTGTCAAGTATGATGTGTGTAACGTAAATAACAGTGCGTCAATCCAACAGCTGAGAACACAAGAATGTTAATGTCTGGTCCGATATGTTATCTTCTGAAAGTCTAACTTTCTTGTCCGTATATATACTGTAGAACGGAAACTTCTGGAATACGGTAGAAGATTGAATTACACCAGAATTATTACGTAAGTCAAATAGAAAGTTCTAGTCATTCCATCAGTATCTATTATTGTTCCAGTGATTTCTAAACTGCGCTGTTATAACATTATTTGGTAAACAACTATAAGTATTATGTAAGCATATTATACATGTTATAAGGCCACACAAAACAAATTAGGCCAAGATAAATAAACATAATAATTACAATATCATAACACCTCCCCCCTTAAAAGAAGTTTGAGTGTAACGAGAACTTCATGAACAATATATACAAAAATATATAGTATGTATACAGTGTTTTAATAAGATCTAGATAAAGCATCTGCTATTACATTATTTTTACCTTTAATATGTTTTACAATAATATCATATTCCTGTAACAATAAACTCCACCTAATCAACCTTTGGTTTTTGTTTCTCATTTTATGTATGAAGGTGAGAGGATTATGATCAGTATAAACCAGAATAGGATACATAGTGGGATTTAAATATACATCAAAATGTTGAAGTGCAGACAACAGTGCAACACATTCTTTTTAAATAGTTCTGATGTTTATCTAATTTCTTGGAAAAATATTATATAGGTTTCTCAACATTGTAATCTGTTTCTTGATATAAAACGGCTCCAACTCCTACATCACTTGCATCAACGGCAAGTTTGAATTGCTTTTTAAAGTCTGGAGTGATAAGAACGGGACTGTTAATTAAAAGTGATTTGCTTTTTTCAAAAGCGTTTTGACAATTATCACTCCAGATGAATTTACAATCTTTCCGTAACAGATGAGTCAATGGTTGAACAACAGTAGCAAAATTTGAACAACATATTCTGTAAAATCCAATCATGCCTAAATATCTCATAAGTTGTTTTTTATTTGTAGGAGGAGGAAAATTGGTAATTGCATCCACTTTAGCCATAATAGGTTTCACTTCACCTTGGCCAACTGTGTGCCCTAAATAATCAACAGTGGCCTTACAAAATTCACTTTTACTAAGATTAACCGTCAAATTTGATTGTGACAATCTATCAAAAGTATTGTAAGCCACCCGCTGGCACCCTGTCTCATGCCTAGCAGATGGTTTACTTGTTTTTATTATTCCCGTATTTCAGTATTGATGTGTTTTGTCTTGTTTATTTATTTGGCTCATCTAACTTGTGTTTATACCATTTGTTGTCTTGGATGTCCAAGCAGGAGTATGATTACCATTAATTTATTTCAAATCTACCCAGTGCACTCGTACCATATTTTTGTCCCCAACGGCGTTCCATAGTTTTAATTTTTGTGTCAGTATCCTTGTACAGGAGTGATATCTCTCTTGTTTGGGTATGCAAGTATAATGGAAATCAGGATCAAGTTTAAATCAACAGTTTTATTCATGTTAATATGTACATAATAATAAATATTCTTATTAAACATTATTTGTGGTGTCCGACGTGGTGGGAGATAGCTTACTGTACTTCCTATGTAAACATAACAAAAATAGTATTTTATTTCCTAATAAAATGTTCCCAGCGACATAAAAATGTTTTTCTATTTATTCCCTATGTAAAATCCATTTTTCCGTTATTTATTCCAAATAAAATCCTCACCTAGCAATAGTTTTCTCTTTTACTGCTTTCGAAGTTTCCCGCTTGAGAACTTTCAGCTATCTGCCATCTTGGAGTGCTCTCGCGTTTATATAGGTTTCCAGTAGGTGTCACGTGACACGACCAACCAATGAATAATTGTCCTTGTTGCCGTTTTAGGAACTATATAATATAGGATAGTGGAAATTTCACATATAACTATATGACAGGTTGTCCGAAGGTTGTCCTTCTATTTATATAATAAATATGAAAAGATACATGTAGTTAAACATACGAAAAACCTTTAATTAAACGATCGGACACCACTATTATGCGCAATAGTTTAGCAGACGATGTGCGCAATATTACGTTATAAAAAAACAACAATATAGTTCAACATTCCATTGGAATTTATCACATAACATTAGTGTCCGGCAAGGTAAAAATATCACAAATATTTTGGTACTTTTATAAAAGAAAGGATTGTCAAAAGAATTGTTTGGTGACGTATCAGATTAAGATAAAAATAATGCTGGTTTCCATCCCCAAACATGGCTGTCACCGAATTTGCCGACAAGTAAACAAACAGGATTTACAGATGTCTTGCAGTTACTAAACTTCAATAATTAATCAGATACATAAAATGAGTAACTAGAAACTGTTGGAAACATGAGATGATACCTCAAAATATGATTACATAAAGGACAAATGAGAAATCTGATTGGGAACAGGTAAATAACCTGATGTGATAATTTCCAACAATATAAAAAAATGTAATATTAAGTCCATTTGCACAATATTAGAGTGTTATGCATTTTCGACTTGAGAATTAAGACCAACAATAAATATTCACACTATGATTGCAATTATCATATAAGTAAAAATAGCTAAAAACCACCCCCCTTCCCACTTGACCTTACACTTCCCCCCGCTTTAAAAAATCTAATTCTCCTGAATTTTAGCCTTAAAAAAATAGAAGTTAAATATAAGTTTCACATATTCAAAAATATTGTCCAAGCACGTTAAATCACAGTTAATCATCCCCAAGGCGCAGTAGAACATTCTTATCATCTATTTTCTTTATGAGCTGGTCCAAAGTAATGTCTCTTTTCGTTGACGCTGCTTCAAGCATTGTCAAAAGCTGTATACTTGTGGAGTCCTGGTTATTGTTTTTAATAAGATGTTTGATTGTGTTGTACGTATAATAACGAGACTTTATTTGAAACTGTTTTTCCTCTTCCATCTTTGGTGTTCTTGTGCCAGGTAATGCTAAAAAGTTATATTTCAATAAAAGTTCTTCCTTTGTCATTTCTAGTGGCTTTCCATATGTTAGCTCCAAAGCTATACTAGCAAATTCCCATTGAAAATATCTCTGTTCAGCTGGCATGTTTCTCCAGTTTTTAGGTGGCCATTTGATAGTTGTTGGAGTGGTTATCAAGGTAACGATTTCATCCTCCTTCCATTCACGCCTGCCTGGTGGAAATAACGGCATGCCTCCTGTTCTCAGTAATTGTGTTGCTCTGTCACTAGTTGAAGGTGTCTTTTTCCGATGGATGTATTGTGTCGTTTGATTTTCTTCTTCCCGTCTCAGGGGTTCCTGCAGCTGCTCTTCCTTCCTCCCTTCACTTTCCGTTAATTCTATCTCTTGGTCTATTTCCCTCTGCTCCAACAATATCCTTTCCTCCTCCATCTGCTCTTGTAAACTTCTTTCATCTTCCTCCTGCTTCTTCTGCTCCTGTAACTTCCTATCCTCCTGCTCCTTCTGCTGTTCTAATTTCCTTTCCTCCTGCTCCTTCTGCTGTTCTAACTTCCTTTCCTCCTCCTTCTGTTTTCGTAACTTATCCACCTCCTTCTGCTGTTCTGACTTCCTTTCCTCCTCCTCCTCTTTTCGTAACTTCCTATCCTCCTGTTCCTTCTGCTGTTCTAACTTCCTTTCCTCCTGTTCCTTCTGCTGTTCTAACTTCCTTTCCTCCTGCTCCTTCTGCTGTTCTAACTTCCTTTCTTCCTCCTTCTGTTCTCGTAACTTCTCCTCCTCCTGCTTCTTCTGCTGTTCTAACTTCCTTTCCTCCTCCTTCTGTTCTCGTAACTTCTCCTCCTCCTGCTTCTTCTGCTGTTCTAACTTCCTTTCCTCCTCCTTCAGTTTCCGCAACTTCTCCTCCTCTTGTAACTTCCGCTTCTCCTGCTCCTCCTTCTGTTTCCGTAACTTCTCCTTCTCCTGTTGCTCCTGTAACTTCCGCTTCCGCTCCTTCTGTTCTTGTAACTTCTTCTCCTCCTCCTTCTTTTGCTCCTGTAACTTCCTTTCCTCCTCCTCCTTCTGTTCCTTTAACTTCCTCTCTTCCTTCTGTTTCTTCTGCTCTTGTAACTTCCGTTTCTCCTGCTCCTCCTTCTGTTCTTGTAACTTCTCCTCCTCCTTCTTTTGCTCCTGCAACTTCCTTTCCTCCTCCTTCTGTTCCTTTAACTTCCTATCCTCCTCCTTTTGTTCCTTTAACTTCCTATCCCCCTCCGTCTGCTCCTGCTGTTCCTCGTAGTCCTCTCTTTTCTTCTTCCTATCAGTGTGACCTTCAGTGTGTTTGCTTCTCTTCAACACCTTACGCTGTTGTTGTCTCTTCTCCTTATCTCCTTTCTCATGTTTTTCTGGCTCCTCATCATCCTCTAGTGTTATCTCTGAAGTGGATGGTGTCTTCAGAGGGGACAATGGTTTGGTCTCTGTAACCTTCCTCTTCTTTGATGGAAACAATTCTTCCGTGGTGTGTAGCTCTTTAATAAATTCTTCTCAAACTCCCAGTTTCTTTGCCGCAACTCTGCTTACCATACATTTTAGTTCATCCTTGATCTCATTAAGAAATGGTTTTACTCCAGAGTGGTTTACATTTATGAGGGCAGTCATCCTTCTGATGAGCGAGTCCAACATCCTTGGTTCCTTCATTACCTCGTCCTTCAGCGTGATCTTATAATCCCTGATTGTCACTCCCAAGTCAAGTTCAAAGATGGCTGTACAATTGTTTATCCCTAAGGTTAGTGCTTTCAGTTCCATGTCCTCGTAGATATTTGGTCTAGATGGTGAGTATATTCTCTTTGGTGTTGATGTTTCTTCATCCTCTTCTGATCCCTTTACCAATACTTTCTGGCACTTCCAACCCTCAATCCATTGGTCCTTTGTCCTTGCTGTTTTCCCTACTCTGGTAATAAATTCCAGGACTTCTATTCTCGCTTTCATGGCCTCTACTGAATTTTCATTTGAAGGAGTGATCACCTTAGCATAGGCTTCAGGGTAGGCTGCCATCCAGAATCCGTTGTTTTCTGTTAGGAAGCTATTAGGCATCAACTCGATCTTGCTTCTATGGTTTGTCATAATATGCTCCTTTAAGTCAACCATCCTTCTGTATGACTTCTCCTCTGGACACCAAACACAGATTACTGACAATCTCTTATGGGGTACTGCTGCCAAATGGTTCTTCAACTGCCTCCTTGTCCTGAATGTCAGTGGGCATAACCAGCACTTTACTTCTACTTGTGATGATGGTTTCATTCTGAAAATAAGAGGTACAATTCCAATTATATCCACCAATAATCTACCCCGAGAATAATTGCTAATTTGTTTAATTTTGTCTCAGTGTTTGACATTGCATGTAAATGTATGTGTGTTCTTGGTTCAGTTACTTGGTTTATTGTTTAGATATTTGGTCCTGTGAAACAGTTATTAACCCACAACCAGATCTGATACAGTATGCACCCATGTATAGAAAAAGGTCAGGTATTTCTGAGGTCACTTAATTTTGTTTTGGTCAAAGGTCACATTTCCTAGTTACGGTCGCTGTCCTTTTTTTCGTCGTGTGATGATACACATTGAAGGAAACCCATTACTGCATAGTAATCTCATCAACAGCATTTTGTCTCCATACTGTTCCCCTCCTGGCAGTCAGGTCCAGCCCTCGTCAACTGCCTTACCGCGGGGCAACATGGTCCAGCCATGCATATTAACCCTAATATGTACCCGGAAGCACTGGCCAAATGCTACCTTACATATTCTTCCAGGGTGGTACCAACCCTGGGCAACCACCATCAGCTCCTCCAAACGCTGATTGTTTTATCATCCAAAATAAAAAAAATATTGTTTCGTCCTTCACCACTTAAGTACCAAGTACCACTCATGTACAAAAGTGCATCACACTCCTTCAAAGCTCATAAAATTTACATTTCTTTTTCTTTTGAAAACCAGGTCGGTGGATTTCGTCCACAATAAGGCAATAGCCTGTCAATATGGTATACTTTTCCTGGTATCGTACGTGACCTCTTAACAAGGTAAGTAACATCATCTAATTTCTTAATAACAACATATGGTCCTTTCCATTTCGAAGTGAGTTTATGACAAACACCCACTCGTTTACTTGCATCATAAAGCCACACTGGCTGGCCTATTTTCAGTTCCCGTTTTACTGCTTTTAAATCATAATGTCTCTTTTGGTAATCCGATTTTTGTTTCAAATGTTTCCTAGCTAACGAATGAGCCGTTGTCATTCTTTTCCTTAATTCTGATACATATTCTTCTTTTTCAGGTGCATAACTGTTATCAGATTCTAGTGGCCTTGGGATTACAGCCTCCATTGGAAGAGTTATATTCCTACCAAGGATCATCATATTCGGAGTCTGTGCGGTGCTTTTATGAACTGAAGATCTATATGCCATCAAGATCTGTGGAAGAAAATCATCCCAGTGCTTTTGATCATTTTCACAATAAAATGTTAACATACATGTCAGTGTTCTGTTAAATCGCTCCACGTTACCATTTGACTGTGGTCGCTGTCCAGTCGTTCGAGTTTTGTCTATTTTAAGAAAATCACAAAGTTCCTGAAACAATTTGGCCTCAAATGATCTTCCTTGATCCGAATGAATTTGTAGGGGTGTACCAAATCTGCAAATGAATTCATTAGCGATTGTCTTGGCAATAGTTAAAGATTCTTGATCCGGTATTGCATAAGCTTCCGTCCATTTTGTAAAGCAGTCACACAGTACCAATATGTAACGATTTCCACGTTCAGTAACAGGAAGTGGACCAAGTATATCTACTGCGACTCGTTCCATTGGTTCACCTACTAAATATTGACCTAGTGGAGCTTTGTTGCTTACTTTCGACGGTTTTCTTGCAGCACATTTGTCGCATTTCCTGCAGTAGTCAGCTATAGATTCCTTCATTGCTGGCCAGTAAAAGATTGTTGGATTCGGCCTAGCATTTTATCTTGGCTAAGGTGACCTGCTGATTGAATGTCATGGAAGTGCTTCAATACAGTCTGCCTATACAGGTGTGGAACAATGATTTGAAAATTATAATTTTCATCATTTTGATAAAATTTTCTGTAGAGTATTCCATTGTTTATTTCTAATCGTTCCCACTGCCTCCATATAGTTTTCAATGCTGATGATCCACTTGATACTTTGTTCCACTCTGGTTTCTCCTTGCCTTCTTCAAGGTTGGTCATTATAAGGGATATTTCCTGATCCTCAAGTTGTAGTTGTCTAATTTTGTGTGGTTCCCATCCACTTAAAATGAAACCACTGGCAGTGTTGTTTGTCTGTTCTGCTGTTTGACTTCTGGTGCATACCCGTACTATTTCTGATTTGCTTACATCGCTATCTGTTATATCCGTACTGTTAATTTCAACTGACTCATCATTTAACTGGTTTGCTTGTTCTTGTCTCAGGCATGATTTACATGGTTTTCTTGAGAGAGCGTCCGCATTTGAATGACTTCTACCAGCTCTATGTGTAACCGTTAAGTTATATGTTCCTAATTCTTGCAACCATCTTGCTGTTTGTCCTGTTGGTTTCTTTAAATTTTTCATCCACGATACTGCAGCGTTGTCGGTACGGAGTAAAACTTCCTGTCCATATAAGTATGGGTGAAAAGTCCGCAGTGCAGTTATCACCGCTAAGAGCTCTTTGCGAGTAATGCAGTATGCTTGTTCATGAATATTCATAGCCTTGCTCAGATAGGCTATTACTCTCTCATTGTTTTCCTGGATTTGGGACAGAACTGCGCCTGTAGCCTTATCACTAGCATCTGTGTCAAGTATAAATGGTTTGCCGGCTTTTGGATATGCAAGTATTGGCGTTGTGGTTAGAGTTATTTTTAGTTGGTCAAATGCTTGTTGGCATTCATCGGTCCAAATGAACTTGCTGTTCTTTTCACATATCTTGTGTAATGGTTTAGCTATATCTGCGAATCCCTTTACAAAGCGTCGATAATAAAAGCAAAGGCCTAGAAAGCTTCTTACTTGTTTTGCTGACTTTGGTATAGGCCACTCTTGCACTGCTCTCGTCTTATCGGGTTCTGTTGAAATGCCATTTTCTTATACAATGTGTCCTAGAAAACGCACTTGTTTTTGAAAGAAAATACATTTTCCTGGCTTAAGTTTCAAGTTTGCATCACGGAGACGTTGAAAAATACGTTCTATCCGGCTCATACCTTCTTCAAAAGACGAGCTCACCGATATGATGTCATCCATATACAACAATAGTTCTTTCCATTGCAGTCCTCTTAGTACGTTTTCCATTAGCCTTTCAAAAGTGGATGGAGAGTTTACAAGACCAAAGGGCATCACTGTAAATTGGTATAGACCTAAACTTGTTAAAAAGGCTGTCTTTTCTTTGTCCTCTGGTGCCATAGAAATTTGCCAGAACCCAGAGTTTAGGTCCATAGAACTGAACCATTTTGAGCCATTTAGAGAGTCCAAACATTCGTCAACCCTTGGTAAAGGATATGCGTCCTTCACTGTGACATCATTGAGCATATGATAGTCAACACAAAATCTAATTTTTCCATCTTTCTTTTGTACAAGTACAATATTTGAAGCCCATGGACTGTTTGATGGTTCAATAATCCCTCCGTTAAGCATCCTATTTACTTCTGCTTTTTCTACTTCTCGTTTACCAATTGGCATACGTCTAGGGCGTTGTCTTACTGGAATGGCACTTCCTGTATTTATCTTGTGTGTTACACGATCTGTTCGTCAATATCATCGGATGTTTTAGAAAATATATTTTGGTATTTTAGTAGAAGCGCAGCTAATGTGTTACTTTGCTCCTCATTCAGGTGTTTTGAGCTTCTGGTCCATAATTCATTCAAATGTTCTTGTAAAACTCCCTCTTCCTGATTAATATTTAATGTATCTGCATTGACTGATCTTACTAGTTCTGGCTGTTTTGTTTCATCTCTGTACGATTCAAATGTTCCTATTGTTTGTCTTTGATGCAGTGTTATTTCATTGTCATTTGGATTAACAACATTAAGAAATTTTGATTGCTCTGTCGTTTTTACAATACCAGGTATTGTTATAAAAGAGGTTGGCGAGTTAAATGTACATTCCACATATCCAAATTCCGTCAGATGGTCTGCTCCAGGTATTAAAACAGGCAACATAATACTTGTCATTGGAGGATTTCTTGTGGTTTCTTTTACCTCAACTCTACATACCATATTTGCTTTTCCTCCAATCCACCACTGGATCTCTTTGTTATTACATGTGTGGAGCACCATACGTTCATAGTTAACTTTTCTTACCTGTTTTAGTAAGAAATCTTGTCCCAGTATTCCATCTTGACTTATATTACAAATAAGGAATTTTTGTAAAATAATTTCGTTGCCCAATTTAATCTCAAGTAAAATTGATCCTATGGAAAATATATTATTTCCATTTACATCATTTATTTCTGTTTCGTTTGGTGAAAGTGAAGACCAAGTATCAATTGGCAATTTGTCAAAAATGTCTGTTGATATAATAGATGCAGTTGATCCGCTATCAATTAAAAAATTAACGGAAAAATTCAGTACAGATCCCTCTGTGTAAAATCCATTGTCCCATTTATTGTCTGTTTTCCCAATGTGCCCTGTGCGAACTGGCAATTTACTGTCAAGGTCAGGCCATTCACACTTCGCTAACTCACGGCCTACTGAGTCAGCGTTGATCCGTTTCCCTGGTTGCTATTTGCTCCATAGTTATTGCTCCTCTGGTATCCTTGGAAATTTCCATTTGTCCTGCTTTTATTCTGTTTCTTTGGACAGTTCCTCATAAAGTGGTCTGCTGAGTTGCAAATGTAGCATCTTCATTGGTTAACCCTCCTAGTGTTATTATAAGTCATTTTGTTAGCTTCTAATTTTTCAATTCTTTTCCGTAAGGCTTGGAAATTGTCAGACTGAGCTGTAATGTTTTTCCCTTCTGTCCCTGTAGATTCAATGGTTCTGACTGTAGGTCTCCTCCTGTCCCCATCTCCAACTATTGATTCATACCTCTCTATTACATCCACGGCCTCTGCTACTGTTTGACATTCTTTATCAATGCAGCGACATTTCATTTCTATAGATATTATCTTGAACAACTGATTCAAGGCTAATGATTCTTGTGCTGCCAAGTCTAAATTATAGTATGCTTTTTGTGCCAATTGTCTAATGTCATCACCTACTTCTGCAATGCTTTCCCCAGGCATGCGCCTGCGCATCTCTAATTTTGATAGCCAGCGGTTTTTGTGTTTAGAACTTCCAAACCTTTGATCCAGTTTTTGGACTAATGATGCATAGCCACGCCTATCCTCTGGCGACAGACTCATATAAAACGTCCTAGCTTGACCCCTCAAACTAGCTGCTAAAAATAATAGTTTAGTGCGGTTGTCCCATTGACCTAATTTTGCACAGTCTTCAAAATGAGAGAGGTACTCCTCCCAACAATCCTTACCAAAATATGGTTCTGGCTTTAAGGTCATCTGTATTGGGTTTGGTTTGGGCAAATTGTCCTGGTCCCCATAGTCCCTAAAATTATTTCTGGGGTTTACTGGCCGTGTTCTAGTTGGGGTTCTTGGTCCGTGGTTAACATTGTGGTCAATTCCCTCATCCTCAATGTCTGTGTCTAGGTCTGAGTCATTAAAATTGTTTTGATTCCTTTGTACAATGTGGTCAGTGCCCCTGTCAGTGCGAAATTGAATTTCTGGGTCTGGGGTGGGTGCATCTGCTTCCGCCATACTAACAATTGAAAAACCCTCAATTTTAAAAAAAAATCCCTTAGCCGGATAGTACAGTAAATCCACCACGTCAGGCAAACTTCCTAAAATTATGACAGGTATATTTCTAGGTTCGTATCATGGATGCTAATTAGAATTTAGCATCCCACTTCTGACAATAGATTGTAAGCCACCCGCTGGCACCCTGTTTCATGCCTAGCAGATGGTTTACTTGTTTTTATTATTCCCGTATTTCAGTATTGATGTGTTTTGTCTTGTTTATTTATTTGGCTCATCTAACTTGTGTTTATACCATTTGTTGTCTTGGATGTCCAAGCAGGAGTATGATTACCATTAATTTATTTCAAATCTACCCAGTGCACTCGTACCATATTTTTGTCCCCAACGGCGTTCCATAGTTTTAATTTTTGTGTCAGTATCCTTGTACTGGAGTGATATCTCTCTTGTTTGGGTATGCAAGTATAATGGAAATCAGGATCAAGTTTAAATCAACAGTTTTATTCATGTTAATATGTACATAATAATAAATATTCTTATTAAACATTATTTGTGGTGTCCGACGTGGTGGGAGATAGCTTACTGTACTTCCTATGTAAACATAACAAAAATAGTATTTTATTTCCTAATAAAATGTTCCCAGCGACATAAAAATGTTTTTCTATTTATTCCCTATGTAAAATCCATTTTTCCGTTATTTATTCCAAATAAAATCCTCACCTAGCAATAGTTTTCTCTTTTACTGCTTTCGAAGTTTCCCGCTTGAGAACTTTCAGCTATCTGCCATCTTGGAGTGCGCTCGCGTTTATATAGGTTTCCAGTAGGTGTCACGTGACACGACCAACCAATGAATAATTGTCCTTGTTGCCGTTTTAGGAACTATATAATATAGGATAGTGGAAATTTCACATATCAACTATATGACAAGTTGTCCAAAGGTTGTCCTTCTATTTATATAATAAATATGAAAAGATACATGTAGTTAAACATACGAAAAACCTTTAATTAAACGATCGGACACCACTATTATGCGCAATAGTTTAGCAGACGATGTGCGCAATATTACGTTATAAAAAAACAACAATATAGTTCAACATTCCATTGGAATTTATCACATAACATTAGTGTCCGGCAAGGTAAAAATATCACAAATATTTTGGTACTTTTATAAAAGAAAGGATTGTCAAAAGAATTGTTTGGTGACGTATCAGATTAAGATAAAAATAATGCTGGTTTCCATCCCCAAACATGGCTGTCACCGAATTTGCCGACAAGTAAACAAACAGGATTTACAGATGTCTTGCAGTTACTAAACTTCAATAATTAATCAGATACATAAAATGAGTAACTAGAAACTGTTGGAAACATGAGATGATACCTCAAAATATGATTACATAAAGGACAAATGAGAAATCTGATTGGGAACAGGTAAATACCCTAATGTGATAATTTCCAACAATATAAAAAAATGTAATATTAAGTCCATTTGCACAATATTAGAGTGTAATGCATTTTCGACTTGAGAATTAAGACCAACAATAAATATTCACACTATGATTGCAATTATCATATAAGTAAAAATAGCTAAAAACCACCCCCCTTCCCACTTGACCTTACAGTATCATATAAATGTGTTAAATGCTCTTCCCAGCTATCACTACATACAATAAGATCATCAATATAAGCATAACAACAGTCTAAATCTTTTATAACATTATTGATCGTTCTTTGAAATGTAGCTGGAGCATTTTTCATACCAAACGGCATGACAGTATATTGAAATAAGCCGTCTGGTGTGACAAAAGCTGATATTTCACGAGCTCTCGGTGTCAAGGGGACCTGCCAGTAACCTTTTAATAAATCAAATTTGCTTACGAATTTTGATTTTCCAATGTTATCAATGCAATCGTCTATCCTTGGAATCGGATAGGAGTCAGATTTTGAAACTGAGTTTACTTTTCTGAAATCAGTAACGAAACGAAAGGTTTTATCTGGTTTGGGAACAAGGAGAGCTGCATTCAGTGTTACTCGGCTCAATAATATCATTGTCAAGCATATATCTAATTTCTTGTCTCATAACATCAAATTTAAGTGGATTGAGCCGGTAAGGATGTTGTTTAATTGGAGAAGCATCGCCTACATGACAAACAACAGTGGTTTTATTTGGCACATCTGGAAAAAGATTTTTAAAAGAAAATGCCAAAGTTTTCAATTTTTCTCTGCGATCGAAAGTCAAATGTGCAAGTTTTGAGTCTAAATTTGACAAAATTTCTGAATTTTTCAATCTAACAGTTTGTTCCATAGTCTTGGAATCAAAAGATGGTTCAATTATGTCTGGTTTGTCATGATCGTTCTCCAATTTAACCATGGCTAAAGTGGCAACTGGTTTACTCTCACCTTCATTAGTACGCTCAAAATATGGTTTTAACATATTAATGTGACACACTCTATTTTGTTTACGCCGACCTGGAGTTTTTACAATATAATTCAAATCATTGATTTTACTCTCGATTGTATAAGGACCACAGTATTTAGCCTGTAAAGGATGCCCAGGGACTGGCAAAAATACAAGTACCTTATCACCAGGCTCAAAATCTCTGTCCCTGGCATCTTTATCATACCATATTTTCATCTTATTCTGTACAGTTTTTAAGTTTTTCTGAGCAATTTGACAAGCAGTATACAATTTTTCTTTAAATCTAGATACATAGTCTAGAAGATTCAAGTCAGTGTGTTCAGTAAGCCATTTTTCCTTAATCAATTTCAAAGGTCCCCTTATAGTATGACCAAACACTAACTCAAAGGAGCTAAAACCAAGGGATTCTTGAACAGCCTCTCGGACCGCAAAAAGTAGAAAGTGAACACCATCATCCCAGTCCCTGTCAAATTGAAGACAAAACGTTCTAATCATGTTCTTCAATGTTTGATGAAAACGTTCTAATGCACCTTGAGATTCTGGATGATAAGCACTTGATCTATACTGAGCAATCCCTAACTGGTAAACGACCTGCTGAAATAAACCTGACATAAAATTTGAACCCTGGTCGGACTGTATAGACTTAGGTAGTCCTACTAATGTGAAAAATTTGATAAGAGCTTTGACAATAGTTGGTGTCTTGATATTCCTTAAGGGAATAGCCTCAGGAAAGCGAGTGGATGTACACATGATCGTTAATAAATAAGCATTTCCATTCTTGGTCTTTGGTAAAGGTCCAACGCAATCAATAAGTACTCGGCTGAAAGGTTCTTCAAAGGCTGGAATTGGCAGAAGTGTTGCTGGTGGTATTTTCTGGTTAGGCTTGCCAACAACTTGGCATATATGGCATGATTTGCAGTATTCTGTGACATCATTTCTAAGTCTGGGCCAGTAGAAATGATGTAATATCTTAAGGCAAGTCTTCCTTATACCTAAATGTCCAGCCAAGGGGAAGTCATGGGCAAGACCAATAATTTCTTGCCTATAGACTTTAGGCACCACCACTTGGTATACCACTCTCCATTCCTCCTCTGGGATAGCATCAGGGGGCCTCCACTTCCTCATCAAAATGCCGTCTTGATGGTAGTAACATTCAGCCACTTTGTCTGCTTCTTCTTGGGGTAGAGCCCTCTTGCAGAGCTGAAGAACCTCAGGGTCTTTATTCTGTTCTTCCCTAAATGTTCTTTTGTCTAATGAATGGCTGTTCACGTCGGCCATGGCATAATTACACGTTTGTTAGTACCAGGTGGTCTTATGGCCTTTTCGGAGCTACCGGGACCTTCAATGTCGGCAAAGAAAGAGTCAGAAAGGTCCATATAATCATACTGGCATTCTTGTAAATCATCGTCTTGTTGTTCTCTTGCCATCGCCCTAGTAACAACACAAGCTGGATACAGTTCAGCATCATCTTCAGGTGATTTAACATCCACCACCGGTTTACTTGTAACAATTGGTTCAGCAACCACTTTGTTCCTAGCTAGATCATTTCCTAGCAATAATGAAACACCCTCAACAGGGAGAGTAGGACGAACACCCACCACAACTGGTCCAGTAATTAAATCTGACTTCAAATAAATACGATGGAGGGGAACATCTATACAACCTAACTCCACACCTCGTAACAAAACGGAGGCACCAACGGACGTCTCCTCGGACAAAGGCAACACACCTTCTAACAACAAAGTCTGAGAAGCTCCAGTGTCCCGTAAAATCTTAATAGGGGTAGTATTATTAACAATAGAACCAAACCCATCAGACATAAAGGGCTTATAATCCTCCATGTAATCACAAAAACTGGACTTAAAAGCCTGACTCGCAGAACATTCCAACTTATTGGTAACAACGGGTGTCGTACAAGCACTGGACTTGGGCTTATGATCTCTTTCATTCTTCTTCTGGAGTCTAAAACAATCAGCCATCAGGTGACCATTTTTCTTACAATAAGCACAAGTTAGTGACTTCTTCTCAAAAGTATCAAATTTTGGACCAGACATATTATAACTAGACGGACTCTTATTCTGTGCAACAGGCTTACTATCAGTACGCTCAGTGCTTTGATTTTTGTAATTTCCGCTAGAAATATAAAAATGTTGACCTTTGAAACTTCTTTAATGTGAAAGGGTATAATTACCGGAAACAACAGGTGCATCTTGCAATGTCTCAACAGTTTTGTCATCTAAATGTGTTTTCAAGTCTAAATTAACACACTGCTTGAACTCTTCTAATAACATTAATTGTCTTAATTTATTAAAATTGTTATCTATTTTCTTTGACGTAAGCCATTTATTAAATAGATCTTCTTTTTCCCTAGCAAATTCAACATAGGTTTGTGTTTCAAACTTTTTATAAGACCTAAATTTCTGTCTATATGCTTCTGGCACTAGCTCATAAGCTTTCAAAACTTCCTGTTTAACAGTGTCATAATCAGAACTTTTTTCTGAAGAAAGTGCTGAGTAAATTTCAGCGGCCTTGCCCACAAAAACACTTTGCAGCATTGTAGTCCAATAAGGCTTTGATCATTTCAGATTTTGAGCAATTTTCTCAAATTGTGGAAAAAATTTATCAACTGTTTTTTCACAAAATTTGGGAACCAAACGTATATTTTTTGCTGCCTCAAAATGTTCTGATTTTGACTTAGTGTTGCTTTCTACTTTAGCCATTTCTATTTTTATTTTCTCCATCTCTAACCTTTCCCTGATTTCAAGTTCTGCCTGTAATTGTTTTAATTTAAATTCATCTTCTTTTTCTAATTGTTTTAATTTAAATTCATCTTCTTTTTCTAATTGTTTTAATTTAAGTTCATGTTCTAATTCAAGCTGTTTTAATTTGAAAGCATCAACATTTTCGACCTTGAGGTCAAAAGCCTCTTCACCAAAAATTTCTGAGTCAACTAATTTGTCTATTACCAAATGGAATACGGTAGAAGTTCGAATCACACCAGAATTATTACGTAAGTCAAATAGAAAGTTCTAGTCATTCCATCAGTATCTATTATTGTTCCAGTGATTTCTAAACTGCGCAGATATAACATTATTTGGTAAACAACTAAGTATTATGTAAACACATTATACATGTTATAAGGCCACACAAAACAAATTAGGCCAAGATAAATATTAATATAATAATTACAATATCATAACAGATTATTGAACTATTGCAAGATGTTTCAAACAATGAGACAAAGATATTCATATTTGAGCTTTTTCTTTTAATTTTTTTTCATTAGAGTCCAACTCAACCGTTATGCGTTACATATCACACAAAAAGAAAAAGTTATTTCAATAAGTATATAAATATGAATAATAAAAAACTCCCACGACATGGAAGTCCCAGCAACAGTTAAACAGCCTTGGTATTGCAATTTGTGAATTTGAAGTTTCTTTGTAGGTAATAACATCATTTTTGTTTCCTAAACTAAGAAAAAATAGGAATTTTTGTCATGTTAAGAAACGAGATAGACTGTTTAAGCTTAAATAATTTACGTGATAGTTATTTTTGTCTGTATACTACAACATACAAGAGATTAAAATTCAAAATTTGGCCCCTAACATTTTTTACAGCAGTTTTAAATGCTTTGTTTGTTATATTATACTTGGTTTCCATATAACGCTAACCAGATTTTTTTCTAAATATTGGAGAAATGCATTGCTAACAGGAGGTGCAAAAGCACAATACAAGAACCCAAAATGGCCATCTGAATTTGATGAAATACATGTATAATAAAATTTTGAAATTTGAGAAATAGAGTTTGAAGCAAAATTCATGGTTTCTTTTGTTACACCATCTTTTTGTCCCTTAATTTGCTGTAAATTACAACAGTTCAAAGAAAACAAAGTTGTTTTTCTTGTTGCTCAATAGTTTGAGAAAATGATCTATGGTCCAACAACTTGCAACACACAAAATAGGTAAATTATAGATAATACTTTTTAGTTTCGTTTGGTTTCCTGTCACACCATTTTTTCAAGTATCGTATATGTGATGAACCATATGTTAATCTTTGTTGTTTTAAATATGTGAGAGAGATATTACTCAAAGAGCCAAAAACAAATGGACAAAAGGTCTTATATATACCGAGTTTTTATGTTTTTAATTAGGAAACAACAGACATTGTTTCTTCAGTTACGATGTATTTTTAAATATCAATATTTGCAGTCCAGAAATTGAGCAGGGAAAATCTGACAACTCATGTAGTTTGTAATTTATCTTGCATTTGCCATAAATTTTGCCCTTTTGTGGGCTGAGCCTGTATCGCTCAACTGGCAGTTGCAAACTTTTAATTTAATTTGAAAGACTAGATTGATTTCTAGAAACGTTGTAAATAATCTTCTATAAATGATTCATACCAAGTATAAGTTCATTGGCTAAACGGTTTCAGAGGAGAAGTTTTAAATTTCGATCAATCAGAACATATAAAGGTTTCTGGCGGTCATTTTGTTTCACGGACTAGAAAGATTTATGCAAAGTTTGTAAAGGACCTTCCATAGATGCCCCATACCTCACCAAAAATCAGTTCATTTGACTTTACATTTTCAGAGGAGAAGTAGTTTTAAATTTCGACCAATCAGAACATGTAAATGCTCGTGACGGCTATTTTGTTTCAGGGACCGAGATGACTTATGCAAACTTTGTAAAGGACCTTCCATAGAAGCAACAGGCCAGGTTTCAGTTCAATAGGTCCAGTAGTTTCAGAGGAGAATATGAAAATGTAAAGGTTTACAGACGGGCGGACGGACGACGGACGCCAAGTGATGACTAAAGCTCACATGGCTTTTCGCCAGGTGAGCTAAAAATAGAATGTTTGGCTTTATTAATCCTTCATCTGATAATAAAAAATAATGTCTCATCAATAAGTAGATTTTGACCATCTATTAGAGTATACAAAACATGATAGAATGCAAATAATATAAGTTCTTTTGAGGAGAAATATCTTGCCATCTTTCATTGTGGTTTCTTTGGTTTCCCGTTTAAAATTTAAGGTATGCATTCAGCATTTACAAAATCATCATGCATGCATAAAAACTTATGAAAAAGACAAAATGGGTCTTGGATATTGCTATTATAAACACAAATTTACACAATTTTCTAATTTTCATTTCGGTATCTCATGGTATCTTGTCACGAAAATGGTGTTGAGCAAAGAGGGTTTAAAGAAAATCTTTTGTCCATCTGATTCTCTTATTAAATGTTGTTTTATACATGTTCCAAAGCTCAAACATTCAAATTCAAGTGATTAAAAATTTGGAAATCAAATACCAGATTGTGGTTCATATATGGAAAAATTGAACTACATGTAAATATACCCCAAGTAAAAGGATGATGACATAGTGTATTCTGTATGGCCAATTGTTCTCTAAAAACAGTCTTGACCAAATAAATAGGATATTATTTTAAATTATTTTACCTCACAAAAACTGATTATATAATCCCAATTATCAATGACAATACAGCAAGTTTATGAAAGAAAACGAGTATAAAAAAATCAAGGATTCCAAAATATTTCCTTAAATTGTCACCCCTACCAAAAGATAACTTTGTGGCTGCAGAATTAAAGGAAAGTTAAGTTTATATTTTCTAGCTGTCGACATAAGATACCAAAAAACAAAAAAAATCAGTCCTTTAAAAGGCACGCAAAAAGGATCAAAGGTCAAAGTCCAACCCTCTTAGTCGTGTCTTCTAAAAATTGATAAATGTGTCGAAATATTCTTCCAGACTTCCATTCTGCCACCTTATTTCATTTTAAAAAAAGTGCACATTTTTTTTTCCTTCGCAAAATTTATTTCTTACAATTATAATGCTATATATTCAATTTTGATAGATAGATTGTAAGACCTAAAACTGTTTTTTTATTTGGCCATCAGTTATGATCTTCCGTAAGATTTTGAGAAAATCCAGAATCTTCAAACAAGTGAAGGGGGGGGGGATATTTCTAATGGCAGTTTTTGGAAAAGAATGGGCTATATTTTACACATTTCTGAAAGAAAAAAAAACTCCGTAGACGACAAAGCCATGGACAGATGAAACGTCAATTCGCCTTGCCCTTTGGCTTTGGCTTTGCCTATTGTCGTTTTGGGAATATTATTTGTTTACGTTTGTCGTTAACGTCATATACCGAGCCTAATGGACATGTAACATCTTAAATTAACCCGTGGATGTAAAGAGTCATTCAAGTGCTCTGCGTGACAAGCTTAAATCCCAGACGTTGATTACCACATTCCATTCGAACAGGTGCGACGAAATATTTTTAAGCCTCCTTGAGACTTTGCTTTCCAAATAAGGAAAATAAACCACGCCTAGTTTAAAACGTCGTCTCGTCATATTTTCTTTCATTTATGGTACAAAAGAGAAAATTTATACCTACTTTTGAACTGGTGATGATAAATAGAATGCTGATACATCATGCCTGACAACGTCGTCGCGCCATGTTAATTAACATTCGTGAGTTTAGGAAGAGTTACTTCCTCATTGATAAAACAGCATTCACCTACCCTCGAACCCATAAATCTTATAAATATAGAAAGAAATCATCTCTATCCCCATTTGTTTTTTTTATTTTTAAGAAGTAAAGTCAAGAAATACCAAAGGGATATTCGAAGGAGAGAAAAATCGTTACAACTGACAAACTCCGGAGAACAAAGAAGACAAGACCAAAACAATACGTGCACTACAATTAAAAACTAAAAACGTATGAACAACATGGACCCCACCAAAAAACCGGGGGTAGACTCAGGTGCTCCGGAAGAGTAAGCAGTCTCTGCTTCCTGCAGGACACCCGCCATGCTGCTCATGTCAAATCCGGTATGAGGAAGGGATAATATCAATGGAACAGGTTTATTTTCATTTGGGAAACGGTTTTATCATACCGCATACCTGTAAATACGAAAATAAAAAGTTAAATTCAACTCCATATTTTTAATACATGTGTAAAGGAACATATCTTTTAAGTTGATTATTTAATGTTACCAAGTTAGATGCACACGTTTTGAAATTTTGTCAATTTATCACTCAATATTTGTGGTCAAGGTCTAAAATTTTATTAACCAAAACATTAACCCTGAATTAACAATTTTAAATGCTAAATGCCATACAAAAATGTAGAGCCAAAAGCATGTTACGAAAAACCTATGTACGGGCGTAATGTTCCTTAGTTTTCACAAATTAAATATTTTGACAACATTAAATCTAAAAATAAAATTCACGTGTGTATTAACTTAGCTAGCGAAAACTTCGGAGTCCACTAACAAAGGTTTCAACATAGTGGTAATAAATAGTTTTGAATATAACAATTTGCACATTTCAAATGTCTTGTCAAAGTCTTTTAATTCTACAGCCAAACAAAATCAGAAAAAAATGAAAACGAATAGAAATATGAACCTTTGACGTTAGCGGAATCCCATACATTACCACTTGATAGACCGATGCGGTTTCTGTCTCACAATTAATGAGAATAGATATCTTCATTTAGATTTTACGTCTTACTTAAATGAAACTTTTCCGGACTCCCCTCTTGTATTTGGTATTACAGCTTTGTACTTTATGGTATTTGAATTCCCCTCTTTTAAAATGCAAAGCAACATGCATTTTTTATTATAAAGCCCATACTGGTTCACATTACTAGTTTTAAAGTTTTTGCTGTCATGTTCTATTTTACTCCCCTTTATGCATTTCTTTCTAGTGGCGGTTTCAAGAATTCTTGTTTTAACGATGTTGTATTTTCTTCCTTTATCTATTGCGTCGGCTTCCCGTGTCCATATTTCTAATAATTTGCAACAAATGAACAATAGTCCGGGTCAGCATAATTGTATAAGTGTATCAATTATGCAATGAATTAGAATAAGAAATCTTCACATTTTAAAAGTACCGTAGCAATGTCAACTTCAAAATTACTCCTTAACACATTCAAAAGTATACTCCTTTTATAAAATTTGTTCAGATAAGCATACGGGGCCTCTTTTGCAGAGTTGTATTTCGTCATGATTAATAATGTTTGTCAACACACAGGTTTTGAGTTCGAATCTCACCTGTGGCGGGGTGTGTTTGATCTAGATCTTAATTGGCAATATTTGCCAATTTTCCTACCGAAGGTCGATGGTTATCCCTGGGCACTTCAGCTTCCTCCTTGAATAGAGACTGGTCGCTGCTAAAGGTGCTAACAAACAAACAAACAAACAAACAAACAAACAGATAAGCAAGCTACTAACCATAGCTCAATTATAATATAAACTAATTACCATTGTCCTGGATGTTGGGGAACATATATTATTCAAACCCGGTAGCATTTAAGTTGATGAAGCAGAAAATCCTACAGATCATTTTTGACAAAAGGCAAATATGTCATCAATCGTATCAATGAATTACACAAAAACTGCAACATCTAAACTTTCTCTTTATTTAAAAAACCAAAATCATTAGAACTCATATCACCAAGCTAACTATGTTTATAAGACTTTTCAATTGATGACTTTAAAATCAGTAAAAATATATTTTAACACTAAAATACAGACAAATGTATAAAATTTGGCCATAAAAAACTTCCATTCAATTAAGAAAATTAATTAATATTTCTTTAAAACTAACAGATTTCTTTTGGTTCAAAAGAAATAATTATTAATAATTCTTTAAAACAGAAAAAAAAAAGAAAAAAAATGATTTCATTTTATTAAAAAGAGTAAATTGTGCATAAAATAAATATACCCCAGCAAAATAATTGTACTTCAACATTAATAATGAATCTTGTTGCTCAAAATTATTTACAAGTTTATTTAGACTTTTTCAGTGGTTGTTTTGATTTGATACACTTGTCTAATTACTTGTCAATTACATAACAATATTCCTGTTTTACTTTGATAACCGTTATAATTTCATTTTCATATCTGAGATAAACAGCATCCCTGTCATAAAATATGTATAACCCCTGTCTGAATTACAAGTCTCATAAGGAAATAATAATGACACCAATTAAAGGACCTCAAAGCAACCCTGTTGTATTTCTAATACATAAGCTTGTAATAAAATTGCATTTAGGTTTTAATAGACAGGTACTATGTTTACAGTATTTGGTTAGACATTACAATATATTTGTTTGGTATATTCAAATACACCCATTGCATCAGATGTAATTTAACTAAAATTAATTAAAAACAAAAACATTACAGACCAGAACTTGTACATGTAAATCTGTTCAAAAGGAGAACATTCCCGAACTTTTCACAAAATCAGGTGAAAATAAAATATACTTTTAAAAATTTACTTTTTCTTTCTCCCCTCATACCTGTAATAGTTTTGTTTTTTTTAAATTTTGAGTATCGACCGGGAAACATTGCAACTTTCGACATTTCAACGCTCCCTATATATTTTTAGTATTTCTTCGTAAAGAGAAAGATTCTGAGCTTTAACTTTTGATAAATGAATATTTTTTGTCGCTGATGTCGGTGTTTTATGTGCAATCTTTAAATAAATAGAAAAAAAGAAAAAAACGGATTATAATTACATTGAAGGGTGGTATCTATTTTGTTTAAATTCAGCTATGAAGAATATCTCTTCTGTACACCCCTCCAATACAATGACATCAATCAATTGATCTCTTTAAAAGAAAAAGAAACGGCATGTTAAATACATGTTTGTTACAAAGTCATAATATATTACTTACTGGAATAAAAATAATTAATGCATGAATGTCAAATGAATGTTCTTAAAGATCAAAATGAATTTAAAACATCCTAAGATGTCTTTGATACGAAATATTTACATTAACAATAACAACAAAAACACAAACACAAACAAAAACTAAAAAACTAAAAAAAAACCTAACAAATTTTAGAAATGTACTTCAAAGTTAGAATACCAATTAACCCTTTTTCAATATACATATACATTTTTGCATTTTTTTCTATATATTTCGTATTTTGTTGGAATACAAATTATTATTTACTTCTATCTTTTGATAAATTTAATATGAAACCTTAGAATTAATCCCTTTTGGGATTTTGTGTCCGGAGCTATTTTTCTGATTTGGGCGCCACTGAATCCCTTCTCAACCACTAATAACTCTATTCGGGAAAATCAAAAGTGGACCTCCACTCTCATTCCGGCAATCGAAACGGTTTGAATGTCATCTGGCAGTCCTCAAACAGGTAAGTCTCCATTAGTAGACATATTTTACTTTTCAAAAAGCTTAAAATGATTTAAATCCTTCTCCTATTTCAGCAGTTATGGCTTAGGATTCCAAGACTCCGCTTCAGATAGACTGGCGGCAGCCATTGTTGTTTTAATTTAACATCCCTCCCATGATGCACGTTTTTCATTATAGTCTGTTTTATTTTTCCATTTTAACCTCATCAATAGAAACAAGTGAAAAGGAACCACAAGATCCACTTCTATGGGATTTGTTTACTAATCATTCTAATCACAATTATATCATGGGTAGGAGTAAAAAAATGTGTATGTGGGAAGGAGGAGGGAAGGGGGGGGGGATCAATGTTCATTTGTTTTTTCATTGTAAGACTAATGTTAAATGTAAATAGTGTTTTAGGGTGGATAACTTAGTGAGTGTGCTCAAAATTCTATTCATCAATAACTTTTTAAAGTATACATGTATTCAGTAACCTTCTGCACTTGGGATATTCAGTGTCCTTCATCACATGTCCTTGATGATTTCTGCATTTGGACGACTTAAATTTGTCCTTATCCACGTAACATGCTAGGACCATTTCAGGTTTACCCATTTTGTATCCATTTTTTTTTAAGTGAAGATTTATAAACAGATAGTCTTGTAGCATTGACCCTTGGTGACCTGTGCATCTGGATGACTTACAAATGTATCATCCATGTGCTATGGTCATCAGGTGGAATATTTATGGATCGTTAAAAAAAAACAAATTTTTTGTGAGACACGATTAAAGCATGTTGTTTTTAGCATCTGCATTTTGATAACTTCATTAAATAAAATCATTTTTTTGCTAAGTTCATGAGGAGGATTGTATCTTAATGAACTTTTTATATTAATGAATATAAAGAATATTTTTTGATTTTTTAATCAAATTGGTCTGATATTGCTCTTGTTTTATCCAGTTATCTTACTACAAAATCCAGAGTAGTAAATAAATACATCTGTATTTTTATTTCTTATTACATGTTTTCTGTCCATGTACTTTTATTGATCACCTACACATATAATAAATATATGACAAAATTTCACCTTTTTTTCATATATTATAAATAGAACTGAATATAAATAACATATATAGAAACACATGGAATAAAAAATTAATAATGAAAAAGGTAAAAAAATCAAAAGAAATAATTTGTTTGAGTAAAATTTAAAAACAACCTCAATAACTGCAATTTGGGAAGTCACGAATATTACGGTCTTGAATGCATCGTCTATTTAATTTCTTCAGGTTCTCACCCTAATTTAGCAGTTGTATGTTGTGTCGTTTTCTCCGATTTACACATTTTGGTTAATTTGTCAGGACCATTTAGGACCTGCAACATGATTTGGAGTGTCCCACTCATTTAAGATTAATTTCTTAATATTTTCACCCCAAAACCATCTTTCTCAATTGTATAAAATAAATATTAAATTTTTATTTAAAACAGATCTATAAGTCTGTATAATTATATAAAAAATTATGAAAAAAGAAAAAAAATAATTAAATTCAGATCTGATATGTTGCTTCAAATCTAAATTATAATGGCTCAAAATTTGAAAAAATATATATATTCAAACAAGGCATATATTTTTTATACATGCGCAAATGTACATTTAACTCCCTTCCCCCTTTTTTATTCTTCCCCGTGGTATAATTGTAATTAGACTAAATTAAATTTAAATAGGAAAATCTTAATCCTTTATATAACCACTATTTACATTTAACATTAGCCTTACAATAAAAAAAAAAAAAAAACAAATGTACATTGTCCCCCCCTTTCCCCCACACGCATTTACTTTCCCTCCCCATGGTATAATTGTAATTACAATGCCAACAAGTAATCAAATCCCAAATGGAAAATTGCAATTTTATATTTATTTTCCGTCATCTTGTGGTTCCTTTCACTTGTTTCTATTAATGAGGTTAAAATGGAAAAATCGAACAGACTATAATGAAAAAACGTGCCTCATGGAAGGGATATTGGAATGAAAACAACAATGGCTGCCGCCGGTCAATCTGAAGCGGAGTTTTGGAATCGTGAGTCACAACTGCTGAAATAGGAGAAGGATTTAAATCATTTAAAGCTTTTTGAAAAGGAAAGCATGTCTACTAATGGAGACTTACCTGTTTTAGGACTGTTAGATGAAATTCAAACCGTTCCGAGTGCCGGAATGAGAGTGGGTCCACTTTTGATTTTCCCGAATAGAGTTATTCGTGGTTGATAAAGGATTCAGTGGGCGGCCAAGTCAAAAAAAAAAAGAAGCTGCGGACACACAATCCCAAAAGGGTTTTCCTTAGAATAAGAGATTACAGACAATGTTGTATTTGTAGAGAAACTGACAAATAAGTTTGGTACTTTTGATAAAAAAAAAAAAAAAATTAAGACTCATTTTAAGTGAATAGTACTTAATATATGTATGACTGCATGAAAAAATGTATAAGTAACTGTGTAACCCAAAGAAAACAATAAAATATATTAAACCACCGGGCTGAGAGATGGATTCAATTCAGCTCAAAATATTTCAAAATATAACAAGCACATACGGGAGTGTTCCAAAAGATTTTAATCATAAGTAATCAGCATAATTAGCAATTTTATCAAGATATACTATTCTTAAAATTGCAAAAGATTATGTTACGAAAAATGTATTAATTAATTTTCGTCTACCTCCGTCATAAATTAAAACTTAATAAAATTTGAAAAGTGATAAACGAAAATTATATAATCAAGACTAATATACCATATTCAGGAATCAGTGGCGGATCCAGAAGGAGGCATAAAGTTGTTTGTTAAGCGGAGCAAGTCGGAATAATAGGTTTGAATTTAACTCAGTCACCAGTTCAAATTATCTACACGAATAAATTTAGTTTGAAGCAGAAGTCAGGGAATTTTTCTTATATTTTGTGTGTGTGAGTTTTGTTTTGTTTGTTTTTTTTATAAATTTCGGAGACTTTTGTTGCAGAAATAAAGCTTTTACCAACAGGAAGATTAATTCATTGAGATAGATTATTTATATTTGAAATATTGACTGAGATTGTTCCATCATTTTACATGTTTTCATATTTATTTCTTTTTCTTTTTTTTTATTCTAATCAGTGTTTCTATACGATAAAATACATAATTTTCTGTGGTAATATTTCTTAGTATTATATCCAAAGTCCAACGGTCCAAGCCAATTCAAAAACAGGCTATGGGGAATTTATGTTCAAATTATCTGCAACTGAAGATCGACTTTTGAGTCCGTCTAAACACTGCATAGCCGGCAATAAGTGCATGAAACGCACTTATGAAAAGCACTTAGCCCGTATTGGAGTTGAAAACTTTAGTTTAATTTTACATTTTTGCAATAAATAAATCCTAAAAATAAACAATCAATTAAATAGGTTCATGAACATTTATAAATAATGAAGTTATTACATATTTTCTTGGCACGTCCCGAAATTCCGTGAGATTATCACCCGGGATAATTGACGAATTAACCATCAGACCGGTAAAGAAATTGCCATCTATTGTAATCACTTATCAACTGCTGATGACAGAATTGTATGGAATTTATCACGAGAAATTGCTTGTACATTTATTTCATCAATTTTGTTCATTCTGAAGAAAAAACAAATGTATCACGAAATAAAAATAATATGTTATGAAGAATCGCATTTCAGAAACATGTTAAACATGTTTTATCAATTTTGTTTTATTCTGGATAAAAACAAATGTCGAACAAAATTTTCTTATTTTGCAATTTTATGGGAAGCAACTGTGCTCCTCTCCTCGCCGATCTGTTTCTGTACACATATGAAGCGGACTTCATTTAAGGGTTACTATGTGAAAACAAAAAGAAACTAGCCCAATCCTTTAATTCACTTTTCGTTATATAGATGACGTGTTAACGACAAATTCTAAGATGTTCTACATCCGATCTATCCCAGTGAGCTGGAAATTAAGGATACTACTGATACACCAAAGTCGATTCATATTTGGATTTGTTTCTTGAAATAGACAATGGTGGACATTTGAAGACAAAACTGTATGACGAACGTGATGACTTCAACTTTCCTATTGTTAATTTTCCCTTCTTGAGTAGCAGTATACCAGATCGCATGCATATGGCGTCTACGTTTCTCAGCTTATTCGATTTTCAAGGGCATGCGTGAGTTACAATGACTTTCGACAAAGAGGAATAATGCTGTCACAAAAGCTTCTAAAGCAGGGTTTTATCAGGGATGGGTTGATGTCATCACTTAGGAAATTTGTGGTCATCATCACGAATTGATTGACCATTACAGCGTTCTAATATCTAAGATGATGTTGGACCTGTTCCCACTGTCGCAACATTTCCACCGATTTGTGCCTCCATCGATTTGTGACTTCCACCGGATTGACTTTGTTGAACTTCACGACGGGCCGTATACGGAGCAGGAACTGGGAGCACCTGGGTTCACACCTGGTTTTTATAAGAGTTCGTGTTGTTCATTGTGTTTTAGTTTTCTGTGTTTATTTGTTGTGTTTGTGGTTGTTCATTTGAACATTACGTTTTTGTTATTGCTCCTTAGATATATTTGTCCTTTTCACATAATGTCATGTTATAAAATGTAGAATTTATAAGAAAAGATCCCTTAAATAATTACCTCACTAAAGTCTTTCTAGAGGCTTCTCAAAGTTTGGAATAATGGGTTTCACTGAACCCTAAGTACGCCACATCTTCAGAAATGATATATCTATAACAACTTAATATACTGATATACGAAACAAAATTATGATCTGGTAATTTTTTTTTTGGATGTTTGAACATTTTGTTTTTAATTACTTTAATTTAAGAAAATTCTGTTCACTACTTTTGTCGGAAAAAACCACACGTGTAAATCAGTAAACAAACATTTTAAGCAATACTTTAAAGACGAAAGAAAGTTTAAATTCATAATAATTTGGCTTCCTATTTCGGTATTTTTGGTTGAGTACTTCTTGTTTAATATAAGTTTGGTTTTTGGTCTTCCAAATGTTTCGGTTTTATTGCTGCTGATGAGAGGTAACTCCTTGAAATGCGCCGTATACAGCATAGTATAAATTTACTATATCTAATATTAGTGTCTTTGGATTGTTATTTACAAATATACTTTGACGGAATTGGGAACTGCCAAGAAAAAAGTGAAATATCTTCGTCCCATCTAACAATTTATATACCGAAGTTTAAAATAGTTTTTTTTAATTATAAGAATATAAGAAAAAAGATAATTAAAGTCACTTCCCATACCGACTAAGTGCTTTTTAGTAGACTAAGTGAATTATTAAAAAATTCTGAAATAAGTCGATGTGATAGATGACCCTTAGTTATTCTTCCACATTGCGTAATACTTCTTCAAACAAATCATTATGGTTCACTTAATAAATGGTAAGTTAGTGAAAACTGATAAACGAGAAACGACTGACACGTTTGTATACTCTAAACTGGATAATCTCTGCGTGGTGATGCTTACACATGATTTTTTTTATGTACAAATGCGGTCGCGGAAACCGTTTTAACCTTTATAGATACATTAGATTAGTTAATTACAATTGAAGTCTTACAACTTTGTTTTACATTGAAAAAAGGGAAAATACAGATTTTAAATAGTTACCGCTGTAGTCGTAATAAATAACCGTCTAATTTTTCTAAGACCTGAAACATTAAACACAATGCATTTAACAACATTCATGAAAAAGTTATTCTCAATTAAACGATATTTGTGACATGTGTATAATATGGTTTTAATATCTATAATACTAAATTTACGAATTAGCCGAATAGGCGGCACAACGCGTGGTTCAAAATAAACGATGTATGGTTCAGATTATAAAGGTTATTATCGGATTTGACAATCTGCATTTATAAATTTAAACTGCAGTTTTGTTTATGTGCAAATGGAATTTGTATGCACTTATCCGATATGAATTCTCCCAACATATCCCTTAGAAGCTTCTCGAATGCATCATTTTAACACATTGATTTAAATAAACAAGTATGCACATATTTTAAATGTATTTTTGTTTGAAATTACGGAAGAAGAATAAAACAAATTAAAAACATTCTCCTTCGAGTGGGATGTTTCCGCTTCATGTATTCAGGATTGTTTTTGTACAATAACGCAATTTCTCCTAACTGTAAAGGTTATGAACTTTGAAGATTATGAAGAAGTAAGGTAAAGTTCAGAGAAATTCCTAACTTAGTTGTTTTTTGGATTGCTCGGATGTTTACCTTGCACAAAGTGATAATACCAACCATTATCTATTTTTACATTATTTGTCATGTGACCTGTCTAAATATAGCTCTACCATACAATTCCCTAGATAAAAATATTTTTAACAAATGGTCACATTTAGATTTAATGACGAAATTTATCTCGGACATCTTTATAAACGTGGACAGCACACGCAGCCACACACTAAAAATGCTTTTTTCGTCTGATTATTGGATATATTTGTGAAATTAATCCTCGCTTGCCCTGTCCATGACGACAATGAAACAATTGGAACAATTATTTTCCAAAAATATGCTCTACCTTACTCACGGCATCTTTTGAAAAATTCATCTGTCTCTAAGGAAATGTTTACATCTACAATTTCATTTTCATATTTATTCTGAAGGAAAAAGGTAATGCATTATGAAATGTGTATTTAATGAAAGCTTTTCATCAAGTTCCAGTTTAGAATTAATTGTAACAATAAAAATATTGACAATTTATGTGGTTGTGTTTTCGTCATAGATTTTGACTTTGAGGGAACCTTAAGGTTCATTTTGGTAATTCTACGTGGCACACAGTCTACTTCATCAGTGGATACATCTTCGGTAGTAACGAACAGCCATATGACAATTGGGTCACGTTGACCTAAATTTCACGCTTCATTGACTTTGGTTAAAGTTTGCATTAACATCCATTGCTGGAATACTACAGTATATATAGACATGAAACTATCAGTTAATACCACCTACTTGACAGGAAAGTTTATAGGAAGCCTGCCACAACATCCATATTGAGTTCCTGTTCCATGAATGACATGGCCGTAATAACTTTTTAAAGTCAATATGGCCACCAAAAAAAAAAAAAATGCTTATTTTCCCGCGCTCGCGCGGGTTCAATGACTAGTATTTTATTAAGATTACCAGTTTCTGTTTATAAAATGATAGTTCTTACCTCAAATTTAAATTCATCGTCATATTTAAAAACTTAAGTAGTAGTTTTATGTTTTCAATATTTATGGATACTAAATAACGCATAAGATATTTTACGAATTAGATAGGGAAAAGACTTAACACCAAACGTACGTGTCCTCACGATCGTATCGTGTCAACACGATACTAGCCTGTGCACACGATTGAGTTCGTTTCAACTTCGTGTATACACGATCGCTGGTCATCAATCAAAATCTTGTACAAACGGAATGAACGAGTTTATTTACACGAAACGATACACGGAACGAACGAAAGACACACACGAAACGAACGAAACACGAACATGAAACGAACGAAACATGCACATGAAACGAACGAACCACGAAACGAACATGAAATATTCGGAATGTACAATAGATCAGTAGCTGTATGAAATTGAGGAAAATTTCTGAAAGTAAACTGAGAGACGGAAGAAGGTGAAACGCTATCAGATTGGATTATGTAGAAGAATTAATGAATTTTTGTTCTATATTTGTGTCATTTCACCAAAAGACAAGGCTAAAAAGTATTGATTTAATCTGCAAAGGGTCTAACTTAAGTGTCTGGTTTAGGAGTTGGGCATTGAAAATTCATTCAGTTTGCCGTAAACGACAACAAGAAAAAACAGGAGAGGTCATCAATGCCATACCAATCTATAAATGATACATACTTACACACGTACAAGGATACTAAAAAGAAGATTTATTAGTATCAGTTCTATATTCGTTCGGTAATTCTGTAAGTAATGCCAATGTAAATCTCCTTTCTAAATGCAGTATCTAAATTTTATAGGTGTTCATATATTCCTATTTCGGTATTTTTGGTTGAGTACTTCTTGTTTAATATAAGTTTGGTTTTTGGTTTTCCAAATGTTTCGGTTTTAATGCTGCTGATGAGAGGTAACTCCTTGAAATGTGAGTATACAGCATAGTATAAATTTACTATATCTAATATTAGTATCTTTGGATTTTTATTTTGAAACTCCTGGGATGATGCCTCTGCTGGTGGACCCTAGGTCCCCGAGGGTATTCGTCAACCCAGTCGCGAGACTTGTCTGACATGATTATTCATTGATTTGTTACAGAAATTACCAGTATTTAGCAAAATTCAAAAATAATATAAATACAAAGGGTTCACTCCTTGTATTGCACATGGTAGATCTCCTTAGCTGAAATTTGGCTTCCTATTTCGGTATTTTTGGTTGAGTACTTCTTGTTTAATATAAGTTTGGTTTTTGGTCTTCCAAATGTTTCGGTTTTATTGCTGCTTATGAGAGGTAACTCCTTGAAATGCGTCGTATACAGCATAGTATAAATTTACTATATCTAATATTAGTATCTTTGGATTGTTATTTACAATATAATTTGACGGAATTGGGAACTGCCAAGAAAAAGGTGAAACATCTTCGTTCCATCTAACAATTTATATACCGAAGTTTAAAATAGTTTTTTTTTTAATTATAAGAATATAAGAAAAAAGATAATTAAAGTCACTTCCCATACCGACTAAGAGCTTTTTAGTAGACTAAGTGAATTATTAAAAAATTCTCAAATAAGTCGATGTAATAGATGACCCTTAGTTATTCTTCCACATTGCATAATGCTTCTTCAAACAAATCATTATGGTTCACTTAATAAATGGTAAGTTAGTGAAAACTGATAAACGAGAAACGACTGACACGTTTGTATACTCTAAACTGGATAATCTCTGCGTGGTGATGCTTACACATGATTTTTTTTATGTACAAATGCGGTCGCGGAAACCGTTTTAACCTTTATAGATACATTAGATTAGTTAATTACAATTGAAGTCGTACAACTTTGTTTTACATTGAAAAAAGGGAAAATACAGATTTTAAATAGTTACCGCTGTAGTCGTAATAAATAACCGCATCCTGTATTATGTCATATAATAACTACACTCAACCAAAAGGTAGAATTCTCTGCTGGTAACATATACTTTCTCATCAACAACATTCAGATTTAGGTTAACTTATATTTTACTTCATCGATTTATAGGTAATGAAATGCAACGGTTTATCGGTATAACAAAATATACTGATCAGTACAAATGCATCAATTGAATCTTATACTTCCATTTATTGTAATAACATCATATATTTTGTGAAAAAGAAATATATTTCATCTTTAATATTTCTGGTTAAGTTGGTTTTGACATCATCCTTTTGGTTATTTTTACATGTGAATCTGCTCTGTAGTGTTTTGGTTTATTGTCTCGATTTTCAAGAGGTCCTGAACACAACTGATCAGGCTTAAATCGATGAAACGTCCACCATCAAAATTGATATATTTATTATCCATTCTCTGTTCTCTATCTTACAGATTTGTTGGTCATAGTTTTTTTTTAATTTTAAAAATCTAAATACCATGCATAATTTTGTAAAACATGGAAATAAAAGATTAAACAATAAATCAAGCTAGCGTGACATGTGACGCCAAACATATTGATTCACTTATAAATCGATGAAGTATACTGGGATAGGTAAGTTAACCTAAAAGTGCCCTTTATTGAATATCCGCTTTGCTAATGGCATCTAGCTTATCACATTGCTCAATAAATGATTCTTCTGACACAAAATATTACTAGTTTTCTACTTTAATGTTTTAAGAGTTTCAGACAAGCCCATATAAAACAAAAAGGGTAAAGAGACTTTCCTTTAGCATGATAGAACCCTCTTAAACTTGCATTTTGAAGAAAAAAGATCAGCTTTTTATATATACTGACCTATTCAACATTCCTAATATTTTGTTTTCGTTTCGTGTTCCTTTCGTTTCGTGTGCGTGTTTTGTTCGTTCTGTGTGCGTATTCATTTCGTTTCGTATATCATTCAAATCTACTTAAAATTAGATTTACTAATTGCTCCTTTCATTCACTGGATGCAGATCTTACAACACTCCATTTTACTTTCTGTTTTGATGACCTTTCCAATCAGCCAATCTGATTTAAGCCTTTATGATTTTGAAGGCAGTAGCCTAAGGATAAAACCCAAGGATTCCGAATAGTTTATCAGGAGAGAAAGTAAAATGGAGTGTTGTTAGACCTGCAGTGAATGAAAGGAGCAATTAGTAGATCCAATTTTAATAAGATTGGTACGGTTCCGTGCAAATAAACTTGTTCATTCTGTTTGTGTATGATTTTGAGAACTAGCGATCGTGTTGACATGATCGAATTCGTAAAATACTCATCAAGTTGTTCTTTCTTGCATATTACCGCGTTAATTAAAGTATTGAAAAAACACTATTAATCAAGTCATTAGATATGACAATGAATTTAAATTTGAAGTATCAGGGCCTAATCTAGGATTTTGAAGAGAGAGAAGTGACTTCTCCTTCCAGGATGGATTAGGGAGAAGTGGTCATTTTGCTGGCGAAGTGGACTTTAATTCACCGTATCGCTTGCGCTTTTTCTGTGTGTCTGTTTTCAATGGCATATATATAAATAAAAGTTTGATAAACTATAAAAAAAAATTAGGACAGTTATATACAGTTTGATTTTCTTTTGATCTACTAATTTTGAGTACTTGAGTAATTTAATTTTCACAGCTTACCAATATATTTTATTATCAAATGATAAGTTGTCAAAACATTGTGTCATTGTAACTCGAGATTCTCATACTCAGTGTCACCCAAGCCAACTTTCATTCACATAACTAGCCTATTAACGGCTAATTATCTTTCATCATAGGTGTTTCCTTGTAATCCTAACTGTAGAACAAAACAGCAATCAGCTGATCATATAAAAATATAAAATTAGTTGACTTTGTGATTACGCAACATCGTCCTGACGCCATGCATCTTCAATTCATAACAAACGAATGAAACGATATTTCGATTTCCCTTAAATAGTTTTGAATATAAAATTCAAATAGGTTTAAAGTCGCCGTTGTATTTATTTCAATCAAACATTGACAATATAAGTCGTGGACCACTTCAAAATTCCGATTCTTGATGGTCGCCATTTTGTTTCAAAAATTTACCTGTGCTAAAAATTTCGCGAGTTATCTCCCATTTACTGATATTTCGATAGCGACTTCACTTCGCCAAGAAATGAATAGGCCGGCGAGATTTAGCGATTTTGAAAATTCTTTGGCGACTTAAATCGTCATTTCGCCGGCAAGATTAGGCCCTGAGTATTATTATTTTATAAACAGAATCTGGCTTTCTTACTATAAATATTTACACCATATTATACAGAGGTTGAAAATGTGTATTTTAATGATATAGTTAATTGAAATGTTAATTAAATGTCATTTAAAGTTCATTAAAAAAATATCGTTTAATTGAGAAGAACTTTTGCAGGATACAGAATACCTAAGGGAGTTAACTCTTTAAAAATTAGCTGAACGTTTGAATAACATACTATCAGTAAAGAGAAATCAAACTTCTCAATGATCAAGATGAGTGTTTCATAAACTGCTATATATCAAATAAAATTATTCACGTAAATTGTGTGGATCAAATTTCTGGAATTTTTTTTATTTTTGTTAACAGGTCAAATCAAATATTTCATCAAAATTTTATGACGATTAACCGGCCAAATTTATTTTAGTCAAACTGTTGGGTACCCTTAAGAAAATTTAGACGGTTATTTTATAACACTAAAGCGGTAAACATTTAAAATCTGCACTTTCCAGTTTTTAAAAAAAAGTGTATATCGAAGTTGGAAGACTTAAATTATAATTAATCTAATGTAGTTTTATAAGTTAACGCGGCTTTTGCGACCGCAGGGCATTTGTGCATCAAAATTAAACAATAAACGTCACCACACAGAGATTATCCAGTTTATAATATACAAAGGTGTCAGTTTTCACAACCTTACCAATTAAAAAGTGAACCATAGTTATTAGTTTGAAGAAGTAGTACACAATGTGGAAGAATTGGTCCTGTTAGAACTAAAAAGTATCATCTATTACATCGACGTGCACTTACATCATGATGTTTTGATAATTATAATAATGCAAAAAATAATAAAAAGTATGAAGCGTATAACGAATTTACATCTTCATAAATCCATATATAAATATCCGTGAAATTTAGCAACGAAGTTTACTCTGATGGTGATGAAAGTGAAAAGATAACGGATATGCTGGTAAGAAAACAAAATTATATGAGATGGACATGAAAGAAGAATGTAAACTATTTCTTACACTTAACAGCTTAATGTCCCAAAATATACATCCCTACGATAAAAGATGTCGTCTTTAAATGTTACATGTACAGTTTGTAAAGTGCAAGTTGTTTTTTACCAGAAAGTTGATCTTCAGTTGCAAATAATTCTGTACCTAGATTGCTCTGACATCGAACGGCCTAATTGAGAATTGTCTTGGTCCAATGGGCGTTAGATATAATACTGAGAAATATTTCTACAGAATATTATGTTTTTTAATTCTTTCGAAAAAAAGATAGATATTTTATAGCATATGAACACTAATAAGCAATCGATTTTAGATATGAAAATATGAACATTTCTATATATCTTTCAACCACGAAGACTTAATTCCAATGAATTAATATCCTTGTCGGCAATTCTTTTCAAATTTCTGTAACAAGAGTGTTCGTAATTAAAAAAAAAAAAAAAAAAAAAAAAAAAAAAAAAAAAAAGAAACGCACACAAAATATAAGAAAAAGTCGCTGACTTCTGATGCAAACTAAACTACAATACAAGTAAATAATTTGATTTGGTGACTGAGATCAAATTTATGTGAATAAATATAAGATAATACGTCAAAATTTAAAACGCAATTTTCTCGCAATATTTATTATAAAGAATATCTATAGTGTACACTTGTTCTGTTTATGTCGAATAACCTCGGGGCATGATTTACACACAGGATATACCTCATGGAGAGATTGACAAAATTTAGAATATATATAGGTGTCAAGGTGATTAGTGTATCTCCCCATTCTTATAACATGGGTTTATAACGTATATTATTCCGATATTATAGATGGAAGTTCCAATTAAATGATACAGTAATGACTACAAAAATCTTGACAATCCCTAGATTTAGAAAAGAATGAATTTTAAATTTTATTGTTTTATCTTTACGCAAAAAGGGACAACCTTGATTTTGGTAGAATTGTCTTGATTATATAAGTTTATTTTTTTAAAGTTTATTTTTTTAAAGTTTATTTTTTAGTTTATTTTAATTAATGACTTCGAAATGACTGCTGGCTCAAGACGGGAGTAGACGAAAATTAATTAATGCATTTTTCGTAACATAATATAAAAGCATTTTTTAAAGAATACTATTTATAAAAATTGATAATTATGTGCTGACTGCTTATGTTAAAAAACTGTTATATGTATATATGTTCTTGCTACATACTGTTTCTGTCGAAAAAAAACACGTCATCTTTATATTTAAACATTGAAGATTCAATATTTTATTTTAGTCTCACAACATACAAACATAAAATGAGATTCACATAAATACACATAAAACATTAAAACATTTGCATTGTATGCACCAATCTTAAAAAGATTTATGAGAGACTTTTTAGACACCATATATACATATCGACACATTTTTACACATTTACATTTAATATTTACAGTATACATTTATACTAAATGAGAGTAAAACAATTGCTTTTTTAAGAGCTAGTGAAATAAAATATTGTTTCTTCTTAATAAAATACTGTTGCAGGTTTTGGCAACATTGTCGTTACTATATAGAAATATAAATTTTTCACTATCTGATAATAGGTTAAAACGTTCATTAAAACGTAGAGCTTCGTGTATCATGACTTGTCTTAAATCCACATGTAATGGGCATTTTAAAATGACATGAAGTTCATCTTCAATAATAGAGCTACAGTTAAAACATGTCCTCTCGTGGACTTCTTTTCTTTCATATCTGCCAGTTTCTATTTTAATGGAGCTACCCCACATCTAAATTTAGCAAAAGAACTTCTGTTGTTTGTTGACATATTATTTTTTAAATAATCTTCAGTACAATAGTTATTTTTAAACAATTTGTAAGTCCTCAATTTACTTCCCTCTGCATATGCAGCAACTCTTGTACACCAGTTTGACTTAAATTTATTAAATACATCTTCCGCAATTTGTTTAATACAATTTTTGTTCCATACATTTAATTCAAAATTACAATATTGCTCATAATTATACAATTTTAACATCCCCATAACTCTGAAGCTCCAGTTCTTAATTTTAGTATTACACTTTCTTATGGACCACTTAAAAAATTTAAAATTTATCCTGTGTGGGTCCATTATGGAACACCTAGCCCATATCACCAGCTATGGCATCATTTGATGTGTATTTGCCAACTCCCATGAAAAATCTTACGGCCTTGTTTTGGACTGCATTTATGCAGGAGAAGTCCCTGGTTCCCCAAATACCTGCACCATAACTAATAACTGACCATACCATTGTATCGTACAGTTTTGACAAAATTTTGTGCTGGAAACCACCATGTGTTTTACTCTTCACAATTAATAATCCTAATGCTCTACTGGCTGACTTTGCTACTGCCTTAGCCATTAACTGATAATCTAAAAATTCAGTTAGTAACAAGCCTAGATATTGATAACTTTTTACACATTCTATAACATAACCACAAATAGAAAAAATATATTTAGTTTGTAAAACAGCTAGATTTCTAAAATGTATAATCTTAGATTTATTTATATTAACTGTCAGCTCATTATTGATACACCATGTATTAAGCACATTCAACAGATTTTGTAAATCGTCTTCGTTCTCGGCCATTTAATTAACATCATCAGCATATAACAGTATAGCCAATTTTTCCTCATTTATATTAATGCCAATATTCAATGCATTAATATCATCAACTAAATTATTTATTTATGTATTAAACATTATAGATGATAAAACACAACCTTGTTTCAACCCAGAATCAACATTAAACCATTCAGTCATATTACCATTTAAACGTACGCTACATTCTACATTAGAGTATAAAGCTTTTAAAGAGTACATAAACTTTGAACTTATACCTAAATTTTCGAGTTTGTTAAACAAAAAAACTCTATTAATTGAGTGATATGCTTTCTTAAAGTCTATAAAAGCTACATATGTTGATAATTTACACTTTTTCATGGTTTCTATTATTGAAGTTATAGTGCATATATGATCAATTGTACTTTTGCCTTTCATAAAACCATTTTGCTCATCGTTAATTTGACTAATCTTTCATTTAAAATACTACAATACCTCTTGTATGCGAATGGAGCTAAAGTTACCCCTATAAGTTAAAGGATTTCTAGGATCTGATGTAGAACATTTTGGTATTGGGGTTATAATTCCCTTATTCCACGTATTTGGTACATTACCAGAACTGAAACATAAGTCGAATAATTTTTGTAAAATAGAAATTATAGAAATATATTCTTGCATAACTCAGGTTGAATAAGGTCAATACCTGCACTTTTACAATTTTTGCATTCATTACAACTTTATGAACCTCATCAAAGGTAATTTCCTTATCTAAATCAATAAAAATAATGTTTTCTTTAATATTACAATTTTCAACCTTATTATACTCTGCATTTACAATTGGGTTCAATAAATTGTGAAAACTGCTTTTCCATTTACTTAAAATAGTTTCTAAATTGTTAGTTATAGTTCCATCATCTAAAGTAACTCCATTCAGAATACGCATCTGTCTCTCGTTACCAATACCAATTTGACCAATTCCACGCCAAAACTGATTCGGATCATTGTCACTAAAATTAACCAGCTCTTCCTGGCAGCAGTACCAATATCGACGCTTATATATTTGTGTGAGCTTGTCAAAGTCTTTGCGTTTATCAACAAAGTGTTTGCGTAATTTTTGTTTTAAGCTACCCTGTTTACATGTTACATAGTCTCTTTCTGCCGTGCAAACATTGTTCCATTTATTTGTTAGTTCGTCATTCCACCATGGTTTTTTTAATTCGTCTTTTTCGATTATTTGTACTGTTCAGAACTTTGACCTTGGATTCTAATTGATCATGCATTTCAGAGTGTAGAATTTCAACAAAGTTATCAAATAATTTATCAAATTCAAATTGTCTCCCTTTAGAACACTGTATATTATTTATTCAATATATCATTATTTGTCATCCAATCATTTGGGATATTTTTCACATCATATGAAACATATGTATTCCTTTGTTGGTTCATACTATTGTGAGCACTATGCGATAAATTAATAGAACTAATTTCATTGATGGTATCAAAATTGGTTTCAAATTCCCCAACATAATACAGAATGATCAGGTATATGATTTGGACTAAAAGAACCTGGTTGAGCACTTTTATTACATAAAACACTTGCTCTTATACCTTTGAAATTTTTATAATGACACAAACTTTCATATGGAACAACACAGTAATCGACAACTGATGATCCTTTAGTAGAGACATATGTGAAATCATCATGTATAGGATATCGTCCATTTAAAACACAACAATTCACAGTTGATAAAAATTCACTAAATATTTCACCATAGCTGTTGGCTGTAAAATCAGTAATATTACGATCACTTAATTCGTCGATTCCCTGAATGAAATTGGTATAGTTAACTAATCGACTGTTGAAGTCTCCGCATAAATAGAAAGAATTTTCTTTAGGTATTGGATAGATTTGCTCCATTAGAACATCAAAGAAGTTATGCGCATTTACGGACCTTGTTGCGAATTCTGGGGATAGATAGATGACACATACATAAAACACATTTGAAGAGTTTTTCATATCTGTAAATTGTACCCATAAAATATCATCCTCCGAGTCATTTTCTATTGCTACTTTAAGCACCTTTAATATTTCCTTTTTGATTAGGATGCCTACTCCTCCCGAGCCGATTTTTGCACGTACATGTATCTGTTTGCGGTTGTTTCCAAGCCATCTATAATACTAAATTTACGAATTAGCCGAATAGGCGGCAAAACGCGTGGTTCAAAATAAACGATGTATGGTTCAGATTATAAAGGTTATTATCGGATTTGACAATCTGCATTTATAAATTTAAACTGCAGTTTTGTTTATGTGCAAATGGAATTTGTATCCACTTATCCTATATGAATTCTCCCAACATATCCCTAAGAAGGTTCTCGAATGCATACTTTTAACACGTTGATTTAAATAAACAAGTATGCACATATTTTAAATGTAATATTATTTTTGTTTGAAATTACGGAAGAAGAATAAAACAAATTAAAAAAATTCTCCTTCGAGTGGGATGTTTCCGCTTCATGTATTCAGGATTGTTTTTCTATAATTTCTCCTAACCGTAAAGGTTATAAAATTTGAAGATTATGAAGAAGTAAGGTAAAGTTCAGAGAAATTCCTAATTTAGTTGTTTTTTGGATTGCTCGGATGTTTACCTTGCACAAAGTGATAATACCAACCATTATCTATTTTTACATTATTTGTCATGTGACCTGTCTAAATATATCTCTACCATACAATTCCCTAGATAAAAATATTTTTAACAAATGGTCATATTTAGCATTAATGACGAAATTTATCTCGGACATCTTTATAAACGTGGACAGAACACGCAGCCACACACTAACAATGCTTTTATCGTCTGATTATTAGATATATTTGTGAAATTAATCCTCGCTTGCCCTGTCCATGACGACAATGAAACAATTGGAACAATTATTTTCCAAAAATATGCTCTACCTTACTCACGCCATCTTTTGAAAAATTCATCCGTCTCTAAGGAAATGTTTACATCTACAATTTCATTTTCATATTTATTCTGAAGGAAAAAGGTAATGCATTATGAAATGTGTATTTAATGAAAGCTTTTCATCAAGTTCAAGTTCAGAATTAATTGTAACAATAAAAATATTGACAATTTATGTGGTTGTGTTTTCGTCATAGATTTTGACTTTGAGGGAACCTTAAGGTTCATTTTAGTAATTCTAAGTGGCACACAGTCTACTTCATCAGTGGATACATCTTCGGTAGTAACGAACAGCCATATGACAATTGGGTCACGTTGACCTAAATTTCACGCTTCGTTGACATTGGTTAAAGTTTGCATTAACATCCATTGCTGGAATACTACAGTATATATAGACATGAAACTATCAGTTGATACCACCTACTTGACAGGGAAGTTTATAGAAAGCCTGCCACAACATCCATACTGAGTTCCTGTTCCATGAATGACATGGCCGTAATAACTTTTTAAAGTCAATATGGCCACCAAAAAAAAAAAAAAAAAATGCTTATTTTCCCGCGCTCGCGCGGGTTCAATGTCTAGTATATAGTTATTCATACATATATCATTGTCATTTATCAAATGTGTTTCAGCTATGCCGATTATATGTAAATCAAGTTCATTGATACATTCTTCAATTTAAATATTCTTTTCATTGTTAATATTACGAGACCATCCACTGATGTTCCAAAACCCACATATGTACTAATAAGGTCGCTTATTGTTATGGAAACAACCTCGTCCTCTAATATGTCCTCTTCTATATCCATTATTCATACCTCTTTTGTTGGTATTTCCATGAAATGATCCACTATTACCCTTATAATTGTCATTATGTTGTGTTCACGTTGAGTCGTCCCTATATTTTGATGGAGTTTGATTTTGTAGACGAGTGATTTTACCTCCGACTGTTCTATATTCTTTGTCCTTATCCATTAAAATCTAACATTCTTTTTGCACGAGGTATATTGTTTTCTATTTACACGTATCTGTATTTATTAGTGTTTCTTAACTGCTTTTGCTTTTAGTATCGCCCGTTTAATGTCTAGATTGTCAACTTCTACAAAAAATATATCCGGTTTTCTTGTATTTTCCATATCCCTATGCAGACTCACCTTTCGAACTGCCTTATTTATATTTACATTTGTCAATTTTAGCCCGTCCTTGACCAAGGTTTCTACTTTCGCTTAACACTGCAACGGTGTCACATGAATTTTCTCTGGGATCAACTGCTAGTTTTTTATAACAATATTATGAGTCTGTGAGCTCTGATCTTTGTCCTTAGTATTTCTATCATTTGATATAATTTCTGCATATGATTTGTCAAGTTTTTTTTAAAGTTGTCCTTTAATGAATCTATTTCAGAACGTACCTCGTCCCTGACTTTGCTTACCTCCCCTTTCACTCTGTCTGTTATTACCGTGTTGAATTTTGCGGTTAATTTCCTTTCTACGTTACTTTCAATGTCAGTAATTATTTTTTCTAATCTAAATGCAACGTTGTCTAAGCTGTCTGATAATTTGCTTATCATGCTTATTAGAATATTGTCTCTGTGTGTTTCAAGAGGGGGGTCATTTTCACAGCGGCTTTTTTTACGAAGTGTGCCAATCTCATCATCATCATTGTCAGATAGTTGTCTCTTACGGGGAGTATGTTCAATGTTTTTATTGTGTACTATTGCTTTTGTAGCTATAACGGGTAAAAATTGCTCCTCGTGTTTGTTGGCTTATGGGTCGTCGATCGTAGAGTGGTTTCTCAGGTTACTGGTTAATTGCGTTGTGTATTAAGAGACTGGTGTGATTTCAAGATTTAAATATGCAGACCAAATAACATCAACAGACAGTGGTTAATTTATTATCTGAGCGCACTACAATGTCGCTCGTATTTATAATCTAGCCCCAAAAACCATTTTGAACCAGATAAAATACTGCGTAGAAAAATAAAATAATACGTAGAAAATATTAAACAAATATAGAAAATTAGTCCTTCACACGTCAATCACAGCTAAATGTCAATTTTAACAAGTTTTGTAGTTTAATCATTGGAACTGTACTAAACTGGTATCATCCTGTCTAAATACAACTTATTATACAATCATATTTTAATTTTAAAATTATTACCTTCCCAAATTAATTGAAATATATTTTATATACTTTGGTCACCCAGGCCATCCCGTTACATGTATTGGTCTAAGGGGGTTTACCACCATTACTTCTTTTACGTAATCTGTAGCGAAATTTGTACTAAGCGGGTCAGCCACCTCTATTAACTCAGGATTTGTGTAACCGAGTCTACTCCTATGCATTATACTTTGTATTAAATTCGTATTACAGTCAATGCATAAATTTTAAACTCAAATACTTTGGAAACAACAGGAGCTCAATTTTCTCCAGCCACCATTACCAAGGGCAAACAATGCAATAAATCTAATTATGGCAACATCCTGACATGCGTCTCGCAGAGTGTATGACCTCACTGTGGGTGTCCGGTATATCTTGTTTTATCGATCAGATTCACTTTACTTTATTGAAATTGTAAAATTGATATATTTTAAAAAAAAGGAAAGCAAATTAACGTTTTAAGAGCCCTTTAAGAAGTATATATGTGCAAAATTTATTTAAACTTAATTCTTGTTAATATCTAGTACTATACATCCTTTTCTTATTAAATTTTGTGCACTCTCTTACGATATCAATATGTTTATTTTTCATTCAATTTTTTTTCTTGTTTTGCTTTGGCCTTTGGAAAAGTATGAATTTTCGATTTATATAAAAGTTCACAGGAACTTACATGTATATTATCTGGATTGCTAATACATGTACACCACTTGTCCTTAATTGTCATACGCATAAGTGTAACAAATTGATCAGTTCATAATAAAAATAAATACACATATAATAGTAGTCACACGGTAAGTTAAAATATTTAACATTAAATTGAACGACCGACACCTCTATCAATAAAAACCTACACAAAGGCAACATTATCTTGTAACCGTTTCCTCGTTATAAATTTGATATGTTTTATACAAGTTTGATTTATGATAACAATGCTGATAGAAAATTAATGCATTTCTCAACACTTTTTATTTCAAGCAAATATCTACATGTATTGATTTTATTCGTTTCTCTATTAAAGCCAAGAACGGGGTTCAACAATTTAAAATTCATCCGTACCGGCGAAAATGTCTCAAAATTGTTGTTGAGTTAGCCAATCATATTAGAAAATATTGTATGGACACGATACAAACGTATGAACACGAAACAATGGACCTGGCTATCGTGTACAATATTTTTTCTAGCAAAACGGTTAAGAATAGAAATGTAAGCATTGCACAAAATTTTGATCGGTTTTATTATTATAATTAATTTTAAAAGAAACTATATCCACTTTTTCCTTGACAAAGTCGCATGTTATTCTGAATTGGACAAAAAGTCGTTATGTTTATTTGTATCTACCTTTCAAAATCCTTTTCCATATTTTTTTTATATACCCAGATATATCTATTTCAACTGATGATGAAATATTTGACCGATTATAGATCTGTACTAATTCAAATCCGCACGTTTTGGCATTTATCTAGACCATTGAATTCATTTACATGTCACACGATGCAAATCGCACGATTCCGACAGTAGGAAAACCAGTTAAAATGGAAACGAAGGAAATGAAAGTCACTTTTGAATTTTTCAATGAAAGCTGCTTAAAAAAGAAAAAAAATCAGATTTAGCGGAATAAGTTTTGCAAGACGTCTTTGAGATGTGTGATGGCACACTCGTGTTTTCATCAATAGTACAAAAGGGATGTGGGGTAAATTCCTACGAGACAAAAATAAATGAGCAAAAATAAAAAAAAATCAGAAACGACGGCATAATTCAGCATTCAGCAACGAATAGAAATTTTACTCAACGTAGGCTCTCATTGGCCTTAAAAAAGTACATTTTCGTGTACTGAAAGTATGCATGAATATTTATAATGAAAGTCGAATTTCTAATGCATAGTGTTCTAGTCTGATTTTCCATCGGGATTAGATTGCATTTAATTTTTAAGTTGCCGAAAGAAGACCACAAAAAAAAAAAAACACTGTGGGTATCAACGGCATTATCGGTTATACACGCTGTCTGTTCATTAACGTCAGGTATATTTGTGACCAACATGAACAAAGCATTGAAAAATACATGATTATGAGAGTGTAATTATCTCAATGTGGTATAACTTTTATAAAAATCAATGGGAAACTGTGCACTCGCTAGTGTTTACGGATTTAGACTACTTAGTTTTGGACACACTGATTGCATTAAATAGTGACTCCGCTCGGTTTACGTAAAATTTAACATTGTTGGTCGTTTTTATTTAAAATATTAGTACTCTTTATTATTCTTATATTCAAGCTACAAAGTATTCTGATTACATTTTGTAAAAAGTATAAGTCTTTAGTGGGCTCGAGCTTTTGTAAGTGATAAGAAATTAAACGGGCATAAACAATTAGTCGAAATTCGGTAAATTTTGCCTGATTGCGTTGAAAACTCTCCTTTGAGGAAATATAAACCGATATTTACTCTTATTTTGCGCCCATTTGTATCTCTTCAGATGGGTCCTGTACTTGAAAAAAAATATTGGACAGGACCTAAATTCCATGATGTTTATATTATTTTGTCTCACATCCTTTAGACATCACTTGGACTGATAGATTATAGTGGGCTATTTACTTTTAGGTAACATTTAAGATAGTCTTGGTGACATTCTTTTGTTGACCACTGTTTACTGATGTGACTTATGAGTCGGTTGTTTTAACGGCTGCTCATTTTCGTAAACAACCCAGAATTATATCAGCGGTCATATAAGTGGGAGGTTAGGCATTCAGTAAAACCTGGTTTAAAAACCCAACATTTTCATGTGAAAATGCCTGTTTCAAGTCAGGAGTATGGCTGTTGCTTTCCAGTTGTTCTGGGTGTTTGCTTGTCTCTCGACTTAGCCAGTGTTTTGGACTTCGATAATGACATTTCCCTTGGAGTTCCATGTTTTGTTATGAAAGTTTATTTAATACATGGAATATATAATATTATATCAATTTAGGGCAATATGGCCATGACATATTTTAATCAAGCAGTACATTACCAAATTCTATTCAGATATAATATTTGTATAATAAATCTTAGACACACATTTGGTCATTTAATGGACTCTTATGTAAAATATACGACATTGGGTAAAACTGATCTTTAGCTGTTTTTACATTTGTGGTTGATCGTATTCGGATGGTTTAAAAAATAATAAAGCACTTTATTTGAAATGCATTTGAATAGATAATCTAATATTCATACAGAAAAAGGAAAGTTATTTCAATTATTCCGGTAAAAAAACTATATTCATGGAGCTCTTTTCATGGAGGACCACCGCCGGAGATGAACAGATTATTTGTGGTGAATTCATTTCAAGAATCATCTTTTCTGATATTTTGAAATTTTATATTGAGTCCTGTGATATTTTTTTTATAATTTGTACTTACTTTAAATTTCTTAAAAACTATGTTCCTTGCAATATTGGTTACATGTTGATCGCATCGGCTTACATAGTTACTGTTACCGTTGACTGGATGGTGTGTCGTCTGCAACTTTCATTTTCCTGACTTGTTTGTACATAAGCAACACTATATATCATGTATATGCTGTATACTTTTGTTCTTTCATTTTTTCGTTTAGTTTTATCAATTTGCATGACATTCTTTTTTATATAAAGAATAATTATAAAGTATAACTTCAAGCGAAAAATAAACACTTGCGTTTTCCGGATACCGACATTTTCTATAAACTCGATTTTAACAAAGGCCGCCCTCTATGATCCAATGTTTCTTTGTGAATTTGAAAAGACAATTACATGCGGATTGATAAACAATCAGAATATTTGGGATCGTGATTGGCGGCCCAAGTAAAGATTGCTAATATGTACGTAAAATTGCAGAAAAATCGATGTTTTTCGTAACTGTACCCGATTTTAGACTGCTATTTGGCATTGTTATGTAAGTAATAATATGGAAAAAACATCATATCAATAAAAGAAACATGTCCAACTATCTTTTGGCGAGAAATGAAAATCCACGGTTGAAACTCAAAATCTGACAAAAAACAGGGCCGTTTTGGATACTTCGTGAACCTTCGTCTTTTGTCAATTTGACTATGTTCAAGCCTAAAATGTTAAAAACGCGAGCAACAATCTTAAACCTTGAAGAGCGATTTAAAAATGCCAAAATTGCCAAAAGTTGGAAATATTTCCTAAAAATATTTATTAGTATCATGTGTATTTTCTAAAGATAGTTTACGTAATGTTCATTTTATTTCAATACTTAAAGCGTTAAAAATCACCTTAATATAGTGTTAATATTAAAATAGAATGATGGTAAATTTTTTGATGTTATATTCCTAATATATACTTCCTTTGTTTTATAGATGCGTTTTACATCAGATAAATAAATGAACAGATGGCAAGAATATCTTACAACTCAATTTTTATATGGATTATTGTGTTTTTTATGACAGTTTTTATTTATTCCTATACAAGACCTCCTTGTGTATTCTATCAAAATAATTGTCCACAATCGTTAAAAGGATTCTTTGACGAAAAAAGAAATATTGCATTGAAAATGCAAGAATTCATTCCCCAAAGAATTATTAAGAATGACACTATATATTTTGACTATAAGAAAGCAATGAAAGAACTTATTGAAAGGGGCACACCAGCAGATGATCCTACATTGATCCGCATTATTAGAGACTTTTACATTGATCACCCATCAACGGAACCATACGACCTGGATTTTCCGTACAGACTGGAATATTCCAATGGCCAAACACCATTTATTGATAGTAGGTTAAATTATACGGTAAGTCTATATAATATATAAAGGTTTAAGAATTTTGCGATAAATTCTCTTTTTTACTTTTCTTTAAAACTATAATAATCACGATCTGAATATCAGCAAAAGAATATCGAGGCGATATGAGAGTGGGTCAATTCCGCACGACCAAATTCGGTTAGAATTTTTTACGAGATTTTAAAGAAGTAAGTACGTTAAAAAAAACGTAGGATTTAAATAGTCCACATTTAACTATTTACATAAATACAAAATATTGTTCTGAAATGTATAGGAAATTTATTAAACTTTAAAACAGAATAGTGAAATTATATTTTAAATTAAATAAAAATGAATAAACCTTTTCATGTTATTTTTCTTAATTAGTTGTGGCTTATTAAACAAAATTGATATAATAATAATAAAGTTATGGGTAAAATAAACATTACCCCACAGGATTTTATGGCTTTTTGCAAACAAAATACATCACTTCATAGAGTGTAAAACATCCTCTCTGAAAAGACAAAAACTTATTGACCAGTACATCTACCTCAGATATATAAAGCTTACTGGTTCAATTATAAATTTAATTGTAGAAATATGTTATTTATTTATTACTAATATAATATAAAATATATAATCTTAGCGGTTAATATATATTAATATATAGTTGATATAAATATTCTCTATGTAAAATATTTGTACATAAAATATATTTATGATATAAATTGATGTTTATCTGAAAATGTAAATCTAAATGTGTAGTATTTATTTTGTCAAACAATTGTTTTTTATGGATCTATTTCCTTTTAAACAATATTGAAAGGGAAGGCCAAAATTCGGCTCCAGAATTAACATACCTATTGCAAATATACTTAAATATGTTTATACAAAACTTTATTCCGATATCTACAGTAATGAATGTGTATTTTAACAAATTGTTTTATGAAATGAAGCATTCGATAGTCGGATATTTTGGCCTACAAAATCTATCTTAAAATTGATAAGAAATTTTCCACAACATGCTACCATTTACATACGAGCATTATGTGGGGAAACTGGTCGATAACTCCAAAATTATAATGATTATATCACAAGTAAGTCCGTGTCTGTTATTAATTCAAATTCAGTAAAGAAATATTGACCAAATATAATTCATGTAATTATAATATGTAAAGAAATTAATTCGCTAAAATAAAGAATTAAAACAATTGTAATGCAATTTCACCAGATCGGGAAAAAAATCGAAAACATTTCGTGACGTCTCACAGGTAACGCTAAATATTTACATTTGAATTAAATTATAAGAACAACATATCCTTAAGGCGATAATTGCAGGTAAATGACCCCCTTCCACTGATGAAATTATAATTAAAGTTGTTTATTGACGCTAATTGATACCATAAATGACAAATTTAAGCAGATTTTAAACGATACGACATTTTCAATGGAAATATAATAAGGAGAAAATAATGACGTTATAAAACCATCTCAGTATTTGATTTTTGGGATTGTTCATAGTATTGAAATATTTTTTTAAGTGCCATAAATATGAAAAGTTCGAATTACTTACTAGCAACTTTTAATTTATCAAATTTGATAAAGCATTAATTGAAAACCAACAATGCGAACTTAATAATCGGCAGTTAACCGAAGAATTAATTAATATGCCGACAATTTTCACTTTTATTTTCTCAAATAAATACACCACCAATCAAACATCTTCGGTTTCAACATATAAAAAATACCATTCTAACAGATTCCAAAATTTTTAACTGAATCCAAGAAAAAAATAAAATCGGACGAACAACAACCATTGTCAACTGAATACAGAATGGCACCATAGTTCCGAATTAACACGTCATTATATAAATATTTACAGCAGTTTAGATCTAGTGTTTTTATAAGTAATTGACCAATTACTCCTTTTGCCAGGTGTTCCTAAATTTTTATTTGGATTTCATGTTGATTATTCTGTTATTTTACTATAAATATATAATTAATATGTAAACGAAAGGGACTGTTTTGTGCCAATTAAACGTGGTGATTTAACATGATTGATGATTACCAATGATATGCCTGTCACTCATCTCAATGAAGCCATAAACTAATTAAACTGATAATAATTGTTTATAATAAACAAGGCAATAGGTGACAAATTGTTTGGTTTGGCAGGTAATACAACACGAGAAAATTTATACCTTGTTAAAAAACGAATCTGTATGTATAACTCGTAGTCTTTATTCTCACTTTTTTGTACAAAAAAAAACTATAATACATATTGGCATCAGTCTTGGAGAACAAATTGAAACCTCGAGGTTAGTCGATATACCGCGGATCTGCATTTGTTTCTCAAAATTACTTCCACAGAGTATACAGAGGTGACACATTTTTGTAATACTATTAAGAAAAATGGAATAAAATGAAACAAAATCGACTTCCTTCTAGTAAACTCGTAACGAAAACTATCCTTTTTCAATTTATTACTATATTTATCTATAAATAAATATCGAATTTCAGGTAAGATTTACAACAAATAATAATACTTATAAGCGATGAAGAAAATTTAAGATTTACCACCAAATTATCATCAAAACACGAATCTTTGAAATGGTCCCCGCAAACTATTTGGTTCTTCGTGTGCACATACTCAGCAGACGGAATCCTTAACTTGAAAAGTCATTTCTCATATAACTCCGATTTCTTTTCTGGGTTTGAAATTGCTTCAAGTGACATGCCACGTTTGATTACGACTTTATGGTTTTAGGACTCCAACCACATCGATTGTCGCTCGACCTATACAAAAATGGTTGGCCTCCACAGATCGCTCATATCAAATTAGTTTTTGATCCCTTATGAATACCTCATTGAATTGATCAATAAAACACACCAAACCCTTCTTATCTAGGGGTAATGTTTACAAAATGTTTTGGAAATTTCCCTTAGAACTTGGGCTTTAACAATATCAGATTTCGTATTTCTTTCTACAATTAGAAAGCTCATCGCAGGTAAATATACAGTTAAATAGACATTTTCCTTCAAGAAACTCTTAAAACCTTGCCTAATTAGATTTTGTTGTAACCCAGTGGTCGTCCAAGGAATAAACCCTTCATAGCACATCTTTTACATATTAAGTAATTGTTTGGTTTTTATGTTCCCAAGGCGGTTTATTCGGCGGACAACTACTGGGCTGAAACAAAATCTAAGAAATGATATTTTCCAAAAATTTAAAACTTTAATACCGGGATTTTAAGAATAACGTATGATATTTACAAACAAGTTAAAGTTCAAATCTTTAATTTGCAAATGTTGTATTTTTTTTAAAATCTATTCTTTTCAAACAAATAAACTGAATAATTTATATAATTTAGTACTAGAAAAAAAATTATGTGCCGGATTATTAATATAAACATTTTCATATATTTGACACCGATAAAAGTTCGTTCCAACAATAGCTTAATTCAAGTTGGAAATATGCTCTGATTTGAATTCAGGCCTTCTAATATCTGTCTTGACCAATAAAATATCATACACCTTACACGATTCCAATTGCACGTTTATTACCTACGCAAACCACAAATCTGCTCTTCAAATCAAATTCTAATAGTAAAGTGCAACTGATACTAAAGAACATCTGTTGGTATAACTGGTCGTTTACTGTTTATTTTTTTTTGTCATTTTGCTGTATACAACAACAATAGCAGAAGGGCAGCAGAATTTTTAGTTTCTCGTTAACATCTCTACCATTGGGTGAATATGACTTTCAACTTTGCTCTTCAACATTTTGAAGATTTGATTTTAATTTTGGCTTGATTATAACCGATGAGTCGTAATTGTGTGCAAAACCTCGTATCATAATATATCTATTATGTTTAAGATGAAGTCAGCATTATTTATTTGAAAGCCGTATGTAGAAATATGGGTATTGTTTATTCTAAAACTGCTCTGTAGTTAGAAATAACCAGGGCTGGTTTATTTGGATAGTACAAAGTCTTATTATATTGCTCTATCGATATATTACTTTGGCCTTTCCACAAAGGCTTTGGTTTAAAGTTTTATTCTGTTTCTTTCTCAGGCTCTCAAGTCATTCGAATGCTTAATGCTTATATTTGCATGGTATTTAACAACATGCATTCAAATCCAGGGAATGAAAATTCTGTCAGTTTATTGGAATTATATATATAATGTTTATGTTAGGAAGGTGGATTTTATGTGGAATGTGGAGCTTTAAATGGAGAAAAAGGATCTAACTCATTTTTCTTCGAAAAAGTCCGAAAGTGGAATGGGTTACTTATAGAGGCAGATCCTACAAATTATCAAGCACTCAAGTCTAAACACAGAAAAGCGTATACGGCAAATGCATGCTTAAGTCCAACACCTAATCCTGCAAAGGTAAGCTTTTTGTAGTGTTATACATTACTAATGATTTGCCCATATCAAACAAGGTTAAACGAAACACAATTAGGAATATTGATAAAACATTCAAAAGGATGCAACAACACATCGAAATTTAATATGAACATCGTTTTTCAAAGAGTAGTCACATATCTATAACTAAATAAAATAAAATTATTTACATGAATGTTTTAACAATTATCCCTGCATCCTGTTTTTATATTACTTAATACACTTATAAAAACATAATTGGAAAACGTGTAACACTTGATGGATGACGCATGTGAAACTTACATTATATTCTCAAAAGAGATGTCATGTAACTGATTCAACATGCAACAGTAATAGCAATAGTGACATCTTGGTATTAACTTTTGATATTAGCTTACGAAATACATGCTTTATATTTAATTTACCTAAACTCATTCCGGTCTTAAACAACTCACTCTGGCATTGAAAATCAGGACCCTTTGGTTATGATTACAGTATCAAAATATATTCTCTCAAAAAAGAAAAGCAACATGTGAAAACAAAATTCCTGCAAATTTTCAACATCATTTTAAATACAGAAATAAGCATCACATTACACTGAAATTTGCACACCGGTTGTTAAGACTTTAAAACTCATTAATATGTCATAATGCATCACATTGAAGTCCATAGCGTTCAGATGATGACACTTCATATTCAATATATGTTGTGCCCATCATTAGCCTGAAACACAACAAAGATCCGTCTCGGCATAGACTCGACCAATCGAGGAAGACGGTGGTTCGGAATTCTCGCCTATGCTTGCTCTATAGACTGTCGTATTTCTTGCAGAGTTTGCGGAGCTGGTTGACAACATACGCGTCGATCCAAATCATCTCACAAATGTTCTATAGGGTTCAAATCTGGCGATTTATACACTGCAAATGTAGTACTGTTACGTTTCGGTTGGCTAAAAAGTCAAAAGTAGCACTTGCTGTGTGCGGTTGAGTGTTGTCGTGCTGGAAAATTTCCTACGGAGGTTCATCGCGGGCAGCATGTGTGGTGTCAAAACCTCATCTCTGTACCGAGTGGCGTTAAGGTTATCGGGGATGTACACCAATTGAGTTTTTTGGGCGTAGGATATGACACCCCACACCATCACAGTTCCTCCGACGACATATTGTCGACCTCAATGACGCAGGTCCTTGTGAACCTCTCATTTCGGCGTATGTAGACAGGTGTACGGCCATCTCATTTCTGCAGCTTGAATGTTGATTCATCACTGAACCAGACTCGTCGCCAGTTCTGCAGGTCCCAGCCCTAACCCTGTTGCACCATCAGACCCTTGCAAGTCGATGTCGGCGTCTCTGTACTGGATTTTAACATAATCATGTTTTCATGTCACAATCACGCACATTTTTGAGAGAATTCACATTTTGAAAAAAAGATATTTTCTAAGTCATATCTAATTACCTATAAATATCACTATTGTAATATTCAAGTCAAGATAAAACAATTTTATTCACCCTGAGATATCACTTTGAACAAAAGGTTACAATACACAATTTTTTGTAGCAGGTAAAAAAAAACAATACTGACACCAAAGCTATGAAACCCTAATTGATAAGATATTATCGCCTTGAAATTCGTGACTTAAACATTGGGCTATTGGATACGCGTTTGTGAGAAAAATATGTTGTATATGACATAAGTATTAATTTTAAGATGTCAGATGCTTATTTTGTCGACCCACCTGATCATTCACTTTTGGGGTTCATGTGATGGCTACGAAAGTTCTTTTACCCATTTTACTCTGTGATGTGCGAGTTCAGGTTAACTTTCTACCTCACACACACACACGTATGTCTTGTGAATAATGTTGGGTGAGCTTGATAACATTGTTTACTTGCTATTTCCTGAACGTTCTGTTTACGAATATTGGTAAATACTCCATTTATTTTAGACGTAATATATAGTTTTACACTACATTTTAACAAGCCAATAAAATCATTCTCCCATAGAAGTCAAGTGACCGATTCAATCATATTGTTGGAGATAAAGATCGATAAAATGGTATATAATTTAAGGTAATATGACTCACCTTCGTTCACAAGATTTTGACAGGTAGACTATATAGTATCCGCGAGGCATCACACCCCATCATGTTTTTATTTATTTATATTTCTTCAATTGATTCAATTAGATAGGAAGTACACACTGACTAGTACTTTGATATTTGCTTTTTTCATTTCAGCTTATATTCAATAAAGCATATAATAGAGGACGCATCATGCACGACAAAGATGCTGTAAACTGGGTAAAACGTTTAAAAATAGCACCGGATCCAGTAGAAATAGAATGTTTTCCGTTATACTCGTTTATGTTGGCGCTAAATAGAACAAATATAGACTTCTTTAGCTTAGATATCGAGGGAGATGAACTGAATGTACTTAAAACAATTCCTTTTGACAAACTAAACATAAAAATGCTGACAGTAGAATATGTCCACGAAAAAGGAGGTTTTGGTGAATTACAAAGTTTTATGACCACAAAAGGATATAGTCCTTTGCTCAAAATGCAACGTGATGATGGCGGAGTGAATGATATTATTTTCAGACAGAACCAACTAAGTCATTGATAAATAATTTATATAGGAATTCAAATAGCTGATTGGTGCATTTTTCTCGCTTTATAACACAAAACCGAGTATAAAATAAATTTCTTACTTATTTGTAAGTCTGATGCTATGTATAATTTATGTAAAGTATTATTATTGAAAACATGTGTTTTTAAGTTCTAAAATCGTCTGATTTAGATGCAGCAGTAAAAATTAAAATAAGTGAACACTAAGCCCACAACGTCGTTGGTTAAGCAGGTTCGTGTTGAATTCACGTTGCTATTTTATCCAGTCTTAACTTGCGAAGGATTTTCAATTTATTGTAGATTTATGTATTTTAGAATTACGTTGACAGAAATTATAAATAAACCGTTTATAGCTATATATACTATAAAAAAGTAATGAGAATTCAATTCCGTTAGCCATTTTGTATTAAATCTGTTAACAAGTTTACAGATATGTTTTTCATTAGCAATTATCACGTCCATTTTGGTATTAAATTTTTGAACACGTTTACAGGCATGTTTTCCCGTTAGCGACTACCAACGCGGCTCGATACAACTGTATGAATATGCGCAAGTAGATACACAGAAATGAAATGATACGAATTTGTATTAGAAAAATAATACTAATTTACAATATATATTTAAACATGATAATTACATTTTAGCCGATGATCGCTTTTTATGATTTAAATATATGTTTTATAATGTCATTTATTTAATATTACAAAAGCATCTAAAATATACATAAGTACTTACCAAAAGGTTAGACGAATTTGAATATAAGTCCAGTTACATAAACTACTCCTTTGTACTTCGTCTAAGTCTTTCGTTCACTGAAATAATCCTCAACTCTAATTTAAAAATGATATGTTTTACTTAAGGAGGTTGCACTCTATCGTATCTAGATAGTATCAGGGTTACTGATAAATGTACATGTGTATACTTGGGTTGCTAAAAGACCGTGAATTTCTCGACCCTTTGCGAAAGTCCGTTCATTTCTTCCATTATGTCTATGTAAATTAACTCCCGGTTTTTCAATCACTGATTTCTAGAATTCTCGAACTAATTTTCTGTTCGGGACAACAATAATATAATGTAATACACTCTCAGTAATCCGAATATGATTTTTAATTGGTTTACGTGACAAATAAGTGTGGAAAACCAGAGGTAAGATCATTGATGCTTAATTGTCAATTACAGGTCATTGATAATCCACATGATGTTTATCGGTGATTTATTCTTAGATGATTATCTCCACATCAAGATTTGATGAGTTTTAACGATGGGATTGATAAACAGAATGTAAATTAAATTTAAAATTTATTGGTGGTTTGTAACCGAAAATTTTCGGTACTTGTGTATCTTGCATAATTTAGTACCGTTTAAGTTTTGTTTTTTTCATTGATATTTTCAACATCTCCTTTCATTTCTGTATCTAACACAACCCAATGGGTTGCTAGTAACCTTTTAATTGAAAATGAATAACATGTGTTTCAACAGAAATATACTTCAGTACACCAACCAAACTCAGGAGTATTTTATACCGTTTTCTTGTAACGGTCATACTTGTCTGTGATATATTAAACACTATTAGCAAAATTATTTCAATATAAAACAATTTTCATGGAGTTTGTATCTACATATAATGTTTGTTATATCTTTCCGTTTTGAGTAATGTCAAGAAATCCAAAAGGGATATGCAAAGGAGGGGGGAATCGAAAAACTCCGGAGAACAACGAAGACAAGACCAAAACAACACATGCACTAAAATTAAAAGCCAAAAACATTTGAACAACATAGACCAAAAAACTGGGGGTGCCCCGAACAGTAAGCAGTCTCTGCCTTCTTCAGGACATCCGCCATGCTGCCCATGTCAAATTCGGTATGGGGAAGGGATAACATCAATAGAACAGGTCCATTTTCATTTAGGAAAAGGTTTTTTCATACCTATCAACCGAGTCATGATGACGTCCATAAAACTTTAATAAGGATGACTACCACTTAGGAGCAACAAACCCCTGACTGATCAACTTTTCTGTCAGGAGCCGGGCTCTCTCCAGGAAGTCATCATTGTATATGTCACAGGATCTGGAATAACGTATGAGTTTTGAGGATACTCGAGTAATAGAGATATCTAAGATAATGAGTTTCAGGAAACGTTCACTTCCTATTTTGCTGAAAACGTTGACAATTACATGCAACTATTTAGTACCTAACATAATATATTTACAACTAACAATTATTGTTCTGTCTAATGTCAATACTCAAAGTTCCTTTGAATTTGGAATTACAATAGAAAAATCTCACAAGTATTATGGTAAGTGGCAGAGAAGTTTTTTTAGAAAATGTATAAAAGTTATGAACTAAATCCATGTACAAAAATCCTTAAGGTATAAAATATGTAGAAACTTGTATTTTCATTTTAAAGACAGCTCTCTTATAACACGAATCAAGTTTGTTTTATATCGAACACTCTGATAAGGCTAAATTTTACTAACTATAAACCTACCATTGGTTGAAAAGGTAAATTACGTGTTGAACTGTTTTCATCTAACAAGTGTAACGGTAAGATGCAGAGAGGATTTCTAGGATACGGTAACTGTACTGAAAAGCTAACTTTTGACAAAGAAAAACTCATGAGAATGGAACATGAAAAACAACTGCCACGAGGATACATCTATCATTGGAAGAATAAACGCACATAAATTAAACAGACTTGGAACAAGACAGCACAGAAACTAAGCACTAGAAAGGTGACCGCCCGCTAAAAATCTGGAGTGACATCAGTTGCATTGGCTTTATCGGTTCCGAAACAATCGAATCCTCATAGATCAACGGCATCCGTCACATTGGCAGCGAGTAAAATCTAGCGCAGTGTCAATTCCGATGAGAGGTCAATTATAGAAGGATCTGAAATGTACCTGAATATATCTAGTCCTATACGTGTGAAATAAACACCGTATCGGCCAATCGTGATGACGATTATTTTTTGGAGTCGTGAAATGAACAACGAAAAGACAATTAAGAATGAAAAAGACCGGAATGGCCGTTTAAGATCAAAACTTTGTTACTAGTTATAGTGAAAGTTACAATTAATGATTGCAGCTAATTGTTTGTCCTTATTCCTCTGTAGCCTGGGAAAATACCCACATTGATGGGTTGGAAAATGTGCATACTTGCTAAATAAATCTGTTAAATAAAAGCATATTTTCCCATCTAAGTTTTATATCGTTTTGTGAATAACTCGAAGAAATCAGAATCTTTCTAACACCTTTTCACAGTACTGGATACCAATATGAAACGTTATGTTATTCTGGTAAGGTTGACCATGTCCAAATGACTCTAAGACTTACATTTGAACCAGCCTTTTACGAATACTGCCCGTTTCAACAAAACAATGTGTTATTATCAAATGGAATGACAACTGTATTTTCCACACTTAAATATTATTGATAAAAATAGAATTCTCAAAACTTAACCAATTAAGTATGTCGGAAGTAGAAACTTTTATTGTCCGTTCCGTTTTAGATTTAACAGCGAATTGATAAATACATGGATTAGTATTTTCTTTGATGTTTTTAACAATCTAGTTGGTAAATAAATGCGAAAAAATAGATAAATGGTCAAGCGATTCGTAATTCTCCCTGTAAGAAGCAAATCGGAACGAAACAAACACCAGAATTAATCTGAGAATCCTTATCTAGAGACAAAACATATCTATAATGAAAGTTCAGAGCATTTACAAACAATTATAGGTAAAACGTTTATATTTAATGCATACATGTCTTTAATAAATATATTCATCATTCTGGTCATATTATATATAACTAACTCCTTGTGTGTGTAATACACTGCTACAAAACCATACATATATGACCCAGAAGTACTAAACTTACAAATTTAGTTCATTTTATACGTTGCTAATCTTTGTTAAAAAAAATATACCTCAATATCCAATACTGGTCATACATTTTTTTCAGAATTGCACAATTCTGGTATTATCTTTATCGGGGTTGTCATCTTCACTTTGTCACAATATTTTCTCCCAAATCCTTTAAAAAACAATTTTACGACAAACCAATCCAATGGGGAAAATAATGGTCATGATAATCTTCACTAAAAATTCTTCTAAAAGGAGTTCCTTCCCTTGCCGGCCATTTGAAATACGTTACATTACCACCAGTTAGCCAAGCTGCCCACCAACTGAAAGTTCCAACTGTTGCTATAAAATGATTGCACATTGTTACCGTTGCGAGGTCTAGCCATTCTGAATTTCCTTCTAAGTAAATGATTTTAGTACTCACTGGCATATTATTACTTGCCCATGTAAGTCCATTAGATACAACCACGAATAGTAAATTGTCATACCTCTTATTATACCACTCTACTGCTTTTTTTAGGTATCGTCTAGAGGCTACTTTATATCCCCTCTCAGACAGCTCTGTCCAGTCACCACGACGAATGTGTACGCCTATTAATATAATCTCTTTACGTAAAGATCCATTTCTATTTTCATAATACATTCTATTTTCATCTTCGGCCCAGTTTGTCCTTGTGATGTTGAATTTCAGAAGCAGTTTAACCAATATTGTTCTAGCTTTCTCACGAATATGATTTTTAAACCTAAAGTTGTGTTTTAAGTCAGTGGTGTACCTTTCAAAATATAAATATGACTGTAAATTAGAAGTCAGTTTGACATTATGTTTCTTATTTAAATTCATTACCGTATAGTCAAAGGAAGCGGACTGTTTTTCTTTTATTAGTATAACATTTTGTGAGTCACACATCGATGTATCTTGTCTAATATCTGCAACGAGATTGAAATATTTTAGCAGTTCACACTTTTTGTTCAGAATTAATTTCATTCCGTTATATTTTGCTATTCCATACGAAGAAGCATACTGAAAAAGTAAATTACCCGCCCTACCTCCAAACTGTGGGCATATAAAGTGTTGCACTGGATTCACTTGTACATTTGATTGGTCATTTTCTCTCTGAATTAACTCCATTTTCAAACTCACAGGTAAAGATAAATTCTTGAAGAGAGAACTCGATTGAATGGAAATATACATGTATATAGTGAATACAACACAAACCAACAAAACAACGACCCAATCTAAAAAAGAAAGATATTTCAACATTTGACTTGATATTATATTATATATTTAACCTTGTATCACCCTATTTGTCATTAAAATTTGCAAATATTTAACATAATTGGCTACCACTGCAACGTTAATTCGTAATTTTTCCTAGACTTTTAATACAACATAAATTGTTTGCAAAGTTACATAAATATTGTTATAGAAATAAAGTCAATTGGACGCTTTATTTTACTTCGTGTAAGTTGTGCTTAAACTGATATTTACATTTTACCTTAGACAATGGATTATATGTATATTGAGTAGATTAGCAGTAATTCAGTTTTTTATAACAATGCCTAAATACCTAGAGTGATGGAAATTTTCATTATACAAGTACATAGTGAAAATTAAAACTAAAAGATACGTGCGAAAAAGAGAAGAATGACATATGGCTTTACACTTTTAATAATCAATTTTCCAAAACATTGTTGAGGAATACGCAACCATATAATAAAAGAATTCATACCTATCAGCAATAAATACTCTGTGATGCCCGTTTCTATGCACAAGATGTGTTTATTTTGATGACTTACTCGGACACAATCGTAATTTTTTTTCATAAATAATGCAAGAAGTGCTGAAAGCAATTCTTTTTTTTAAATCAAAATCGAACAATTCTAGTGATGAAATAAACAAAACAAAAAATTCAAATTGTCCTAAAATAGTCAGCAGAGCTTCACTTATTGTTATATCTTGTAAAAAGCTTGATATATGTACTCTAAATAAACATTATATACACATGTAACACGTATAATTGTTTTCTTTCTTGTATCTTTTTTCTTATCGGCATTTAATAGGTGATTATAAAGGTGACAAATTCCTTAACGGTCAAATAATTAATTACTGCAGGTGGTAATCTGACAGAATTCGGCACACGCTACGAAAAAACGTAAAACTACATTATTTCTGCAAATGTATAAACTAATATGGATTTATTGCTTTTTTATTATAATAATATATATTTAAAAAGTGTAAAATTACAGACAAAAGTCATTTCAATTACAGTTAATTGTACTAACCCGAGATACGCGGTGTTTAGACCCAACCGCCCCCCCCCCCGTTTCCAAAATAAAATAATATCTTTTAAATTAACCTTTGCTACTAAATTAGATAAAAAGCAATAAGCAGGGCGGTCTCGACAGTTTTCTTGCCAGCTCAATAATATTTTCAAACAGATTAACCCAAAAATGAGTCGATATAAAGTAACTTGGAGCATAGATATTACTAATAAAATGTTTCCCCCCCCCCTTGGTTTTTGAAAATCTGTTATTATTTGCTTTCCATGCTAAGACATTGCTATGTAAATAAACAAAATATCCAACATATTTGTACTTTAATTTATGGCTTTAAAGGACCCAAATGTCATAATTGGTCATTTGTGAGTTACTTTGTCGCTACCGTTTGATATAAACAGATAAAAGGTAGATAACTGGCAACAGCGGTTGTAGCAGTAATTGCCCATAATATCCTTAGGGATGTAATAAAATGACCCGCATTTAATTTAAAATTTATACCGATATACATGTACCTGTAAATGAAGTTCTGGGGACCACCCAGTGTTTAATGATCGACAAATGTGATAATGATATTGGATATAATTAATAAGATGTACAATAAGCAATCAAGATGACACTTGTAAGGAAGCACTTCTGAGTGAATTTTAAACTCGACAGTATAATAAATATCAAATAGAAATAAGCGTTAAATAACAAGAAAATATCAAATTTTACAGTCTTTTGTAGAATGATATTAGATTAGAAATTGCCTAAAATAATCACTTTGAACTTTTTTCAATCATAAAAAAGCAGTAAAAGACTAACAAATCATTTATTGATAAATTTCAACACTTTTAGTTTCATTTATATATTTTATATCTTTTTAAAATACAATTAGCAGTCCAGGCTAATGCAGAAAATCTGAAAATAATTTTGTTTTTTTAAATGTGGTAGGATATATTTTTTTAATATACGTATATTTATTTATTTATTCTTTTAAAATTTTTATCATTTGATTATCATGCATTCCTACATGAATGTTCTAACTCAATTAAATTTGGATAGTTGAAAAATTTTTCCTAGTGCAAGCTCGCAAATCTTCCTGACTGAAATAATTTCACACCTTTTACAAATATAATAACAGTAGGGTGTCTGCTGATAGTTTTATCCAGGTGAACAGTGCCATAACAACTCATTAATTAAATTAATTTTAACATTCCCAAAAACATTTCCATGAAAAGCAATCTCAACCGCTACTACCAATATATACAAAATTATTTCAATACATCGAATTAAAATGTCACACCTGCTTGTTCTACAAGACATTGTATATTGTGCTTCATTCACAAAACTTTATATATGTTTATAGAAAATTAAGTATTTGTAAGAAAAAATGTATTTAATTTTTTGACCTATTAAACTAACCGCCAACAATGAACGGTAGCTCACATAAACTGTAATTTCAAATATTTATATATACATGGAGAACATATTTTATATGCACATAATTTGATGTCATCACTTAGGAAATTTTACGGTCGTCATCAAGAATTGATTGACCATTACAGTGTTCCAATATCTAAGATGATGTTAGACCTGTTCCCACTGTCGTAAACTTTCATTTGCCTCCACTGATTTCCCCCGGATTGACTTTGTTGAACTTCACTACGGGTGCCGTATACGGGGCAGGAACTGCTTACCCTTCCGGAGAACCTGGGTTCACTCCTGGTTTTTATAGGAGTTCGTGTTATTCATTGTTTTTTAGTTTTCAGTGTTTATTTGTTGTGCTTGTGGTTGTTCATTTGTCTTCCCGGGTTTGTCTGTCGAATGGATTACATTTTTTTATTGCTCCTTAGGTATATTTGTCCTTTTTTAACACTATTTCAACATCTCTTTAATTCGTATTAAGCATAATAATAAAACAATTGCTAATAATCTATTTAAAAAAAACAAACAAAAACAACTGAAAAACAGTAAAATCATACCATAAGGTAACCAAACCGATCAACGCTAAACGAAACGATGTACGATAAACCATACAATGCACGCTAAACAAAACGCTAAACCATACGTTATACGTTAAAAGAACGTTCATGGCATCGTTTGTGGTATAAGGCCATCGTTCGTACATCGTTCGTTCAACGTTCGTTCAGCGTCCGTACATCGTCCGTACATCGTTCATTCACCGTCCGTATATCGTCCATATATCGTTCGTTCAGCATCAGCGAATCGTCCGTACAACGTCCGTACATCGTTCGTTCATCGTTTGAGTTGTTTTTTTACGTTACAGGATGTGTATGAGGAAGGGATAACATCAATGCAACAGGTCCATTTTCATTTGGGAAACGGTTTTTTTCATACCTGTGAACCAAGTCATGATCACGTCCATAAAACTTTGATAAGCATGACTCCAACTTAGGAACAACATACCCCTGTATGAGCAGGTTTTCTGTCAGGAGCCGGGCTCTGTCAATGTATATGTCACAAGCTCTGGAATAACGTATGAGTTGTGAAATATATACTGTATACTCCGGCGCTTCTGGAATATTGCCGCTTAAAAATGGAAAAGATGATGATTGGAAAGTCAAAGTCATTCTGTTTGTCGTAAAGTTTTGTATTCAACTTTCCTCTGGTGTCAATGTCGAGAGGTGAAGGTCAAGAAAAGATGCAGACTTGGCAGTGTCTGTGGTATCCTTAATTTTGAGCTCACTGGGATAGATGAGCTGTCAGAAATTCCCAAAACGTGAATTGTTGATTGATAAAACATCATCTATGTAGCGGAAGCTGAAATTAAAGGTACGGTTTAACCTCTTTTGTTTTCTCTTAGAAGCGGGTCAAGGAAGTCTCCCTCATATGAATAAAGTAACAAGTCGGCCAGGAGTGGCGCACTTTTCGTACCCGTAGGAATTCCAATTGCCTGTTGGAAAACACGTCCATAAAATGGAACAAATATGTTGTCGATCAAAAATTCAATCATCATGACAATTTCGTCCGTTATATATTTTTTGTTAGATTTAGAGTGGTTTTTAACAAAGTATGATTTATTTCTACCAATGACAAGGTATGTGTATCTGATGTTGCCATTTTTATTTTGAAAGCATCGATGGATTAGATCGTTCAACTTCTTCTTCAGTTAATAATGAGGAAGTGTGGTATAGAGTGTAGAGAAATCAAGCGTTTCATTCTGTTACAGACTGAAATGGACCGAGGTCGTAAAATATCCTTTAAGTCTTTGGAGTTCTTTATTATCCACATTTGATTCATACCACTTCTTGAATAGCTTGTCTCACAATAACTTTGGAGGCCCGTTCGGACAGCTGTTAAAATAGAAGTTAGAAGTTGAGACAATGGTCTGGTGGAACACTTGACAGATCCAGCTATAAAACGTTGTTTGTATGGACACTTATGTAACTTGGGTATCCAGTACAAGGTAGGAAGTTCACAATCACCATCTTTGATGGAAATACCAAATGACGATAAGACCGATTGTCGGTTATTTCTTCTTTTAAAAGTGTTGTATCTTTATAGGTAGGATTGCCAAGTGAATTGGCAATCCCTGGTTTATTAATCAAGCATTGGAAATAGTAGCTTTTACACACAAAAACGATGTTATTAGGACCTTGTCTGCAGGAAAAACAACATATTTGTTATGAATGGCGGACACTGTCTTGGGAGCATCAGGGTTTCTGAAGACTGGTGTTCCTTTTTACTCATAGACCTTGTAAGTTTATCAATTCGGACTTGAATCTAAGATCTCACAGCTTTAACCCACCCTGAAAGGGAATCTAGTGGCTCTTGTTCATGTTTACTCCATTTTCTTGCATAGCATCCATCGATAATTAGGACTTTTTGCAAAGACATCACGAAGAGACTCATTGTCTATTATATTTAAATCTCCTGTGATGACATTGCTAACAGGACTATATTTGAATGGAGAACTGTTGCATGAACAATCAGGTGGCTGAGCTTTGAGATCGTCAATTTAGAGGTCTTGCAATACACGTTTGTGATTGAAGATTTGTGATGCAATGGGTGTAGTATAGGTTTAAGAAATAATGGGAACGGACTGATCTTTGAAATAAGGCGGAACTTTTAATATGACCGATTTGTGGTGAAGGATATTGCCAAGATTTACGCATCTAAACCTTTGTTGGCAAAAAAGAGTGGAAGAAAAGAACGGCTGTCTTGTTCAATTTTATTTGTATCAACTGGTTTGAAAAGCCGGAGACGTCCTATATCCAACACAACAGAGGTCAGTTTATATTCATGTGAATTGGAATCAGTCATTCTACTGTCTAAGCACGCTTGATATAAAGTGTGTAGTTTTCGGAGGGGTAAATATTATAATTTAGTGCGAATGTGATGAAGCCCTAATGGTTGTTGCATGAGAGAGAGAGAAGGCTATCAATAGAAAAATCTTGACATTAAGGTTTTGTATACTGTAAATTCAGAAATTATTGCGTGCATTTTTTATTGCTATATTGTCACTTTAGACTAAAATGCGATTTTAAATTTATGCGATATTGAGAAAAATTACGCTTCATTCATATAAAAAAAATCCAAAATGCGAATTTAAATTATTGCGATTACAACCCTGTCGCATTTATCGCAATCATATAAACATCGCAATAATTTCAAAATTTACAGTAATGTCTATTGCCATGACTCCATTTAGATCGTTGATGATTAGGAAATAGCTTCATCACATTCACATCACTACATCTAGGACTTGATAAAATACCTACACTATCGACTTTGTCATTGCATCCATATGTTATTGCAGACCATAAGGTGCAAATCCAGTATTCGTCTTTTTAAGGCTTTTTTTAAAATTGTGTTGGCAGTTTTAAGTTTATGTTAAAACAATTTTGCATATTGTACATACACGTAAAGTTGTAGAATTTCTGCAGTCGATTTTCGGCTTCGACCCGTTAATTCAAACAAGGTCAATACAGAATAAATTGTAGTTAGAATAAATTGAGCATACTCCGGAAACTTTCGGGTTTTTTCATTTCACCATTGTATAAATGTAGAAAAAAGTTAAGTTTTGCGAATTTCGACTGTTACAAGAAACTTAAATGGATCTTAATCTTAATACATGACCCTAGAACTCCTACAATTTAAAGTTTAATTCATTATGTGTTTCCTATGGCGGGGTGTGTTCGAATCCGATCTTAATTGACAATGATTGCTAATTTTCCTACCGAAGGTTGGTGGTTCTCTCCGGGCACTCCGGCGTCCTCTACCAATAAAAACTGGCCCCCGCGAAATAACCAAATGTACTGAAAATCCCAACCAAACAGTCTTTGTCTCTATGTGGAACTACGAGTATTTTTTAGATATCTGACTGGAGCTTTTAGTTTTTCACGTTTTTCCGCAAGGCCAATAAAATAGTATTTTAACTTTTACATACTGTTTTGTTTTGTCTGATTACATGCTGTACAGTTGCATATCTTCTGCGTATTCATTCTCTCTAAGAAACCCTTGCTATCTGTAATAGAAATTTACGCCCGGTGAATAATGTATCCCAAAATGCCTCAAAAATGTCTGGGGACATGTAACCGCATATTTGAATTGACATAATTTAAAGAATGCATGTTATAGTACGTGTGAAATGTGGAAGTGTAAAGATACCGGGTAAGTTTTAATTAAACAATATAAATACATGAAATTATTATTTACATCTAGGGGTTGTCAAATGGCATTGAACAATGAGAGAAAGCACATAAGAAATGGTGAATATATGTATAAGAATGAAAGTTAATAAGACACTATTAAATTATATTCTTGTCTTTCTTATTGAAATTTATTTTAAGTTAGCAAGATAAAGACGAACGTCCAGTAATCCCACAAGTCATGTCTGCTATTTGCGATTCACTTTTCTCACACATCACAGAATGTATTGATAAAATGATTAAATGCGACTATAGGAAATATGATTTTATAAAATGTCATCGTTAGTTTGATAAGAAAAGTAACAACATCAATAGACTCAACAGCAAGACTCAGAATAACACATTAAGCGAATTATAGAACAATGTTTTAAATTACATGTATCATTGTTGTTTATATACGCAACACAAAATATATAATGCTTATATATTTGCATAGGTTTCACTGATGCGTGAAAATTGTGGAAAGTATTTAATTATTTAAAAGAATGGGTTATGTCATTGAAAAAAAAAAAACACTGACATATCTACAGAAAAAGAAAAGAAAATTTTACGTTGGATAGTAATGGACAACGAAAGCCTCAATTATAATTCTGTTTATTTTTTGTAGGTATTGTCTTTAGATTTATCAATTTTGTCAATCACCTCAACAGGGTCGCTAACACGAATTTGTAAATTGTTCATTGTTTTTGGTTTTTATCAAAGTCAAAGCAGCACAACTTTGATCATAACGGCCATTTCTGTTTCGTTTAAATTTGACTGTTTTCATTTAATTTTCAGAACTACATATATTCATGACAAAATCAAAATAACAAGACAAAAACATGATGTATTTCCTTATAGTCAACGAAGACTGGTTAAGACAAAGTAATTAAAGTTAAACATTAATAATATATTGTTTAAACTCTGCTGAAAAGGTCTTAACCATTCTTCATGGATTTTGATGGACTGCAAGATAAGATTATCTTTGATGGGATTTTTATAAGTGTCATGCAAACATACGATATTATCTGCATTAAAATTACTATATATATATATATATAATATTTGAGCAAACAACCAAATGAAATATCGACATGAACACATTACGGTTGGTTAATTTTAAGTTTCAATAGAATGCCCAATTCAATTTGTTTTTAGGTTTTTCTCTTCTTTGTCATAAAGCACTGCACCGAAATGGACAAAAAATATCTAGTAATTCACAGACGCAGACAAACCAGACAAAATACAGACTACAACTAAACATAGTTATGACTACCAGCTACAGTTTGGATCAGCTCTAACCTCTCTACGTTTCTGTCAGGGATGAATTGGTAGAACCAAGCTTGTAATAAATGTTTCTCAGTAAGAATTGCCATTAATGGCTCTTGGGTAGAACTTTCAAACATGGTTCTATGGCAGAACTGTCCAGGATAATTCTGCTCAAAACTGTTTAGGACGTTTATAGGTCTGGACACACTCGATCATAAATGGTTCTGAGATAGAACTGTCATGCATGGTTTTAGGGCAGAACTGTCATAAAGGCTTTTTGAGTAGAACAGTCAAGAAAGATTCTAGGTCAAAATTTCCTAAATGAGCTCACGAGAAGGGTTTAAGATTAGATAGTGAAAGCCATTGTTAAAATCCAAAATCTAGTTTTAGCTCTATAAGTTGTTGCAGTTGTCGACAAAATTATCTGTAAGATTTTGAAAAAAGTTTGCTCATAAAAGTCTTAACACTATGTATTAAATTTATAGAATACCGTTAATTCCTGATTTTACAGGTAATATTTTTAATTTCAGAGTCTATGATGTATAAAGGGGGAAAATCCTTTGCAACATGATTGAAAATTTTATCTTTTATACTCTGCAAACTATTCTGGTATGTTAAAAGTTGATTTGTGTGGTATTATAACAATTTAATTACCTGATGACTTATAATTTCTATATTCAAAACTCGTAAACAGTTACCTACCAACATTTATTTTCTAAACAGTTAAAATTTCTAGTGTTCCATAAGTTGTCGCGGTATGTCGAAAAGACAGTTTTGAAGATTTTGCAATATGTGAAGTAATACATAATCGAATGTTGATGTTTTAAAATTAAAATGTACTATAAATTCCTGACTTTGTACTTAATATTCCTAATTTCTCTCTTTTGTTATTATGGTATCTCAAAAAGCTAGTTTTCGACAAATTATATATTTAAATTCTTCAGATTTTGACAGAAAAAAACCTCAATTTGCATTTCATTGATAATGAAAGTTTTTTTGCACATTGTAAGCTAATACGGTATATGTAAAGTTGATTTTTAAGGTATCGTAACAAAGTAATTATCTTGATCATTATTACTTTGATGTTTAAAATCATAAACTACCAAATTTTCCTTTTTTAAGATGCAAATTTGTACTCTTTGCTCTATCGGTTGTCGCGGGATGTCGAAAAGATGATTTTTAAAAGATTTCGCAATAGATGAAGTCATAAATTTCTTGATAATTTGATGTATTTGATCTATAAAATTCCATAAACTCTTGTTTGTGGCGATAGGATTTTAATTTAAGACTCTCCAACGGATAATGTTTATATGAGTACAATTTTACTTTGTACTCTGCAACTATTACGGTATGTTAGAAGTTGATATGATAAGCAATAAGTTAATAATATTATTTGTTATAAGTGTGATGTTCACAATTCATAAACTACTAAATGTCTTCAGAACAGATGAAATTTCTAGTTTTTTCTATATAAGTTGTTGTATTATGTCGAAAACGTGATTTTTCTAAAGTGAAGTCATAACAATCTTTATAACATGAGTTGTTTGATTTATAAAATAATTAATTTCCTATCTTTGCCGGTAATATTTTGAATTTCAGACTCTAATCTCAAAAAGCCAATTTTAACATACCGCAACAAATTAAATATTCAAATTATTCAGATTTTGATGTTTTGAATTAGTAAAAACTTAATCTTCCTTTCATTGTGAGTAAAATTTTACTTTGCAAACTATTAAATTGTGTTAAAAGTAGATTTGTAAGGTATCACAAAAAGTTAATAATCTTATCTCTTATAATTGTGATGTTCAAATTTCATACTCTATGAGTACTGTGGATTCATTAAAATTCGTTGTATACCAATTGTCGTGGTTTTCGTGGGTCCCAGTAAACCACGAATTTAAATATCCAACAAAAATTAATATTTTTACTCTACATTAAATTTTTTTGCACTCAAGTTTGAAACCACGGAGTTTTGATGGACCTATCCGAGACAACATTGAACAATTGCGTTGTTACAGCATGTACTTGGATACTAACATATGATGAGTGAGCTATATCCACAGAGGATACAGTGTTTCATGTAATTTTGTCTTTGGTAACATTAAAAAAAAATGTTCTTTAAAAATATTTTAACTGTGTAAATTGTCGCGAAATTCACTTCCGGTTTTTTTAATTCAAACATTCAAGAAAAATATTAATCCTAAGTAGGCCTAAAAAATACAAAATTTCTCATAAATTACGGTAATGACATCTTGTAAAAAGATAATAAAGCAAAAATTATTAAAATTATCGTAATCGGATTAAACATATGTATGTGAGGTATTTGGTGACAAGTGATTGAAATTTTGTCAATATATATATATTTCACACCTGATTAACCTAACAAGTAAATAATTACGGATTTTTGTAATCTTGTTAAATGCATGACAAGCTTCGTTCTGTTCAAAATCTGAAGAATCTGTTAGAATTTGTTTTATAAGCCTTTAAAATCAGTACTTTACTGTACGATATCAAAGTCTGATCGGCACGTTTTGTCGCAGTATTTTCATGATATCTGATATGCCAGGCCACGAATTTCAGTATTTCAACAACTTTTTATTTTTTTTCTAAACCAGCAATCAACGAATTTACATATCCCACGAAATGCTTTTTTCTCTATCCATGAAAATTGGTATCCACAAAAATAAATGAATCCACAGTAATTACAGCATCTAAAAAGAGTACATTGTATTGTTTACTATATCAAAAATGTCATAAATGGTTCTAGAGAAGAACCGTCCGAATGGTTCTAGCTATGGTAGAACTGTCCAGTGCAATTCTAGGTCAGAAACACTCGGTCATAAATAGTTATGGGATAGAATTGTCATAAATGGTATGCGGAAGAACTGTTCAAAACTGTTCAAGGTCGTAACTGTCCAGAAATGTTCTTTGTCACTACACACCCTCTAATAAACGGTTTTATAAATGTAAGAACCGTTCTAAAACATTTTGGACATTTCTTCAGAGAGGTTAGAAATTAACCCAATTTTATCCTTGAATAAATCTTAGCTAAGAGAGAAAGCCTGCCTCTTTGAAGCATATGAACGTCTCATTTCCTCGATAAATTCCAATATAAAAATTTACGTCAATCGCTGACACTTACAATAGGGAAGTGTAAGGCCTCATGTTTGTCATACAGTTTTGTTTTAAAGGCATGTGTCTTGTTGCTTCTCTGGCGAAATAAATCCAATAAAGAAGTAAACATAGGATCTTTGTAGGATCATGAACTGATGGATACAATCTAAAGGTCTAGGAATGTGTAGTGTTTTAAAGAAGGACTATGCTATCTTCAAAATCAATGACTGACTAAAGAATACTTTATATGAATATAAAACAAATCGGATAAAAGAAGGTCTACCTGCTGAACAAGTAATCTCAATTGATGTTCAAATTGTCATTTGAGTAGTACAGATGGAGCAGATGGTTTAATACTATAAAAAATTGCAAACATATATATTTTAGATATCTTAATAAATTTTGAGCTTTTAAAAATCAAGATATGATTAACCCTCATTCCAGAATGTGATGTTTGACAGAAACTCTTGAAGGCCACCTTTGACAACAGTAAGAATGAATATTGTAGAAAAATTCGTAGACATATAACTTTAAACGGATTCTTTTGTATTTTGTTAATCCATTAAAGAGCACATCCAGTTTTTCATTCTTCGTTGAAATGGTACAGCAAATGTTTTGGATAAATAGCCTTAAGTTGATAACTTTGAGATATAATGTTATATAAATTAATAAACTGGCTAAGAAATCTTGTCAATAAAAAGAGTTAATGATGTCCCACTTAATATATAAAACTCCCTAATAAAGACACCTCTCAGATAAATAAGTTAATCAAAAGTCCGATATTTCATTGAACTACTGTCTTGCGTGAGGTATGTTTGAAGATGATTGACTGAAAACAGCTAGAAATTAAAGAAATGAATAGGAAATTGATTGGGTGGACAAATGCAGATTATCGCTATAGTGACCACGTGATTTACAGTTTAATATAATGCAATTCAACTGAGTCCTCATTGGAAACTATTCCAAAAAATAAAGATTAAAACTGAATTTGTGGTATGTAAAATTTATTTTTTTATTTAATAAGAAAGGACATGGTAGGAGTTATTATATTTGACCCTTGAATTCCAAAAATCAAAAGTAAAGAAATACTTACTCTCAGCTATCATTTAGTAACCCCCAGTCTACGAGAAAAGCATGCAAAATGGTCCACAAGGAGGTTCTTCAGATTTTCTTCAAAATTGGTGTGCGGATATATTATGGGAAGACTAGTTTTCAGGAAAAATATTTTTTCCTGTACTACACTGTGAGAAGGACAGACAGCAATATGTACCGGGAACCAGTTTTTATGTTCAGAGTTTGAATTTATAGTGACAAATACCAATTTTTGATACCATTATACTAAAAAGAAGAAAGCAATATGATATTTCTCTATTTATTATTGTAAAGTATGGATATGATACGCTAATATTTATCATTGACGTTGCATGTAAGTTTCAAATCATTTGGCCTCGCGAAACTCAATTTACAGAGTGAGGAAACCAATTCAGACAGATGGAAGGACAGACTCAGTCATTCACATCTTCAATATATCCATGTAAATTTTGCAATGTTTCCAAGAGATCTGGGTTAAATGTACTAGGAGGAGTTGTTTAACATAATTTGTACCCTTCCTAGAAAATTCGGGCAAAGAATGATCAAGTCTCACAACTTGAAAATAATCTTGTATACATGTGTTGCATCAACTTCTTTACTCATGTCACTTTTTATGTTCATAAACATTCTTCTACGTTGTAAGTTTCCAAGATCTGGGTTTAAAGCTGCGGTAGGAGTTGATCTGCTATTCAACATAATAAAAGATCATTGGTCACTGGTCCCCCGACGCCAAAGGTCATTTTAGTAACCTAAAACATATGTCTCCCCCTTTTTGCTGCTTGAATAGTTCTATTCATACCAAATTATAAGTCAGTTTATCCTTTATTGTACTGAATTTTTGGAAGTCAAAATAGCCATATCTCTTGATATTTGTCAATCTTCACAATAAAAGATATGCTCATGTTTATCATAATGGTTTCCCCTTGCCATTTTTAGCATGGTGCCCCAACCATGCCTTAAACTAACTGCACCATTCTGCTCTCAAAGAAAATTGTAAAAAGTACTCTAATATTCAATATTTATACATATAAATGTCATTAATTTCCAAATTTTCACTAGTTATCATCTGGAAACCAAAATTTAAGGAATTTTGTGGTACAAAAAGGGGCATAACTCTAGTATCGAATTTGACCTAGATATTCATAAGATACACTCACATACTAGGCTAGCTTCAATCTGACTTTTTATTCACAAGTTATCATCTGGAAACCAATTTGGGACACCTGGACGGACAGACGACATCCATATCTATAGTCCCTTCGACAAAACGTCAGGGAACAATAATTTGAATTGGTGCTAAGTGCAACATACAAGTAGCCAAAAATATAATGATGACACCATGTTGTTGGAAAGCATCAGTGAGGCAACATCATTTACATGTACGTTGTATGATTGAACATAGGGTGCAATAAAATCATTTTTCACAATAAAAAAAAAAAAAAAAAAAAAAAAAACAGATCTTTTGACAACTAACAATTTGATCCAGATCTTCAAACAAATTATCTGAGATGTTTTATTTTTCAACTGGAATGGTAATTTTATCGCACATTTCTTCAGGTTTTTTCCTGACAGTTTGATTGGTTGAAAGCTTAAGCCATTCATTAGTTCAAAACAATTTGATTCCAACTGAATTTCTCTAGTTTGTGAGGCCACAAAATTCTTTGTCCTTCTTTGAAAATCTAACAGCTCATTTTGTCCTTCTAAACATAAAACTTCTTTTGAAATAAAATTCTAATCACTGAAAACTGTACTCCGAAGTTCCGAATTCATTGAATTACATTTGTCATCCCATGATTTCATGATTTTTTTATATTGTTTCCGCAAATGGTTGTTTACTGAAAACATTGATTTCCTCTCACAATATGCTATTCCAGACTTCTGTCGCTTTTTAAGGTATCCAACACAATCATCATCCTGTAAAATAATTTGACACGCTTTAACAGTATTTGCCTGACATGTTACCAGTAAAATATTAATATAAAACCGCAAGGTGCTTTGCAAATATTGCAAACTGCAATCTTGTATTGATTCTTGTGAGATTATTTTATTCTTGGCAACATTTCTTGTGACAAAACTTTTAAATCATGTTTTGATAAAAAAAATTACAATATAAGTGAAAAATATTTGAAATGACGACTAGGCAAAATCCTTTGTAAGTTGTGTTTACTTACATTGTATGAATCATTTTGTACATAAACTTTTTTAAACCATATAATTGTTGGAAAAAAAAATGGAAATGTGGAGGTGATGTCATCAAGTGCTTTTGCTGTATATTATGTGTATCAATAATCATGAAATCATGTATGTGGTAATAAAAAATCAGTGATAATGTACATAACTTACCCCTGCCAACAAGCACAGTTCCTATCCACAAAAACTTGTGAGTTGTGGTTGAGTACTTCTTTCTTAATATAAGTTTGGTTTTTGGTCTTCCAAATGTTTCAGTTTTAATGCTGCTGATGAGAGGTAACTCCTTGAAATGCGTCGTATACAGCATAGTATAAATTTACTGTATCTAATATGAGTATCTTTGGATTGTTATTTTCAAACTCCTGGGATGATGCCTCTGCTGATGGACCCTAGGTCCTCGAGGGTATTCGCCAACCCAGTCGTCAGACTTGTCTGACATGATTATTCATTGATTAGTTACAGAAATTGCCAGTATTTAGCAAGCAAAATTCAAAAATAATAGAAATACTAAGGGTTCATTCCTTGTATTGCACATGGTAGATCTCCTTAGCTGAAATTTGGCTTCCTATTTCGGTATTTTTGGTTGAGTACTTCTTGTTTAATATAAGTTTGGTTTTTGGTCTTCCAAATATTTCGGTTTTAATGCTGCTGATGAGAGGTAACTCAATGAAATGCTTCGTATACAGCATAACATGCATTTACTATATCTAATATTAGTATTTTTGGATTTTTATTTTGATCAATAATACCTGTCTGTGGAGTGTAGATGTGACTAGATAAACACTCTGGTGGAGGAAGCTATTATCAATAGATACTATAACTTCTTGTTCGCGATGTTCACGGATGTGGTGTAGTATAATTTAAATTATAAAATTCAAAAGAAAAGTTAATCAGCGAACTCAGCTTTTCTTTGAAAATATCGTGACGAGTTGTTTATAAAGTTTTACTATCTTTAATTTGTTCATACAAAATCACTGGCTGAGTTATTACATGTATATCTTTTCTTTCTTAACAAAAAATAAACGAAGAAAACGAAGAAGACCTACACTAGCAACATATAGATTTGCAGACTCTCTCGATAAAAAAAAAAAAAATCGCATATTCTTATATTTGGCAACAAAACTATAAAACCCATAATAACTCTTTCCAGTTTGAAAACTTTCAACCATAGATATCTCGTTCAGAAAGCCGACAAGTTAAAGTGATTAAACAAGGAAACCGGTATCTGGCATTATTCTGCTCTGCTTGGGATATCCTCTTTCATCCGAGGGTCATCCTGAGCCGTGAAGGATAAATGTCGTATACAAGTTTGATTGGAAAAATACAACATGACGTCACAATTTCGCAGCGATGTTAAATAGCCGTTACTTCAATATCTCATGAAATTCGCCCCATTCACATCATATAAGAATAATTCAAACTGTTTATTTTACAAATAGAAAAATGTAAATATGATGTTAAAGATATTATTAAAATCTCCTAAACTGGTAATTATTACAGTCACGTGATCATGCATTTGCATGCTACTGCATATTACCAAGTGTAAATATATTTAGCAAAAGCGCAGGTGTATAGGCCTAACACAAACAATATTATCACGGTAGTCAAGCTTCCTACCGGATATCTCTGTGAAGTACAAACAAGTATATCGTCAGAGATACGATATGTAATTAAATAAATGAATATTATTACATGTATTGTGTGTCGATATATTTACACAATTGTCACATACAAAACAAAATCGATATGGGATTACAATTAACATGGGTAATGCATCTTTGGATTCAATTACGGAAATAATTTTAGGCTTTCTCTGTTGTTTTGTATTTATAATCGTTCTATATTTTAACCGATTATTTTGTTTACAAAGTGATCATGCATATGGCAATCCACGTCAAATGATAGAGAAATGAGGTGTCATAAGACAATGCATTAAGCATGTTCATTTTTTTTTGTGAAACTCTATTTGAGCAATAATCAGATCTATATTCCTTACTACTAAAGACTGTAATATCAGGTATAATTTATATATTAGAAGAAAACATTATACAAAATATAATACTCAAATTTATTGACTATTTATTGTATGAAAGGATCATTTATTTTTATGAAAACATGTTTTCTAGTTTCACCTTTTAGAATATTAAACACATTTAATGAATCTCTCTTATGATTTGAAATATAGTAGGCTTTGAATATTGAAAACAGTATAATTGTTAACAAGTTTAGCCCATAGTAATTTGTATCGTATTTGTATCGAAGCTTTTATATCCAAATACTAGATTTGTCAAATTTACAGTGATGTTTTTAATTTTAATTTTATTTAAAAGTTCTTTTATGTCATGGCAAAAGCTTTCATAATATTTGCAGTATATGAAAATATGTCTATAGTCCTCTTGTTGTTGACAAATAATACACAGTGGTGAATCTGTTATTTTCCAGGAGAACAATAGTTTTTTACAAGGGAGTATAAAGTACAGTTACTTCCACCTACGCATTTTAAGTTTATTGTCATTTAGATAATTAAAAATGAAACATAAGATATCTTTGATTATAAATGTGAAATTTTTATTTCTAATTTAGTTTTCCAGTTCAAAAATTCAATTAGTAATTCTTCATTTTTGCTTAATAAAGTAATATATAAATCTTTCACATTTATTATCTTTAAAACTAGTTTTTATAGTTGTATTGACTTTTGTTTTGATAGATTCTTCTAATTGTCATGATTGTAGCAAAGTATTCCAACTTAGGGGTATTGCTTTTAACAATCTAGAGTATTCTGAGAACCAATTATTGTAAGTTTACTTAAAATAAATTCTTGTGAGATCTTTCCGTCTTTGTCTATTATGTCATTTATAAAAACAATTTTGTCTTTTATTCAGCTATTAAACAATAAACACTTATTTTCAAACTTAATGTAGTTATTACCCCATATTATTTGCTGTCTTATTTCTCGAATTGTATTAGGACTTTTAGTGAAAGTACTTTTTTCCATATTTCTAGGACATCATAATAAAATTCAGGTAAATTATATTTAACATTTGGCATTGAAGAGAAACTATCAAAATTCATGTTAAATATTAAAAATTTTTCACCAAATTTATTCAAATAGAAAGTTGGGATAATTTTCCAGCTATGTATAATATCTTCCTTTTGGATATAGTTTTTAATCAAAAGTTTTGGAGCACCTCACGAATAATTTTTACAACACATGTTCAACGTTTGTTGACTTGGTCGTGGAATATATAGCATTTTTAATATCTGATAAGAAGATTTGTTTTCTACAAATTTGTTCAATTCATTTTAATATTTTAAATTTAGGAAACGCGGCTACAAAAGTCAATTCCTAACTTGTTTCTTGATAGATGATTGAAATGGATTAAAAAGACGAAATAAACACTCGATAATGACTGAAAATTCGTTGAATTTTTCACAACTCCAAAACTCCAAAGCATAACAATAGTCATGTTTGTAATTTTAATCGAATTCCCCCGCGTTCGCAGTTCTGTAACATTTCTTATTCATACGCCGAATTTTGCTTCATTCATAACACAGTCTTCGTTAACACCCGATTGTTATTCGAAACGTTGAGTATTTTTACTTTTTGCTTTTTAGTTTGTTGTTGTTTTTTACAATTTTATATTTGGTTTTGTTCGACTGGTGTACACCATTTCATACATTTTAGTCGTCTTATGCCCCTTTTGACAGCTCACCATTTCCATTTATTTTTCTTGTTATCTATTATCGCATGAGCTGTTTCGCAACATACTTAGTTTTTTTGTTATTCAATATACATTGTAAGTATCTTTCTATAAATGATATCGTTCAGTGATTGACTGCATATAATCCTACATGTATGCATGTTAGTTTGATTTAAATTTCATAAAGTACATAGAACTATTTGCAGATCGGTAGTACTTTGTCCCACCGAAGCCGTGGTGACGACAACAGTCCAATAATGGACAAACACAGTTAGAGAATCGAATCATGTCCAAATGTATCATTAAAATTGCCGAATGGCCTGCAGATTTTTTCTTTTCGAACAGTAGTCCCAAAATAACCGATATGCTTCCAGATTTATCGCACAGTATAAAGCACAAAAACATTATCCCCCCGCCTTGGAATCATTTCTGAGGTAAAAATTTGCATCCCGAATTGGAAGTTAACCTAAGTAATAGATTTGTAAGGGCTTTCAGAATAATAATTATTATGGTATAGCAACAAAATATTCCATCTTGAACGATTATATATCAATCAATAACGATCAATATTTTACGATTACTTATTTGAAATTTCAAACTATAAAAATAGTATTATTTGATCTTTAAAAGATCTTGCTATACAATGAAAGGTAATCGTTTCTACTTTTTAGTTTGTGCTCTTTTACCTTATTTCTATCTGGTCTCTCGATGGGAGGGCGTTTATTGATGGTAACTTTTCCTACACTTGCAAGGTAGTGCAATATATATTATTTTACTATGCCAATACAATACAATCACAAACTATGCCAATATGAGATTTGGACCACATTAGACTGGGTACGACCAATGTCAATATGAGTGTATCTGGGGAATCTCTCAATGCTTTCTATCTCTCTATGAAAACATCGGAAATCTGTCATTCGGAGCAACATTGTCGTCTGACAGGAGAGAATGATGATTGCAATTATACGAAAACATATTACTACTGGCCTAAATAATATCAGATTCTGAACAGGACTTTGTATCACGTGTGTGAGTTTGTTTAAGATTGTGTTATTGATCCACAACAGAGATTCTTTCTTGTATCGTAAATAAATCCAATGCTGCTTCTAAGTTGCAGTTATCCTTATTATAGTTCTATGGACATCATCATGACTTGGTTGACAGGTATAAAAAAACCCGTTTCCAAATGAAAATTGATCTTTGCCATTGATGTCCCTTCCTCATACCAGTTTTGACAGAGGCAGCATTGCGGGTGTTTTTAGGAGCACCTTAGTTTTTTTTGTTGGGATTCATGTTGTTCATATGTTTTAAGTTTTTAAATGTAGTGTTTGTATTGATTTGGTCTTATCTTCGTTGTTCTGCGGAATTTGTCAGTTGTTTTTGATTTCCCCCTCCTTCGAATATCCCTTGACTTTAGTAATAATTTAAACACAATCACACATATGCACTAAATGTTGGTACTAAATTAAAGTAACCAATAACATATATCTTTATTTTAAACATATTTTTATTTAGAATATCTGGCTGATACTTATATGCTTTTTGCGTCCCCAATTTTCCATAAACATTTCTTTGAATCACTGATTTGGCAAAAAACGACCTTCACTGTCGGTTTTGCAATATTAATGTTATAATAAATTTCCTACATAATTTCTAATATGTTCAGTTCCTGTACCAATTCAGACTATCCTGAGTCTCTATTGTGCTTATGTGTGTCTTTTGTACTCTTGTATATTACTTTTTGCCGGAAGTTTCTGTCAATTGGGTTACTTTGATTGATTGGTATGTCATTGTTGACCTCATAATTTATAACAATTATTAATAAAATTTTCGTTACGAATTTCAATTATAAACATTCACAGCTGTACTCATCGGCATGTCGTTCATGATTGCTTCGTAAATGGGCGTGAAATGTCACCTCGAAATGCCAGTGTGTTGGCACAAAATAAGTGAATATTCTACAACCCCTCCATGTATTGGTGTTGTGTTTCGATCTTAAGGGTAATAATCATTTAATTATTCATATACTATGCAATGGGTGTATATAATCTTTTGTGCTCGGCTAATGTGTCGGCATATCGTAGCTGAAAATTATTATCGATCTATGTGAAAATGTCAGTCTAAGAAATCACTTCTCAAAGAAGCATCAATAATTCACTTTTGCCAGTGTATTATGTACTTTCTGTTTTGTGAATTCAGTGTGTTGGCTTGCTAGTTTTGACACAGAGGGAAATTATTTTCGTAGTTATGAAGTTGATTTGATGTGTTTCCATTTCAAGCTGAAATATTACATTATATCAATAAGTGGAATCTAACTACTGATCAAGTGTAAAAAGTATAAGAATTTCTGGGAATCACTAATAAATCAAAAGGTTGTAAATAATAACACGTTTCGTGATATCTGGTGTGCCAAGCCACGAATTTAAGTATTTCAATAACTTTTTATATTTTTTCTAAGCCGGCAATCCACGAATTTACGTATCCCGAGAAATGGCCTTTTTTGTCTATCCTCGAAAATTGGTATCCACGAATATAAATGAATCCACAGTATATCACATTATACAGGTTCTCCATACATGTATACATATTTCCGACTTAGGGTTTATGTGAGCTACCGTTTATTCTTAGTGGTTATTTTGATTTAATAGGTCCACAAAATTAATACATTTTCTGTATACATATACAATGTTTTGTGAATGTAGTACAATACACGATGTGCTATAGAACAAGCAGAAATAAAATTATAAATCGGTGTATTGTAAGAATTGTGTATATATCGGTAGTTGCGATTTATATTCCATTACATGGAAATGCCTCTGAAAAAATTAAAATTAACTTAATGAGTTGTTTTGACACTTTCCATCTGGATAAAAATATCAACAGACATCCTAACAATATTAGATCTTTAAAAGGTGTGAAATTACAATGTATTCCACAGTTAAGTAGATTTGTGAGCTACCAATACAATTTTTAACTAATCAAATGATAGAAATTTTAAAAGAATGAATAAATTAATATATGTATTTTAAAAAAAAATATCATACCAGATAAAAAAAACAGAAAAAAACTATTTTAATGTTTTCTGCTGTAGCCTGGAATCTTATATAAAAAAGAGGGACGTCCAAACACTGCACAGCTCTGGATAAGTGCACTTAGCCTTTAAAAAATGTTTATATAATTTTACAAGTTATAAATATATATATATATAGTCAACACTAGCTAGAAGTATAAGGGGCGGCGGGGGGGGGGGGGGGGGGGGGGGGTGGGTGGATTGGGATGTCACACAATCCGGCTGCATTTTTGCGCCTATCCCAAGTCAGGAAACTCTAGCCCTTGGTAGTAATCATGTGTGATTTTTTGAATTTGGGTTCATTAGTATGTTTTGGAGTTTAGTGTGCCGTCCATTTTGCTGAACTAATATGCATTATTGTTTAGGGGCCAGCTAAAGGCGTATGGTGCTTATATATCTCAACTTGTTCGATTCGTTCGTGTTTGTAACAGCGTATTTGATTTTAACGAAAGAAATCTCTGTATTACTGAAAAATTATTACGCCGGGATTTCAATATCACAAACTTGTCAAACCTTTTACTAAATTTTATAATCGGTACAATGACCTCATTCGTAAATATAAATGAACGTGCAAACATCTTATATGTTCAGGTATTTCACACCCCATCTTTTATGGTAATATTCTATACAAAGCATAAAAATGTCGCCATTCACCCTAAAAGCTAATCAAACCTTTAAACAGACTTATCAACAAGGGATATAGTTACGATACTGTTGTCAAGTCATTTAAGATGGCATTACTATTGATTCACTCATAGGGTCTTTGCATCGGAAATAAACATATTTATTCTAAAACGAGGTGTTGGCATGAATCTGGTTATGTGTTTCTCGTATAATTTATGATGGCATGATACTCTGACGGGAGGGATTGTGGCTGATTTTCTATCTGATATAGACATAATCTTTCGATCAGTGGAACTGGCATGTCAGTAACTGCTAGTAGTCCTTTTTTAATATATATTGATCATTGCCATTTTGCTTAGTTTCTTCTGGTACCTTTTTTAACATCGGACTCGGACATCTGTTGAACAGAGATTTACTGTGTGTATCGCTGTGTGTTTGTTTATTCTACATTGGCTAGAGGTATAGGGGGAGGGTTGAGATCTCAAAAAACATGTTTAACCCGTCCACATTTTTGTGCCTGTCCCAAGTCAGGAACCTCTTGCCTTTGTTAGTCTTGTGTGCTTTTTAAATTTTGGTTCATTTTTAGTTTTGGAGTTTAGTGTGCCGTCCATGTTGCTGAACTAGTATACATTATTGTTTAGGGGCCTGCTAAATCCCACTTCCGGGTGCGGGATTTTCTCGCTGCATTGAAGGCCCATTAGTAGCCTTGAGCTGTTTTCTGCTCTTTGGTCAGGTTTTTGTCTCCTTAAAACATTCACCGTTTCCATTCTCTATGCTATATATGCAAGTTATTTGGATAACAAATTTATGCAGAAGAATGAAATCCTAATTTTAGAGATCTGATAATTATTTGAATTTTTCAATTTGAACTACCTACTTGGGGCCAATAAAATTCGATTACCATATCTTGACACTCACAGGCCGAGCCTCAGAGACACGTCTTTAAAAAAAGTTTACTTTGATCATAAAAATTAAAATACTCGATCTCTGAGCAATTTGCCGTTTTATTTCATAATTTTATCGTGATCATAGGTCACAATTTGGATTGATACACATCTATTCTATAATGACATTTTAGACAAGATAATATTCCTACTTTGTATGGGTTTATTATTCAATTTTGAAGGAAAGGGTGATGGTATCGATTTACTTTTGAAACGTCATTTTGGTTCAACGGATTAATGCCATTCAATGATCTGGTCAATTATGTAAATCAAACAAGGACAGTGCAGACAATTATTTATGCATAAGTAAATCATAGAATGCTTTAAGTTTAAACCAATTGTTGGTGGGCAGTATTGGTTTTATTTATCGTGTTGCATAACCCTAGAAATAGCCGGAATCCGAGCAAGTGTTTTTCGGCAGTGTTTGACCACACATTATTTATACATATTTGTTTATATTTATACCCAGAAAGATGAATCAACAACAGAAAGTTTAAATTCTCGGCCATAGCTTAAGACTTAACAATGCTTTATACAATGATCAATCGTTACATACACACTTTAACTTGGCTAGTGTACAACAAGTTGTTATGGAATTCGTGGTGGAAATATCTCAAGGCTACAAAACGATGCAGGTTTACACAACCATATATCAACGTTTCAACCAGATATAAGTAAAGTCAAGAAATACCAAAGGATATTCAAAGAAGGAAACATCGAAACAACTGACAAACTCCGGAGAACAACGAAGAAAAGACCAAAACAATACAATTAAAAACTAAAAACATATGAATAACATTGACCCCACCAAAAAAAAAAACTGACTTTGACTTTAAAAGACACTTGAAGTACAATCAAAATATCTTTTAAAGCCTTATGTCACACTCCTTGTATGGCTAAATTTAACTCAGCATCATCCTTAAAAAGTTTCAAAAGCTACATTTTGTTTTTTTTCCACTGTGAAATTCAATTTTTTTTATCTAACAGGTATTAAGGTTAGTCGCAGAGAAATATCTAAGATATCGTATGAAATTTTCTGAACTACATTCATATCAAAGCTTCATAAATGTATACAATAACCATATGTCTGAAACACTTTTTAGTAACACAAATCACTTTTGTCTTATATCGCACATTCTGATATGGCTTAATTTGATTAAGTATCAACCTAAAATTGGTTGAAAAGCTAAATTTTGTGTTTTTGTTACTGGGAAATTGAAATTTTGTCATCTAACAAGTATTGCGGTAAGCTGCAGAAATGCTTTCTTTGATGCCTTAACACATTTATCAAATACATTAATGAAAGTAAAAACAAGCATACGACAAGTTAGAAACCGTTTATTTTTTTTTATTAAAAACAGTAGCATTTCAACAAAATCACATTTTTCTTAAATCACAAAGGCTTATACAGCTAATTTTAACTAAGTATCATCCTATGTATATGTTTGAAAAGCTAATTGTTTTTCACTGTAAAATGGAATTATTTTTATTAAACAAGTATTACGGTAAGTTGCATAGAATCTTTTTAATATACCGAATGAAATTTGTCCAGCTAAATTCATGTCCAAATTCCTAAAAGTATAAGATATATACCCATCAAGTTTGAAACTTTTGTTTTCACTTCAAAATACTCATCTGTTATAACAAAAATCCTTTTTGTCATATATCACACACTCTGATAGAGCTGAATTTGATAAGATATCAACCTAAAATTGGTTGAAAAGATAAATTTTGTGTTTTTGCACAATGAAATTGAAATTTTTTTTATCACACAAGGTCTACGGTTAGTCGCAGAGAGGCATTTTGGATATCATAACAATTTTATCAACTAAATTTCTATAATAAATAAATGGAAGTAAAAATATGCATAAGTTAGAAACTTATATATTTTTTTAAAAACTGTAGCGTTATAACAAAAATCACATTTCTCTTATAATGCACAATCTAATATGGCTACATTGAGCTAAGTATCAGAAAAAATGTTTGAAAAGCTAACTTTTGTGTTTTTTTACTGTAAAATTGATTTGTTTGTTTGTTTAACGCCGTTTTTAGCACATTTTGGCCATTTCGCGGCGGCCAGTTTTTATTGGTGGAGGAAGCCGGAGTACCCGGAGAGAACCACCGACCTTCGGTAGGAAAATTGACAATCTTTGTCAATTAAGATCGGAGTCGAACACACCACGCCACAGGTGAGATTCGAACTCACAAACCCAGCGTTGACAGGCTAGTGATCATTAGTAGTCATGACGAACTACCTATACCACTCAGCCACCGAGGCCCCCCAGTAAAATTTAATATTGATATGGAACAAGTATTACGGTCAACTGTAGAGACGCTTCTAAAGATACTGTACGAAATTTTTTGACCTAAATTCATGTCAAAAATTCACAAAAGTATAAAATATTAATCTATCAAGTTTGAAACTTATGTCTTCACTTTAAATTACACGTCTGTTATAACAAAAAACACTTTTTTCATATATTGCACACTCTGATAGAGTTGAATTTGATTAAGTATCAACCTAAAATTGTTTGAAAAGCTAAATTTCTGATTTTACACTGTGAAATTGAAATTTTTTTCATCAAACAAGTATTACGGTAAGTCGTAGAGAGACTTTTGTGGATACGGTAACAAATTTATCAACAAAATTTCTATCAAAATTAATAAAATAAAAAAAAAGCATTTGATAAGTTGGCAACTTTTATTTTCTCTTTACAAATTAGTAGCATTTTAAGGAAAGTCATATTTATCCTATATCGCACAATCTTAGATGTCTAATTTTAACTAGGCATTATCCTTCAAATGTTTGAAAACTTAAATTTTGTATGTTTTCTCTTTGAAATTGATTTTTTTCTGATCAAGAAAATATTACGGTAAGTGACAGAGAAACTTTTTAAGATACCGAATCAAATTTATGAACATAATTCATTCGAAAAATTCTTAAAGGTATTAAATAAGTACATGTCAAGTTTGAAACTTCTGTTTTAACGAAAATCATTTTTTATTATATCGTACACTCTGATATGGCTTACGTTTACAAAGTTTGAACATAATATTGGTTGAAAAGCTAAAGTTTGTGTTTTTTCACTGTGAAATTGAAATTATTTCATCTAAAATGTATAACAGTAAGTCACAGAGAAGCCTTTTAAGATACTGTAAGAAATGTAAATTCATGTCAACACTTCATAAAAACATAAGATAAGCATGTGTCAGGTTTGAAAAGCCTTGTATTTTTACTTTGAAAAAAATATCAATATAAAAAGTCACAGTAATCTTATATCACACACACTAATCTGATAGGAACAACATATCTAAAAAAGATGGAACTTGGAAGTCTCATAATAATAAAAAAGCAGCAAAAATGAAATAATAAGAAAAAAGATGAAACTAAATAATTTTTTAAATGCAAATTATTATTCCCTAAGTAGAATAATAAGGTATGGTAAATAAATACAATGAAAAAATGAATATAAAAATTAGTTTAAAAGAAAAAAATTACTTAAAAATATATGTACTTTAATAAACATGAAACATTTTAACAAAATCAGCTGAATGTCTTGGAAGGAACTTATTTGTTTTGATTTAAAGAAATTAAACGACGCATGCGCCGTCCTGATGACAAGTTCCAGAATTCAAGTACATTTGGTATACAACGCATGCGCCGTTCTAAAGCAGAGTCGGATTTGAAAAACGGTCACCAGAACAAACTTAGTGCGCATGCTACGTCCGAAGACGAATTCAGACGCGGTCCTAGTCGTGGTCCTAAGAATAGTCATTTGGACCATTTCTGTCGTCATGCTAGCTTTATGCAGAGATTAAGACCAAACAGACCAGTCATAATCTCTGATCTAAGTTAACTAAGTTAACGGTCACCAGCTCTGTTTCAAATGTCTGCTTGAGGGTGGTGTTTTAAATGATCCGTACTGTAGTAGATCATAATTTTGACGATTACTTTGAAATTTCATGTGTTATTTATTAGTTATAAAATATCAAAGCAGTAATTGTTTTTATTTTCAACAAATCGTTAAAATTGTAATTAATGTTTGTATAATGTTGTTTAGGATGAACATGCGAGGGTATGTGGTATATGTATATGATTAAGCAGATTTATAACTATAATTTTTATTTATTAGAAATTTATATGAAACTGGACTTTGAGACGTATACCACAATGTAGCACTTTGCTCAAATGTAAATGTAGTTCAATTGAGAGAAAAGTATATGTAATAAATCACAAATTAAACACAAATTGTACATATCATCATTTTAGTGACGTATTCAGTGATTTTATATGACGAATAGGACCAGTTTGAAAATGTTGGTAGTATGATTTTGTACATTACCGACTCAGGATTACTTCCATCAACTCGTTCAAAGGTCATAAGAACAATAACCGAACTTGTTTGCACGCTTTCAATCGAAAATTGTTCATCCGTATTACCTCGTTGTATTGTTCAGTGAAATACAGAAAAATAGACAAATAATTTCCCTTTGAATTAATTTTCAATACGTTTAGTACTATTTGAAAATAGTTTAATTTGTTAAGTAGATTCAAACAGAACACTGTATGATAAATTTCTTTATGAAAGTATGTCTAGAAGGATATTTTATCAGTTCAAGAAACACATAATCGTACTAATGACTGTTGGCTGTTGCACATATATTATACTTTCAAAATGTTTTCCAACATTTGATAAAGAAATGAAATTTGAAATCACAGATTATCGTGATATTAAACTTACGGATTTTACCGTGAACATATACTAATGCTTGGAATCTTCCTCACAGACGGAAAGGCCGATCTACGACAAGCTCAAAGAGAAACATCGCTTCCATGAATCGTATGGAACATACTATACCTTTTCAAATAAAGTATAGGTTTTCTTAGACAAACAATCCCCTAACACTACTACAGAGAGTATGACACACACGATTTATTATTCCTTAATGTTTCTCACCATGGTAGGCCTGTAAAGTTTGGCGAAAAAAATATATAAATGGATCTAATATATCCACAATAAACATGCAGAAACCTTGTTCGGAGCTAGAATTGATGATGACGTTTTCTTATGCATTCCACAATTTTTTTTATCGAATGGACTTTTTTAAATCTGAGAATCTGTATTATGGATGGAAGCATGGCAAAGGACAGTTTATAAGCAAACCAGTAAGAATTGAGGAAATGTTTGTAGTTTTGGGAAGAAGTTTGATTTCTCGTATAACAAGCAGGAAATATTGTGGTAAAAAAACAAGAAAATGAGTTAATTGATACGAATTACGGTGGTAATTCGATATGAGAGTGACTTTCTCCCTATTAATTTCAATATGATGACAAAGAACCCTTGCAGCTAGGGAGAAATCTGATAAAGCCAAAAAATTATTTTAAGTCCAACTTTTGCTCAAAACATCTTTTATTCAATATGAAAACAATATTCCAAACAAATGTATCCCAGTTATCAAATTGGTATCTAGTTGTACTGTAACAAAATTATCAACAACAATTTTGTATTCCATTAAGAAAGATTATAGTTAGGTAACTTTAGTAACTGTCACGAACTTCCTAATACATTTTATCTTCTGTCACGAACTTCATAATACTTTTTATCTTCTTTCACGAACTTTATTGTCTGAACTATATATTGATGATGACCAATACATGGACAATAACATAATTATGATTCATTGTCTTGTGACTTTCATCACCAAGAGAACCCTACATTTGTCATTTAGATTCGCATTGTTACACCTATGTAACATATGATGCCGAGTTGGCAATTAAAACATATAAAAGTTCACCTTTTTTTAGTAGTAGAGAAGATGGGCATGAGAGAGGCAACGTTAACTCCCGCAGTGGTTTGCTGGAATCTCAAGCTAGGCTGTATTGTACTTTTGAACTAACACAACATTTCGTTTAAATTAATTTAATCTTTTCAAACGACTTTTACACAACGCATTTGGAAAACTATACGATGAACTGTTTCTACTTAATGTAACTTTGATTATTAAAGAAATTGTTTCTTCTCAAATACACTGTGTTGGTTGTGTTACACAGTTGTATTTTTGGTGCTGTAACAAGAAAAGTCAAAAGTACAAATATACAAACCCGCACGTGCAGAAGGTATGTCACTTTTTGATCAGTTTTCTTTTGTGGGTAAAATGGCTAACCAGGATGTTGGGGAGGTATTTCAAAACCTGGCACAAACATTGAATCAATTGTCTGTCTCCATAGGGAACCAAGGGATGGCTCATTATACCCTGTCACAACAAATTGAAAGTATTTCCTCATCTGTTAGTACATAGGGGGTGGCACAAGTCATTACTCCATTTGGCGGAGAACGTAAAGAATTTAAAGAATGGATTAAGGCGGTTGGAAATACGCCTTAGTAACAAATGCAGGTGAAGATAAAATTATCCTAATTGCATATCAGTAGTGTAAAGGCGCTGTAAGTGACTATTTAAAAAGATATATTACAGAATATGAAGGGATCGCTTGGGCTGCATGCAAAGCACAATTAACAACTCGCTTCTTTGAAGTCACAGACCCACAACGTGCTTTTTCTTTATTAAGATTAGTTCAACAAAGACCAGTTGAAACAGTAGAGATTTTTGCTGAGAGGCTCATGAACTTAGTAGATGAAGCCTATACTTGGCAACCAAGGGGGGTTGGAGCAGTAGGGAGACAAATTGTGGTATTTTTTGTAGATGGGCTCCTACACGATCAATTAAAAATGAAAGTGATGCGTGAAAATCCAACACGATAGAAGGGGCTGTAAGAATAGCTATGACGGAACAAAATCTTCGCACTAGGTTTGGTTTAAGGTCTAACAAACAAAGTGGGGCTAAAGTGTTCAAAGAAGAAGAATATGGTCACAACCAAGGTCATGTCCCAATGGAGGTTGATCACTATCGTCCCTCCAAAACCTGTTACAAATATAAGAGAAAAGGTCACTGGGTTAGGAAATGTAGGACTAGACTACCACCTCGACAGATTAATGCAATTCATTACAACATTGCGGAAATAGTCTGTTATTTTTGTAAAGAGAAAGGGAATTTTCAACGCAATTGTCCAGAACGGAAATCTTCAAACACTAAACAGTTAAACTAAAACGCTCTCTCCATAAAGAAGCCTATAGAGAGAGTGAAAGAAAAAGAAAGAGTAAAACAAAATTAAAAGACCAAACTAAGAAATCGAAATTTGAAAATAAACAAAACAATTTTCGAGAACGTAAACATTTAGAAGTATATTCATTAAATACTCCTAATTCTTGTTTGATAAAAATTGCGAAACAAAAATCTAGAGCTTTGATTGATTCCGACGATAGTTGTTCATTAATTCATACAAGAGAATTTCAACTCTAAAAGACCCTCCAAAATTAATTAAAAAGAAAGCTTCCTTACTAGCTCTAAATGGTGACTGATTAAAACTAGAAGGCAGTGCACAATTTGATTTTTAAATTGGTGGAATAAAATTGAATCTTGATTGTCATGTTATTTCTAATATGAACAGAAATATAACACTAGGAAAGGATTTCTTAAAACAGCAAGGAATTCGAGTATACTTTGATCTCAACCGTATCCGAGTGGGAAAAGTTTATTTTCCTCTTGAAAATGACATTCATTTTGCTTCAATAGTTAGATTGGCTAAGAAGACATTAAAACCTCAAAGTGTCAATGTTGGTATAGCTAATATAATGAATAATCTTAGTTTTGTTAAATCGGAATTATTACAAGTATCGCCCGCGGATTTGGGCTATATACATTCAGAAGCAGGATTAATTGTGAGTAATTCTGTTACAAAAATTATTGACACTAAGAAAGTTCCCATATTACTTCTAAATAACACCAATAAAATAATTAATTTAAATCGGGTATGTGTTGTTGGGAAAGTCCATAAAATCGATGTTAATGAAATTTTCCCAGTTACAACAGATGTCTCAAAACAAGAACCAGTCAATTTATTAGACCAAAAAGTTGATGCGCCCTTAGAACATATGAAAACAATTAAATTCTTAATACAGAATAATCAAGATATATTTGCAGACAAAGATACAAATTTAGGGCAAACGGATACAGTAAAAATGTATATAGATACAGGTAATAGTAGGCCAATTAAGCCTTATGGAACTCCTGACCAAAAAAAACCAACAGTAGATAAAGCAATAGATGAAATGTTAGACGCGAAAATTATAAGGAGATCGAAGTCTCCATTGTTCTTTCCCGTAGTGTTGTAGAGAAGACGGATGGTTCCAAAGGTGTCTGTGTCGATTGTAGACAATTAAATAAAGTAATAAAAAACATGTCCTATCCATTGCCATTAATAGATGACATTTTGGCACAATTAGGTAAAGCCAAATACTATACAAGTTTAGATCTGAAGAGTGGGAAATGTCAAAAATTGATAAAGAAAAGACAGCATTTTGTTGTCATAGAGGTCTTTTTGAATTTAATGTCATGCCTTTTGGCCTTGCAAATTGACCAAGTATATTTAGTCAGTTGATTGCTATTGCCTTGCAAGGATTAGATTAATTTACGGTAGCATATTTGGATGACATTTTGATATATTCAGAAACCTTAGAATACCATCTTAATCATATTCAAGAAGTATTTCACAGGTTAAAAAAACATGATCTAAAATTAAAATTAAAAAATGCAGTTTTCTTAAAGAACAAACAAATTATCTAGGTTTTGTTGTTACACAAGAAGGTGTAATACCAGATCCCGAGAAAGTCAAACCAATCAAAACGCTCCCTGCACCTAAAACAGTGAAAGAAGTATGTAGTCTTATTGGTATGTGTAGTTACTATCGAAGATTTATTCTAAACGTTTAAAAAATTGCAGAATCTTTGATACATTTCACAAAAAAGTATGCAAAATGTAAGCGAAAATGAATGCGAAAAGGCGTTTAACTATCTTAAAGATAGTCTGTCCGTTGTTCCTTTGTTAGCATATCCTAATCCAAATCTTCCGTATGTTCTATACACGGATGCCAGTGATACCTATATAGGGGCGTGATTAACACTGGAAACTAGTGAAAATAGTGGTGTTGAAAAGCCCAAATATTTCTTTTCTCATAAGTTAAGTGCAACTCAAACAAGATGGTCCACTATAGAAAAAGAGGCATTTGCTATCTACTATGCACTTCAAAAGTTAGATTCTTATCTACATGGAGCTAATTGTATCATTAAAACTGATCATAAACCTTTAAAGTATCTGTTAGTTTCACCAATTCAAAACAAGAAAATACAGTTATGGGCCTTAAGCATTTCATATGGTAATTTACAAAGTACATTCATCATTATTGATAATATACTTTATTATATTTCAAACCCTGAAAGTGATGCTGTAATTAGGTTATATGTCCCAACCCATCTTAGACCGAATGTTGTGCAATACATGATGATAATGGCTATTTAGGAATTGATAAAACATATGACTGTGCTGAACAAAAATATTATTGGCCCACCCTTAATAAAGATTGTACTCCTATGTAACTTGTGTTACGTGTCAGGCTAGAAATCTTAGAAAGATCAATACTCCTGTTCAAGAAACGGACATACTACCTGATCCGTTTGCAAAATAGCTTTAGATTTGTCAGGACCTAACCCTGGAACTTTATCAGGAAATAAATATATAATTGGATTTATTGATCTTTACTCCGGATATCCAGAAGCTTTTGCCGTAAAAGATAAAAAAGCTAAAACCGTGGCACATTTATTAATTGAAAAAATTATCCCAAGAAATTTCTATGAAACCACATGGAACATACGTAGGAGACGATAAAGTTATGTTAAATCAGCAACATAAAGCTTTTTCGTTACTACATAGATCCTCAAAGCAATCTAAACAAAGGCAAATAAAATATAAAAACAAAAACAACTCAGACGAGTGTCTCAAAATAGGTGATCCAGTTTACTGTAAAAAAACATCTCAGAAAAAATATGATAGAAGACAAATGAACACCTTACTATAAAATTATTGATCATCCATCTCCTGTTTCATTTAAAATTAAAAATGAATTGACAGGAAAAGTAACAAACGCACATGCTGGACATCTACGATTAGCTAAAATGGATGAATGGGACATTCCCCTCTGTAATAATACTAAACGATTAAGGACGACAGCCTATGTTGGTCCATCAGAAAGTATTTCTGATATGAATACCGATTCAGACACGGATTCAGAGGCTAATGCTCTTCTTGCTAAACTTGTTCAAAAAAATAAAAGAGAAAGGGATAATACTTCAGATGAAGAAAATATTCCTTTAATGGAGTTGGGTAAACTCATTAAGAAAAACAAAGAGAGGAAAATGCTAGTAGTCATGCTAGTGATTATACTAATCATTCAGATGAACCTATGTCTCGAAATGAAATTGTACAAACTAAAATTAAAATAAATCACAAAAAAGTAGGAAAAAAATGTCTACATAAATCCAGTAAAACGTCCGAAATAAAGAAACTTTGTTAGCGTAAATATAGAATATATTGTAAGGCTTCGCAATATTGTCGTATAAAAGTAACATACAAAAGTTACAACAGTTGTAGGTAAAAGTGAAATCATTACTTGTCAGACTTGCTTGGGCTTTGTATGATATTATTTATTATAGAATATGAAACGTTTAACGCTAAATTGTGTAAATAGGATTATTGTCTTTTCATTAACGAATAAAATAACTATTGTTATTTTGTTTTGTAGGATTAGACACAGATGTATAAAATGGCAGTTAGGCCTAACCAGTGTATGTATCAGTCAAAGAAATGTGATCTTTGACAAAGTTGGTGAAATTACAACAACCCACTCAAAATTGTTGGTCACCATCGTCATTGATCTTAAACCCTATCAGAATTATATACTGAACCGCCAATGAAACGTCGCTTTTTCAAAATGTTAGCAAAATTCAAAATAAATATTAATTAATGATTTTTATATAATCAGTATTAAGATTACATCACCAGGTAAGATTAAATTACCTGTGAATTAAATTTTCGGTTGAATAATTTTCAGTTGATATCGTAGAGCGACCGTACCTAAAACCGCTCGTGGGACACACTTGGCCGTAATTTTTCTTAAATCTTAAATGTTCGTGAAATTCATGCTCCTTTATGGGTATAAAAGGCCGGAGAAAATTAAAGAGTGTTAGTATCAGTGTTGACACAGAAGCTATGCCACGTCTGACTCCACAACAGAGAGAACAGGCCATTGGTCGATTGGATGCTGGGCAATCTGCCAGAGTTATTGCCAACGACTTCAACTGTGCTGTTCGAACAATTGAACGTCTACGGACACGGTACAATGCAACAAACAGCACAAATGACCGTCCACGGAGTGGTAGACCCCAAGTCACTACCCCTAGACAGAATAGAGGCATTGTTCGTCACCATTTGATGAATCGGTTCACCCCAGCTGCCGAAACTGCCAGAAACACTGTTGGAACACATGGACGACCCATAAGTGATGATACGGTTCGTCGGCGATTAGCTGCTAGAAACATGAGATGTCGCCGTCCAGCAAGAGGACCTATTCTTACTCCTCGACACCGTCAAGCTCGTCTTCAGTGGGCCACTCAGCGACAGAATTGGCGAAATCGACAATGGCGTAACATCATCTTCTCTGACAAAAGCCGTTACTGCATTTCAACAGCCGATGGCAGAACCAGATTGTGGAGAAGACGCGGGGAAAGTTACGAAGACAGCTGCATTCTGGAAACAGACGCGTGGGGAGGACCTAGCATCATGGTATGGGGTGGAATCGGCCTTAACGTTTAACTTGGTCCAGTCATCTTTCAGAACCTTGGCCCAGGCAGAGGAAATGGCGTAACAGCTGCCCGTTACATCGACCAAGTCTTGACACCCCATGTTCAGCCCCATTTCGCACGTCATCAAAACAAGACTTTCAAACAGGAAAATGCACGTGCGCATACCGCAAGAGCCACAAGAGACTTCCTACAGCAGAATAACATTAATGTTATGGATTGGCCGGCTTTGAGTCCAGATTTAAACCCTATTGAACATTTATGGGACGAAGTTCAAAGACGGTTGAATAATGAGCAGCCAAGTCCGACAACTGCAGCTGAACTTTCACAAGCGTTTCAGAGAGTATGGGCACGTATTCCGATGGCGTTTATTAATCGGCTCATCAACTCCATGTACCGAAGATGTGCCGCAGTAATTGGTGCCGGTGGAGGACATACACGTTATTAACGGACGTGGGAGCACAGCATTGAAAACATGTGACGTTGCGACAATTGTGACGTTTTTGTGAACATTGTAACCAAAAGACTGTAAATCATTCATTAAATTTTGTAAAAATTAATTTAAATATATAAATGTCACTTTGAAATAAATGTATGTGAACATGTCATTTTGTGCGACGTTTCTTTTGCGGTTCAGTATATATATAATTTAAAACATGAACTTAATGGTGCATTAGTTCTAGTTCAGACTATGCAATTTAACATACATGATGAAGATGCACATTCTAAAAATAAACAATGGATGCCAACTTTAAGAAATCTTGAACAAGAAATCACCAAACTATGATGATCCAGTATGCGCCCACTTAACTGATAAGCCAGATGATAACTGTACCACCTGCAAGGAATAGAATGAAAAATGGAAGGCTTTTAGAGCAGAAGTAGATGGCATAAGTAAAGTCAGGAAATACCAAAGGGATATTCGACGGAGCGAAAAATCGTACCAACAGCAAAACTCCGGATAACAACGACGACAAGACCAAAACAATAAATGCACTACAAATAAAAACTAAAAACATATGAACAACATGGACCCCACCAAAAAACCGGGGAAGACTCAGGTTTTCCGGAAGAGTAAGCAGTCTCTACTTCCTGCAGGACACCCGCCACGCTGCCATGTCAAATCCGGTATGAGGAAGGGATAATATGAATGGAACAGGTCTATTTTCATTTGGGAAACGTTTTTTTCATACCTGTCAACCAAGTCATGATGACGCCCATAAAGCTTTAATAAGGATGTCTTCAGCTTAGGAGCAACGTACCCCTGTATGAGCAACTTTTCTGTCAGGAGCCGGGCTCTGTCCAGGAGGTCAATGTATATGTTACAAGCTCTGGAATAACGTATGAGTTATGAAATATATACACCATACACCGGCGCTTCTGGAATATTGCCGCTCAAAAATGGGAAGTTGACGATTGGAAAGTCAAAGTCATCCCATTTGTCGTAAAGTTTTGTATTCAACCTTCCTCTGGTGTCAATTTCGAGGTGAAGGTCAAGATAAGATCCAAATTGGCAGTGTCTGTGGTATCCTTAATTTGGAGCTCATTGGGATAGATGAGATGTAAGAAATTCCCAAAACGTCAATTGTTGAGTGATAAAACATCATCTATGTAGCGGAAGCTGAAATTAAAGGTACGGGCTAACTTCTTCTGTTTCATAAAGAAGCCCGCCTCATATGAGTAAAGGAACAAGTCGGCCAGTAGTGGCGCATAATTAGTATCCATAGGAATGCCAATTGTCTGTTGGAAAACATTTTCCACCAAATTGAACAAATATGTTGTCGATCAAAAATTCAATCATCAGGAAAATTTCTTCCTCTGTATATTTTTGTTAGATTTGGAGTTGTTTTTAACAAAGTATGAGTTATCTCTATCAATGACAAGGTATGTGTATCTGTTGTTGCCATTTTTATTTTGAAAGTATCGATGAATTAGATCTTTCAGCTTCTCCTTCAGTTGTGAATGAGAAATGGTGGAATAGAGGGTAGAGAAATCAAATGTTTTTATGCTGTTACAGACTGAAATGGACCGAGATCGTAAAATATCCTTTAAGTCTTTGGACTTTTTTAATATCCACATTTGATTGATAACACTTCTTGAATAGCTTGTCACACAATAACTTTGGACGCCCGTTTTGGCAGCTGTTAGAAGTTAGAAGTTGAGACAATGGTTTAGAGGAACATTTGGCAGATCCAGTTATAAAGCGTTGTTTGTATGGACACTTATGTAACTTGGGTATCGAGTACAAACTAGGAAGATCACAATCATCATCTTTGATGGAAATACCAAATGATGTTAACACCAATCTATGATTGTCGGTTATTTCTTCCTTTGAAAGTGTATTAGCTTTATAGGTAGGGTTGCCAAGTGAATTAGCAATCCCTAGTAAGAGCTAACAAGTAGACATACAGTACGTGCCTTGACAACTAGATCAGAAACATAGTCAAGCTGGTTAGGAAAATACTCAGCTAAAGAAATGTAAACTTTTCAAAAATAAGACACTGACCTGAGATATCTGTACGAATGGAAAGAGGCAGATGAGATACCCAAAAGAGAAGCATGCGCCAGTTTAAGCCCAGGATTAAGGACATAATGGGAGAACATAGTGCTAAAGAATGGTGTCATTCATCAAAGAAGAGACAACAAGACCATTTACAGCTTATTGTTCCTGGTGTCCTTAAGAAAGATATACTTATGCAACGTCATGATACTCCTTACTCAGGACACATGGGAATTAAAAAGACCATCGAGAAAATGAAAACAAAGTTTATATGTTATGGCATGAGCCGAGACATTAAAGAGTATACAATGAGATGTCAGATATACAATAGAAACAAAGAAGCACAGAAAAAGGCAAAAGCTCCTTTGGTCATTATCGTGTTGGGTATACATTGGACAGAATTGCAATGGATGTTATTGGTCCCCTACCCCTCACGAAAAGGCAAAACAAATACATTCAAATTGTCGGAGATCACTTCACCAGATGGATGGAGGCATATCCCATACAAAATCAACAAGCTGAAGTAGTTGCTCAAAGACTGGTGATGGAGGTCATATCTCGTTTTGGAATTCAACTGGAACTTCATACAGACCAGGGAAGAAATTTCGGGAGCGACCTATTTCGTTCAGCATGCAGCTTACTTCAGATAAAGACAACTAGGACCTATCACCCATCATCAAACGGTTTAATTGAAAGATTTAACAACACCCTAGAAACCATGATAAAGTCATTTCTCAATAAGAATGCAACTAACTTGGATATATACATTAATCAACTATTTTCTGCTTACAGGAGCACCCCACATCCTGCAACTGGATACTTGCCAAATTACATGAAGTTGGGCAGGGAGATAAATATCCCTTTAGAATTGATTTTCAATGATAATTGTACCGGCAAACAAAACTTCACAGACCATTCTGAAGACTACAGTGATGAGTTGAAAACCGCCTTCTTGAACTATATAGCCTAGCGAGAAATAATCTGAAGTCATTACCAGAGAGGCAGAAATGTGACAATGACACTCGACTGACTGACAATAAATACAAAGTTGGGTCGTTAATATACAAATCTGACGCCACAAGCAATACAAAATTAGGTTCTCCTTGGATAGGTCCGTAGGTAGTCAGCAAAGTTGTCAGTTTCGTCATTTAGGAAATTCGTGACAAGAGAGGCACCAAAGTGATCCATTACGATAGGCTAAAACCATGTTCTCTGGATATGCCTGCGTCGGCAGAACCAAGGTCCTATTAAACTGTAACATAAAACAAAAAACGAAAAGCCATTATCACAAAAGAGCAGGCATGCAGCATATTATGTTCAGACATGCACCAATAAAACAGATTCCATGCCTTTGTGAAATTTGCAACTTTAAGGGACTGACCGAAGGAAAATGGAAAAACCATGTCAACGCTATGCCAGGAAAGCCTCACAGAGAGGATTCCTGCATACACACCTGCATAAAACGTTACAACTCTTATAATGTTGTAATTGACCAACACATCATTTTAAAACAGAAGACGGTCAACCCACCTGCACGTAGTACCCTAAACACGAGCAACAATTCCGTCCACTTCAAAACCAGAGGGACCGACAAAATTGATCACATCTACAGAAACTCATACTCTTGATCTAAATACACATTCATCAGATCAGACTCTAAAATATAGAACAGTCTACACTGAAGAAGAGTTTATTCCGGATTATGAGGAAGAGGTAGATGAAGTATTGGAGATTGAAGTAGATGCAAAGGACGAAAAAAGTGCAGAACTTGAGAGAAAGATTACGGAGATGGAAGCGAAACACAGGGAAGAGAATTTAGAGCAGGAGGAGAAACACCAGAAAAAGAAAATGGAGATTAAAGAGAAACATAAATTTGAATGTTTGAGATTTGGCAACTTTATTCAGCGATTGGAAAAACGCAAGGAGGAACTCAAGAAGGAGGTTTTGAACCTTAAGAACCGATTACAGGACATCGGGGATTTAGAGAAAGAGAATGTCCACAACAACAAAAGGCCCACACGTGTAGTCACCTTACCTGTTAAAAGACCCCATTACAGATGAATATTTATAGAGAACATTGTTGAATATTTTCTTTTGTGATCATGCGTTATGTGATATACGGTCTATTTTCATGAACAATCAATAACTACATTGTTGTAAACATATTTTATTCTTCACATTCGATAACGCTCTAAAATGATTTCTGGAAAAATGTCTTGGAAAAGTTTTACGTATGTTTAACCGTGAAATTTCTTATTTTTTCATTTTAATAGATAAATTGCGTGTTATTATTTTTTTTTTAAACAATTCAATTCTGAGGACAGGATTTTTTATTTGACGGGAGGCAGTGTTGTGCAAATATAGCAAAATGTATACAGTTTTCATTCCAAACGTTATCATTTTTCAGTACGAAACCCTTCTATAGTTCCCGCAATAATTTGTCCGCGAGTTTGTTGAATTCCCCGACTTTGTTGCACCTTCCTTACGTCAACAATGTTTGGTACATGCTTTGTGTATGGATTTCCTTAGTTACATTATGATTTAACTTCCCATTGTTTTGTATAAGATTCGTAATGTTCACATATTCCCTTATTAAGCATAGTTTCATTATATATTTCTGTCATTTAATCGTAATTTGTTTGTTTTGAACTTTCGCTCCATACCGGGTTTTATTTGTTTATGTAGTAATTTCGTCATCGTAGTATTGTTCAGTTACGGACTATTTCGGCACTTCGAATCTTGGACCTTTTCTAGAATAGACGTTTCTACAAGTTTATACGTAATTGGCACAAACACTCACACACTGTTCATTTGATTTGTATTTTGCTTTCTAAGATTATTTATTTGTTAATTAATACTTGCTCCAGCCTTGGAGAAATAATAAATAATTGCATTGCAGTTGGGTAACCGGAAGTCCCAGCGTAGGAAAATATCTAATCATAGAATGTGTCGACGAAGTGAAAATGGCGGCCATTTTAAATTTTTTTTAAGGAGGACGGTTTTTTGCAATATCTCGTCTCATTTTGTATATTGCTCAACAGATTGTCGTCTGAATTATTCAAAATTCAATGGCTCGTAGATATAATCCTGTAAATATTGATCTTTTGTCGAAGAAGGCAATGAAAATAATGTTTTTCTTGTCGATTTTCGGTGTAAGAAATGTGTTGGTTTTTTTCAATGGAAAAATCGAATCGACAAAGTTTCGCGACTCTCATTGTACATAGTTTCAAATTTGTTCTGAGATTTTCATCTTTAAAAATAGCCTATTTTGAGGAAAATCCGTGAAACAACATTTTTTTGTACCAAATTTAAAGTTGGTAATTTTTTCACGAAATTCCGGATAATGCACCGTCACTGACATTAGTTTCCTTCCGTTTCAAACTGACTTATCTCCATTATTGTTTACAAAATCGCCCTTCTGTCGTACTGTCCACTCCAAATTAACACCGAAGAGCAACAAAAACAACACAATACGTCTCGTAGGCATTGACTTTCGAAGTCAGTTGACATGGAACAAGGTGGAATGAAATGTAAGGACTCCGACGAATAAAACTTCCTGAGTTGCTTTGATGCCATTCACACATGACATGCTGTTTGATTATTACCAGCTGATGCATGATGATGTAGCTATTTTTCAACTGATAAACAAAGTTCTATCAGAAAACTCTTAATATTTTTCTTCTTTCGTGGAAAAATTCACATTCATTGCATTCAAGAAACACATTTCTGTATCAACAAAAATATTTGAACAGTTGAATATTTAAAATATCATGTCCATGATACCTCACAGTGTTGTTATTCCCCTAACTTTTGTTTCTCAAATACTCGCATGGAACGCATGCTTGTTATTTTAAAGTTCAGCAAATTTTCTTAGATAAAACTAATAGGGACAAATGTAACGGGAGCTAGAGCATGAAACTACAAAATTCCAGTTTCACTCCCGGGGATCGAACCAGCAACCTCTCAATGACAAGCCAGCTTTGCAACCAGTGAGCTAACAAAGGGACCAGGCAATATTTATTACTGGCATGGAACCGATAAAACCTCATTTACCAAGAAAAATAAAATACATGTCCCATGACCATGGTCTAAGAAAAAAATATTTATCCCATGCCTGTAGTTGTCTAAAAAAACAATGTCCCATCAGAAGAGATTAAAAAAAAACAGTACTTTTAGTATAGAATTGTGTGATAAGCTCTGATATGGTTATGTAATATATATATGCACCATTAATACAGAACTTTACACATACTGCATAGTAAATGAGAGTGGATTGGGTATACTTTTTCTGTATTCATTAAACATGTTGGCCCATATTTCTCCATATTTATTTAATATTACTTACCTGTTTTCTGATGTCGTGATATGGCTTAAATTTCGCCCACACAGCATTTAAACAAATATCAATCCATTATTTAGTATTACACAATCATTCTCAATTCTTAAAAAATTGTTCCATTTCCTTCTATTCAAAATATTTTGGGATTATTTTTTCCATTCTTTTTTTCTATAATTTATGGGTGTAGTTTAATATCTATATATATCCCATTTAGACTCTCAAAGAAATAATCATGTACCAAACTACATAAATTTTTATATATAGACACATGTTCATTGAATATTGATGCAAAAGTTTTGGAAGCCAAACATATATAACTTGGAGCAAAAAACCAAAATATATCTAATAGAACAGCAAAAGCTTTGAAGTTTTAAATATTATAGTTAACGAGTTAATAAATTTATTATTAAAATATTGTTTCAAATTTGTATAGGAATTAGGTTCTTTCCATTTGCAACTAGAACTTAGTTAAATAACTCAATGGAGCTGCATTATAACTCTATTCTGCTATAAATATTATATCCCTTTGTCATATTTCAAAGGAAATTTTATTTCTCATTTACATAATGTATACTTGGAAGTGTAATCTAACACTTTGCAGCCATATGCAGTAAATTCAGAAATTCTTTTAGTTTTCAAAATATATATGATTTATTTGTATATTTAAAAAAGGTAATTGTTATAGTTTATTTAATATTATGTATAAAATTATTTATACATTCAAATATGTTTATTTGCATAAAGGTTTAGGATATACAATGTAACTCAGAAACAGAAATTCCATTAATTACCGTGTAAACAAAATAAACATTAAGGCATTGAATTATTTTTTACAACAAAATTAACTTATCTGAAAGATGACATTTTAAATATCTTTATATGAAAATAGTGATCCTAAATATCATATTGAAATAACAAAAAATAAATTTATGATTTTATGAAATTGATTTTTCAACCATGATTTCACTCTTTGACTTTCCTTAGGTATGATCGAAGTAACTTAGCTCACCTGACCCATAGGGTCAATTGAGCTTTTCTCATCACTTGGCATCTGTCGTCGTCCATTACTTTTTCGAAACTACTGGGGCAAATTGAACCAAACTTGGCCACAAGCATGATTAGGATATCTAGTTTAAAAAATATGTCAGATGACCCCACCCCGCCTGCTAACCAACATGGCTGGCTCGCCTAAAATAGAACATAGGGATAAAACTGCAGTTTTTGTCTAAATTCCAAAAAGCATTTAGAGCAAACCTGACATGGGGTAAAAATGTTCTTTCAACCCCCCCCCCCCTGCCAAAACAAAAATAGTGCAATTACATCTCTTAAATGAAAGCACCTAACTCAGCTGGTCTGATCAACTGGAATCTTTCAATGTCCAGTGACAGACTTTCAAAAGAGAGAACTGCTTGGATACAGCTCCAGGGACCAGTTGCAGTACAGTAAAGTCTTTCCCATACTAGTTATGCATCTGACAATCTATTTTTGAATTTTAGCAATCTAGTTTGCAGTGCAGATACTATTTTGGGCTTTGAATTAACAAATGATACAATCATAAAAATGTATGAAGAACTGATATTGTCTAGTTGGAGTAAATACACAATGGATGAAGTATGCTTAATAAAAATGTAATATAACTTGGATTGACAGAACCTATGAAGTGTAATTTGGAAGAAAGGAAGTTGCAAAGAAGTGAGAAAGTTAATTTGCATCATTAAAATTTTTATTTTTGGGCATCAACATTATAATGGCAAACAGTTTTATACTTTTCTGTCATACTATTTACACAATAAATCTGGAACTATTTAAGTACATGTTCGTATTAAACCATGCAATACAGTAAATATCCCTGACATCACATATTTTAGCAATACAGTGGATTTTAATGAGTTGAAATCGGTCCGTCGCACAGACTTTGATAGCGACAGATCCGTTTCATCCTAACTTCTTACCGTTATTTTGCAATCATCTGATTAATTTATCATTTCCATTTCATACCCAAAATTGCGTCTGTTTACGAATATTACGAAAAGGGCAAATTGATTTTCTTACTCGCGGAAACAAATTTTATAGCAGTATTTTAGGTGGGGCCTGGGCGATTTGTGTACCCCATCTATATGAACGCGCCGTAGCTGTCAACACCTGTCAAGATCATACCCTGGACCGAGACTTGCTATTACTTAGACAGAAAAACCTGTTAAAGATGCAATATAAAAGTGTTATTTTGTTTCTTTATACAATGAATTTTCATTCGTGTTTGTTTTGGTATATCGCAAATTAGTAATAATAAAAATAAAATGAACGAATGGATAGAAAGCAAATAAAAAAAGCTTTTTCGGGGGATCTAATTTTAAATTTGGTACACTTTTTTTTCGAGAATCTCATCTAAATACATCAGAAAATGTTGAAAATGTACCCCAGATTTGATGTTCAAAAAATCAAAGTGATTCGTGAGAAAACATTTTTTGTACCAAATTTATTTACACGCCATTCGACCCGTTCCAGTCAATTTTTTTGCACTCGAAAATTGGTCAAGAAATGGTTCCTGAAGAAAAATTAAATATCTAAATCGTACAAAAATTTCAGAGAATGGTCAAATTGAATGCTTGGAACGGGTTGTCAAAATTTAGGAAAAATCCGATGGATAGAACCGATGATATAGCTCACTAAACATGACGTGTCGACTTCCGTATGCCACTGCTTCGACGTCGCAAAGTGCACGAAATAGTCCGTTCGACGCGTAAGGTCACAGATCAGAGACTGATCACATTTTGGGTTAAAAAGGGACTTCCGGTTACCCAACTGTTTTAACCATTCTTATTACTTTCAACTGTATAGTAATTGCCACATATTTTTAGTCTCAACTGCTCAGATACAACAAAGATTAAGGATTAGTGTAGGACTCTACGTCAAATGGTGCTGATATATTGCAACTCACTAAACGAACAATAACACTAGGGAAGTCGAAGTCCTACTATTTGTCAAACAATTGCGTTTCAAATTATTATTATTATTATTATTATTTACAGCATTTATATAGCGCATATCTAATAACATTACTCTATGCGCTTTACAATTAAAAAAAAAACGAAAATACACGTATATTTAAAAATAGATATCAGTTAAAAATAAGAGAAATTCAGATTTACAGTATAAACTTTAAAAAATTGAAGTCAAAAATGAAAATATAAATCAGCATAAAACAGGTTAACTCTTAAGAAAGCGATAAGAAGCAAAAAATAGATTAAAAATCTTTGAACACATTATCACAGTATGTACATATAAACTTATTACAATGTAGGAAAACTCATTACAGTATGCCAATAAGATTAAAAAAAAATGAATAAATAAAAACTATACGGAGAATCCTAAAAATCAATATCACAGTAAGTAGTAACTAATCACAGTACATGGAATTTAATCACAGTATGCAAGTTTAAAAAGATAGGTTTTGAGATGTTTTTTAAAGGCTGGCAAGGAGTGTTCATTTCTCAGTTGTGTTGGTAGTCCATTCCACAAGCTGCCTGCAGCTTTGTCGAAACGACGCCCTCCGTAAGTTTTCGTTCTCACTTTCGGTATGACCAGGAGGTTTTCATTCTCGGAACGCAGTGATCTTGATGGTTTGTACAGTTCCAGTAGTTCTTCGAGATATTGCGGAGCACGTCCTGTCATAACTTTAAAAGTATATAGTAATATTTTGTATTGACATCTAGATTCGATTGGCAGCCAATGTAGTAGTTTTAACACTGGTGTTATGTGTTCACACTTCCTAGTTCTAGTAATGAGTCTTGCCGCTGCATTTTGCAGTCTCTGAAGTTTTGATGTGATGTTCTTGTTGACTCCATATAACAAAGCGTTGCCGTAATCTAATCTTATACCAAATGTTCCTTGTTGCTAATCTCGAGAAATCAATCATTTACATAAGCTATCTGAAATGTGAAATATAATTTCAAGATCTCCTGGACACAATTTAAAAGTATTCGAATCTATAATTTTTATTAACGAAGATGAAAATGAAAGACTAGGCTACGTTTTTAATAATCAAAAGGGAAATTTTGCATGGTTTCACTGTAATATTGGAATTTTGTCTCCTATTAAGTGTTATCGAAAGCCTCTTGAAAGATCTTGAAATACCCTTACAAATCTTATAGCTAAATTGATTAGAATCAATGCTAAGAGTATTTAAAAATCTGGTTATTTTTTGTGAAAAAAAAACATTGATTGGATGATAAAACGTATTTTTATGATATTTCCATAATCTGAAATTCCTGAATTTGACAAATTAGGTGATGAAATTTGAATTTCGTCCTCCAAATAAGTGTAAAGGTAAGTTTAAGAGAAAAATGTGAGAAACAATTTTATTACTGAAGTGATAAAAAATCATGAAAGTACGTTGTATTAAAAAAATCGTATTTACTGTACAATGTATTTGTTACGTCAAAAAACACGTCTTTTGTCTTATATCGGAATACAATATACTGCTACGTTTCACCAGGTTTCATCTTTATTATTATAATAAAAGATATATTTGTATACTAGCTTAAATGTTAAATTGGAATTTTGTCTCTATTATGTGTTATAGCATGTCTTGAGAGAAAATTTTAAGATACCTTAGTAACATATTTTGTCAATAAACTGGTGAAAATTCATAGAAGTTTAAAAAAAAACTTTAGAAAAAATTTGGTATGAATTCTTATGTAAAAGAAGAGTTGTTCTACCATAAAAAATGATTTTGCATTTTAATAAAATTTATGATATCTGATATTGCTTAATTTGACCAGGTTTCATCATATAAATGATCAAAAAGTGCATTTTGTGTAGTTTGACTGTGAAAGGGGTACTGCAGATACCCTTACAACTTTTTAACGTATTTGATGAAAACAAAATTCATGAAAGTACTTTAAAATTCTTATACCAAATATGAATTATGTATTTTTATGTCAAACAGTTATTGAATGATAAAACGTGCCGTGTCTCATACTGCAACATTTGATTAAAAGGTCAATATTGTGATCTGTGAAAGTGGAATTTTTGTCTTTTATTCGGTGATTCGGTAAGTTCCAGAGATTTTAAGAATCCATAATGATTTCGTAGTTAATTTGTTTTTTAAATATAAATCAACAAAATTAAAAAATTTATTATACAAGAATATTTTCTATTCCACTCAAATACTCAGATACATTTACCTGTAAAATAATTAAACACTTGTTACGAAAACAACATATCAAGTTATAACAACATATATTATTCTCTGCATGTTCGGAATGTGTAATATACTAACTTTTAAAATGTGTGAATAGCTAGAAGACGTCGTTTGGACCGATTATTAAAAATGTATTTTATTAAAAACTCAAAAATATATCCAAACATGCAAATGTTAGTAATTTGATTTTGTAGATTACTTATTCTGTTGAGATCTTACTTTAATCGAATTTTTTGAAAAGTCAGAAACCAAATAACCGAATCCTTTGTGCACGAGTTAAATTTTAAATGTTCATACATTTTAAATCGCTGTATTATGAAGTGAGATACAGACAAAATGGTGAAGGAATTCCACACTTCACTGATTTTCACGGAGTATAGTACTTATTGAAAAAAACTTATTTGATGAAGCAAACTCAAACATTTTACTTTATCATACATTCATGTGTGATAAAATGTCTAGAGGGATATTTCGTCAGTTCAAGATATACATAGTCGTACTTATATTTTGTGCATGTTGTTTATATATTACACTGTCCACAATTTTTCCATCGGTATCAAAGAATTCTATTGGAACAATTAAAAAAGAATCTAAATTGGAAAGCATACTTAATCATGATATTAAACTTACTAAGTTTGGTGTGAAACCTCAACTAATAATTGGTATTTTGAGCGCAGACGGAAAAGCACATTTACGACAAGCTCAACGGGAAACGTGGATCTCAGCCATGAATCATATGGAACATATTATACCTTTTCAAATAAAGTATAAGTTTCTTTTAGACGAACAGTCATCTAACACTACTATCGAAAGTATGATACACAACGATTTATTTTTCCTAAATGTTTCTAACCATGGCAGAGCTGTAAAATTTGGCGAAAAAATATACAAATGGATAAAATATATCCACGATGAACATCCCAAAGCCTTGTTGGGAGCTAAGATTGACGATGACGTTTTTCTATGCGTTCCACAGATTTTTTATCGAATAGACTGTTTAAAATCTGAGAATCTGTATTATGGATGGAAGCATGGCCAGGGACAGTTTATAAATAAATCAGTTAGAATTGACGAAATGTTCGTAGTTTTGGGACAAAATTTGATTTCCCGGATTGCAAGCAGAAGATATTGTGGTAGACAGAAATGTACAAAAGAAGATGAGTTAATTGATACGGATTACGGTGGAACATCGATAGGAGATTGGCTTTCTAATTATAATGATATTAATTTTCAAAATGATAATGAAAAACTTCTTCAGATAGGGGGAAATCTCAAAAGGCGTAAGATATATTTTAAATCCGACTTTTGCTCAAGACACCTTTTATTCCATAAATCTACTCCAGAAATGATGAAAAAACTGCAGAACTATAACATTATATCAAATAATCCACCTTCTGACATCAATGATGTAACAGGATCAATATTTAATGATAAAATATAATGTTAAATCTTCCAAAAATTATGCCTCCAACAGACATAATGTTGGCCGTTTTTTTTTCAATTATTTCACATTTTTAGATAAATAACTATGGACACAATTACTGTAATAGCCACTGTCAGGGGTTGTTTTTTCAAGATTCAAGATTCAAGATTTTATTAGATAACTCAGGCACAGAGTGCAACATGAGAATACAAAAAATCGTTCACATGAGAACATATATACATTATAACAGAACAAATGAAAATACTCACATTTTGAAAGAAAAAAACATAGGGAACAGAGATGATATAGTATTACATAAATATTTTATTTAAACCTTTTAAGAAAAGAGATAAGTTTTTCAGCAATTCTGTATTACACAATGCCAACATACCGGCCATTTTGTCTACACTACAATATCTTATATAATATTGAGGAATATACTTAGTTTTTTAATGCAAAGGGCAAATATGACTATAAATGACCGCGGAAATAGTTTAGAATTATTGTGTCGAACAAAATATTACTGTGACTTCACTTCACTTTTCATTGAAGTAAACATAAGTTGTCTGTCACAACATTCATCTATGGTTTTGTAAGCCTCTGAAAAATTGCAATAAGGCGTGATCGGATGTTATTATAATCCAAAGTTAAAACACAATCTAAAAAAAGAGAACGCTAACCAAAAAATACGAGCTCATAAGAAGCTAATCTATTTTTGTACTTGTAGTATGGATCCCAGACATGTATACAACCGATTTGAACAACGATTTACAATGACACGGAAACATGTGCAGAAGAAATTTAACAATAGCAAAAGCAGTATTAAAGTTACTCTATTAGGAATAAACATGTTAGCCAACGTACACGAGATCAGCTTTGCGTGTCAATCACACTTACTTAATAATTACTTATACTCTTTGTCCACTTGTCAATAATGTCTCAATCATAATATTACTGTTACCAAATATAGGTATTTGTGTTTTAACATGATTGATAGGTACATGTTTACAACATTTAACTGCGTATTAAATATGACCAGTGTAATCTTCCTCAGATATTCCAAAATTCAGCAACATTATTCTTAAATAAAGTAAACCTAGCAACATTATTCCTAAGTTTAACATAAATCATAAGTGATTAATTCATATATAGAATCATGTATACTTGTCGTGAATGCATCGAATGAACAGCAATTCCATGTTGGTCACCTAATAACTAACATATTGAATGATCGATACAATTAATATTATGACACATCTCAAGCATGGTCACCGCCGCCATCCATCATAGCCATTTGGCTACAATCGTCCTTTTCTTTCAAGATCATAGAATACTTACATAACATTTACTGTGTGTGTCAGTTATTTTCGTTGACATCAATTTTCGTGGGTTTTTAATTTCCTTAATTTAAAATTTAGAATTTCCAACAAAATTAATAGACCACAATAATTATAATAATAATAGTTAGCTCCCATACCTTTCACAGTTTGAATATCAATAATTGAAATGAAGAAAACCAACAAATTTATCAATAGTGTAAAGGTCTTGATATACAATTTCAAGTATTCAAGGTCAAAATAAAACTACTTAAATTGAATATTTATTTTGGCATACAAAAATATTGGAAAATCTTTACGGTCAACCGAGGATATAATAGCAGTTAACAGTTCATACACAAAGTCCACATCGGGCTATCATAAAAATTGACAGTTCATATCCATTTTATGGAACTACATCAGAATCAGAAATTACATTCCAAACTGGTTTTATTCTCCAACCATTATGGCCCTTCCATTGGTGAAAAATTCTCCAAACAAAGTTGAAAAATAATTCTTGGCGAACACAACTTGTAACTAAATAAACATAAAATATAGTTATAGGGTGGGATGGGGAAATATGGGTTATTTGAAAACCGATGCGTGAATGTTTCACAAGATGACGATAAAAAACATTAGCTTGTAGCTAACCAATCAGAACACGAAAAACAAAAATCATCCAATCAAAATTAAACTTTTGAGAATGTTTATTTTTATAGTTAACCCCCCCTTTCGTAAATATTTCAACAAAACGAACACACTGGAAATAAAGTGTTTTGACGCCAATTATTTATTTGTAACATAGCGAAAAATATCACAATAATAATAAAATAGCAACAGTTATTATTGGGGAAAAGCGTTCAATATGTTAAACATGTCTGTATTATGCAACTTTGAAGTGTATTGAACAAGATCATCAATATTGTTTGTCTAAGATTTGTTGAATATTACCTTATGACCATTAGAGGTTTAATCAAAATATAACATGAATACTATGATAATAACAATGTGTTCTACCAATGCTAAGAAACAAAGCCAGATAAATTACTAAATTAATACCTTTATACTTCCGTTCAAAATTTGACTAACAGTTACCAAACATTTCTAAGGCTCTTCCTTTTGATGCAGAGGTAACCATTAGCCAAGTTTAAATTCCTGTCTGTTTTAATTGTTTTGTGTTTTGATAGATGTGCTTATTCATTCTTCATTATATATTTAACCTGAGTTCCAACATTTTGATCTCAACAACTGCTGATGAGTTGTCAGTCAACGAAATGGCCATATAGTACATCATATTCAATCGGTATTTTGTGATACATCTTATTTATTAAGCAATCAAAAACTGATAATATCGTGGAAAATCTTACCTTAAATCAACACTTTACTATGAAAGCGGTCTTTACCGGAAGTGACAAAATGTTCAAAATAAACATAACGCTTACAATGTTTGAAGTATTTATATATTTGGATTAATAATACAATCCAATTTTCCACCGTATTTAGCAAACAAGCATCTCCCACCTGACAAAATAAACATTGACAATCTACATTAAGGTGGTAAAGAACACCTCAGGGAGTTAACTCTTTGAAAATCAGCTGAACGTTTTAATCACATGCAACTAGTAAAAAGAAATCAATCTTCTCAATGATCAAAATTAGTGTTTGTCAAAGTGCTATATATCCAATGAAATTATTTCCGGACAATTGTGTGTTTCAAATTTCTTGAAATTTTTATATTTTTGTCAACAGGTCAAAGTAAATATTTCGTAAAAATTTTATGAAAATTAAACGAGCCAGATCTATTTTAGTCAAAGTGTTGGGTACCCCTTAAACGAGGTTCTAGAATTCTTTGCAACGACCCCGGACATTTGATATTTCTTCGTGGTAAATGCGATTGACATATATATCTCGTTGGGTTTTTAAACTCGTGGATTTGGTTGTCCAGGAAATCCACGAAAGTTGGAATATCACGAGTACTAAATTCTTCACAGAATGATGTCAAAAAATGGTCAGTTTCTTCATACCGGATTTGACATGGGCAACATGGCGGGTTTCCTGGATGAAGCAGAGATTGCTTACTCTTCCGGAGCACCTGAGTCTACCCACGGTTTTTTTGTGTTGTCCATGTTGCTCATATGTTTTTTTAGTTTTTATGTGTAGTGTTTGTATTGTTTTACTCTTGTCTACGGTTCTCCGGAGTTTGTACCTGTTCGCACTGTCGTAACATTTCCTGTACCTCCACCGATTTGTTACTACCACCGGATTGACTTTGTTGAACTTCACGACGGGTGCCGTATATGCCCTTCCGGAGCACCCGAGTTCAATCCTGGTTTTTAAAGGAGTTGGTGTTGTTCATTGTTTTTTAGTCTTCAGTGTTTATTTGTTGTGTTTGTGGTTGTTCATTTGTCTTCCCGAGTTTTGTCTGTCTAATGGATTGCGTTTTTTGGATTGCTCCTTAGGTATATTTGTCCTCTTTATGGTGGTACCCAACACTACAGGGAGATAACTCTTAAAAATCACCAGAACTTTTTAATCAAATTTAATAAAAAAAAAGAGAAATTAAGCTTCTGTATGATCAAAATTGATGTTTGCCAAACTGCTATATATTCAATGAAATTATTCCCGTGAAGTGTGAAATTCTATTTACTAAAAAAGATGCAAGAAATGAACAAGATGGGAGTTGCAGGAGGATGTATAAAATTATGAACTTTTTCTGAAATATTGATGAGACTAAATTGTAAATATAGATTTGTAAAATTTGTTTGAATTTCAATTCGAGCAGAAAAAAATAAATGTTAAATCAAAATATCTTTCTATTTCATTTATATCCCAGAGTAAAATGTAGCTGTTCGAATTTGTTTGTCTTAATTGCAAATAAAATTACATTACAATACATCAATGAGAGAAAAGCATTTGCAGACAGTTGGGAAATGAGACAGATTCGAATAACATAAACGTTACAGTCTGACAGGAACATTGTAGAACATTTTATTTGAAATGACCAAATGGTCAGCTGCACACTCAAAGGTATCTTAAAATGTAAGGAGGATATTTTTCAAACATTAATGTAATAATAATGTTTATGATATTAAAAAAACATTGGACTGATGTTTTGAAGTATGAAAATATTATTAAAATATTTTCAGAATGTTATGGGAACATTTTAAAACATTTTAAAAATATTTACTGTGCTGAAAGAAGAAATGTTTTCAGAATATTTATTAAATGTTTTGGATTTTTGTATGACAAATGTTTAAATGATATCAACATAACACTGACATATAAATATTCAAAGAACATTTTACTGATGTTTTAAAGTACAGACAATGTTTTTAAAATGTTATAAAAATGTCAATAATATTTTTAGAACATTTTTTAATTAATGTTATTTAAAAGATGTTTATTTAAAAATTAAGACAAACGTTATCATGATATAATAAAAATATTCACATTTTGATATCCTGAAAACATTCAACTGATGTTTTGAAATACAAAAATGTGATTAAAATGTATGAATGTTATCAAAAATTTTTTCACATACTTTTAAAACATATTTCACAAAGAAAATGAATAAGGTGCGCATAATACTGGAAAGTGTTTTTATGTAAGTTGATTTTAACGAAATTTTTATTTCAACTGAACAAATCAGTTAGCATCTGTGTGTGAATTATAGTTTTGCCTCCTCCTATCTGAAGTCTTGGACAGTTATGATGTATATGGAGGCCTGTTTCATATTTAAAATCAGGCCATCAACCAAGTTGTCTTGCTTGAAGCTTCATAAAATTAATCCTTAAGTAGTCATCATTCAGAATGAAATTTATTTGATATAACCCTACCCTGTTGAGGAGTACAGGCTTTGAAATCCTCATTTCTGTCAAAGTCTGATATCTTTGGAGATGTTTGAACTGTCTTATAGATTGTTTTCAGTTTGATAATAAATTTTAATTTTGTATTAATAGCCTGCTTATCAATGTAGACATGGACATGTAATAATCTCACATTTTTGTGATCATAGGTCATAACAATTTCTAAGCATGTAATGCATTTGTATTTTTATTTTTAAATGTTTTCAATTCAATTTTTGCAGATGCAGACAGGAAGTAAAAGAAATGAACAAGACCTCAGTTGAAGGAGGATGTATAAAATTATGAACTTTTTCTGAAATATTGATGAGACTAAATTGCAAATACAGATTTGTAAAATTTGTTTCAATTTCAATATGAACAGAAAAAAATAAATGTTTAATTAAAATATCTTTTCATTTCATATATATATGAGAGAAAATCATTTGCAGAAAGTTGGGAAATGAGACAGATTCTTTCCGAATATCAATATAAACGTTACAGTCTTGACAGGAACATTGTAGAACATTTTATTTGAAATGTCCAAATGGTCAGCTGCACACTCAAAGGGTATCTTAAGATGTAAGGAGGATATTTTTCAAACTTTAATGTTATAATGTTTATGATATTAAAAAACATTGGACTGATGTTTTGAAGTATGAAAATATAATAAAAATATTTTCAGAATGTTATGGGAACATTTTTACAACATTTAAAAAATATTTTGTTGTGCTGAAGGGAGAAATGTTTTCAGGATATTTTTTAAATGTTTTTTTATGACAAATATTTAAATGATATCAAAATAACATTGACATATAAATATTCTTAGAACATTTTACCGATGTTTTAAAGTACAGAAATTGTTTTTAAAATGTCATTAAAATGTTACCAAATGTTTTAACAATATTTTTAGAACATTTTTCATAAAATGTCATTCAAAAGTTTCTAGAAAATGTTTTTCAGATGTTTATTGAAAAATTAAGACAAATGTTTAATATGATATAATAAAAATATTCACATATTGATATCCTGAAAACATTTAACTGATGATTTGAAATACAAAAATGTTATTAAAATGTTGTATGAATGTTATCAAAATGTTTTTCAAATATTTTTAAAACATTTTTAATTAAATGATATTTCAGAAAATGTTTTTATGATATTTATTACACATTTTCAGATCAGTATAAAAAAATATTTGGACGATGTTTCAAAAATATTTTGGAAAAATGTTTTAAAAAACGTTAAACCGCTGTTTACTGCGCCATACATTTTAACATTTTTTTCATATTTTCCTGCGATATTTTTACAACATTATTGACGTTTTAAAAACATTCTAAAAACATCATTGTGTTACCTGGGATGTTCAGATCATTATAAAATATATTGATGCCATGTTTTCAAAATATTTTGGAAAAATTTTTTAAAGAACAATAAACTGCTGTTTACTGCACCATACATTTTAACATTTTTTTCATATTTTTCTGCGATATTTTTACAACATTATTGACAACGTTTAGAAACGTTCTAAAACATCATTGTGTTACCTGGGTATTTATCAAAGATAAATTTCTTCATTAATGATAAAGATGACCATTTGTTAAAAATATCTTTATCTGGGGCTTACAGGGAATTGTATGGTAGAGATATATTTAGACAGGTCACATGACAAATAATATAAAAATAAATAATGGTTGGTTTTATCACGTTCTGCAAGGTAAACATCGGAGCAATCTAAAAAATGACTAAGTTAGAAATTCCTTTACCTTACTTCTTCATAATATTCAAAATTCATAACCTTTACAGTTAGGAGAAATTGCGTTATTGTAGAAAAACAATCCTGAATACATGAAGCGGAAACATCCCACTCGAAGGAGAATGTTTTTAATTTGTTTTATTTTTCTTCCGTAATTTCAAACATTAGTACATTTAAAATATGTGCATAATTGTTTATTTTAATCAATGTGTTAAAATGATGTATTCGAGAACCTTCTAAGGGATGTGTTGGGAGAATTCATATCGGAAAAGTGCATACAAATTCCATTTGCACATAAACAAAACTGCAGTTTAAATTTATAAATGCAAATTGTCAAATCCTATAATAACCTTTATAATCTGAACTATACATCGTTGATTTTTAACCACGCGTTTGCCGCCTATTCAAAACTCGTAAATTTAGTATTATAGATTTTATTTCCATCTTCTTCCCAGTTTGCCCGTGTAATGTTGAATTTGAGAAACTGTTGAACCAATTTTGTTCTTTCTTTCTCATGAAGGACATTTTTAAACCTAAAGCTGCGTTTTAAGTCAATACAACACATTTCAAAATAAAAATATGACTGTAAATTAGATTACAGTTTGACATTGTTTGTTGTCAAAGTTTATTACCGTATAGTCAAAGGACGCAGAGTGTTTTTCTTAACATTTTGTTAATCACACATCGCTGTATCTTCTCTGATATCTGCATTGAGATCGAACTATTTTAGCAGTTCACACTTATTATTCAGAATTAATTTCAGTCCTTTATATTTTGCTGTCCCGTAGGAAGAAGAATACTGAAAAAGTAAATTACCTGCAAACTGTGGGCATATTAAGTGCTGCACTGGATTCATTTTGAGATTCGATTGGTCATTTGAATGTCTTTGAATGAATTCCATTTTTGTAGGTAAAGAAAAAGTCGTGAAGAGAAAACTCGTATGTAATAAATAGAACAACATAAACCAATAAAACCACGATCAAATCTACAAAAGAAATACACGAATTATTCGTATCCTTGTATATATATTTTTTTATTTTAAAGTATTGGTAAATATCTTGTACATAATTTTTCACCGCTGCAATGTTGTAAAAGTTAACTTGTAATTATGTCTAAAGAGTTTTAAAACAAGACATATCTTTTGCAAAGTAACATAAATAATATAAACTTTCATTAACTTAACCAATACGATACATACAGTGTACTAGCGTTTTTGTAACAAGGCAAAAACCAACACGTTACAGATTGATAATTTATATGACCTGATAATTTAAAAAAGGGACATTGTCTGTGGGCGAACCCTGAACGTCTACTTTTTGGTTACAGGTTTAAATCTTCGTATAAAACGAATTCTTTATATGATTGGCGCTTTTAGTTAACCGTATCTTATACAAGGCCAATAAAATTTTTTTTCGACTTCGTAGTATGATTTTACAATTACTTAGTGGTCTTATTTGTCTGATTACCTGCGGTACCGTTGATAATCTTCTGCATGTTCATTCTATCTGTGAAACCTCTGTAATAGAAACAAATAAGAACTCGTAACATAGGGAAGAATTAACAAAACAAATGCCTATATTTCTTTTAGAAAATGTAAAAGAAGTAGGAAAAACATAATAAAGCGTCCAAATTAGACATTTATCGCTGTAATTTACATCTATATTTTGTCATTACCTTTACGATAGTTCATATTTGTTTCCTTAATTTTCTTAATGCCTCTGTGCAATCTGGCTTACTTAATTGTAACAACGAATGACATGTGTTATTTATTTAATATGTCATTAACAAAAAAAAAAAGAAAAAAGAATAATGACTTCGAAAATTAATGAAATAGTTAAGGCGTCGGAATTCTAAAAGTGATGAGATGATTGACGGTATCTAAAATGAATGAATTACGTAAGGCCTCGGTGGAAGTGATAGAAGGAGTGACACTATCTAAAACTAATGAATTAAGTAAGGCCTCGGAAATAATACATAGACGTTTTTATATGAAGTATGTTTACTGTTCGACGTCACGTCAACAGAATTTTATTTTTGTTTAAATTTTATATACGGAATAAGTTTTGCTCTGGGTTTCAAACCAAATCTTTTTCTTTTTAGTTTTTCAAGGCCATAATTTGCTCTGGGTTTCAAAATGTCACATCTTTTTCTTTTTAGTTTTTCTAGGTCATATTGGTCGAAACGTTGAGTAATTTAACTTTTTAGTTTGTTTGTCTTTTTTATTTGGTTTTGTATTTTGTATACTTAAGTCGATTCATGCCCCTTTTGACAGCTAACCATTTCCATTTATTTTCCTTTTTTCTATTTTCGTACGAGATATTCCGCAATATATTTAGTTGTTTACCTGCATTCTGCACTGTCGAACCTTTTTTGCAGTTCTAGCAAGCAGTCACAATGTTAGTTATCATATTAATTGCTTTTATAGTATGTTTTTACAACCGTGTGCCATGTTAGGTAAGGGGGTATACATGGTACCCATAAAACCGGGTTAAACCATCACTCTTCACTGTCTGTATAATGTCAGTCAGTCGTAACTCTCTGTTCTGTTCCTGTTTGTGTTATTGCTCCTTTATGTTATTTTTTGTCCGTTCAGTCTGTTTGATGGTAATGATTGAAACACATTGGTTTAATTGGTAGTACTTACAGCCAGTCACCAGGAAAATTGGAAAATTAGTTCTAAATGTTTCGAAGCAAATGCAAACTAAAACATTACCAATAAAATGAATAAGCTAGGACGATGTCTTCATGGCATTTACTCAAGTTTTTCTAGGCCATATTAATAAATAAATAAATAAATAAATATTTATTTTATTATAGTGTCACATATTTGATCAAGTACAATCAATACAATTACAATAAAACATATTATTAAAAAGATCAAATATCCAGCCTTAGGTAGGCTTATGAGACACTTAATTATGTACAAACTACGCTAAAACTTTAAAAATATAGATATATACACAATAGTTGATCATAGTTACAAGACAATTAAAAGAATGAAATATCATTATGACTATTAAAAGTTCATGTTACTTATAGAGTAACTGAGTAATGTTACTTGAATAAAATAAATTAAATTAATATTGGTTGAAACGTTGAGTAATTTAACTTTTTAGTTTGTTTGTCTTTTTTATTTGGTTTTGTATTTTGTATACTTAAGTCGATTCATGCCCCTTTTGACAGCTAACCATTTCCATTTATTTTCCTTTTTTCTATTTTCGTACGAGATATTCCGCAATATATTTAGTTGTTTACCTGCATTCTGCACTGTCGAACCTTTTTTGCAGTTCTAGCAAGCAGTCACAATGTTAGTTATCATATTAATTGCTTTTATAGTATGTTTTTACAACAGTGTGCCATGGTAGGTAAGGGGGTATACATGGTACCCATAAAACCGGGTTAAACCATCACTCTTCACTGTCTGTATAATGTCAGTCCGTCGTAACTCTCTGTTCTGTTCCTGTTTGTGTTATTGCTCCTTTATGTTATTTTTTGTCCGTTCAGTCTGTTTGGTGGTAATGATTGAAACACATTGGATTAATTGGTAGTACTTACAGCCAGTTACCAGGAAAATTAGTTCTAAATGTTTCGAAGCAAATGCAAACTAAAACATTACCAATAAAATGAATAAGCTAGGACGATGTCTTCATGGCATTTACTCCAGTTTTTCTAGGCCATATTGGTCGAAACGTTGAGTAATTTAACTTTTTAGTTTGTTTGTCTTTTTTATTTGGTTTTGTATTTTGTATACTTAAGTCGATTCATGCCCCTTTTGACATCTAACCATTTCCATTTATTTTCCTTTTTTCTATTTTCGTACGAGATATTCCGCAATATATATAGTTGTTTACCTGCATTCTGCACTGTCGAACCTTTTTTGCAGTTCTAGCAAGCAGTCACAATGTTAATTATCATATTAATTGCTTTTATAGTATGTTTTTACAACCGTGTGCCATGTTAGGTAAGGGGGTATACATGGTACACGTAAAACCGGGTTAAACCATCACTCTTCACTGTCTGTATAATGTCAGTCAGTCGTAACTCTCTGTTCTGTTCCTGTTTGTGTTAGTGCTCCTTTATGTTATTTTTTGTCCGTTCAGTCTGTTTGATGGTAATGATTGAAACACATTGATTTAATTGGTAGTACTTACAGCCAGTTACCAGGAAAATTGGAAAATTAGTTCTAAATGTTTGGAAGCAAATGCAAACTAAAACATTACCAATAAAATGAATAAGCTAGGACGATGTCTTCATGGCATTTACTCCAGTTTTTCTAGGCCATATTGGTCGAAACGTTGAGTAATTTAACTTTTTAGTTTGTTTGTCTTTTTTATTTGGTTTTGTATTTTGTATACTTAAGTCGATTCATGCCCCTTTTGACATCTAACCATTTCCATTTATTTTCCTTTTTTCTATTTTCGTACGAGATATTCCGCAATATATATAGTTGTTTACCTGCATTCTGCACTGTCGAACCTTTTTTGCAGTTCTAGCAAGCAGTCACAATGTTAATTATCATATTAATTGCTTTTATAGTATGTTTTTACAACCGTGTGCCATGTTAGGTAAGGGGGTATACATGGTACACGTAAAACCGGGTTAAACCATCACTCTTCACTGTCTGTATAATGTCAGTCAGTCGTAACTCTCTGTTCTGTTCCTGTTTGTGTTAGTGCTCCTTTATGTTATTTTTTGTCCGTTCAGTCTGTTTGATGGTAATGATTGAAACACATTGATTTAATTGGTAGTACTTACAGCCAGTTACCAGGAAAATTGGAAAATTAGTTCTAAATGTTTCGAAGCAAATGCAAACTAAAACATTACCAATAAAATGAATAAGCTAGGACGATGTCTTCATGGCATTTACTCCAGTTTTTCTAGGCCATATTGGTCGAAACGTTGAGTAATTTAACTTTTTAGTTTGTTTGTCTTTTTTATTTGGTTTTGTATTTTGTATACTTAAGTCGATTCATGCCCCTTTTGACATCTAACCATTTCCATTTATTTTCCTTTTTTCTATTTTCGTACGAGATATTCCGCAATATATATAGTTGTTTACCTGCATTCTGCACTGTCGAACCTTTTTTGCAGTTCTAGCAAGCAGTCACAATGTTAGTTATCATATTAATTGCTTTTATAGTATGTTTTTACAACCGTGTGCCATGTTAGGTAAGGGGGTATACATGGTACACGTAAAACCGGGTTAAACCATCACTCTTCACTGTCTGTATAATGTCAGTCAGTCGTAACTCTCTGTTCTGTTCCTGTTTGTGTTAGTGCTCCTTTATGTTATTTTTTGTCCGTTCAGTCTGTTTGATGGTAATGATTGAAACACATTGATTTAATTGGTAGTACTTACAGCCAGTTACCAGGAAAATTGGAAAATTAGTTCTAAATGTTTCGAAGCAAATGCAAACTAAAACATTACCAATAAAATGAATAACCTAGGACGATGTCTTCATGGCATTTACTCCAGTTTTTCTAGGCCATATTGGTCGAAACGTTGAGTAATTTAACTTTTTAGTTTGTTTGTCTTTTTTATTTGGTTTTTTATTTTGCATATACAGTAAGGTGAAAACAAAAACCATTCAAGGAAATGTGTATACCTTTGATAGACAATTCTTATTTGTTCATTGATTTTAGTTTCCAGTGTTATTGTGTGATCTATTTGTATTGTTAATTTGTGCTCTTAGATTTGTCTGTCCGTCTGAATTACATCTCTTAATTCCTCCTAAGGTTTATTAAGAAAATAGGTGTTTATCACAACAAAGGAAATGTTGAGCTAAGATTATTTTCAGCCTATTAGAAAATCCCTTTTACTTTTAAACAATTGTGATATGGCGCATAAAATATGCATGAAGAAAATCTTCTGGATTGGTCTGCTGGAATTACTGTTTTTCTCATGACATGGAGTTAAGGATAATATCTATGGGTGTTAGACTTCTTGTCTTACATCACGTGACACCCAACGTTAATCACAGTATATTTCGCAGACGTCATAACGTCAAATCGTCAAAGATTTGGAAAAATACTTAGAAACTAACACAACTTTGCTATTCAAAAATTAGTTTTAAAAACTAAATTACACATGATCTTTCTGATTTCCATGTTTATTTTTATCACGAACTATCCAAAAATCATAGATTTTTTTTGTATTGCGGCAATTCTCACCTCAATTTCGTTAATATGTTGGTATCTGTAACGAGAGATGTGATTCTTACACGAAATATTTTTAAGAATATTCTTGGACAATAAACATTCTTGAGTATATTTTAATGCTAATTTGTAAATAGAACATTTAATATTTAAATACGTCTATCTGCTATTTTCTCAATCCCATCAAATCTATAAGATATTATTGCAAAAAAAAAAAAAAAAATGTAAAAAAATAAATTGAAAAATCGCGAATAGTGTTAATTTTATTTTTATATTTATAACGAATAAATTTTATCAATTAAACTGTTGCTATTATAAGAAAATTCTACCAGTTTTTTGGTAATAAAATTGATAATTTACATTGAAAATAAAAAAGGGAAGATATTAAAAACTATTTGTTTATGTACACCAATTAACCCCAGACAATAAATACTAATATCTGTGTAATCTACAGATACAGTATTCTGGGTAAATTGCACAATTACGAAACAAACCTCGAAAAATTGCTTTTGTTTTACATCCGAGGATTTTATATTGCCAAATGTGAACAATTTTAATCAAGTGGTATAGAAGTAATGTTAATTTCAAAATAATGAATATGAAAAAGATACAATATATACCTATCAAAGGAAACATGTTCCACTAACATATTAGAAACGCATTTTGTAAAAAAAATTTCCAAAGCCGTTCACTCATTTACCAGCGAGATAGAAAAAAAACTATTATGATTAAGATGAATAAATATAGTTTTACTTTATATGTAATAAAGTAAGCCTTTTGTCAGAAGACACACAAATAAAACAGACTACATGTACTAATATGTCAGAATGTCCCTTACTTTTAATCCGATTATAAATGAATTTATAAAACAATAAGTGAATCTGCTACTGCACAGGGCTAACAATGTGCGAGAAGTTCTTGGCATCCATGTCTATAATCTAGAATAAATAGATAACTTTCGCGATACCTTTAAAACCATTATAGTAGTGATATTTGGTAACAAAATGCTTAAAATCACAAACTCAGTTACAGTTATCCAGGTTTTTTTTACTGCCAATTGAGTTCAAACATTGTTTTATTGAGGTGTATTTGATATTCTTTCATTTCATATTCTTCATTTTAAATGTCAAATTGATTAATGTTTGTCATCGATGTCTTCATATAATATATAGCTTTTACAAAATACTATTGTCCTAACTTATATGACTTATAACAGCATACTAAAATGTTAATATATTTATTTGTAGTTATTATGATGATTTTAAGAAAACAAACAAGGAAAATGATTCTTTATAACTACAAAACAAGAGTGGAAATTTAAAAAATATTGTTTTGAACATGTGTTCAAATAGAGGTTTCACAAATTAAAACTGCAGATGATTAATCTGACTCCTTTTTCATCTTCTGCAAAGTTTTAGAAAACGTATGGTGAATTCCTTTTCGAAATATAATTCGTATCTATTCTATTAAAATGTATCACAAAATACCTAAATAAATTTGCAGTGCTCGAGATCAAACTTTTGGAAATCCAATTGAAGATAATGATGAATTAATAAGCACTGTCATGAAAACCCGAAACAAATAACACTTTTTATTTTCCCAAATCGGTAAACTCAAGGACATAATAAGGTGAGATGATGTGACCTCGTACCAGTAATATTGACAATACAATTATAAGTTATTCATCATTTTAATTTTTTTAAACAACAATGTTGTATGTTATTCGTCTCTTTTAAGATATCAGAACAAAAGCAGATTTATTCTACAAAGGTTTTTTAATTTGTTTGTATAGCCATACTAAACGTTACGCTGTCTTTCCATAGTTACACTTCCTTTATACATCTGTTATTTGATACTGATTCGGGTTTATGTGATGAAATTTGAATGTCGTGAATTTTAAAGTCGAAACAATATCCAAAAGGCTAAATCCATAACTCTCTAAGAACATATGCAAATAAACTTGGCAAGCACAACATTTCACTTTAAATCTCACCTCAGAGGGACGGACCAAATCGGCTCCAGGATTAACATACCTATTGCAAATATACTTAAATATGTTTGTACAAAACGTCATTCCGATATTTACAGTAACAAAGTTGTATTTTAACAAATTGTTTTATGAAATGAAGAGTTCGATAGTCGGCCATCTTGCCGACAAAAATGTAGGTGGTGACGTCACGACCTAAAATATATCTTAAACTTAACGAGGAATTTCCAACAGCATGCTGCCATTTAAATACGGGCACTATATGTGGAATGGGGAAACTGGTCGATAATTACAAAATTATAACGATTATATCACGAGGTAATCTGTGTCTGTTATTAATTCAAATTCGGTAAAATATCCTACTTTTCAGATTTACGAATAATAGATTGTTGATATCTAGTACATTACTCTTAATTGTGTCATCTTTCAATTAAGCTAATACAAATATGGGGTCACCGACCACTCTATAGAGATATGACGTCATCTTTATGACCTTGTTTTGAATCTACCGCTAACGATTATTTGGCCTATATATTTTTCAAGAATGTTTTTGGGGGTAAAACACGGATTGTTTTGAAGGCGGCATGACTTATGTAAACAAAAATATGTCACAATGAAATAAATAATGTGCATGGTGTGGGCACAAAGTGGTATTAAGAACTTCCCGCCAAATAAAAGAAAATATTGAATTCATATTGGATTAAACAAAAAAGATACCTATAACCGTTGAAGTAAAGTTAAAATTTACCATTAAATTCACATCACAACAAGAACCCTCCATTCCCGAATCGTGTTAAACGGTGCTCGGACGAAACAGGACATGGACCTTTCGGACATGGACATTTCGCTTTTTTTCAAGGCGGACGTTTCGGCCAATTTTGTTTATTAAAGGTATATTATGACACCTAGGACATTTCGGACTTTTTTTATGAAGTTTATATTGTGTTATCTAGGGCACTTTTGGCTGAGCTTGTGTATGTTTAAGCAAAAGCAAAAGAAGCCATACAAATATGATTAAAGTTTTAAAAGATAAAAATAACAGCCAAAAATGTAAAAAACAATAGATATAAGGTGATGATTGCTTCTGGTGTTTGCTCTATGGGTTTGTGCCATTTAATTAATTGATATTGATTATCTTTATCTGCTGTTGATTAGAAATAATTATCAGTTTCAGAAAAAATATTAGTTAGAATAATTAAATCATTCCTTTAATTATATCTAATTTTTAAATATCAAGTAGATTAAAAAGTATTAATTAAAATCACACAACATTTAAAATAATTAATTTCCATTTTAGTAAAAAAAATTTATTTCAAAGAATAAGCAAAATAATAAAAATAAATAAAAATAATTTCATTACATTAATATTACTAATTTTGTTGATAGATATTTAGATTATTTATTTGAAAATATTAAATTTGACCGAAACGTCCGATGTCCGAATTATCCTGGCCCGAGTATCCTAGGCCGAAATGTCCTTCTCCGAATTTCTAAGGCGAAACGTCATAGGCCGAAAGTTCCGTTGGCCGCAACGTCCAAGATTCTGTTGAACACCCTGTCGCAAGTCATTTTGAAAATGTATGCCAATGACATGCCACTTTTGATCTACGACTTTGTGGTTGTAGGACACCAAACACATCGATTGTGGCCCCAGCTACATGTATACACAAATGGCTGGCCTCCATAGATCGCGCATATTAAATTGTTGTTTGATACCTGATGAATGTTGATAAATAAAACACACCAACACTTTCTTATCTAGGGGTAATGTTTATAATATGTTTTGGAAAATTTCCCTAGAACTTTGACTTTAACACGCCAGTACGTATTATTAGCAGTTGAAAGAAGTGTTAGCATGTCACTTTCAGTAAATCCTACCAATTTGAACTTTAATCACGGTGTTTTTTCTGCATTATATTTATCATTTTCACCAGATAAAATTGTTTAAAATTGATGATTTCTTTAAAATTATTTAGAATTTAAGTAATGATAATTTAAAAAAAAGACATCAAGTTAAAATATAATTTCATATAATTTCTCCAATGAATCAACTCGTAAATCTAAGAATTTAATGTTTTTTAAATATGCAACTGTAAAGTAGAAATATTTATTCAAAACAATGCTTGGGATATTGCAATTGACAATTCGCCACACCCTTTAGTGAGGGCAACCCATCCTTAACTATTTTAAGTGTTCAATAAGGTTTTAGAATTTTGATGTTCAGTCTGTGGGAAAGCAATAATGAAATAATAATGAAACTTTATTTAATGAGGGTTAAACAGTTAGTTATAAAACCAATCTTCCCTGAGGCCCTAAATTTTCACAAAAAATAAAAACGAGCTGTGAATTTGTACAATATGCCAAGTAAAAATACAAGCAAAAATCACAAATATTTATCAGATAAATCAAATATCAAATATTAACAATAACAGTTGCTCATAGTTTGTATCAGATTGTCAGTAACTGAACATCCACTGTTTTCAATCATAAACAATCATTTATAATAATCATACCAATCATGTTGAAAATGTAAACAACAATTTTAAATTATGTTAATTTTTAACAGCTCTTTATTCTTTTTTTTTATTCTTTTTTGTGTCAAGCAACAGAGTATATTACAACATACATTGCAGTAATAAAATACAAATACATATTATAAAAAAACATATACTTATCCCACAGCATAAATATTTAGGAGAAAAAAACAAGATGATTTCATCGATCCAATTATTTTGAAGATTAATTTGGGAGTAGTACAATGTATGATTGTTACAGATGTTCGATAAATTTTTCCCATTTTTCTTCGAAAATATTTACCTTATCTTGAATTAAATGTGAAAATTTTATTAGTTGTAAACGCCTTTTTAGAAATGTTAAATATTATTTGAAACTTATATTCTTATTACAGTTGAGACTGATATAATATTTGACGAGTAAAATACAATAGTTAAGGGTAACATCACTTTCTAAAAATAGACCAAATATGACACAGTCTTTTGATAATAAAATTTTCTTGTTTAATATCCGTTCACACCAATCAGTTAACTGATGCCAAAAACTGAGGATTTGTGGACACTCATAATATTTATGTTTTAATGTTTCTACTGAGTTACAGTGATTACAAATAATTGTATCTACAATTCCAAATTTTTGAAGAAGATAGTTATGTGCCGCAACTCTATGTAAAATTTTGAACAGAAAAGTTGCAATCTACTCTCAATAGTGCACTTGAAAGGAAGACAGAAGATTTGTTCCAAATGTTCGGTACTGATAGTAGTTTTGAAACTCTCTTCCCATCTTTCTTTAGCTACAGGAACAGAAATGATTTGATCTACCAAAATAGAGTATACATATTTAGAGGTTGCTTTGGATAAAGGCAATTTCTGGTTATTGAAATTCAAAATAATTCTTAAATTTTTACTGTCCAAATGAAGTTGTTCCTGACTTAGTAAAGTTTTCCATTCTTTTGGAATTGCATGTCTAATAGAAAACATATCTAAAAATGTAATACTAGTACCGAAATTGTCATTGATAACTTCGTGTGAGAGAAACACGCTATTTTCATCTACAATATCGGTGATGAATTTTATACCACTATAGTACACTTGTTTGTAAAATATACATATTTTTTTTATCAATTCTAATATACGGATTAAACCAAAGAATTTCTTTTCTGACTTCTAAGGCCGATTTGGGTTTATAAGTATTCATAAAAAAGTTCCACGCTGAAAGCACATCTTTATAGAAATTTGGTATATTTAAAGCATCTATATCAAGTTCACATCTACTAAAGAATAAATCCCTCAGCTGAAAACGTTGAAAGAAAGATTTTGGTAATTCTTTCCATTTTGTGTTAGTGTCTGACATAAAACGTTTAACCCACATGACTCGAGTGACATAAAATTGAAAAGGAAGTTGGGGGATTTTAAACCACCGAATTTTGGGACTTCCTGAAGAACACAGTTCTTCACTTTTGGGAGTTTACCATCCCATTTGAAGTCGTCAATAATCTTTTGAAGTTTTAATATGTACTCATTTGGTACGTGAACTGAAGATACGACATATATCATTTTTGAAATGGCTCATGACTTTAAAATAACTATCTGTCCAATCAATGTTAAATTACAAATCTTCCACATTTTGAGCACATTTTGCATTTTTTCGATACAAATATCTAATCTAAATTAGAGTTCTTATTATCATCTTCATCAATGTTAAAAAATGGGACCCAAAGTTTTAAATTTTCTAGTCCACTTGATAGGTAAAGAACCATCCTTGTTAAATTTATTTCTGCCCATCCATGTTGCCTAGTTTACTTTCAAGCCAGAGCATTTCTCAAAATCCTTAAAAAATATTTAAAGCTAATTTTGCTGAATGTTCATCTTGGAAAAAACAAGTGGTGTCATCTGCTAATTGGGAAATTTTAAATTCGGAGCTGCCAACCTCAATACCAACTCTATTCTTATTTTTTCGGATTGTGATAGCAAGCAGTTCCGTGGCTAAAATAAATAGAAAGGGAGACAATGGGCAACCCTGTCGAACACCTCTTTCTATTTTAAATGAGTCTGAAGAGAAACCATTGTTGACTACAAAACTTGAAATATTACTGTATAAAATTTTGACCCATTTTCTTAATTTTTGTCCAAAATTGAAAAGTTCAAGTGCTTTATCTATAAATTTCTATTCAATGGTATCAAATGCCTTCTCAAAGTCGACTAGAAGAACAAGACCGGGAATATCTTTAAATTTTGTATATAAAATAATGTATGCTATCAATCTAAGAATTTCTCCAGTAAAACGGTCTTTAACATAGCCAGTTTGATCGGAGTCTATTAGATTAGGTAAAAAGGGTTTGAATCTTTCTGCTATAACTTTTGCCAGGAGTTTATAATAATAAATTCAATAAAGATATAGGTCGCCAGTTCGCTACGTTTGTTCTATCTTTGTTCTTTTTAGGAGTTAATGTTATCATTCCCCGACGTTGATCTACAGAAAGAGTGTTATTTTCAAAATAGTATTCAAAACTTTCTAAGACATATATCTTTATATTTTTCCAAAAGAATTTATAAAATTCTGCAGTTAATCCATCAGTACCAGGACTTTTACTATTTTTAATGTTTTTAAAACTTTCAGACATTCTGATTCTTATATCATACCCTCACACCGATCTCTTTCTGAAATCTCCATTCTGGGGATATATTCCGGTATGAAAAAATCTGTTTCCCCATGATAATTATCCACGTTTTCTTTCGACTTGTACAGGTTTTCGTAACATTTTCTTTGTTCTATTAAAACATCGTTATTAGAAGTTATTTCGTTTCCGTTGATAACTAACTTATTAATACATTTATTTTTATAATTTCTTTTTAGTATTTTGAATTTTGCTCATTATTCTCACAATGTTCCGCATGTGACCGTAAAATGGCACCCCGAGTCTGTTTGTCTATAATATTTTGCAGTTCGTCTTTGACTTGCTCTAGATCTTCTATCAAATTTTCGCTTACCTCCCCAGACTGACTTTCCGAGAGAGATTTCTCTAGGTCATTTAAACGTTTATTTAATTCCCTTTCCCTTTCTCCAGACTGCCTCTTTTTTTGCTTTGGAAATTTAATGGTCTCACCCCGTATTTCACACTTAATAGTATCCCACTTGATGTTTTTATTTTCTAGACCTCGGTATTTCCTTTTGCAGTCGTCGAGGAGTTTCTTGTTCAAATCTACATACATTTTATCCGTTAAAAGAAGGGCATTGAATTTGCAAAATCCTGGACCTCGATTAGTAAAATCGTTTCCGGAGATTGATATCATTATTCTACTATGGTCAGATTTAATAGGAGGTTCAATGGAAGTATGAGTGACAAATGGACTTAAAAAATCTGAAAAATCCAAAATTCCAATCTGCACTGAATAAGTGGATTTTTACGTCGCCATGTAAATGCAGTTTTATTTGGGTTCTGAATTCTCCAAATATCTAAAAACTGAAATTCTTCGATGAAATCTTTTAATTTTTTTGAATATCTTACAGGTAGACAAAATTGGGAACCACCTTTTTTTTTATCAATATCTGGGTTTAAAATAGTATTGAAATCTCCTCCTAAAATTAAACAGTTCTTTATTCATTTAATTGGTTAAGAAAGTCGGTTTTAAGCCTATCTTTAAATGCATTGATACTTGCAGCGCTACGAAATATGACTGGTAGGTTGTTAAATAAGAGTGGTCCAGAGTAACTAAACGACTTTTTTTTAAATTTCATTTTTGGGCTTTGGGGCACGAAGATCATCTTTAACAGCATTTCGTAGTTGATATTTTTTATTTTCTAAATATGACGGAGCCTCACCCTTCAGGCACTTAAATACAAGTAAACATTTATGATATTTAATTCTGTCTTCAATGCTCATCCAACCAAGTTTGTAAAATAAGGGCAGAGAATGTGCAAAGGGATCAGCATCTAAAATTAAACGGGCAGCTTTTTTGTAACTTGAGAAAGCGATTCAAATTATAATTACTACAGTTTCCCCAAATAACACAACAATAGTCAATTAGTGGTCAGATATACTCAGTGTAGAAGAGATTTCTAGCTTCAAGGTTTAGAAATTTCTTTATTCTAGATAACAGATAAATATTTGATGATATTTTTGAACAAATCAGATCTATCTGGTTGGTCCAATTGAGGTAAGGGTCAATGCTTACACACAGAAGCTTTTCACATGTGGAATGTTGTAGTAATTCGGAATTTAGTATAAGAGAAGGATTTTCCTCCTGGGATAAAAACTTTTGTCTGGTTCAGAAAACCATACATTTGGGTTTGTTACAATTTATAAACATGTTATTATTTTCACACTATTTTTCAAATTCAACTAAGTCTTCCTGTACTTTTTTTGTAAAATATTGATATCCTTCTCAGATGTATGCATAGTGGAATCATCCGCTTGGGGAACAACATATTGAATTGTTAATCTTCCAGATTGAATATTACCTATCTATACTTGGTGTGTCCTATTTTCCAAGTAGGAATTACAAAAATTTAATGAAGAAACACTGCAACTATACAACTCAAATTTTTGACATAGAATATCATGATCTCTACTACGTCAAATGTTTTTTTTTTTCAAATCTAATAGAACTGACATATTTAAATTCCCATTATCAATTTGCATTCATTTACAATGTTTATAAGGGTTGTTTGACAGGAGTGACCAGGTCTGAAACCTGACTGAGCAGGATGAAGAAGTTTGAAATTAATCAAATATTTATACATGTGTCTACATACGTGCTTTTCCACTAATTTCCACAAGGTTGAGAGAACAGAGATAGGTCTACAGTTTGCGGCAAGATGCCGTTCACCCGCCTTATAGATCAACTTATAGATCGGGGAGACTTTTGAATTTTTAAGAACAGATGAAAAGACACCACATTCCAGGTGAGCTGGCGCAATCACCTGGCTTCTGTCGACCGTAAACTTTTACATTTCAATCTTTTCCTCTAAGAAATTGGTCTAAGTGGGACAAAACCTTGGTGGAATGGTCCATGAGAGACCCCCTGCAAAATTGATGTCTAGCTTTCCCGACTTTCAACCAACGAGGCTACTGTAACTAAAAATAGAAAAAAGTTGAGATGAATTCCAAACATTTTCTATGAAGCTACATGGGAAAATCGAATCACACTTGACAGCAATAGTCCTTAGATGGTTCTCTTTCAAATTGTTATCCGATGGCGCGTATTGTGAACCAAAATGTCGGCCGGAGCCAAACTTAGTTTAACGTTGGAGCCTATGAGAAAATCTGTTTGTCTGAAACCACTGGCCAATTGGAACTAGACCTGACAACAATCATCCTTATATGGTCCCCTTAGGAATGTGCCGATAACGTATACTCTCAAACTTACGGGCCTCGATGGCTGAGTGGTCGAGGTAGTTCGTCATGACTTCTAATGATCACTAGCCTGTCAACGCTGAGGTTGTGAGTTCGAATCTCACCTGTGGCGGGCTGTGTTCGACTCCGATCTTAATTGACACGGATTGCAAATTTTCCTATCGAAGGTCGGTGGTTCTCTCCGGGTACTTCGGCTTCCTCCACCAATAAAAACTGGACGCCGCGAAATAGCCAAATGTGCTGAAAACGACGTAAAATCCCAGATAACAAACTGACAAACATTAAACAGCTTAATTTAGCATTGGACCCTATAGGAAAATGTATTTCAAAATATTCTTATCTGAAATAACTTTTCCAAATGGAACAAAAGTTGGCAGCAATGGTCCTCATATGGTCTTTTCTTTAAGAAACATGTCCCAACACCGCAACTGTCAACCAAGTTGTCTGCAACAATCGATCTTAAAAATCTATTTGAAACCACTATGACGGTTGGATCAAAAATTTGCAGCAATGATCCTGCGATGGTTTTTCAATAACCTAGACTGTCAACTAAGTTCGTAGCCACATCCGAACTTAATTTATCTTGTCTGAAACCACTGAGCCAATTGTACACAAGGTTGTAGAATAGTCCTTTATGTGGTCCTCTTCCAAAACGGTTTTTGATAAAATGAAATGCTAACCAAGAAAGCCACTACAACATATCTTCTTTTAACTTATAGGAATAAAACGTATCACAAAATACCGAAATAAATTTGATGAGCTGTATGGCCATTTTGTTGACCGACAACTCATCAGCAGTGCTCAAGATCAAAGTGTTGGAAAACCGGTTAAAGATATAATTATGAATTCATTAAGGAAAATTCACTTCAACACCGTCTTGTCTTAAACAAACGAGACAATTAGAACACCCCACAGGGAAAGTATTGCCATTCAGAAATTTCTAATAAACCAGACTGTCAACCGTTCCCTTTTTTATAATTGTGTCTGATGAAGCTGACATTTACCAAGATGAACTCCTCACCTAAACTGACGTAAAAATATGGCCCATGAAGACAGTTAACCTAAAAAGCAACCCCGAAATTACTGAGCAAAGGAAACTGAACGTTGCAGAAATGTTGGTGATTCAATAGAAAACACATTGTCCATTGATCCTAATCACCAATCAAGCGACATTTCAGTTTATGCTTATATGGCCGATGATTGGCAAATAGAATCCAGGTGAGCGATACAGTCTAGTTGATGACTGTAGTTTCTTTACAGTTTTGTCACACACTGTAGGTAAATATGCAATAAGATTTTAAAAGTTTGACAAACTTGGAGCCAACAAAGATCGTATTTCGAAAATCGGTAATTGAAGCTTCTAATCTATACTCTTTTAGTTATAAATTCATTTTATTTCTTCACAGAATGAGTGCATAAAATCTGTAAATGGGCAATGAAGTTTATATTTTTGACTGTGCGTACATGTTAATAATACTTGCAGGGTAGTCGGAGGATGCCGGGATCATTGCGGATTCCGACAGTAGCTTTCAGCTAAAAGTGACAGTATCAGACCAATAGCTAGTTTTACAGTGAAAACGAGAACATCCTGACCTGGCCATCTATATAATGTACTATCCGACCAATTTTAGCAGTTCTAACAAGCGGTCACCTTGTTGGGAATCATACTAAATTGACAGTATTTTAAATTCACTAGAGTGTCGGAATGTATAAGGGGGAGGTTTGGGTACCCGTAAAACCGTATCAATTCAGACTACACTGACTCTATATGGTGTTTATGTTTGTGTTTTGTGATCTTTTGCTATTTTGTGTCCAGTTTCTGCCTGTTGGATGGTGTTGATTGATTGATTGATATGTCATTGTTGCCATTTCCTGTTATCTTTTTTTTTATCATTTATCATTATCAGGTTTTGATAAAAATATTACTGCACAGAGGTCATGATTTGGATGATGTATGTGATATGTTTGCGTCAAACTTGAATTAAAAGAAACTTATAACAGTTAGATAATAACTATTGTTTCTTTGCATTTATCGTTGCGATACCAAGTCTTAAAATCAAAATGATGTATTTTGGTAGTTGTATTTTTCATTGTATTCAAAACTTTACAAATTTTACAAAAACGGGTGGGGCTGATTGATACGATATCTGTGTTTAGTTTTCAAATAATTTGTATATTCACTTTCATTTGAACCTATAGTAGTGTTTTAGCCAGCTGTTGAACTGAGGCATAATTTTTTACATTATAAATGAGTTCTCTGGAAACAAGCTATTGAAATTTGGAGCTCCTCTGTAAACATCTATTGTATCATGGTTGTCACTATATCCATTTGTTAGTTTTTCTGTTACATAATCGGTGCATATAGTGTTTTCAAGTGCTGAATAAAATTTATAAAATTTAGATAGCAGATAGTGACACTGTTGATTTGTGCCATATCTACACAATATTTTGTTTTGTTCGTATTTCCCATAAATGTCAATGTCTATGTACTTTTGTAATTTTTTCACATAAAGAAATCGATTTGAAGTTGTATTTATATTTTCCCATATTCAGTTAATAAAGAATAAATAAAGATTTCATATCCATTTCAGTTAAAAACAAAAACAAACTATAACCGAACATGTCATTATTAGAAATACACAAATTGATTACTCATTAAAAAGAGGAAAAAATAAAAAAGGAAACAATAAGATTAATCTGTACCTTATGAGATACATAAATACCCTGTACAAAACATTACTGTAAAGTACTACAGACGATCTACAATGTGTCAATAATAACATGCCTGACACACTGTACCCGTAGTACAAATGAACTACAATGTGTAAATGAAAACATGCGAGACACACTGTAACGGTACTACAGATGAACTACAATGTGTCAACAACAACATATCCGACACAATGTACCGGTAATACAGATCAACTACAATTTGTCAAAAACATCATGTAAGACACACTGCACCGGTACTACAGATGAACTACAATGTGCCAATGAAAACATGTCAGCCACACATTACCTGTACTACAGATGAACTACAATGTGCCAATAACAACATGTAAGACACACTGTACCGGAACTACAGATGAACTACAATGTGTCAATGAAAACATGCGAGAAACACTGTACCGGTACTACAGATGACCTACAATGTGTCAATGACAACATGCGAGACACACAGTAACGGTAGTGCAAATGAACTACAATGTGTCAATATCAACATGCTAGTCAAACTGTACTAGAACTACAAATGAACTACAATGTGACAATGACAACATGCCAGAAACACTGTAACGGAACTACAGATGATCTACAATGTGTCAATAACAATATGCCAGTTACACTGTACCGGTACTACAGATGAACTACAATGGGTCAATGACATCATACCAGGCAGACTGTACCGGTACTACAAATGAACTACAATGTGTCAGTGACAACATGCCAGACACAATGTAACGGTACTAAAGATGAACTACAATGTGTCTATAAAAACAAGCAAGACACACTTAACGGTACTACAGATGAGCTGCAATTTGTAAATGACAACATCTAAGACACACTGTACCGATACTACAGATGAATTACATAATGTCAATGACAACATGTAAAACAAAGTTTACCGGTACTACAGAGGATCTACAATGTGTCAATATCAACATTCCAAACATACTGTATCGGTACTACAGATGAACTACAATGTGTCGATGACAACATGCCAGAAACACTGTACAAATACTACATATGAACTGCATTCCGTCAATGACAACATGCAAGTCACACTGTAACGGTACTACAGATGAACCCAACATGTCAATGACAACATGTAAGACACACTGTACTGGTACTACAGATGAATTACATAATATCAATGACAACATGTAAGACACAGCTTACCGGTATTACCGATGATCTACAATGTGTCAATATCAACATTCCAGACACACTGTACCGGTACTACAGATGAACTACAATGTGTCAATGGCAACATGCTAGTCACACTGTACCGATGCTACAAATGAACTACAACGTGTCAATGACAACATGTAAGACCCACTGTAACGGAACTACAGATAATTACAATGTTTCAGAGACAGCATGTAACAAAGTTTACCGCAACTACAGATGATATACAATGTGTCAATATCAACATTCCAGACACACTGTACTGGTACTACAGATGAACTACAATGCGTCGATGACAGCATGCTAGTCACACTGTACCGGTACAACAGATGAATCACAATGTGTCAATAACAACATGTACTACAGATGAACTACAATGTGTCAATGACAACAGGCTAATGTACCGGTACTACAAATGAACTACAATGTGTCAATGGCAATATGCCAGACACAATGTACTTGTACTACATATGAACAATAATGTGTTAATGACATGTAAGACACTGTGCGGGTATTACAGATGAACTAAAATGTATCAATGACAACATTCAAGTCACACTGTACCGGTACTACAAATGAACTACAATGTGTCAATGACAGCTTGTAAGACCCACTGTAACGGTACTACAGATGAACTAAAATGTGTCAAAGACAACAGGCCAGACACAATGTACCGGTACTACAGATGATCTACAATGTGTCAATAACAACATGCCAGACAGTCCAACTGTATAGGTATTACAAATAAAATACATTGTGTCAATGACAACATGCAAGATACTGTAATGATACTACAGATGATCTACAATGTGTCAATGACAACAGGCTAGTCACACTGTACTGGTAATACAAATGAACTACAATTTGTCAATGAAAACATGTAAGACAGACAGTATCGGTACCACATATGAACTACATTCCGTCAATGACAACATGCATGTCACACTGTAAAGGTACTACAGACAAACCGCAATATGTCAATGACAACATGTAAGACACACTGTACCGGTACTAAAGATGAATTACATAATGTAAATGACAACATGTAAGACACAGTTTACCGGTATTACGGATGATCTGCAATGTGTCAATATCAGCAATCCAGACACACTGTACCGGTACTACAAATGAACTACAATGTGTCAATGGCAACATGTAAGACCCACTGTAACGGTATTACAGATGAACTACAATGTGTCAACGACAACAGACCAGACACACTGTACCGGTACTACAGATGAACTACAATGTGTCAATAACAACATGCCAGACACACTGTACCGGTACTACAAGTAAACTACAATGTGTCAATGACTACATGGGAGACACACTGTACCGGTACTAAGGATGATTTACAATGTGTATATGACATCATGCGAAACACACTGTAACAGTACGACAGATTAACCCCAATGTGTCAATAAGAACAGCCAGACACACTGTACTGGTACTAGAGATGAGCTACAATGTGTCAATGACAACATTCCAGACACACTCTACCGGTACTACAGATGAACTAAAATGTGTCAAAGACAACATGCTAGTCACATTGTACCGGTACTACAAATGAACTACAATGTTTCAATGACTATATGCGAGACACATTGTACCAGGACAAAAGATGACCTACAATGCGTCAATGACAACATGCCAGACACACTTTATCGGTTCTACAGATGAACCATAATATATAAATGACAACATGTAATACACTGTATCGGTACTACAGATGAACTACAATGTGTCAATGACAACATGCTAGACACACTGTACCGGTACTACAAATGAACTACAATGTGTCAATGACAACATGTACGACCCACTGTAACGGTATTACAGATGAACTACAATGTGTCAACGACAACATGCCAGACAATCAAACTGTATCAGTCCTACATATGAAATACATTGTGTCAATGACAACATGGCAGACACTGTAACGATACTACAGATGATCTACAATGTGTCCATGACAAAATGCCAGACACACTGTACCGGTACTATAAATGAACTACAATGTGTCAATGACAACATTCCAGACGCACTCTACCGGTACTACAGATGAACTTAATTGTGTCAATGACAACATGCTAGTCACACTGTACCGGTACTACAGATGAACTAAAATGTTTCAATGACAACATGCTAGTCACACTGTACCGGTACTACAGATGAACTAAAATGTTTCAATGACAACATGATAGTCACACTGTACCGGTACTACAAATGAACTACAATGCGTCAATGACAACATGCGAGACACACTGTATCGGTTCTACAGATGAACCAAAATATATAAATGACAACATGAAATACACTGTATCGGTACTACAGATGAACTACAATGTGTCAATGACAACATGCTAGACACACTGTACCGGTACTACAAATGAACTACAATGTGTCAATGACAACATGTAAAACACACAATACCGGTACTACAGATGATCTACAATGTATCAATGACAACATGCCAGACAAACTCTACTGTACTACAAATAAACTACAATGTCTCAATGACAACAGGCTAGTCACACTGTGATGGTACTACAAATGGACTACAATGTGTGAATGACAGCATGTAAGACACACTGTACCGGTACTACAGATGAACTACAATGTGTCTATGAAAACATGCCAGACACACTGTACATGTACTACAGATGAACTACAATTTGTCAATGACAACAGGCTAGTCACACTGTACTGGTATTACAAATGAACTACAATGTGTCAATGACAACGCCCAGACACACTGTACATGTACAACATATGAACAATAATGTATAAATGACATGGAAGACACTGTGCCGGTATTACAGATGAACTAAAATGTATCAATGACAACATGTATGACACACTATACCGGTACTACAGATGAACTACAATGTGTCAATAACAACATTCAAGTCAAACTGTACCGGTACTACAAATGAACTACAATGTGTCAATGACAGCTTGTAAGACCCACTGTAACGGTACTACAGATGAACTACAATGTGTCAACGACAACATGCCAGACAATCAAACTGTATCAGTCCTACATATGAAATACATTGTGTCAATGACAACATGGCAGACACTGTAACGATACTACAGATGATCTACAATGTGTCCATGACAACATGCCAGACACACTGTACCGGTACTATAAATGAACTACAATGTGTCAATGACTACATGGGAGACACACTGTACCGGTACTAAGGATGATTTACAATGTGTCAATGACATCATGCGAAACACACTGTAACAGTACGACAGATGAACTCCAATGTATCAATAAGAACTGCCAGACACACTGTACCGGTACTAGAGATGAGCTACAATGTGTCAATGACAACATTCCAGACGCACTCTACCGGTAATACAGATGAACTTAATTGTGTCAATGACAACATGCTAGTCACACTGTACCGGTACTACAGATGAACTAAAATGTTTCAATGACAACATGCTAGTCACACTGTACCGGTACTACAGATGAACTAAAATGTTTCAATGACATGATAGTCACACTGTACCGGTACTACAAATGAACTACAATGCGTCAATGACAACATGCGAGACACACTGTATCGGTTCTACAGATGAACCAAAATATATAAATGACAACATGAAATACACTGTATCGGTACTACAGATGAACTACAATGTGTCAATGACAACATGCTAGACACACTGTACCGGTACTACAAATGAACTACAATGTGTCAATGACAACATGTAAAACACACAATACCGGTACTACAGATGATCTACAATGTATCAATGACAACATGCCAGACAAACTCTATCTGTACTACAAATAAACTACAATGTCTCAATGACAACATGCTAGTCACACTGTGATGGTACTAAAATTGACTACAATGTGTCAATGACAGCATGTATGACACACTACCCGTACTACAGATGAACTACAATGTGTCTATGAAAACATGCCAGACACACTGTACATGTACTACAGATGAACTACAATGTGTCAATGACAACAGGCTAGTCTCACTGTACAGGTATTACAAATGAACTACAATGTGTCAATGGCAACCCGCCAGACACACTGTACCTGTACAACATATGAACAATAATGTATAAATAACATGGAAAACACTATGCCGGTATTACAGATGAACTAAAATGTATCAATGACAACATGTATGACACACTGTACCGGTACTACAGATGAACTACAATGTGTCAATAACAACATTCAAGTCACACCGTACCGGTACTACAAATGAACTACAATGTGTCAATGACAACTTGTAAGACCCACTTTAACGGTACTACAGATGAACTGCAATGTGTCAACGACAACAGGCCAGATACAATGTACCGGTACTACAGATGAACTACAATGTGTCAATAACAACATGCCAGACAGTCCAACTGAATAGGTACTACAAATGAAATACATTGTGTCAATGACAACATGCCAAAAACTGTAACCATACTACAGATGATCTACAGTGTGTCAATGACAACAGGCTAGTCACACTGTACTGGTACTACAAATGAACTACAATGTGTCAATGAAAATATGTAAGACAGACTGTATTTGTACCACATATGAACTACATTCCGTCAATGACAACATGCAAGTCACACAGTAACGGTACTATAGATGAACCCCAATATGTCAATGACAACATGTAAGACACACTGTACAAGTACTACAGATGAATTACACAATGTCAATGACAACATTGAAGACACAGTTTACCGGTATTACGGATGATCTACAATGTGTCAATATCAGTAATCCAGACACACTGTACCGGTACTACAAATGAACTACAATGTGTCAATGACAACATGTAAGACCCACTGTAACGGTATTAAAGATCAACTACAATGTGTACAACAGACCAGACACACTGTACCGGTACTACAGATGAACTACAATGTGTCAATAACAACATGTCAGACAAACAAACTGTATCAGTCCTACATATGAACTACATTGTGTCAACATGGCCGACACTGTAACGATACTACAGATGATCTACAAGTGAACTACAATGTGTCAATGACAGCATGTAAGACACACTGTACCGGTACTACAGATGAACTACAATGTGTCTATGAAAACATGCCAGACACACTGTAAATGTACTACAGATGAACTACAATGTGTCTATGAAAACATGCCAGACACACTGTAAATGTACTACAGATAAACTACAATGTGTCAATGACAACAGGCTAGTCACACTGTACTGGTACTACAAATGGACTATAATGTGTCAATGACAATATGTAAGACACATTGTACAGGTACTACAGATGAACTAAAATGTGTCAATGACAACAGGCCAGACAAACTTTAAGCCGAATTTTCAGTAAAACCATATGTAATCGAGCGTTATAACTAAATCATATAAAAATGCATATTTATCTGTTTTAATATAACATTTTGAATTTTGTAAACATTTTTGAATGTATGGCGTTCCTATATAATTTAAATTTTATCTTGAATATGTTTAACTGCACAAGACCTACTTTAATTGATTGACAGGCGGAATACATCAAAGCTGTAACATCACAAAATAATCGAGAAAACAATTTTCATCTCACATGAACAATATTAAATAGGCGTCTGTCCGGAAACGAAGTAATCCAAATTACAAAATGTTGGACAATAATACCACACCGTTCGTTTGCTTGATCACAAAAGCTTGATATCAATGTATATCAGTATCAGGTACTGATGATTTTCTTCGCTAGGTAAATTATGTGTCTCAGTTTTAAAAAGTGAAGTCTTCAATAATTCAAATCTCGTCTATTTACATAAAAAATCATTGAATGTTGTTTGGTTTTAAATCAGCTGTAATGGACAAAACAGAAAATAATTTTCAAAATCCAATCCAGTGTTTATAATAATGATCCATAAAATCCTTGCTGAAAGATTTTCGATACCGTCCACCTTCTGCAGCTGGCCATTTATAATATGTAACATTTCCTCCCGTTAACCAACCAGCCCACCAACTAAAACAACCCAAGGTTGATATAAACTGATCTGATGAAGCTAGAACAGCAAGATCAATAGGAGCTGTGTTGTTTTCTAGGTATTCAACCCTTATATTGGTTGGCATATTTTCCTTAGTCCAATCCATTCCATTTGATGCAGCAATGAATAACAAGTTTTTATATCTCGCCTTATACCATTCAACTGCTTTTTTCAGATATTCCTTTGTAGCCATTATAAAACCACCAGCCTTGTCCTTTACACTAAGACGTGCTAAGTCGCCCCGCCTCACATGTATACCAATCAACGTTATATGATTTCTGTTCAAAATATTGTGTTTATATAAAATATTTTTCATTATTGCATCAGCTTTTGATTGAATTTCTTTACGAAAAGTAAACTGTTTCTTGACATCAACTTTATATTTATCAAAATAAAGATATGATTGCAAATACGTCCGCAAACTCACAGACGATGTAGGTTCAAATTCTAATAATTGTTTGTCGAACGACGCAGGCTTCCTTTCCCGAAATACCCTTATTTTGCCTGATTTACAGTTTGATCCTTTCCGACTTACGTCAACAGAAAGGTTAAACACTCGCCAGAGTTCGTTATTTTTGTCCAATTCAACTGTCATTGCCTTTTCCAGTGCTATACCATATGAAGACGCAAATGTAAACATTTTATTTCCTAACCGACCAGAAAACTGAGGACATATTGAGTACTTTGGCTTATGCTTTACTCCGAATGTTTTGTTTGGATTGAACGGTTGAATGATAATATTAGTATTTTGTTCCTGCAGAAACGGTGCAAATACTGTATTAATTAAGACCACTGAAAGTCCCATGAGAGTTGTAAAGATAGAAATACCTGGAAAAAAGTATTCATGTAGATTTATTGTTCTGTATTAATCTTCAAAGATTTAAAATTTCCTATAAGACAAATTAAAATTAAATCACAAGAACATACTAGTCCGATATACATCTTGATCCGGTTGTTCAACTCTTTTTACCGGTGAATTGAATTTCAATACGACTTAACCTTAGTGCAGATGGTAAATAGTCTAGTTTATAATTATATGTAGAGCATGTTTCGTATATAAAATATGCAAAGTTGTAGGTTAATGAAATTATGATCGTTCAATTCCAAAAACGAAAGAACAAAGATAATCCAAATCGATTAAATAATATGTAATTTCCTGGCAATTTAGTCGTCATTAAATAAATTGCTATACAGAAACAATTATTTGACTTATTACGTTTTATTTGTATTTAGTTCTGTTCGGCTTTTCTCTTTTTTACGTTTTAGTCTTTCGTTGCCCTTGTAACGGCAGTTAATTCAGTTTATATTCCTAGTAAATATAATTCAGAAAAAGCATGTCAAAATAGAGGGTACATGATGCGCTTGAAGGAATAATCAGATTTTAACAGTACATTAAACCGGGTTTAAACATACTACCCTAAAATCAAGTGTCAAAGTCCGCTCTTTTTAAAGTATTCAACACTGAGAGTTTAATCCGAAAGAAAAAATATTGTTTTGGATGCTCACATGAAGATGGATGAATAATGGGAAAACGTTGACAAATAACAATGTCAATACTTTTATTTTCAGCGACAAATTCAGCAGATGTCGGTATGAACAATCCGGAATTCACAATAGCAAGGTTGAAAGCAGACCTAGGATATAGGTTTTAGAGGCAGTGTACGATGGTTCTTTCTGTAATTTTAATACGAAAATAAATTCTATAATGACAAGTTGGTGCATGTGAGCATTGAGATTGTGGTGTTGATTATTTTGCCGTCCTTCTTGTAATCATTCGCCAAGTCACCCAAGTTATTTCCGTTGTAATTATCTATAAGTCTTACCTGATCTCCCGTCACGTGTAAACTATCGGTGTCCGTGTAATAAAAGTCCTATTCCACTCATTTATTGGGACTTAAGTTCATTATGTGGTCGTATATGATTTTATGACTGTGGGCAAGGACGAAAGCACCTAGATGCGATGGTTTACTAATTTTATTTACAGAATCTATCTCGGATCTGAGATATCCGGATATATGCCAGTCGCCTTCCGGCGCAGAATCTAGAGACCAGCACCAGATCGGTGACCTCATGCTTGTGGTGAAAATTCCGATAATCGTTTTCGTCCTTGATGATCAGTATATGATTATATGTCGGTCTTTGGATCATCTTCCCGTATAATCCGTTCATCAGCAGTTTTGCTAACGTTTACTGACCGCTTACCGTTTGGCTACTCTTCTTGCGTCCGAAGAACTTCGGTATATAAAAAGAGAAGACCTTACTCGTCTCTTCTCAATAGTACCCCTCGATTATTTCCACTTCGTATCCGTATTTCGTCATCTGCTCGATATCGGTTGAAGTATATCAGCCCTCCGAATCTTCTAGGTCCCACTTCGTGAAACCCTTCGTATTTTTTCTTGCCACGACGGGGTGCAACAGGGTTTTATTTGTTTTATATCTGAATTTATAAACTCCTATGTTACCCTTCATTGTGTTACCCCTCGTGTAATTTCGTCACGCGACCGGGAACTCGTTCAACATGGAAGTAGGATAAAGGGACACGACGTCGACATTTAATAAGTAGTCGTGAATAACATCGTACTTCACTTCCCTCTTCATCACAACATCGTATTGAATGGACACGAACTCGGTCTTTCTCCTGTAGCACGGACCACCGTATATATTCTTCTTGATGTTTTATTTTTATATTTCCGTAGATTTCGATAGATCCACCAGAACTCCTGAGGGGATATAATCGCGCCATATGTCAAACCCTATCGAACTGGTGGAAATAAAATTACTGGTGTCCCTACTAAAGTTCTTCAAACACTGTTCGTTCAGCTGATTTATAACTCTTGCAAACCGAGAATATCAGACTTGAGGTATCGGAGGCACTCTTCCCTCGTATCGGGTGTCATATTTTCCCATCTACAGGCTTTATTGCTGTGATCGAAAATTCCCTTGAAATCGTAGAGTGCTTAGGACAAAGAATGTCCAAGGTGCCGTATCAAATCAAAGCACTGGAATTCTTTTTGTAAAGCTATTATACTCCCGTTATTCATAATAATTTTCTCGGGAACCAACCATAGTCTATTCATACTCTTGAGTAAATTGTAGTGATCAAAGTTACTCCGTTTTATGCGTTAACGATGAGATTCTCTTCGTCAATTTGTATTGAATAGAGAACGAAGTCATCGACACACTTGTCACCGGCAAAATGTTTAAAAACCCCCTCTTCTCCCACAAATCCCAGGACGTGCGGCGTGTGTACTTCGTAACCGTCTACAGTTCTACGGTAAGTCTCTATATCATATTGAATCACGTTGTGGTTAATATAATTGATCTTCTTCGTCCTTCTGATCAAATGCTAGCCTTTCCCTGTATTATCGATTGATAATATCCAACCCTATCATCTTTACAATTGTGCTCTGTTTTATATTTCTTTCCACAACGAGGACAGACGATCTGAGAAGTGTGCTTTTGACCCTGGAAATAAATCTCATCATAGCAATCGCACTTCATTTATTTTGAGGTGTAATGTCCCTCTACCGGCTCTATATTAGTGTGGCATCCCCTGTCTTGTGTTCTTTTGTTTCGGCACAATATAGACCGACGGGGATATTATTCCGTTCTATTATCTCCCACGCTATTGGGAACGGAATCGGTGTTCTAGGCGCTAGATTGTAATGCCGCCTTATCGAATCGCACAATGTAACTGTGGGATCAAAACCCTGTAATACTTTCTCTAGACATCGGAAGAAACAATTGTTATTGGGCGAATTCAGCTATTTTCTTTTTACCACATTTGATAGTTTTTCTGACTTTTCTCTGGGCCTACACCCACCGTCTGGAGGCCACACTACTTTAATTCCTATCTCTTTTATCTCGTACACCTAGTCCTCGTTCGGTTGAAGATGGATATTCGTGTAACTTTGATAAAGGTCAACAAATCCCTAATGAGAAACGAGTTCATACTCTTGGTTATATTGTATCTAATGCTCGGCGTACTACCGCGATAAACAAAAGTCACGTGAGCATCAGCTACATCGGTAAAACCATCTGCAACCAAGTGATCTAGTCTGTCTCTTATCAAGAGCGACATTGTCTCCGCTTCGTCGCTCGTTAGACAACTCTGTTCACCTTGGGGATTACTGACTCTGTACGACCTAATCCCGCACTGATCTTGGTAGTACATCTTTTGTACCTTTTGTCTTATTTTCTATTTTAAAATTGGACTCAGTTATTGTTGCCGCTGCACGCGTACAATGCTCATTAGATCTAAAGTGATACTTTTTTGCTGTCACAAAAAGAAGTTTATTACAAATTTCATAATAGAACTTGTGAGAATGGTGGTACTTCTTTGAGGCTTCTCTGTTGTTAGCACGTATTTTCTCTCACCTGTTTGGTATAACATTGTTATCCTTATCTTTTGTATTACTTGTTACCATTTATAATAATTTTACCCTTCTTTGAATACTTTGCTGAGTGATCCGCAGGGTGCCCTTGCCCAGTAACCTACCGATTTTTGTCGCAGAATAATACTTTTTTATCCCCTTGATTAACCCACCTGGTTTTGGAGCCTCCGAAATGAGTGTTGGGATTGCCGTGGTTATAGGGGGCGTCGTGGGTGATAGGTTTCTGCCACTTATTGTCCCACCTTTTCGCCTAGTTTTTTTACTCCAGGTGTTTAATGCTACGGTCTCTGATTTTTTATTGTCTCTTTTGCTATTTGTTTTACGGTCTGCTTGGCTGCAGCACTGAAAATTCTTTTGAATAGACCGGCACCATGTTGCGCATTCTGTTCTTCCCTCGTTATAGAGTCAACATATATATATTCCCAACTCCTTATTGTACAATCTCATTTTTTTACTCTTTATATTTCTCTGAAAATAAAAGTAAAGCTAATATCAACACCATTTACACCTTTATTTCTCTCATTGACATCACTCACCCAAACGCGGATAGAATTCATTCTCGTCTTATTTACTATCGAATATCCTATATGGTACGGTTCTCGTTCAAATGGATAACTTCTAGACGAATTTGAAGTACTAAATTCGTAGATCACGTCACCGAACTTCTCATCTACAATAGAATCTGTGATCAGATCACAATGTATGTAAATAGAGTCAATCCCATTAGTGATATTAGGTAATGTACTACCATACTCTGTCTTCGTCACTAGTTTTTTGTCAAACCCAATTAAATCAGCAAAGTTGCCTTCTCTCCGATCCAGTTGAGTATTGGCGTTTAGTTAGATTAGTACTTTCAAAGCTCGTTAAATCAAAGTTTAACTTAATTGGACTATCTTCGATTTGATCATTTACCGACAGGTACTTAGCTATATATGTGGATATGTCCTCGTAACTATAACTTCCGTTGGCGAATATTACTTCATCAAATGTACTTCCAGAGTCAACACTGTATTTGATTTTCTTATTATTATAGGACTCAGATATATTATACCAACTGTACGACATAGTATTTACCTGAGATAGAGCAAGTTCGTATTGTTTATTCTTATCTAGCACGAGCGGTTCTTCAAACTGAGTCACAAATTAGAGGGGTATTATCTCCCCTCGTTTATCTTGCAGCATAACTAGACAATGTAAGTTTCTGTTCTGTTTATTACTCAAAATAGTTTCTATATAGTGACTCCTGTTGCTCTTCTGTTATCTCCCGATTCTGCAGAAGAGTATCTATAATAGAAATTCCTTCATTCAATAGATCAACACTAGTTCCAATCGATTTAAAAGACTATCAGTATTATTGCACAACATATGTTTGTATTTACCGCTTGTCTTTACTAGTAGATGTGACGAAAGGGAGACCCGATTTCTAAATTCCCTCTTTATTGAATCTAAGTACCACTTTTGCGCGTTGTACATCCTTGTCATTAGATCGTTAAATTCAACTACATGTTCATCTAATACCAGATTTCCCGTCTTGTCTAGTCCATTCAACTTATAATATTTACGGAGGTGATCCAAATTCCATACTAGATCAGAAAAGGCACCAGAAGTATCGATCTTGTAAGACCTTTTCGACGATAAACCTTTCCCAGTTTTACCATGCAATTTCTGATGGTACCTCATATTTTTCTTTATCATTTCGTCAAAGAGAGATGGGTCTTTAGCTACCTTTTTTCTAAGCTCTCTATTATAGTTGTGGGCGTATTTAATTTTATCTTCAATATCTAAGGATGTATCGACTTCATGTCGAAGTTCAGCATCACGATCTGCGAGATTCATTCCAGTCGAACCATTTCAACGGCTTTTAATCATTCTGCTCCCTCCACTTCCTCTTCCTCCTCAGTTCACTCTATTTGCGGTAGTGCGTCTACCTGTATTGCTAAGGGTTGATATACGGGTACTAATTGATTGGCAGCTAGTTTAGGTGACTCCGGCATTTTTTCTATCGCCGTTGTTATCTGATTGTACATTTTTTCTTATTTTTTTTTTGCTCCTTCCTTAATCTAAACTCGTTTACTATTTTTCCTGCTTTCGATTTTTTAAAGCCCTCTCTTTCAATTCGTCGATCATTATTTTTCTTTTCTTCATAAAAAAGTTATAAAACTGGGTATCTTTATCAAAATATCTCAGATAGGGTCTTTAACTCCAGTAGAGCAAGCAGAAACTAATTTTAATGTAGTTCTAAGTAAATATGTAAGAAAAGCGCAATTAGATAAAACAAGCAGAGAGTCCTGACGCAGTGGGAAAGATCTGGACATGAGTGGTAATAAAATCAAAAACATTGCAGCCGGCACCGGTGGAGATCATGTTGCTACAATGAAACAGATTGCTGATACTTTCTTTCCTGCAAGATCACAAACAGATTTGGATATGACCAAGAGATACATTAGGGAATTGGAGACTGATTTGAACGACCCAACATCTGCAGTTAGCAAAACGTCATTGCAACAGAAAAAAGATATACAGAAACGGGACTTTTTATCTGCAGACACGGAGATAAGAAAGGAGTTGGGTGATAAAGAGAAAAAATTGAGGAAGGAATTGACAGACATTGAGACCAAATTAAGACATGATTTGTCTAGCAAGTCTTTTGTTAATGGAAACGAGACGGAATTGGTGAAAGACTTGCATAATCATTATCTAAGACCAATACATCTCTCACAGTTTGAGCAAAAATTGGATGCTAAACTCAGCGCACTACCACAGTCTGGAGGATCTACTGGCGGGTCTTCTGCAGATGTATACCCCACGAGTGAAATTGACGCCAACTTTGATGCGCTACCAGAAAACGATGTGTATACCAAGAGTGAAATGGATGCAAGATTGCAGTCTGACTTGTATACCAAGAATAAGGTGGATACAAAAATTCATGACTTCATTAATGACGATGAATACAAGAGAGGACTAAGAAAATTTGTCGAAAAACGCATCATTTCTCGCTACGATCAAACCCGAGTGGAATTACGCAAGAAATACGAAAGTCAGGTGGTTTTGGGGCGATGTGTATAATAATGATAATATTGAAGAGGATTATGATAATTGGACATTAACTTTAAAACCGACTGATAAGGATGAATACATTTATTTATTGGATATACATCTGTTTTTCGTAAAGTAGAAAGGGGTGCCACGCCTACACGATTCATGATTAGATTAGATATAAATCAGTTAGGCGCCTCAAAAGTAATATCTCTTCAAAACTAAAAAAAAAATGATGTCAGGTTTGTGATGACGCTGTTCCATAGAATAAAAAATAATGCGACTTGTTCATGGAGTTTTGAATATGATGGGTTTCTGGGAGTTTTTAGTGATGTTATAAAACTAGCTGAAAAGAGTGAGATAGCAGTGGTAGAATTAAAAATACCGACCCGCTACTTGTACCGGTTTATACAAGGTATTAGAAAAGAAATCCAGTATTTTTTCCAGGATTAGGGTTCCGAAATAATCCTTTAAAACAAAAATATTGGTTCTTCAATCGACGCCAACGGAAAATATGAAATTAGGTTAATTGATGAGCAAGATATTATAGGACTCTTTCAGAAAAAAAAAAAAAACACTGCTAGTATTTACATTGATGTAAAAGTTCATCGTGTTTCATGGAGTGTGATACTTGGAACGATTTTGGAAGCGAGATGGCAAACTATTTTGCCCCGGATAGAGTGGCAGAATGGACACGAGTGTTGTCAAAAACTCTTTCTAACGGGACTCAAGATATCGAAATCCGAATGGCCTATATCATTAAATATGTGGTAGTTTTACAAGGTGAAGAGGTTATGAAGTAAACAAAAATTACTTTAACTCCTAATGAGCAATATCAGCATGTATATCTAAGTCTTGTAGTTAGTAATAGACCTCATTTAGACAGATACACTTATAGTTACTCTCTAGAGGCTTTATTCGGTATGTCTACATAACATATTGCTCCTTGTGTTACTCCGATGCCGCTTGGACTTCCGGTAAATGATTTGATATGATGAATTAAGATATGATAAAAAAGACCTTTTGAAATCAAGGGTAAGATGTTACACTCTTCCCCCTCCCGGTAAAATTTCCAAATTTTAAAATTCAAGGATAAGTGTAAACCCACATTTACTATTCGCTTATTCGTCGGCGGAGAGGCTCGAGAGCATGTATCAACTACATACATTTCATGTTATAAAAAAAACTTCAACTACTTTTCCAGACGATTTGAAAACCAGAAATCTAATTACTCAAGAATATCAAAACGAGATTGAAATTTGAAAAAGATTATGAGATATATATTGGATGGGTGTGTACTATTGGAATTACTTCGTTGGTCTCTCCTTTAATTTAGTAAGTGTTATTGATGTAGATAGGTACTTTGATATGTTTATCAGTCTGTCCCAACCGACTAGTAAATAAGCGGTGATAAATAAACTTTGGTAAAAAGATAAATGACAAGGAAAAGGAGCAAAATAGTCATATGACGATTTTAAGGGGGATTGCAACGCAAGTTTTGAATGCGCCTTTGACTAATGTTACAAAAAAAAACCGCATTGCTATTTCTATTTTGGAGTGGGTTTCGAACGTGCCCTTGGAACTTTGATTTAAAAAAGTACATTTATTTTGCAGTAGCGGTGATAAACAAACTTCGGTAAAAAAGAAATCACATGGAAAGGGGCCAAAATAGTCATATGAATATTTTGGGGTGGATTTCAAACATGCCCTTAGAACTTTAATAAAAAAGGTACAATTTTTGTTTTTTTAACTACTATTGATTTTGATCTCGTGGTCATTTATTCAAAAGGTATTAGATTTTTTCAACTTTGGAAATGGTATTAAATGGTGGATTCAAACTTTTTAGAATAAAATAACGTCTGCAGTTACTCAAAACTTGTTTTTGTCAAGTTTTTTAAATCCAAAGAGGCTGCAGACAAGGAGATCCATTATCATCCTATATATTCCTACTCTGAGCAGAAATTCTCGGAATTCTCATTAGAAAGAATGAAGAAATTTCAGGCATTAATATTGCATCTTCTTGATGAGACTTCTCCGTCTCTAGATGCATCTCTCCGTGTATTAAAAAATATTCAGAAATATCAGGGTTAAATATTAAAATGGACAAAACTAACGTTGTCTGGATAGCTAAACAGATATTCAGTCAGGATATGATTTGTGTAAAGTGGTTCTTGGAAGGGTTTCATCAAATTCAAACTACTCGGACTAAACTTTTCTGGGAGAAATTGAAGATTTAAATTATACAAAAAAAAAAAAATAAAATAAAAAACATATAAATGAAATCAATAATGTTTTAAATATGTGGTCAAAACAAAATATTTCACCCATATGGAACATTTCTATTATAAATTGATTGTTAATTTCACAATTAAATCATTTATTTTGAACACTGCCAACATGTAATCATTTTTCTTTAAGAACTTTTATAGCACAAATGTACTCATTTCTATGGAATGATAATCCTGATAAAGTAAATATGGAAATTCGTTGTAACTCATACATTTTAGTTGGCTTAAAATGCTTGATATTGGAGCACATACCAAAGGCTTAAAATCAACTTGGATAAGAAGAATTTATGATTCAGATTCCAAAATTAAAAAGTTATTATTATTTTCTTGTAACATTGATTTAAACTGTACAGCCTTCATAGGACCCTGTAAAGATGTTAAAAACTCTTTCCGGTCATGAAGTATTTGCAAGCTGGGCATATGTTATCATAAATTTGTCTTCCCAAAAAAGATATAGATATATGTGAAAGCTCTTTGCGGAACGATATTAATATAAAAATAGGTAATAATGTGATTTGTTTTTATCAAGAATGGATTAAAAAAGGCATTTTGTAATTAAAGATTTACTTTTTGAAGATCGCACGTTTCTTTCACTGTCTCATTTTGAAACTAAATATAATATTAAAACACATTTTCTAGTTTACCAAGGCATTATTTCTGCTATTAAATGCTATATGAAAAAATTAAAAGTTGATAAGCTTGAAAATAAAATTGGACCTATTGTTCCAAATAATTTACTTTATTAAGGTTTCAAAGTCAGTATACAATATACTAAACCAGAATAATTCTGATTAAAGAATTGGATTTAAATGGTCGCAAATTTTAAATAGGGAAATAGTTTGGACAAAAATACATAATACTAGTTTTCGTACAACAAAAATCTCAAAGTCACAATGGTTTCAGTATAGAATTATTCACAGAATATTAGGTACAAATGAACTTTTGTACAAGATGAAAATAAAAGGCACCGATAAATGTTCATTTTGTAGAGAATTTACTGAATCCAATTTGGTCATGTCCAACAGTTTCTGAATTATGGGAACAGTTGAGTGAATGGATATTGAAAAAAACAATGAATATGGAAATACCCCTTAATATAGAAATTGTACTCTTTTGGGATCCTTCAATTCTCAAATTATAATTACACTATAAACTTAATACTTATAATTTCAAAATATTTTATCTATAGACCAAAATTAAGTAATGAAAGACTACATATTCAGGGGTTGATAGCCTACTTGAAAGAAAACCTATCTATTAAAAAATATATAGATTCCAAAAACAGAGGCATATAAAAGACAAATGCTAGCTGGAACCCCTGGCTTCCAATTATTTCAGATTGATGTTCTAAAAGTAAAAATAATAATAGTAATATTACCTATCTCAATCTGCTAAAACTTGTTTTTTTCTCCTTTAACCTTGAAATACTTTTTTGTCTGTATAAGGGGATTAATGTTTTTTTTTTAAATTTAGCATCTGATATTATAAATGAAGATTATATACTTTTGAACCTTTTTATAGGTATTTCTGTTCTGGACGGTTGCAAGTGTTTTTGTTCTGGACGGTTGCATATTAGAACCGTTTATGACAGTTCTATCCTTGAACCATTCTGAGCTGTTCTACCTTACAACCATTTTTGACGGTTCTACACTAGAACCATTTTCGATGGTTCAATCCTAGAACTATTTTAGACGGTTCTAACCTACAATACAGCTCATTTAAAACATCACCTTAAGTTGATTTTATGTTAACATAATCTCTGGTCAACCAGAGATTTAAAAGTAGAGATTAGGACGACAGGTTCAAATTTCTGGTCTGACCAGTTATAATCTCTGCTTTATTGGTTTTTCAAGTCTCAGGTCTGATTTATTCCACTGCGCACGCGCTTTTCTCGTGAGAAAACCAGATATTGGAATAATAATCATCTCTGCTAAATGCGAGAGATGGTCCTAGGACGACAAATGATTACTCGGGGACAAACAAAATGTTATTATGTTATATTTATTGGTTAATCATGTTAAAATAAGTAAATTATATTTTCGTGCAAAAATTATAAAATATTGATATTGATATATTTTGTTTCAATTTCAAGTTCTAATGTACTCACAGTTATTTCTATTGTCAAATGAAATAAATTACTATTGATTAAACTATTTAAAGAAAATATAAATTTTAAGCTTTGAAATATAAAATAAAATAAAAATATAAACTTGTATTTCAAGTCAATACTGAAACTTATATTTTGACTTAAAAAATAATTCGGGTGCAATCAAAATATCTTTAGTCTTATGTCGCACTATCTGGTATTGCTAAATTTAACTAAGAATCATCCTTAAAATGTTTGAAAAGCTAAATTTTGTTTTTTTTTCCACAGTGAAATTGATTTTTTTTTATCTAACAAATATTAAGTAAGTTGAAGTTAAACTTTCTAAGAAACCGCATGAAATTTTCTGAACCACATTCACGTCCAAACTCGATAAATGTATAAAATAAGCATACGTCAAGTTTAAAACTTCTATTTTCACTTAAAACAAAATAGTTCTGTTGTAGCAAAAATCACTTTTGTCTTATATCGCACACTCTGGTGTGGCTTAATTTGACTAAAGTATGAACCTACAATTGGTTGGAAAGATTAATTTTATGCTTTTTTTTTACTGTGAAATGAAAAAATCTTTATCTAAAAAGTATTACGGTAAGTCGCAGAGATGTTTTTGTTTGGATACAGTAACAAATTTATCAAATACATTTCTATAAAAAATTAATGAAAGTAAAATTAAGAATATGACAAGTCACAAACTTGTATATTTTCTTTAAAAGCAGTAGTATTTTGAACAGATATATCATGTTAAGGAGGGATATTTGCGAAAAATACCAGTCGAGAGAATGTTAAATTTCGCAAGCCGTAAGGCGAGGGATATTCATTCTCAAGACTGGTATTTTTCGCAAATACCCCTCAAGAACATGCTATATCTGTTTAATTACACCGAATGTTAACCAACAAAACGCATTGATGATCGTGACATTACAAGCGTCCAGTCGGATAGAGTATTTTTTGGCAAATACCACGGCAGAGAGGGTAAAAAAAGCTTACCCTTTTTGCATATACCCCGGCGCTGTTTAAAAATGAACGATATTCATTTGATTAAAGTAAATTGGTGAAAAATACACTGGTTATCAACCAATCAAAACCCAGGATTCTTACATAAGGTGTAATTATAACAAAAATCACATTTTTCTTATATCGCACTATCTTATATAGCTTAATATAACTATGCATATGGTTGAAAAACTAAATGTTGTGTTTTTTTCACTGTAAAATGGAATTAAGTTTATCAAACAAGTATTACGGTATGTTGCAGAGTAGCTTTTTAATATACCGTATGAAATTTGTTTAGCTAAATTCATGTCAAAATTTCCTAAAAGTATAAAATATGTACATTTTAAGTTGGAAACTTGTGTTGTCACTTGAAATTACTCGTCTGTTATAATAACAATTACTTTTGATTTTCACATACTCATATATCACATACTCTGATAAAGCTGAAATTGATTAAAATCTAACATTGGTCGAAAAGCTAAAGTTTGAGTTTTGCACAGTGAAATTGAAATCTGTTTCCTTAAAAAAGTTCTACGGTAAGTCGCAGAGAGGCTTTTTAGGATATCTTAACAAATTTACCAACTAAAATTCTATAAAAACTTAATGAAAGTAAAAATAAACATGTGACAAGTTAGAACTTTGTATTTTTTCTTTAAAAACAGTAGCACTATAACACAAATCGCAATTCTCTTATAACGCAAAATCTTATATGGCTAAATTGAACTAGTTATCATCCTTACAATGTTTGAAAAGCTAACGTTTGTGTTTTTTCACTGTAAAATTGAATATTTTTATCAATCGGGTATTACGGTAAGTTGGAAAGAAGCTTTTTAAGATACAGGGTGATTTCTTTTTACCTAAATTCATGTAAAAAAATTCTAAAAGTATAAAGTATGTACCCATCAATTAAATTACACATCTCTTTTAACAAAAATCGCTTTGGTCATATATCTCACACTCTGATAGAGCTGAATTTAATTAAGTATCAACCTAAAATTGGTTGAAAAGCTAAATTTTGTGTTTTTTTTTCACTGTGAAATTAATCTTTTTTCATAAAAAAATTATACGGTAAGTAACAGGGAGATTTTTTTGGGTACGATAACAAATATATTAACCAAATTTCTAAAAAAATTAATGAAAGAAAAAATTAGCATACGACGTGGTAAAATCTTGTATTTTCTCTTAAAAAAGGACCATTATAACAAAAATCGTATTTATCCTATATCGCAGAACCTTCTATGGCTAATTTTAACTAACTAAAGTATGATTTTAGAAATCTTTGAAAAGCTAAATTTTGTGTTTTTTACTCTGTAATTTAAGTTTGTTTTATCAAACAAATAGTACAGTAAGTGAGAAAGAAACTTTTTAAGACACCGAATCAAGTTTTTGAACTAAATATTCATGTGAAAAATTCCTAAAGGTATAAAACAAGTTCACTTTAAAAATACTTCTGTTATAACAAAAATCATATTTTTGGTTTATATCGCACACCCTGATAGGTGTTACTGATACTTAATATCAACATAATATTGGTTGAAAAGCTAAATTTTATGTTTTCTCAATTTGAAATTGATTTTTTTTAATCTAAAACTTATTACGGTAAGTTAAAGAGAAGCCTTTTAAGATACCATAAGAAATATATGAACTTAATTCATGTCAATATTTCATAAAACCATAAGATAAGCATATGTCAGGTTTAAACAGTCTTGTATTTTTACTTTGGAAAAAAATAACAATATAAAAATCACAGTAATCATATATCACACTATCTAATAGGAACAAAATATATATAAAAAATCGAAGTTTAATAAATATCGGAAAAATAAAATAATAATAAAAATAAAAAAAAAAAAAAAAACAAATAAATAAATATATTTTTAATGCAAATTTTTATTCACTAAATATGATAAAAAGGTCTGATAAATAAAAATTATGAAAAGATAAAGATGAAGATTACAGTTAAAAGAAAAAAGTTACATAAAATTATATATACTAAAATACCTGGGACTATTATACTAACGGGACTGGAAACCGTTACGCCAATCAGTGTAGTTATAATCAACATCGCGGTCGTTAAAATGTGCGCCAGACTTGACGATACGCAATATTGTTTTGACAGTGATATAGACAGCGTGCTTTGATCGCATAATTTCTATAAGTTGTTTTTATAGTTATTTGAAAAGATAATCCTTTATGTAAACATGATTACTATTATGATAAAAGGTATTTCGATCTTTGACAGTTGTTATTAATCACCAAATCCCGCCTTAAATGTGAAAAACTGACATTTAAAGGTTGAATTTTTTCCGGATGATTACAGCCTGGGGACGCTGTGGGAAAAATGATTTACAAAATTTCTTATAACAGTTGACTGAAAAGAGATACGCGAGTTCTGTTTGTTGTTAAATCATATTTATTGATTACAGTTTGGATTGACCTATTTTTATCGTCACTTTTTAAAGTGAAAAGTGGAATATAAATCTCCTTCTCATTACAACCTGAAACCACATGCATGGCTCAAATAAATTATACTTCTCCTATAAAATTGCATGCTCCTATTTATGTGTGCAATATTTGTAGTAAAATCAGGGTTTTTGTTGCTTAGTAATGGTCTTCGGGTGGCATGAGCATTTGAATTCGTGAAAATATGTACAATAGGTTCCACAATCAGAACTACAAAATTAGGCCTTTCACAGCTATTTCTGCCATATATAAGCATATTGAATAGGGGTAGATTTTCTTATAAATTGAGCTGAAAATGCTTTGCAAATGTTTTTTCGAAATCATATATACATTCAATTCGTCAAAATAATTAAATAATTCATATATTTTTAATTTTTTCTTCATTTAATTATATTTTTTATTTTAAATCCACCTATTTGAACGGTATAAACATGCTGACATGTTAGCCGAAATCAATTGTTTACATGTATCGAAGGCTATTTAACCACGTGACACGATAAGCTGTCAATCAAAACAAAAAATCAATAATCCACAGACCGATCAGTTTCCAGTCCCAGAAAATACGAATAATTTTGTGATAGTCTGCGTAACTAAATTAATTAACATAACAAATTTTAATAAAATCAACGTCTTGCAAGCAAATTATTTGTTTTGATTTAAAGAATTCAAACTACGCATGCACTGTCCTGGTGACCAGTTTCAAAATTCATGTACATTTGTATACTACGCATGCGCCGTCCTAGAACGGAGACGAATTTTGTCATCAGGACGAAAACGGTCGCCAGAACAAACTCAGTGTGCATGCCCCGTCCTAAGTACGAATCCAGTCCTAGTCGTGGTCCTAAGAACAGTCATTAGGACCAGCTCTGTCCTCAATTTAACTTTATGCAAAGATTATGACCAAATGGACCAGTCATAATCTCTGGTCTAAGTTAACATGGAACGGTTACAATCCCTGTTTCAAATGCCTGCGTGAGGGTGATGTTTTAAATGATCCGTACTATATAACCATTCTGGACGGTTCTACACAGGAATCATTTATGACAGTTCTCTTCTAGAACCATTTATGACGATTCTACCTCCAAACCATTGATGGTAATGTTGGTTCTACTCTAGAACAGTTCCAGAATGGTTCTAGGATAGTCTTCGCTGACAGAATAGTTGAGATGTCAACTGTATATAATAAGGATGAATGATTTTGAATTTATCTACGAAATGAATTTTGCTTTTATCCCAATTAAAATTATATGTTAATTGCATATTTTTAAAAAATCATTGAAAAATGGAATGCCTTAAAGTGAGACCAATTGTTATGTGTGCATTGTATAAACATCTAATGAAACGACTGTTCATGCACTGTGTTTTTTTTAGGGATAACGCTTTTATTACATTTATATGTATGTGAAACGATAATAATATCTAGTGTCGAAATCAAACATATTCTTACTTTTTATTACGAAATTAACAGTACATGTCCCTTTTATCATTCCTTGCTGAATATATTTCATCATCCTGAAATTAACATAAGCGCATGTAGGAAATCACCTAACCGAAGAATTGTTTTATTGATAGTTTTATTAGATATCGTGCTCTAAGCAGGCAAGGACAATTTTTATTAAAATTTTATATATTAAACTTCCGTGAGATTTATTTAAAAAAAAAAATTACTAAGTGTAGTATGATAAATTCTGAATATTCAAGTTTGCTTAACCTTGCTTAATGTTTGATTCTTTAACATTGTAAAGTATAAATATCTTGGAGATGTTCTGGGTGAATCTGGAGGTAATTTATGCAAATTATTTCAATTCATAAAATCATCTGCATCAGGCATTTTGGAATTATTTAAACACTAGTGAGCTTACAGTATCAGGTATTATCAAAAAAAAAAAAAAAAAAAAAAAAAAAAAAAAAAAAAAAAAAACACGTAAGTGCAATCCATTGAATATTGAAGTTCATAATATCATGTTTTGTTTTGTATTTCATACCTCTATGTTTTTTAACAAAGCTGCAAAATAAAGTAGTACATCAACGATTGCAATTATTCAAATCTGTTGAATTCCTTTTTATACTCTGAAATATTAACTAGCTACCAAAATTTATTATCTATAGAACATTAATCTCATTGTGAATGCAAACGATTGCAATACAGTCTGTAATTCCTAAAACGAGTTTCAGATTTATTGAATTTAGAAATATACTTTACATTTATAAAGTAATGTTTTAAATGCAACAGCTCAATCTGTGATTGGAGTTTGCTCTTCAACTTTCGGAGACAAACTGTTTTTGCCTTCAACGTTTTCAGCTGAAGAGTGGTAAATCGACGTAATGTGCACAATTTACCCCTGTTTTTGTTTCACTCATAACCATTGGGTTTTCAATCTGACGTATTTACCTACTTTTTATCGTTAATGACTGTATGAAATCAATTTTTATGTTAATAAACAAACATTTTATGCTTAATCATTAATAAGTTCAAGTTTTGTACCCGCACATGTGGTGTATATAAGGCGATTTGGGACAATTTTATCACTTTGTGGAATAATGCCAAGGAGGATAATCAGTACAAAAACCATTCTACTGTCATATGAAAGGAGATACATACACTCACTGGCAACCAAAAAAATAGTATAGTGTTCTCCTTACAATTTTCAGGAGGATTAGAAAATTTGATACCCTTTTTCTTCAGTATCGTGTTTAAAAGATTTCATAAATGCCCGACGAAACCCATGAAATAAACCCTTTCCGTATCGGAGTAATTATCGGAATTCGGATCACTCGACTTCGTTTTTTTATTTTTAGAAATTTTCACTTTTAGCAGCTATAGCAGTACTTTAGTTGGCTGCTTACCATATTTATGATCATCTTTTGATGTACTTGCAAATGCCACACCAACAACCATTGAACTTCTCTTTGAATTGCCAGAATTCCTATCATTCTCGCCTTCATCAAAGGAATTATCATCTTCTGAAGCATGAATTTCTAAGGCTCTTCCTTTTGCTGCAGTGGTAACCCTTAGCTCAACTTGGATTCCTTTTTGTTTTAATTGTTTTGGGTTTTGATGGTTGTGCTTATTAATTCATCATTATTTCTTTAACCGGATTTCCAACATTTTGATCTCGAGCACTGCTGATGAGTTATCAGTCAACAAAATGGCCAAACAGTGCATCAAATTTATTTGGTATTTTGTGATTTATTTTATTTATATGTAACTCCAATTCGTCATTGGACATATTCAATATGTAGATGACCGTCGACCATAAACTTCACTCCAGCAAACTGAAAGACAACGTCTTTCCACCCTGTCAGCGTGTAGCGCCCAAGAAAAGACACTGATGGATAGCTAGACTGGTTTATATAGAGCTGGGTACTTGTTGTGGTAATTAATTTTACTTTAAAGAGCGTGCAGCAGATGAATAACAATTATTCACATTAAACCAGATCAAGCCGAAAGGATATTCTGAGAACAAAATAGAAGAACATCGTAATTCTATAATTAATGAGAAATATCTGTTTTTTCATTATTAAGCAGGATTGTACGTGTTGTTGTTGACGTCAGTTGTTTTGCATAATATGATTGACGGTACAAGAATGGCTTAATGAAAATTTGATTGAATATTAGCTATTGTTTATACAGGTTTCAAATTTATTATGACATATTTTGTAATCTTAAAAGCTTTATTATTGGTAGTTCGGACAATGGTTGAAATGTTGTAACCTTTTCAATTCGTGTAACTTTTCAATATTATAGCATACACTGATCATACACAGATACGATCAGAGAATTTGAACCAAATATATAAAGGTCCATCGTAGTTATAAAAATATTGCATTTTAATCTTTTTCATTTACGAATGTGTTTCTAAACAGAAAATGCAACACAGTAAAATATTTTTCTAAGTAAGTACACATATAAGTATAAATTTTATTAAAATATCAATATGATATAAAAATACCAGTCTGTTTCTAACACAAACCATAAATGTGTTCTACATAGCATTTCAAACGTTAATTGAAACTATTCAATAAAATATTGCACTTTCAAATTATTATATGCTTCTAATTTTCAACTTCATCAGCCCTTCAGTTTTGTGTGAACAATTTTAGGAAGTAACATTTATTTTTATAAATAAATTAATTTCTGAAGAACGTAGGACAAAACAATGAGCTGTTGGAAAAAGATAATATGATATTCTTATTTCACTGTTATGCACGAATCCGCGGAATAATTTATCTAGTAATATTACAGAAATCCATATTTGAGGAAATACGTTTGATAAAACCAATTGATAAGTCATATATCATTAAACTAATGTTAAAGTTTTCCTTAAAATTCTGAAGAAACCTTGGGCTATATTTATACATACTTAAATTATAATCACAAACTTAAAAACAAATCAAGGCAATTGATGAACATTCCACACATGAGAATTTAAAAAAAGGGACATTGTACACACTATGTAACGTAAAAGTTAACAACTCAAACGATGAACGAACGATGTACGGACGATGTATGGACTCTGAACGAACGCTTAACGAACAAGTTACGGACGATGGCCTTATACCATAAACAATACCATGAACGCTCTTTTAGCGTATAACGTATGGTTTTTTGTACATCGTTTCGTTTACCGTTTATCGTTTTTATTACCTTATGGTATGATTTATAGTGCATCGTATCGTTCATCGTAAATGGCATATTTGTTTGCGGGACAAGAATTTATTTCAATAAACTTTATATTAATTTAGATAATTTATATTTTACTGTTTTCTGTTTTTGTTTTTGTTTTTGTTTGTTTAAAATAGATTATTAGCAATTGTTGTATTATCATGATTAATACGGATTAAAGAGATGTTGAAATAGTGTTAAATTATATGCATATCACATTATACATGTTTCCATACGTGTATAAATATTCGGAATTGCGGTTTATGTCAGCGGCTGTTCATTGTTAGGGGTTATTTTGATTTACTAGGTCCAAAAATTAAATACATTATTTCTTACAATTATTTAATTTTCTGTATACATATACAAAGTTTTGTGAATGTAGCGAAATATACAATGTCCTGTATAACAACCAGGTGGGGAATTATAATTCGGCGTATTGAAATAATTTTGAATGTATCGGTAGTATCGCTTCATATTGCATTACATGGAAATTCTTTTGGGAATATTAAAATTAATACAATTAATGAGCTGTTATGACACTGTCCATCTGGATAAAATTATCAGCCTACTATTATTATATCTGTAAAAGGTGTGAAATTATTTCACAGTCAGGTAGATTTACGAGCTTGTTATTTTCAACTATCCAGATTTAATTGAATAAAATATTCCATGTATGAATATATGATAACAAATGATTTTTTTTAAAAGAATGAATAAATATTCGTATTAAAAAATATATGTCTTCTCAGATTAAAAAAAACAAATTATTTTCAGGTTTTCTGCTGTAGCCTGGACTGTTAATTTTGTTTTAAAAAGATACACATGTATAAATAAATGGAACCAAAAGTGTTGAAATTTGTCGAAAAAAAGTTCAAAGTCTTTATTTTAGCCTATTTGTTATCTTATATTATTCTATAAAAGACTGTAAAATATTATATATTTTCTTGTTCTTGAACATTTATTTCTACTTGATATTTATTATACTGTAGAGTATTAAATTCACTCAGAAGTACTTCCTTAAGGGTATCCTCTTGATTGGTTATTGTAAATTTTTCTTATGATAAGGAATATAATAATCACATCTGTCGATCGTTAAACACTTGGAGGTCCCATGAACTTCCTTTGCAGGTATATTGGTATAAATTTTAATTAAATGCAGGTCATTTTATTACATCCCTAAGGATATTATGGAAAATTACTGCTACGATAGCCGTAGTCAGTTAACTACCTTTTATACAGAACGATAGCGACAGGGTAACTCACAAATGATCAATTATCATTTGGATCCTCTAAAGCCATAAGTTAAAGTACAAATATTTTTGGACGTTTCATTTATTTTCATAACAATGTCTTAGCATGCAAAGCAAAGAATAACCGATTTCCATATATATATAATTGAAAAACAAAGAAATCGAAATTGGTTTCATATTTGTCTTTTTTAGGACAATTTGAAAATTGAAACAAAAAATGGAATTTATCAGACACGTGTTGTTATGCGTTTTATGTATTAATTTTTCTTTTAAGATTATTTTTGTTATTCTGGACAAAAAAAAATTTCTAACGAAATATTTTTACTTTGCTATTTATATGTATATGTACATGTATATCATACGGGTCAGAAATTTTGTGACTTTCCGATTTTGTCTTTTGATAAATTGTTCTGCGTTGTCTTTTGATAAATTGTTCTGTCTTTCGATGGGTTTGGATTGCTTTTTGGTATTTTTATATGTTCTTGAATATACACATATTGTTTATCATTTTTTAGAATCGTGATTGATCTGCATAAATTCTGCCAATGAGAAAAATGGGAGTTATGGAATGAAGATGGGGTGTGATTGAAATGATAGGGGGGGGGGGGGGGGGGGGGCATTTTTCTGTCTGTACCAGTTACTTTTCATTAAACGAAATGTTTTCAATTCCGTATATGTACAATGGTGTATTTATACGTGACTGATAAAATCAAGTTCACTGATCACACACTAGGTTATCCCCAGGACCTAAAAGTTTAACAGTTGCAAAGTCAAATGGTTCAGCTTCCTATTTCGGCTAAGTGCATGTTGTAGGGCTAAGTACGCTAATACCGGCCTATGCGGTTTTCAGACTTTCCGATGAAAAGAGTCTTTGTTTAAATTTTATTATTACACATGGATAATATTAATATCTAGAAAGAAAGAACGAGTAAGTTTTTTATCGAAATAAAGTCAATTGGACGCTGTTCATTTTCCCAAGTGTAGGTTGTGCTTAAACTGATATTTACATTTAACTGTAAACAATGGCAAAATATTTATATGTATATTGAGTAGCTTGGCAGTAATTAAGTGTTTTTAACAATGCCTAAATACCTGCAGTGAGGGAAGTTTTGCTAATAAAAGTACATGTATAGTGAAAATTAGAACTAAAAATAAACGTGCGACGAAAAACATGTTTCTTTACACTTTTAATAATCCATTTTCTCAAACACTGTTGAAGCATATGCAATCATATAACAAAAGAATTCGTACCTGTAAGCAATACATACTTTGTGATGCCCGTTCCTATTCATAAGATGTGCTTATTTTTATGACTTACTCGGAAACAATAGTATTTTTCACAAATAATGCAAAAAGTAATTTTTATTGTTTTAATTAGAATCGAACAATTCTAGAAATTAAATATAAATATAAAAAAAATATTTACAATTGTAAATATTATTGAAATCTACAACCTGAAATTAATGTATAATGAATTTATTTTGAATAACATTAAGGTGAAGTCATTATTTGTAGGCCTATAATAATCATTTCTGGTTGATTTTAAAAATTTTCTAATTATATAATTAATTCATTTATTTCATCTTCTTATTATTATTTATCTTTTTTTTAATTCTGTGACCTATACGTTTTTGTATTATTTATGAAAAGGGAGGGGCTACAATTTGTTTTAAACATAGAAGAGTCGTGGTCTTCATAAAAGGCAGGAACCGCTGAACGAACGATGTACACTGAAGGAAACGCTAAACGAAATCATGAACGATATAACATTTACCAAACGATGTACCATACGCTAAAGAAAACGCTAAACGGTACCATTTACCATACGATAAACGATATCATAAACCATACGTTAAACGAAACGCTAAACGCTGTTTTACACCAAACGCTGAGATTTACCATTAAGTCAAACGACAAACCAAACGATGAACGGACGTTGAACGAACGGTGTACGGAAGGTGAACGGATGTTGTACGGTTGATGTACGGACGGTGTACGGACGATTTACGGACGCTAAACTAACAATGTACGGACGCTAGAAGTGTTAACTTTTACGTTACAGGATGTGTACATCTATAATGTTATATAACCAAAAGAAAAATAGGCCACCACCGGTGATTAACATCTAACAAAAACGAAATCGCAATAATTAGAAATAATAAAATAAGGAAATAATTAAAATATAATATAGAGTAAATAAAAAAAAAAATATGCCCTTCCTTTTCAAAATTAAAACAAAAATACAAAAGAGAATCCGGAAATGTGATTACTCACCTTTCTGTCGTCTGTATTGTTGTTTATTCATACAAGTGTTAGGATCAAATAAGCGTTTCCTTTGATCTATCCTAAATTGCCTTCAATCCGTTTAATTCAACATAAATTGTTTAATCTATCGTAGACTAATAGCACACTTCTAAGAGAGAATCACATTTGTTTGTTTTATCTTGACTGTCTCGAATTTAATAATTGCAAAGATCCAGACAAAATCCAAATTAAAAGACCATACAAATAAATAAATAACGCTAATATCATGTCGATACGATTGCCTGGACGATTTTTTCGCGTGCACACGCTTGGATCGTGTCCACGCCATATTCTCTGATAAGATCGCTAACTCAATAACAAGCACAACATTACTTCATGTACTTCATTTTGAGAAATTGTCGCCGATACGAAACAATTTTTAATTGATTAACCATCTTCTTGACTATAAAAGAGGAGTTAATAAAATCAATTAAATTTAGATATTTTTTTGAAAAAAAAATGATGTCATGAATTACACACAAATTCTTTAATATATGAGCATTGTTATCATAAAATGAAAATTATGCAAAACATCTAAAATTATGAATAATGATTAGAATATAATGTTGTATTTGTATACATGTTTATTGATACATGCATCGGTCGTTCAAGTTAATGTTAGAGATTGTAATTTCCCGTGATATCCCTATCATATATGTTTTCATTTTTAATCTGAATTGATCAATTTCTTACACTTATGAAAATGAAGAACACGAGGTCTACATGTATTAACAATTTTGACAATATACATGTAAGGTCCTGTGAACTTCTATATGCATATGATTCTACTGTCAAAGTATTGAAGAAAAACACGAAACAAAAACAGAAAAAATAATTTATATCGTAAGAAAATGCACAAAAAATGATAATAAACGGACGTATAGTACTAGCTATTAACAAGAATTAAGTTTAAATCTATTCTAATACTTTCAACTCGTACAATTTACACCTCCAGCCATGGTTTCGTTACCCAACTTTTGCACATATGTTACATCGTTCTTATAACATTATTTAATATTTTATATATATATATTTTACGCTTTCAATAAAGCAAAGTGAATCTGATCTGCCCGACATCCACAGTGAGTTAATCCACCTTGCATGACGCGTGTCTTAATGTTGTCATAATTAGGTTCGATGTACAAATATACAGATAAGTAAAGTAAAAATATACCAAAGGGATATTCGGAAGAGAGAAAAATCGTAACAACTGACAAAACTTCGGAGAACAACGAAGACAAGACCAAAACAATACACGCACTACAATAACGTGTTTTTCAACAGAAACAGTATATAGCAAGCACATACTTCAGTTTTGCAAAACTTTTAACATATGTAATCAGAACATAATTAGTAATTTTGTGAATATATTTAAATTAAGATATAATATTCTTAAAAAAATGTATTTAGATTATGTTACGGAAATGCATTTTTTTTTATTTGTTTTGTATCTAACATCTGTTCAGCATTTCCTTGTCAGCTGGCTGAGAACATTTCGCAATTATTTTTTCCAACCTTAACATGTTTTAATATGTAATAATGTACATAGTATTTTTATTTTTTTATTTTTTGTTTTTTAATAACTCCCTTTTCTACTGCTTTATGTCTTAGTATGTAATAAAGTATATATAGTATATTTTGAAGAACTGTTTTCTGCTGCTGTTTAATCGAACATTTCTGGTATGCCGAAAATGACTTCTGTCTTTTGAAACTGTATTCTCTAACAGTAAATTAGACGGGATGGAAGTAGCTGCTGTAAATAGGCCAGCGAGGGACATTGAATAGTGTTCTACTTGAGGAGCGAAACCATGTAGGCATACAGACACTTCAAAAGATTTTAACTTTGATCATTTAGCTAAGCTATGGTTAGCACAGATCATTTAGAATTTGGCGGTCTAATTTTTCAACAAACAATCGGCATTCCAATGGGAACCAACTGTGCTCCTCTCCTCGCCGATCTGTTTCTGTACTCATATGAAGCGGACTTCATTCAAGGGTTACTACATGAAAACAAAAAGAAACTAGCCCAATCCTTTAATTTCACTTTTCGTTATATAGATGATGTGTTGTCGTTAAATAACGACAAATTCCAAGACTTTCTACATCTGATCTACCCCAGTGAGCTTGAAATTAAGGATACTACAGATACACCAAAGTCCGCTTCATATTTGGATTTATTTCTTGAAATAGACTATGAGGGACGTTTGAAGACAAAACTTTATGACAAACGTGATGACTTCAACTTTCCTATTGTTAATTTTCCCTTCTTAAGTAGCAATATACCAGCATCGCCTGCATATGGCGTCTACGTTTCTCAGCTTATCCGATTTTCAAGGGCATGCGTGAGTTACCCTGACTTTCGACAAAGAGGATTACTGCTGTCACAAAAGCTTCTTAACCAGGGTTTTATCAGGGATAAGTTGATGTCATCACTTAAGAAATTTTACGGTCGTCATCATGAATTGATTGACCATTACAGTGTTCCAATATCTAAGATGATGTTGGACCTGTTCCCACTGTCGTAACCTTTCATGTGACCCCTACGATTTGTGACTTCCACCGGATTGACCTTGTTGAACTTCACGACGGGTGCCGTATACGGAGCAGGAACTGCTTACCCTTCCGGAGCACCTGGGTTCACTCCTGGTTTTTATAGGAGTTCGTGTTGTTCATTGTTTTTATTTTTATGTGTTTATTTGTTGTGCTTGTGGTTGTTCGTTTGTCTTCCCGGGTTTGTCTGTCCAATGGATTACGTTTTTTTGATTGCTCCTTAGGTATATTTGTCCTTTTTAGACTTCGAAGATTCACTTTTATGTTGACATTGATTAATGTTTCTCCTCAGGTTATATTTGAAAATTCTTTGACGTAGTGTAAACAAACTTTGTACTCCTAAGACAAAGTTCTTTTAATTGATCAGACTGATCCAACCTTTTTGATTGACAGTACTAGCAGAGATAGGGTGAAATCTGATACCACAGATAACCTTCACTGGGTGTTAAAATACAATTCCTTACACCCTTTAGTTAATTCATCATGACCAGCTGGAATTTGCATTGATAAATAAATGTGGCAACAATGACAATAAATTAATTGTGAGAAAATTTTACTTCATTTTTTAAACATGTAAAATATGTACATGTACATTCAATGTATAAATTTAACAGATACATAATATTAAGATTCTATATTAATAAATTGATAATCTTTCTTTGTTTTAAAATGATATCTCTTTAGAAAAGTTATATTTATATTCTTTGCAAAGAATTTTAAACAAGAAGACAGTATCTCATAAAACGAAGAAACTAAAATTAAGAAAGAAAAAGGGTGTATCTTAAACATTAAAAGATACTATATCCTAGATTATGATTAGAAAAATTAGCATTAATTTCATGTCATATTTTTAGACTATCAAATCCTTATATACATAATCATTGCAATCACTATCTTATTATATTTATTTAGTTGAATATGATTATAAAATATTTAAAATAAAACAGTGATTAAACAAGCTTGTTAAGTAACGTTCAGTTGAATAGCAATCATCAACAAATGCAAATTGTATATATATGCAATATTGAGTGAAAATATAACTAAAAAAATGAAAATGTTCATATACTTCGCAAAAATATAGTGTTTATATGTACGTAGACATGGATAAAAGAGTACAAATCATCAAGTAAAAATAAATATAACAAATTTCATTGTTTAGAAAAAAAAGTTTCAATTTAATGGTCCTCTTTCAAACTTTTTTTTCTTCACTTTGGGGTAGATTGAGTATGTGTCTTTTTTCCAGATTTGCATTTCTCTGGTGTTTCTAACAGTTTTCTTTTTGTGGGTTTACTCTTTTGAACAGTAATTTTACTCTGTTTCAGTCTTTCGGCTTACTCATTTTCATCAATTGAAATTAGGAGAGATCTGTTTGAAACAAAAACATCTCCCAGGTTGATTCTAATTGTGTTGTCTTGAAATTTATTAGACATCATTTAGAAACGAAGCTTGGAAGGGATGCTGAGTGGTACGCTTTTGTGCATGTTGTGGCAAAGTAATCTAGCTGCAGTTGAACAAGTTCAGCTAAATTGTCCAGAGCTGAATTTGGTGGCAACCAGGTTTGCAGGTGTTTAAATTCTTTGCCTGGTAGTTTTATTGAAAGCTGTCGAATTTATGCAAAGGTTAGAGCTTAGGCGGACAGTAGGCGGACAGTATAACATGACATAAAGTTTTTTGTAGAATAACTTGTCAAGTACGTAACTCACTTTTTAGTCTCCGTTTTCTATTTCCACTGTACAAATTTTGATTAAATGGTCCCTAATTTCTCCAGTTTTTATTACAGCTGACGGTAAATTGTCATGTGAAATACTGTGCAAATTTGGCTAAAAATCATTTCCGCCCATTTGCTAAAGTACATGCCATTAGAACTCCTCTCTTGGGTATGTTGAAATGTTGCTCTAATAAAGATATAATCCCAGTCATATCATATATCTCGGGTTTCTTTTTTTGTAACCATAAGTATACTGGCCATTGAAAAGAGTAGTCATCATTTCTTGGTCAGAACATGCTGATGCTTACTACATGTCTCACCAAAGTGTCAATGTCTGCTGATGTAACAAAATTTACTACGCATTGTCCATCCCTAAGGTTGTCTGTGGTACTCTTGTCCAACAACCAGTCCGCTTGTGACATTTCTGCCCCCCTTCTTTGCTTTATATTATTCATCAGTATTTCTCTTTCATATCCACTTTCTTTCTTAAAATAAAATCTGACTGGTATTGCGAACAGGTCACATCGGCAATCATCATTTCCACAATCACATTCAGACAAATATGCTTCACTGTCGATATGTACTATCAAGTTGCTCTTCAGGTCTACATATTTCAACCATTTAGTCAGAAACTTATTGATGAGTTTTTTACCAGGCATGGTAGAAACAGCAGTTTGTTTACTGAAGTTTTCTTGGCTTACAATTTCACTTTCTTCTTTCAAATGGGCTATAGTAATTTTTTTCTTTTTTCTCCCTGTTCAACCTAGTAGTGGTCTTGAAATCATCAGGAGTAAAAGAATACTTCTCTTCACAAATAACAATTCTGTCTAAATTTGGTAGACTTTTAACAAGCTTCTTTATAATTGCATTTGAAACAGACTGAACATATTGTTGTCCAGAAGAAGCAAATACTTTGAATTTTGATCCAGCAAACTCTATAATAGAAAGACTGGCATTATTTCTGATGTGAGCAGGAACCATTTTGAAGTCAAGGAACACAAGCTGATCTTCTTCAGAATCACCTGACGAACTTGTATGTAATACTTTTGCTACTTGACATGATTTGATCATATTTTCATTTGGCCAAACGGTTTAAAAACAAGAGGCTCTCAAGAGCCTGTATCGCTCACATCGATATAAGTTCAATAGTGCCTTTTTTACACCGGGTGATTTATTGGTCACATTTTTAGATCCATCTGGTTTCAACACAGCTTAGCAGGTGTTACTTTTGGATGACATGGATTCAAGAACACTTCTTAATTTCTTGACTTAAGCCACTCTTTTCTGTTCTTCCTTTTCCGATTCCGTTACTGGCTTTTCCTTTGGTTTGCATTTTGTTCTATTGACAGTAACACTTTGACCTCTTTTGACACGATTTATCAGCTCCTTTGATCCATCTAAAGTGTCAGTTCTAGGACAGTATTCTGCTGTCATTCCTAAATACTCCTGTTGTGCTACATATCGATGCACCAAATATCGTCCAATGTTGTACGTGTTTCTATCTAAAGTCGTATTTGCACTTGTTGGGGTTTTAGAATGGTAAATATTTTTTGGTGTAGATTCTTCTATTACATCAAAGGCATTCCTTCTTATCATAAGTTTCACAGTTCGCATGATGTGTTTTTTGTCATTAACGGAAATGTGATGTTCCATGTATTTTGATGCTGAGGACTTCACTGCATTTTTGTCATTATTATCTTTGTCATCATCAACTAAATCTTGTTTCCCATGTAAGGTTTTCTTTCTGACGGTATGGAGTTCTTTCTGTTTATCCACTGTATACATTTTTGGTATTAAATTAGTCAACGTAGATCCAGGTCTTATGCGCTTCTTTGCTGTTCGATGATCAATGTCCCTTATACTGTCTAATCCAAAGTTTATTTTGCTGTCATAATGAGGAGATTTGTATAATCGTGTTTTGAAATTTGAATGAACTTGCCCGGCTTGATAATGCTCCGAATGTAGCCTAGAGCAAAATCCTGCATAGCTTGAGGCTCCATTCAAGAATGAGAATGGCAAAGATGATTTTACACTAACTAGAAGTAGTTTGTATCCATCTGGCCCACCAATGTGGTCTGCTAGTGCAATTGCAATAATTTCATCGCAGTGTTCCATCATTTCCTTGAGTAGACAAAATGTGGCATTTTTGATGCAACTATCTTCAATGAACTTTTTGAATTCTGATCCAAATTCTTCTTCTAACTTATGAATAGGATGAGGAAGTGACATAATCTTTCCAATTTCTGCTGCTTCTGGGTCAGGCAATGATTTGATAAGAAACAAGCATATTATATGCTGTATGCAATGCAGTAGAAAGACGCCAAATATTTCTTCTTGCTGTTTCTATGTTTTCAATGGTTAAAAGTTTTGACCATTCTTTTTCATTTTCTTCAGCCTTCATATATTGTAAAATATGAATGAGACTGGCTTCCTTATAGGCTGATAAGAGATTGGTTATTTTAGACTTCCTCAGATGAAGAACGGGAAACTCGGGAAGAAAGGTGATACTTAGATTGAGTTTCCATTAATTTGAATAAGTTATTTGCAATTTTGAAATCAGGTTCCAATAATATTCTTTCTTTATGTCTAGTATGTTCCGTTTTAAGTAATATGTCATCTAATACATTTTGTAAAACCATAATGTCATCATCACACCCTGAAGCTGGAGGGGGTAGCTTGTTATCATAGGATTTGTCTTAAAAGTACTAAATGATTGTTTCTGTGCTTTTGGTAGGTTAGAGTCATCATCTTCCGTGTCAATATAATTGATGACACCAAGCATTTGTTCTATTTCACGGACATTTTCACTGTTTTCGTCAAGCCTGATTTCATAATCATCTCCTAAGCTTACTGTATCTGAATAACTTTCTAAAGATGACAAGTTTAGGAGTTCAAGATCGTTATCTTCAATATGCCTAACGATATGGAGTTCAAATTTAGTCTCTTCATCATTTACAATTGTTGATGTTCCATTCAGTTGATTTGCGAGGGTTGTCATTTGGCTACATTTAAAGTATAATTCATCATCTTGGCTTCCAACTGAAAGATTTCTCATACTTCTGTCTAGATTCTCGATGGACATATTGAGGTCTTCTTCATCTTTTTCTCCTAAATGAACTGATTCTAATGTCAAGTTCAAATGATCTATTGAACTCTCATTCACTTCTAAACCCTCATTTGCTTGTTGAAACTCTTTAAACACATCGTTCATTTGTAAATCTTGCCAAAGATCATAAACTTGCCAGGCAGCTTGCTTGAACATTTTGTACACATGTTCTTCCTCTGGATACAGTTCAAGAAATGTCCTATTCAAATCTGATTTTGTCAACACCTTACCATCTTTGCAAGTGCATTCATTTATTCCATCACATTCCTCTGCATACCAGCTTTGTACTTGAAGGGAATCTTCAGGTATCCATCCCCTTGATGGTTAATGGTAAGGTGCAAATCTGTGTAGTTCTGTTCTCTCCTGGCATAGGATCAGTTTTGAACGACAAATGTACCAAATTACCCATCAAAAGCGCTAAATGGCATTGTTTAATGGTGACGGAATGAACTGTTTCTTCATTTTCATTTGCACCTCTATAGACAAAGGATGTGGCTTTAGAAATGTAAAAAAATAGCACATTTCTGGATCAGAATTATGTTTCAGTCTTCTATCTCCGGTTTTCTGACTCTGTGTTATACCTAGATGAGATGTGACATCGAATACAGTGGAAACGTTGTGATAATTGACCAAACGTTCATCGGTGTTCATCTCCTGAGTAATACCACTGTAATTTTTGTTCCTTGTATGAAACATTGACTCAAAATGACAATAAAGAGCTGCACTTTTTGATTTCCTAGTTTCATTCAATCCACTTATGTCCAGGAAAACATTCTCGAAAATTATACTTACAGGAAGAGGTATGTTAATTGTCCATTCTTTCAAAATGTCAAATGTCGCAATATCTAGAGGTTCATCCAGGTAAGTTTCAAATATATGGAAGCAGGCTTGACACAATTCTTCTTTTAAACATTTGTCTGATACATGTAGATCTTCTTCATTGTCTATAGAAGCAGCATAGTAAATCTGGTCATTCAACTGCTTCTGTTTAACTTTATCTCTAGTGTGAAATCGTGGAGGGACATTTTCTAATTGTTCAGGAAAGGTTCCATTTTTGAAAAAGATTACTTCTTTCGTCCATTCACAATGATATTTTTCTATGTGTGATGTAGTCAAAACAACAATATCATCTAAAACTGAAACGCTGGGTGTGGAAGTTAGTTCAATGTAAATATGAAGACCATCTCTGTGTTGACAGGAAAAGTTGCAATCCACGAAGTACACGTTTTTGCTAAATGAGGGGGATATGTGTGACCCTATCAAATCAAATATTTCTTTTAAATTAATTCTGGGTTGTGCTTCATATTCCCTTTGACTAAAATTCCTTGCAATGCATTGGAAGAATTCTTTCGTGCAACATTTTTCGTCATTGTCTTAACAACGATTGATACTATATTTTCTGTCTTATATAATTCATAAAAATGAAACTTCTTTTCAATTAGACTTTCAAACTGAACTCTATTTTTGGTAGATACAGAATTCTGGAAATTCCTTTCAAATAATTTAATTCTGTCCCATTCAGCCTCTGAAATTTTTTCTTTCCAATTTGTGTCCAGAAATTCTAAATCTGACTTTTGAATTATAGTTGGTATTTCTATTTCGTTTGCAGTGAATATAGTAGCTTTCAATGTTTCATAAAGACTCCAATGTGTTTTATGAAGCGTTGGTTTTGGTCATAATTTACATGTACAATGCTCAATAGCATCATTGCACAGTTCAGCACATACACAAAAATCGTCATAATGGGAAAACAAATATTTAAAAAGTGATGAAATCGGAATCCTGTTCCCATCTGCTTCTTCATATATGCCATCTTTGTATTTTGCAATCTCTCGTAAAATATTCTGTTTTTTTTTTTTATAATTTTTGCATCTGAATCTAATTGATTTTCTTTCAAAAATTTTACTAAATCAGTGACTTCTGTATAAATCCCATTGTCATCTTTCTTCAAGAGTAGTTTGTCCAATAAAGGCAGTGCAAAGGAATTCTGAAATAAAACACTCACATATTACAGTATAATATATCATTTGATAGGGACACAACAAGAAGAACGTTAGAATTTATTATAAACTTGGTTTAAATACATGCTATTTCTTTTCTAAATTTACTTATTTCCCTTCATAATTTGTATGGCATATTTGTAAACATTTTTTTTTATCAAAACATGTACAGGTATAATGTCATTTTATTGTAACAGAAATGGAAAGCCATTATTAATAACATCTGACAGTTTTATTTTTTTTCATTTCAAATACATTTTGAATATCACTGAAAAATACGAAAAAAATATATGAACACCATATTCTGACTATTATAATCCATCCATCATACAATTTATAATGTTTGTCACTGAATATTATTAAGGTTGTTGTTTTTCTGTAAATCACTTTAAAAATGTGTATTGCAGATGCTGCACACATACATGTAAAACGAAAATATATTTGTCTCAATCTTGACTACTTCCCCTTACTTCATCATTATTTATATATTAATATATAATAAATATTTCCTTTAGTGTTTGGAATTTCCTCTGTTATACAATAAAGAAAGAAAATTATGGAAAACGTTGTGTGTAAGGCATCTATTTAAGTTTTTATTTTCACTTCGAAGTAGTAAAAATTATCTAAGCATTGTTGAAAAAAAATAAATTTATGCTTTTATGACTTAAACTTGTTGCAAAAATATCATGAAACAATCTTTATCACTTTCTTCAATCACACTTAGTCCATAACTATACATTTTGCAAACGATATCTTTTACATAGAATAATTCTTAAACTTGGAATGAGGACAAGAAAAAAACATTTTACAATGCAAGCTACAATGTAGCATATATAAAAATATATAATATTTTTAATAATAAAAAAACAGAATAACACAAATATTTCGTTTTTTATTTCAAATATTTATAACTGGGCCAAGTACTTTATTTTATCTCTAATATCAACATATTTATATATCTTTAACCGAGTTATCAGATTTTCCTTACAAAAATATCTACTTCCTCGATGAGCAAAAGGATCCAGATTAATGTAAAAACAGTGAAAGATTATCTACAATCAAATGAAAAGTAGTATACGAGTACCCCCCTTTTTATAAATCTTTAGTACTTAATTTATATACAACTTACCCTTTTATCATATTCTCCCACTCATTTAGACTGCAAAATGTACATATATACATCTTCATTTTTCATGAATTGCACAATTGTTTAAATTGATTATAAAAATCATAACATTATCTCAAATATAAAAACACTAATATATTAACAACTGAACTTAGTAATTCTAAGTAAAGGGTGAAAGTGAATAAGTCAGAGAATGTAAGGTCAAGACATACAACTGTATCTGTGATACATAATTCTGATCAGGATTAAGATAAAAATTAAGCATGCAGTGCCTGTATCAGCAGGTGATGACATAATTACAACTTTATAATTAAAACAAATAGAGCTGCATAGTTACAACCACTAAAATAAACTATAAGACTTTGTACATGGAGTATTTGTTAGATTATATTGAATGCAGTCGTAAAATCCCGATTTTTGTAATTTTATTTGTTTATGTGTTGTAATTTTACAATAAAATCCGTTAGGGTTGTTGTTGTCGGGATCTGGCAGGATATGGGGTCATGGTCCTTTCCAATATTCTACACTGGATCATATCATGTGTTAATATTTATGCGATACCACACGATTTTTGGTAAGACCATCTCATGTCGACCTTGAGTGGCATGTTCTGAATTAGTACCAATTTGAGCTTGCCGGTGCGTTAAGTAGCACTGACTAGTTGCAACCAGGGGTGAGCAGATATGACCTAATGTTTGGGAAAACCTGACCCTCATTCTTTCTTGCAGTTACCAAGTGGAATCGTAGCATCCATTGTTACCAATAGTGCAAGGATTTGCCCAAATATTCAGCAAATAGGTATTTCTTTCAATCCTTCCGGACTCCGGTCAATATTTTCAACTGTTGCCGTTTATTTCCACTTTAGTCTTAGTTTCTGTTGATTAGCCAAACATTATTGAGTTTTGAATTAAATAATATTTGTGAATTGTACCCTAGATGCCATGTTACATTTAAAATCAAATCATTACATTACACATTTTCAACATCTGTATTATATTGTTAAATAATTGTAATTAAGAGTAACAGATTCTGATTAAAAATAATAGTTCTTCAACTTTAAATTGATCTTATATTTAAAAATTTAAGTAGTAATTTTATTTTTGATATTTATACCTACTAAATAATTATTTTTGGAATTCGATATGGAAAAGAATTAATACAAAACGTTTGTGTCCACACGATTGTTTCTTGTCAACTCGATACTAGAGTGTGCACACGCTTCAGTTCGTTTAAAATTCGTATATAAAGGATCGTCTGATCCCACACGCTAGTTGTCAATCAAAATCGTTTTAGAACGAACCAATCACGCACACGAAACGAACTAAACACGAACACGAAATATTGGGGATGTTGAAGAGGTCAGTAGCTGTAATTGGAAGTTGCACAAGTGGAAGCATGTACAATTTAACCACTTCAACTATGGAATAACCCTTGCAACGGAACTGCGCAAAACAAATGATTATAATCAGTGTACATTAAAAACATCTGAGTTCTAGAAAGCCCATTATTTAAGCTTGCGGATATATAATGATTTGGTCGAACCTTATTTAGAATTTTTGTAATGTTACCTCAAATGTTTGTACGTATAAAACAACCATAACCACTATATGTGTTACATGTGGTACAGATGATTGAAAACCAAACCACATGCACACACAACACACACAAACACACACACTCAACCACTCCAATATCCATACCAACCCATCCCCACACAGTGTGTGTATATGTTTGGGTGTCATAAATAAACACACAAAGATATACACAATTTCAACGTTACACACAAATCGTAAAATGAAAGAATGTGCAATTTCAAACAATTGCGTTTGTAAAATATGGACGGAATATAACAACACAAACTAAATTTTATACATGATATGTATAGCAGTGGAATATGTAATATATAATATTGTATTTGATTTTGAAGAAATAAGTACGATAAAATGAAGGTGGTGTAAAATGGTCAACATTGACTTTTTGTCATAAATATAAATATCTATCGACACGTGTTATTGTATTTGTTTATTAATAGGGAATCAATTAATTCTTAATGCCAGAACTGTGAAATGATTTGAATTTAATTAAAAATCTTTAGACTTTTTAAAGTTATTATTATTTAATTAACTATAGCATATTAACAAAGTTGATTTCATGATAATAAAGAACACACTATTCATGGCTTCTTTAAAAAATACGTCATATCTTGGGTACATACACCTGATCATGTTAAAGATGACATCTAACTAAGGAGCAAATCAAAAAACGAAATCCATTATTCAGACACACCCGGGGCAGACGAATGAACAACACAACAAATAAACGCAGAGCACTTAAACACAATGAAAAATACGAACCCCTATTAAAGGTAGGAGTGAACTCAGGTGCTCCGGAAAGATAATCAGTTTCTGCTCCGTGTACGGAACCGATCTTGATGTAGTAGGCCACAAATGAAACGATGACGTTCAAAGCATACTTTTGAAAACAAAACATACATGGTCACAATAAACTGGCTTTGGGCATCTTGTTGTTTCAAACATACATGTATATATGTATGAAATCCTCTCTTTCTACAAATTTTATTTCACAAAGATTAGTTATAAAACACCTTTGACATGACGTTTTACCGATGGCAGCAAATTGCTAAATTGTCTTCGAAATATCTGTAAAAATGTACTTAATATACAAACGTTTGACTTCTTAAATGACTAATTTCTAAAATTTCAATTCCATAATCTTATATATTCCAAGACGAAAGTTCCTAATCTCTCTTTTCGATGAAGAGGAAAACAAGTTGGTCCATTTCACCTTGTTTTTTCAGCAAATTACTTCACATTTTCCACATGTAAACATCCCTTTCGTAAAACGTTCAGCATACTGGGATATACACTCTGAGAAAATGCTAAGAAAATCATGATTTTAATACGAATGGGTGGGTGTATGTTAAATAAATTATTACTGAAACTCTTCTATGAACTATTCCATATCTGTTGAAGCTAATAGACTGATATGTTAACCTTCATTCTTAATTTACAGCATCTTAAACTTCAAGATAGAGTGTTATTTCCTTTATACTGGAAGCACACAATTCGAAACTTTCAACATAAAAAAAAACGTATTTGTATACTGGTACATGAACAACAAAGTCAATTCGGTGGATGTGACCTCCAAATAGGGCACCCTTCGTGAAGTTGAACAAGGTCATCCCGGTGGAAGTCACAAATCGGTGGAGGTATATGAAATGATACGACAATGGAAACAGGTCAAACATCATCTTAGATATTGGAACACTGTAACGGTCCATCAATTCGTAATAATGACCGTAAAATGTTCTACGTGAAGACATCAAGCTATCCCTTTGCTAGAGTGTAAGACAAACTTTAGAAATTTTTAACAAACAGTAAAGTAAAAGTTAAAAGCTATAATTTGCAAATTTTATATGTAAGATATATGACCATTTAATTAAAAAAACATGCTATTTCATATATTCTTTTCAAACTTAATTTTGCTCAATAATGTACAGTTGTATTAGATACAAAATTAGAAAATTTGCCGGATTATTAATCAAGAACAATTTTAAACATTTGACACCGTTGAAGCTTCGTTCCGACAATTGTTTAATTCAGGTTCGAAATATGCTATGGTTTGATATTTGTATCGACCAATGAAATCTCAGACACGTTATAAGATTCTCATCGCACGTTTATAACGACACGGAAAACATACACGTACCATTCCCACGTTTCATGTTCACGATTCATACGTAACACACACATACACACGATTCCAACGTTACACGAACATGTTTCCCATGTTACACTGATTTGTTTGGTGCATGCACATCCAACCGTTTGTAGCTATAAAATCATAGAAAAGTTAAAACATTGCGCTGTTGCAGTTTTCTTTCTTCCACAGTTTCCTTCGTAAATACTTAAATATTCATATAAATAAAAACCGGTGCACATTCTGTCACTAATAGATTCCAATAGTCTGCTGGAAAACCTTCCGTCCAAAGTTAACAAATATATTGTCGACTAGAAATGCAAGCACAGTTAAATCAAAAGGCTCAGAATACATGTATGTCTAATGTTAAACATGATTTGAATGGATTTTCCATAATCATCGTTTTGTGAAATATATATATATATATATATATATATATATATATATATATATATATATATATATATATATATATATATATATATATATATATATATATATATCAAAATTATGGTTGTGTCAAAGAAGACAGAGATATTGATAAAAAACATCTCCTTAATTTCTCTATTATGACTACTGAGAGATTATTTCATCTAAAGCTTATATAAACACATTTAGCAACTACCTTGGAATTTCTTCCTTAAGTAAATTTTATTCTGAACACCGTAGTAGTTTTTGCAAACAGTTTACAAAAACAGAGAAATTAAAGTACTGTTTACTGCAGAGTGAAATTGAGAGAAGGCACATTTGCCTTGCAAAATGGTGTTTGTTCTAATAAATTTTGAACTACAGCTACAGGGATACTTTACAAATATTGTATTTCATCATTAATTGAAACGCTGCTTTATTTTTGAAATTGAAAAAAGCGGCTTGACCTTGTAGAGTATATCTGCAAGTACAAGTGTAGTATTTTCACTTTCTGGGTCAATTCACAATGCCTCAAACAGACAAGGATTCATACATTTATCTAGAATAAACATCCTTACATATAATATACAGGTTGGAAACAGTGCCCAACACTTCAAACTGTTTTGGTTCAAAGTGTTAACTAAAAAGAGTTCACAAATACCCAATAGAATTGCAAGAAAATGGAAATACCAGGATGTGACTATCAGACCATATAACTACATGCATATTGGTAAAATCAATGCACAGAAGTACTGTCAATCTCAATATCAATTCCTTCAACACATGTAATAATAATAATAATAATAATAATAATAAATGACATATATTCCATATCAGGGTCTACTACACAAGTCTTAACATAAAAACAATTTTCTGGCAATTTGCCACTAAACTGTTCAATTCACTAAAAAACTGTTGAATGAGGCTTCACTGTCATGTTTAAATTTTCTTGTCTGCAGACATAAAAAGTGTAATTACTGTCTTTTGAAAAGAGTATTCTGAAATCAAATGTTCTTAAAAAATAGGTTTCTCAACGGAATTAACAAATGATAAAGGTCAATGAATTTCGAATGTGCTAAATATGAATAACCGTAACATTAAGAAATAAAGGCTTGGCTAACAAAATGTTTATTAAAACCATTAACAGTTATTATTTAAGGGGGTAGGCCTGGGGTAAGGGAGATAACTCCTATTAATGTTTTTTTTCTTGACGTCAAACAATAGGAATTACGTGGCATTAATATGACGTACCAAATTTCTTCGCATTATACGAAGTGAAGAGGTTCGGTAAGGGGCATCTCCGTAACGAATCTAAAACCTTTTCGAAATATGTGCAAAATCGATAATTACGTAGGATTTGATATATTGATGAATTATTGTTTAACATCCAGTGTACGAAATGCATATTACGATGATGAAAAAGCCGCTCGAAATGAAGAAAACGCTGAGTCAATATTTGCAATAATTTCATAAATCCTTACTACAATTTTCTACTCGTCCCATAAATTCGTAATATATAATCTAGAATTAGCCCCCCCCCCCCTTCCTGGGAAGTGTGTGTTTGTAGTGTGTGCTTATCTCGCCCTCATCTCAGTGCGTGGTCGCTTATATCGCATTATCCTGTTAGTCTTATACTGTAACAGTAATAGTCCATCACAAATAAAATGTCACACTCCTGACATTTTCAGGATTATTTTAAATAGCATTTAATTGATGAATTGAATGTTTTAGAGATATTTTCTGCCTTAAATCATATACTAGTAACCATGATTTGTTGTATAGCAGGTATAAACTACATATAATGAATGATAATGCAGCTCCAAATAGTATTATGGGAAAATCTTTATTTTTTCAATGTCTTAATATCAAAATTGATCGAGTATTTTGTGAAAACTTGTGGTTAAAATTTCATAATTTTTTGTCATATAACACACATATATATGATATTTGTTTTAACAGTTTTTTGTAAGAATTAAACGACAGAATTTTTTACAGCAGTGTTTGAATATTTTAAGAGGCAACTGAAAATGAACGAAATTCCTAACATGTCTGGTACTTTTTACCTTTGAATTTGCATATAAAGAATGAATTTTACCACCATATCTCATTTTTGATTAAGACTATATCCTTGTTCTTCAGTTCAACAATTATAACTATTTTTTATCAAACATATGTCCTATGAGAGGTAATAATATTCATTAACTTGTGTCATCTCAAGGAATGAAGGGTACCTCTTAAATGCCCATTTTCAATGAACCCTGTGAAGGAAACGCGTGGTTGAATTTCAACAAAATTTTCTCAGGTGGTGTATTGAGACATATAAAATGCATGACGAAAATATGAAAAAAATTAAACGAGTGGAAAATTTTGGCCTAACCCAGGCCTACCCCTTAATTGTTGAAAAAATTGACAACAGAATGATTTTTTGTCATTTTTATAGTAGGTATTAAAGCTATTTTGCAACGCTTTTATTCCTTATCAAATTGTACGTCACATACAAACTATCGTTTTTCTCAAGTTAAAATCACCCATGCGAAAAGTTCATAACACCGTTTTTTCTCCATGTTGTATTAATTATAAAAGTATTTTAGAAGTAAAGGCAACCGGGTAAGTTTTTATGCCAGATGAACGTTGCACTGTGTATATTTTAACTACTTGGAAACTAAATTAGCCCTAGATTCTTCTGACATCAAACGGTCTTATTTTGAGGGATGTCAGAGCAAATATTATTATAAAACTAGAACATTTGCCTATTCTTTTCAGAATTGGTACTTATCAATGATTTAACATATGGCTTAACCCTGACTTAAAAGTAGATGTGCACAAAAAAAACGGTGTAAAATCAATATATTGTTATCAATTATACCTTTCCTCAGAATGGTAGATAAATACTCTTGATGTTATTTCTTAGTGCTTTTTAGATATTGTTTCATGTTAATTTTCATTTGTTATGATATTTTATTGGCTACCTGATTAATTGGTTAATAAATTTGTGTGTGTTATTGTAATCTTTATTTACATGCGTTGCTCCGCAAGAGGAAAATCGAGATCAAGAGCCCTGTTGTTTTAAGTGTAAATAATTATTAATTTCGAAATCCCGGGAAAAGACAAAATCTTGAGAATGGAAACAACAAACAAACGCCACAATGATAAATGCATACCTAAAGGAATAGAAACATATTATACACTTAAAAAACAGCACAGAAACTGAAGCATTAGCAATTTGATCTCCCACTAAGTACCAGGAGTGAAATCAGGGGATCTTGAAGGGTAACCATGTCATGCTCCGTTTACTGAACCCGTTACATTGCCAGTGAGTAAAAGCCGTTGATATGGTGAAGTGTATATTCCAGAAGGCCGTGAAATCTAACTATTTTCTCATAAGTAATGACGTCCGTAAAATTTTTGGAGTGATGAAATTAAAATAGACTGAATAAAACCATGTCTTAGAAATTCTAGAGACATCTCCCCCTGCCGGGAAAGTCGCCGTATAAATCACATGCACGCCAGTAACGCATTAACTGTGAAACGTACACTCATAGACTGGAGACATAAGTATGTAAGTATGTAACTGCTAAGAAGGGAAAGTTTACAATAGGAAAATCAAAATCGCCACGTTCTTCATAAAGATATGAAGCAGAAGAGCCTGTGTCTGTGTTTTGTTTAATTTCAAGTTTGAATTTTGTTCTAATTTTAATTCTAACTTTTTTGTTTTATTTTGATGTTGTTTTGCAACTTTTTAGACGTTTATAAATCTATATATATACACATAAATGAAGCGTATTTTTCGTCTAGGTAGGGACAAGAATCCATCAATGAATCCAGTCTTAAAACATTCTTTATTTCCTGAGGATTACTGCTGTCACAAAAGCTTCTTGTCCTAAAGGAACGGTTGATGTCATCACGTATGGATTTTAACGGTAGTCATTACGAATTGATTGACCGTTACAGTGTTCCAATATCTAAGATGGTGTTGGATCTGTCCCCACCGATTTCTGACTTTCACCGGATTCACTTTGTTGAATTTCACAAAGGGTGACGTATACGGAGAAGGAACTACTTACCCTTCTAGAGCATTTGAGTTCACTCCTGGTTTTTATAGGAGTTCATGCTGTTCATTGTTTTTTGTTTTAGTTTTCAGTGTTGATTTGTTGTGGTTGTGGTTGTTTATTTGATTTTCCGGGTTGTCTGTCTAATGGATTTCGTTTTTTGATTTTTCTCCTTAGTTATATTTGTCCTCATTCCTATCCAGGATGGTAGGGTAGGTAGGTAAGCCAATGTTGGAAATCATATCGTTGATTAAATTTATTACCTCAATTGAACAAAAGTATATGTGACTCCACTGAAATTCGATTTTTGAAAACAATTGTCACTCGCAAGGTCGATCGTTTTGTTTTAACCTAATCTGAGTTTACGTCTGATAGAAAATTTGATGCCTTGTATTATTACATTTTAGGAATTCGTGTCTCATTAGCAGTGATCATAGCCGAAATCTGTAAGAAAAAAAATAGAAAACACATTTAAATGGCAAAATGATCGAAAGTGGTAAACGTTAAAGACCACAAAAAGAAAATTAAAAAAAGGAAGACATCTTAAAAAAACAAATTCTTAAGTCTGGCAGCCATGTTAGATGGGCAGCAAAGTAAACATATCTTGGTCAGCAATATGTATGGAACATTCATGCCATGTTTCGTTTCAATGCATTCAGCAGTTCTCTAGAAGAAATTCAAAATATGAAATGTAAACGGACAGACGAACGAACTTACGACGGACGCAAAGTGATGACAATTTTCTATTTCTTTTAGTTTTCTACATACAGGCTTGTACGCTTAATGTTGATATAAGAGAAAATATAATCTTATTTACACAAAAATCAGTACATCTTCAAAAAAGTTTGGATATAAATCAACAAACGCGTGCATTGAAGTTTCATAATTATCCGTGTTACCATATCCAACTTTGGCAGTAATAATGTGACTTTGTGATCTACCAACCTTCAATACAGACGGAAAAAAATGACTGAACAGACCAATGAAATTCGTTTTAACTGCAAATGACATTTTGTTTATTGTAAATTACAGCAACAATAGCTGCAGATGACTGCAAGCGTTGTGTCAGACAAAATATTTGCTGCTACTGTTGAAATAAGATTGCCTCAACCTAGTTTTAGCGTTTTGGTCAGACAAATTTTAACTGACACAGCACTTACCTGTGTTTTTGGAGTATAAATCTACTTGTAACAAGTTTTTGGAGTTGTCACAACGCAATCTGGCTGTTTACCTAGGTTGTGATAGAATGAAAATGAATGCATCAGCGTTTGACATGTTGTCCCAGACATATTTCGTTGAATCAAACATCATGAGGTGATTTGTTTAACTTTGGAAGTTTTAAGATTCAAATAAGTCAACTGAAAAAAAAATGTAATGAAATAAACGCATGGAGAAAATGTATTTCCAAATCCAGAATATAAATAGCAGACGCCTTGCTGTGATTATAACGGTATGAGGTGTGGTAGTATCTCGCAGTTATTTAGATAAACTTAATATCAGTACATAAGAAGTGGGGTTCAAAAATTTTCAACTAATAAGATTTTACTGATTTTTTAATAGTTCAGTGATGAATACATTTAATAAAATTTTTTAAATTTCATTATTTTTTACCTGGTCTCTATGGAAGATTTAGTTTAAAAAACAAATTCAATGATAATTAAAGTAATTATATTTTACATTTTTAGCTAAAAGTGTATCTGCAGTCAACAGTAAAATACATGAAAAAAAATAATAAAATGTTAATATGTGATATAAATCATATTTCTATCGAGTCATTCTAGTAATTTTCAGGAATTTTTATCAGTGTATTATTATTCTTATCTGAAATATTTCAAATCCGTTTAATTTGTTATTGAACATTTTGTTCCAGGAACACATAATGTATGATGAGCGTTCGTTAATCTTTATGACTGAAATAATTTCACACCTCTTGTCGATGTAATCTTAATAGGGTATCTATTAATCATTTTGTCAACATGGGCATGGTAATTACAACTCAATAATTAAGCTAATTTTAATATTCTCAAGGGCTTTTCTATATAACATATTAGTGACCAGCTCGGCCAATAGCCATAAAAAATTATCCCTTTAAAATATTATTAGCTACCCGAGAAACATATAATTTAATTATAGTTTTACATTGTCTGCTAGAATTTTATAAATTTTACATTCATTAAATCAAATTGAAGAGGATAGTTAAAAGTAGCAAATACTCACATTACCTTTGGTCCACATTTAGAGACGTGTGTCAGATTGTTTATTGTCTTATTTATATTCAATGTAAAATATGTATGTAAATGAATTTTCCAGAGGAGCAGTATTTTGAAAGCACAGATGTAAACTTTGTGAAAAGTCTTTAATAAAAGTATCATGGTAATCCGCTATTTTAACCGATTTTATATCCAATTTAAAATTTAGAATAGAATAACTCTTATTGTTATGTGGTAAGGTTACATAAATCGCCTGAGCTATCAAAATTACTATACAAATTCATTAACATCTAACAGTAATTACAACTTTGTCTTCTCCAATTAAACACAAATAAGTATGCAGAATACACATTTTAAACAGATACTGTTACAGGCATGAAATGTACCCAAACTGCACCGTAGAGGTTTCCTACGACTTAAACTTTGAAAAAACTACAACGCATTGATGAAAAAATACTACTCAATTAAACAAAAATTCTGAAATTTATTGTATAATTATGTTTTATAACATGTTGTTTTCATTTGTTGCGTTTTCGCTCATATAAATCACACGGATTATTTTAAGACTGACTGAATTGATACTCAAACTCAACAGCTTCCAATTTAATAAAGATTACTTCTCTCTGACGGGAGGGGTGGCAATTAGTATACAAATGGGACCGATTTTTGCATTTCTATTTGTTGGCTATCTGGAGGATAACATGTTTACGGAATTTGATGGATCCATTCTTCGCCTATTTAAAAGGTATATAGATGATGTCGTTGGAGTGTCTGATGACTCTGACGAGGAACTCCAGTCTTTCATCGATTTCGTATCGTCTTACCATCCATAAATTAAATACACATTACCTGTTGTTTAGTCGTAATTGTCGTTACTTGACTTGACATGTAAATTGGTTGACGGCATCATCGACACCTTGGTCTGTTATAAACCTGCCGAAGGACACTGCTACCTGACCTATCTATTCCGATTGTCATCCAAAGTCTTGGAAAGATATCATCCCTAAATCTCAGTTTCCTAGACTTAGACGCATTTGTAGCAATGAAGAGGATTTCAGACAGCAGTGTGACAACATGTGCACCTTCCTCCGAACGAGAGGTTATCCCCTGGGGTTAACCCTAAACGGCCGTTGACAACGGCTTTTGAATCTATTTCCAAGGTGACCAGACCCAACGTAACATCCTTATGAACAATTTTAAAAACATAGTGATGATAGATCTGTTGACAGATAAATTTTTCAAACTGTTCCCATAAAGAAACCAATAAGTCAGTAGCTCGATCAAGTCAACCATTTCCTTAGAAAAGAACTGACTACCGAGGAACCAGGCCATGTAAAAGGTCCAGATGGATACTAATGAGATCTTTGGCCCTGACAACAAATACATCAATCAAAATGGGTATATATGTACCGATATAAATTTAGTTTACGCAATCGTCTGTACAAATTGTGATAAGGTTTAATGGAAAAGACATGCCATTGTCTTGCTGATCGCTTTGCGGAACACTTACGTTGAACAAAGAATGGAACTGATTGTCTAGTTGACAATCACTTTTGATTGGCTGGTCACAGATCGTCAGACGTCCGGGTTAATGACAATAAAGACACCTTGAGCAGAAAAAAAAATGTTTACCCTGGGGAAAGGAGGGAAAAATCGAAACAACTGACAAACTCCGGAGAACAAACGAAGACAAGATAAGAACAATAAATGAATTACATTTAAAAAATAAAAACATTGAACAACATGGACTTCATCAAACGTTCGGTAATTTTAATTTTTTAGTTTGATTTTTGTTTTTTACGTTACGATTTTATATTTGATTTTGTTCGACTTGTGTATTTTATACATTTAAGTCGTTTTATGCCCCGTTTGATAGCTCACCATTTCCATTTACCATACTTGTTTTCTATTGTCGTATGAGCTGTTTCGCAACATACTTGGTTTTTTGTTATTTTAATACACATTTTATAGAAATATCTTATTTCAAATCAGTTACAAAATAATTTCGCGCTATATTTAAATAGTTAATCTATTGGTGTTTATTTTAGATGTTAGGTATTAATTTATTAACGTGGTATTTTACAAAAAGATTGGTTAATTCTAAAATTTCGATCGTGAAAAGAATTATCATGCAACTGTGGTTTTAACACATGTGCACATGATTTGATTTGTGCCAATGTCGTCTCTACACTATTGTTAATCCCTATACGCTAGTTGTCAATCAAAATCGTGAGCAAACGGAATAAACGAGTTTATACATACAGAACGAAACACCAAACTACAGAGACACAAGAAAGGAACATGAAAAAATTTGAATGTTGAGTGGTTCAGTAGCTGTACCGTTAATGATGTTAATACGGATGTTAAATATTTCAAGCACATCACAACACATATATGATTAATGGCAATGAATAAATTGCACATTGCATTATTCGATGATGGATTGATAACATAAAAATAGACATTTCAATATTTTATTTCATGAAAATATAAAATTAAGAATATAATAATAGATAATTCTCTACAGTTTTTACTTTACCACTGTGCACATTTCAAGTTATTATTTTAATTTTGATTTTTTTTTTCAATTTGATTTTAGATAAACAATATGAGGTATCATAAAAGAATGATATTGTATGTGGTGGTAACAGTAATAATATTAAAGATTTCGTTTTGGAATATTTCACAATATCAGACAGTAAGTTCAATGTATATAGTTTTCTTGTTACTAAATATGACGAAAAAGTCCAGGTGAAAGGATAATCTATGGACGAGAACAAACTTACAAACAACACAGAAATTAAAGAAATAATAATGTGGATAAAAAAGGTGTTCTTTAAGGTCTAGCACTTTGACTGTTCCTACCTTTCTGAAGACATCGGCAGTTTTGTTCATTTATAAAGGACAGATTAGTTAAAAGAGGATGGCATTGCATTATTATATCCTATATGCTTGTTGTATTTAATTCCTTGTTCTTTGGGATTTGTAGTTCTTGTTCTTGTTTTATGCAGGTGTTTCCCAGGCATGTTTCGGGCGGTGGGAACTACGGCTCCTATTTAAAAGTTTCATGTAATATTTTGCCCTTTGGTGTTGTCTGCTTGACGCTTAACCCATTTTCAAAAATATTCATAAGAGATGTCTCTATATCCTTTAGAAATTGGCAATTATCGAACTAAAAGATAAGTACAAATTCTATTACCTGAAACAAAACAAAAATAAAGATTTTGTGGAGACATGACTAATTTTAGGAAAAAGGAAAAATAAGCCTACGACCTCAAGGAGCAAATCGAATAATACAGAAACAACACTTAAGAATAAGCAAAAAGAACTGCGGCCCCACTAAATGCAATGTAGATTTGAGTTGCTCCGGGATAGAAAATTTTCCACACATGTTCAGTGAAAAATATGTTCGGTGGCAGAGAATCAACAAAAACTACGACAGATGGAAAAGATAAGAGAGCATCTAGGAAACAGATTTTTAGTAACGGTTCACAAATTTGTAATAACAACCGTAGAATTTATAAAGAGATTAATTCAGGCTTTTAACACAAACCATAGTTTCTGGTTGTTTTTGCGCTAGTGTTTGAACCCTATTTATAAAATCTCTTTACTGAAAAAAATCGATGCAGTATCACTGGAATATCGAAAGATGAAATGTAGATAATAACCAAATTGCCAGTTGTTTAAAAAAAATCATCTATATAGTGTTAGGTAAAAGTAAATATTAGAAGTAGTTTTTAGTTGTTTTCTTGTTGGGTAGCTTTTGAAAAACGTCTGGTTTAATTGGGAAACAGGCAAATCGGAAATTATATTACTGAAATAATTCGGGGAACAATCGTCTATCAAATTGTACAAATACGTTGTGGATTAAAACGTCTAATATTTGAATGATCCCTGTTTTGGTTTAGTTACCATTACACTCTAATTTGCGTTCGCACTACTGTGGAAGACACTTTTTTCTCCTAAAGCAAATGTCCAGTCCAGACGGTTACCTATATTTTCATGTCCTCAAGGGTATCACAAGATCCGTTCCTAGTTTTTTGCTGCTAGTGTAAAATTGATACTTGAAATATACTGTTATAAAAGTATTAGAATTAGTGAAAACGAATGGGGAGCTTGCTCGAGCCTGGATCTGTCCTTAGATGGTTTTGACTTTCAATGTTTTCTACAATATGATATTTTTATTTGCTCTGTAATATGTTTAGGTTATTGTTTCGGCTATCAACATTTTAGGTCTAGGTCCAATCTGATGAGACTTCAAGTTTTTAAATATAAAATTAATAAAAGTATAATAGTGCATTTATAATAAACTTATATTTTGTCTTAAAAAAGCACTTCAGTTACAATCAATATATCTTTAGTCTTATATTGCACAATCTGGTATGGCTTAATTTAACTAAGTATCATCCTTAAGATGTTTAAAAAACTGCATTTTGTGTTTTTCCACTGGTAAACAAAGTTTTGTATCTAAAAAGTATTACTGTAAGTCGTAGATGCCGTATGAACATTTCACAACTACAATCATGTCAAAACTTAACAAAAGTATAAAACAAGCATATATCATGGTTGAAAATTGTTTTTTTTTTTTTTACTTTAAAACACACTTGTAACAAAAATCACTTTTGTCTTATATCGCACGCTCTTTTAGGCTAAGTATGAACATAAAATTGGTTGCAAAGCTACTGTTGTTTTTTTTTACTGTGAATTTGAACATTTTTCATCTAATAAGTACTACGGTAAGTATTTGAAAAGCCTCTGACGTAACTGTTAGATATTTATAAACTAAATTCATGTCAAAACTTCATACAAACATAAGATAAGCATATGTGAAGTTTAAAACTTCTCTTTTTACTTAAGAAAATTAATAGCAGTATAAAAAATAACATTTGACTTGCATCACAATTTGACTCAGTAGCATCCTAAATATGTTTGGAAAAGTAAATGTTCTGTGTTGTAACTGTGAAATAGAAATGTTTGTAATCTAATAAATATAGTTGAGCTCAGTTCTAACCTCTCTTTAGAACTGTTCTTAACTGTCAGAAGAAATGTTCTAGAACAGTTCTAGAACTGTCATGCTGGCAGCTTTAGAACCGTTGATGACAGGGTGTGTCCTGACCTAGAACCATGTATGACAGTTCTACTCTAGAACCATTTATGATCCTGGCAACAGTTTACTGTAATTTTCGATAAATTGGTGAAATGCACCTATTATTTCAAAATGGCGGTACTCATCCCAATCATCTTCTACCTTGTCATAACGAAATAAAAATCGTTCATACGAGCAAGGAGAATAAATTATATAATATATCAAATGTTTACCATATACAAATGGTAGAAAAGATAAAGTATTAATTTAAAATAAATTAAAATGTCACTTATCATGTTAAGGAGAACAAATTTATTTACCTGTAAATTTACTTCAGATAAAAATCATAGAAATGTTAACAAAAACAATAATTCGTTTTTCTTGTGGGTTAAAAAAATGGAAAAAAAACTCTTTATTACATGTACTGTTGCTGTTTCGTATAAATTGGTCATTAATTTAATATTATTAATTATTGTCATAATTTCATATATTGAACTTATAATCAATGTGAAATGCTACTACATATTTCAAAAAAATACTTTTCAAAGTTTGGAAAAAGCGAAGACGAGGAGTACGTGCCGTAATCAATAAAGTTATCGGACATGAATCGGACGGTTCTACCCTAGAACCATTTATGACAGTTCTACCCTAGAACAATTATGGACGGTTCTACCCTAGATTCATTTATGACAGTTATACCCTAGAACCATTTATGACGGTTCTACCCTAGATCCATTTATGACAGGGTCGGTTCTACCTTAGAACCGTTCTAGAATGGTTCTAGAACCGTCCTCTCTGACAGAATAGTTGAGAGGTTAGAACTGATTTCAACTGTATAAAGGTAACTGACACAGAAGCCTTTGTTGAAAATGTATCGAATTATGAATAAAATGAATGTCAAAAATTCCTTAAAGTATAAAATTAGTCAAGTTTGACACTTGAACAAAAATCACCGTAAACATTACAGTTGAAAGAAAACAGTTACAAAAAATTTACATATATTAAAATGCGAATAATTTTGTGAAACATACGGTGATAGACTGCATACTTTATTTGACATAAAACATTTTAACAAAATCAGATGAACGTCTTGGAAGTAAATCATTTGTTTTGATAAAAAGAATTTAAACTGCGCATTCGCCGTCCTGATATCCTGTTCCAGAATGAAAGTAGATTTTATATACTACGCATGCGTCGTCCCCACCACCAAAGCAGAGACAGATTTGGTCATCAGGACAAAAACGGTCCCCAGAACAAAACCTAGTGCGCATACTCTGTCCTAAGGACGAAACCAGACGCAGTCCTAGTCGTGATCCTAAGAACAATCATTAGGACCATTTCTGTCCTAACTTTATGCAAAGATTGTGACCAAACGGACCAGTAATAATCTCTGGTAAGGTTAATTTGGAACGGTCATAACCTCTGTTTCAAATGTCTGCTTGAGGGTGATGGTTTAAATGATCCGTACAGCAATTAAGGATGGTCTCAAGAGCTAATGTGATAAGGCCTAATGAACCAATGGTGCGAAGCAGATGCTGCAGACTTACATGAATATATCTCTTCGAGAGACCTAAACTATCATAATAGAATAAAAAAGTTATGATTTATCTACGACTGCCAACATGACACAATACTCTGAGACTGAAATCCTGGAATTTCTTATTGACAATCTCCTTGATGATTTTGGAGGACAGGTTTTACAGCAAATGATCGGCAGTACAATGGTTAAAACTGTGCTTTGCTTTGGGCGGATCTGTTTTTGTTTTGATGAGGATACATTTTTACAGGGATTACTGCATTTGAAGAAAATGAACCCATTCCTCTAATGTCAGTTTTCTGCTTGATAGATGATATGCTATCTCGAATTTATTCTACCTTTAAGGATTTCCTACATCTCATCTATCGAAGCGAACTTGAAATTAACGACACCACAGACATACCCACATTTGTTTCATACCTAACTGTGTACATAGATAATAATAGGCGATTGAAATCAAACCTTTCTAAAAAGCATGATGATTTCTATTTTCCGATTGTGAACTTCCCGTTCCGTATCAGTAACATACCACGGGCTTCATCCTATGCAGTGTACATTTCAGAATCGATTCATTCGGCAGGGCGAGATTGCTGTCACATTAACCCTTAAGACAGCGTGGAGCGTGTAAATCTCCAAAAACATAGTGTAACGTGCGAATGGTGCTCGTGTAACGTTTGTATCGTGTGCGCGTGGTTATAAACGTGCGATTTGAACCGTGTAAAATGTATGATATTTCATTGGTGGAGACAAATATTAAACGTGTGAATTCAAATCAGAGCATATTTCGAACTCGAATTAAAAGATTGCTGGAACGAACTTTCATCAGTGTCAACTGTTTGAAAATGTTGAGTTTATAATTTTATCTATAACTAAATGAATGTAATTCATCAAATTGATTTGGTTTGAAAAAATACATATTATTATAAGTGAATTCTTTCCTAAATTAAATGATCGTATAAGGTGCATACAACATATTCAAGTTCAAGATTTGAACTTTAACTTGTTTTGTACAAAATATCTAAAGTTATTCTTGAAATCTTGCGAAGGTTTTATTTTTTTTTTTTACAATTGTCAGGAATTGATATATATCAACACAGTACTTTTTTATTAGCAATCGGTTTGTTATTATGTAACCAATATGGTGTGTTCCCTGATATGAACTGTACTAAAACAATTCCATATCTACTTAGACCAGGGATTAGGGGGTCCCCTGGAGGGCAAACAATTGTTTATCTGAACATGTACATCAAATTTAACTGTAAGTAAGGAATGTTACATATAATTTTTTTTAAAATGGTGAAGTATTAAAATATCATCGGATTTTATATTATCATATGTTATAAACTAAGGTGTATGCGGATTCATTAAAGGAATACTTTTAGGGAAATTTTCGAAAACATATTGTAAACATTACCCCTAGATTAGAAGGTTTTGATGTGTTTTATTGATCAATTCAATAAGGTATTCATCGGGGATGAAGAAATTATTTGATATGAGCGATCTGTGGAGGTCAGCCATTTTTGTATAGGTGAAGAAACAATCGATGTGGGTGGAGTCCTGAAACCACAAACTCGTAATTAAAAGTGGCATATCATAGACATACATTTTCAAAATGACGTGACCCGAAATTGGATATTTTCCCCCTAAATAATATATAGTAGTCAACAAAAGTAACGATATGTATACACGAGTTTGGAACCAAATGTCTTGGTAATTCCTTAAAACAACTGAAGTATTATGGCAACAGTGGTTTGAAACTTCATTTCTTGATCTAATTCGTCTCATTTTGAAATTTGGATAAACTTGAAATGGTGGAAAATGGAAATTTTCCAAAAGAGGGTTAAATTACATTTGCGGAAAATCGAGAAGAAAATCTACAGACATTGTGTAAAATGAAGATCCAGTGGCTGAAATCAGTAGAAAAAACTGAAATCTTTGTCACAGAGACATTATGATTCAAATAGCGGGATAAAAATACTTTTTAAATTTTGGGTTGAAAATGTCATTTTTGAAATCTCAAAAAATGGAATTTTTCATTTCAAACTTTTTGCACAAAATTCGTGTTTTTGACGAGAAAACAATCTACTATGAAAATCAGACGTGTGGGTCTATTTCTCTGCTTTGTACAGCTATTTGAAATTATGAATATGTGTAAAATGCATTACCCTGTATCGTTTTTTTTTTGTTGACCTGTATTATAGTATAGTAATAAATTGAGAAAAGGGATTGTTGTCCTTACAAGTTAATCTAGAAAAAAACTGTAGAAGGGAGTTGCATTTTATTCCATTTTTCTCAATAGTATTACAAAAATGTGTCAACTCTGTATACTCTGTGGAAGTAATTTTGACAAAATAAAAGGAAGATGCTCGGTATATCGATCTAACCTCGAGGTTTCAGTTTGTTCACCAAGACTTCTATACTGAAGCCAATATTTATTATAGTTTTCCCCTACAAACAAGTGAGAATAAAGACTACGAGTTATACATAAAAATGCGTATTTTAGCAAGGTATAACCTTTCTCTTGTTGTATAACCTGCCAAACGAAACAAAATTTCACCTGTTGGCATGTTAATTATAAACAATTATTATTAGTTTAATTAGTTTATGGCCTCATTGACGTGAGTGACAGGTATATCATTGATAATCATACATCAGGTTACATCACTACGTTTAAGTTGGCACAAAGCAGTCCCTTTTGTTTGCATACTAATTATACATTCATAGTAAAATAAACTTTAACAGAATAATTAACCTGAAATCCAAAAACAATTTATGAACAAATGGCAAAAGGAGTAATTGTACAATGATTTGTAAAAACACTAGATCTAAACTGCTCTAAATATTAATATAATGACGTGTTAATTCGGAACTATGATCCCATATTGTGCATTCAGTTGATGTTCGTCCATGTTTTTTAATTTTTATTTTGTTTTTTTTGATATTCAGTTAAAAACGTTGGAATCTTTTAGAATGATATTTTTATATGTTGAAACCGTTCGAAGTGGTTTGAAAGCTGGTGTAAACGGTGAATAAAAGATTGAATTTAATGCGATTTATACAATGTTTTATGTAATAATAAATGGTTTTGATCCATTTTTTGTATAGTGTAAAAAAACAAAATAAAACAAAATAAAATAAAGGAATTTTGTTTTTTCGTAACATATTTTCACCGAACCACGAAAAATATATCCATGAAGTTAAATGAATTCTAGCACAAACCTTACATCGTGTAAATGTCTGGCAGTTCTGAATCCATACTATGAAAAAATAAAACCATACAAACAACCAAAATACCAACAAAAACTAAACATTTCTTTTGCATCTTTTTCAGAATTTAGGGCAAGTACAATTTACCAAATTTCAGAGGTTGAAAGAGGTAACCCCAGTGATATCACATTCAAGTACTGGCAGCAGGAAACACGATGAAAAAGTAGAGCATGATATTGTTAAGGCATATACAATTGAATATAAGCCGAAAGAAGAAAATCATGTTAAAGTAAATAAGATAAATATAATTCAAATGCTAGAGTCGCCAGAAGACTATTTACACTCATATAGATTTGATTTTATTGTTAAAGTTGTATATGCATATTTCTTTGCTTTTATGGACAGTATACCAAAATCCGTTTCACTGGTTTATGCTGAACATCTTCGAGTTTGGAATAATTTTAAGGAACATTGCTATGATATTGACAAGCGGATGACCGATTTTAAAAGGCCATGCAAGCCAAAAAAGAGCAAAGATGATTTTGTTTCCAATTTCCATAATGTTATAAATGATATTAGAAGACAAGGATTTCAAGCAGATAAGTCGGAGATACCTGTATCCAAAGAGGGTATTGTGTTGAATGGTGCTCACCGACTCTCGGCAAGCATTATACTTTACAAACGTGTAAAAATACAGCATCTAAATTTTACTGGTAATAAACGATGGGATTTTAAATTTTTCATGGGAAAAGGTTTGAAAAGAGATTTAATGGATTTGGCTGTTTTAGAATACATGAAAATTCAGTATAAACTCAATTTGACTTCTCAGATTTCTATTATGTCACTATACACAAAAAGTGATGAAAAAGAAACAAACATGATGTCAACTTTCAGCCGTCATTGCTCAAGGGACGGTAAAATAGTATACGAAAAGACGATTTCCCTCACAAAGCATGGGATGAAGCAATTGATGTATCATATGTATGGAATGCAGTCTTGGATTGATGCAAAAATATCTCAGATGAATTATTTATTCTCATCGTCAAAAACTGTAAACGTCAGAATGATTTTCTTTTTTGGCAAACAAATGAATTCTTTAACAATATGCAAATCAGTAATAAGGACCTTGTACAATTCACCTAACAAAAAGTCATCAGTTCACATCCCAGACACTTCTGAAGAGAACCTTCTTTTAGCTCAAATGGTGCTGAACAAAAATTCATTGTTTTTTCTAAATTATGCAGCAAATGGACAACATTGTCATAACCTTTCTAAAGAAATCGCGAGACGTTCCTTAATACCGATGTCAATAACCTTGCCGGATATATATGTAGGAAGAGATGATATTATGATAGACTCAGGTGTAGTTTTAGATATATTTGGCATACGGAAAGGTACTGACATTGATATATTGTTTCTTAAAGATGTTGATGAACGAATACTAGGCAAATACAGAGGTTTTATTATTGAAGCACATACATTTGTTATCAGCAATATTAACGGGCGTCGACCTTGGGGTAAAGAACATTTAAGCCAAAATTTAACAAAATGTGATTTATTTTTTGACACACGATGTTACGGCTATTGTTTTGGGCTCAAACTTGTATCGTTCCAACAACTTATACGCTATAAGACCAAAAGAAATGGGCTGGGAAAAGATGCTTTAGATGTTAAATCTATAAGAACATTTCTTGAACATGCTAAATTTCCTAAAACAAATATCACTTATCAAAAACGGGACAAAATGTTGCAATGATGTTTATTATTATACATGAAACACGTTAAGCATGTATGTTATGACAATATTAAATCCTGTTAATGAAAAGGTCAGTTTGTGTAATTAATGAAGAACATTCTGTGATATAAAGTTTTGTGCTTTATGTATGATATATGTTTACTTTTTAACATTTTATGTTACATCAGCAGTGTTCATTGTTCTAAACAGCCAAAAACGTATATAGTGCAGATTTGAAAGGACGACAAAATTACAGATTTTTTAAACATCAAACTTTGAATGTATAAATCATTGGTAGTACCGAGAAAGATTTTTTTCTGTTATATTCTGACAGTGAAATTTACCCAAAGCCACCAAAAGTGCTACATTTATGTACACTTTTTTATATTCAAAGTCAATGTACCATACAGAATTTTGTATATTTAGAATAGCTGTCAATGAAGAAGGATCCTGTTGAAATTTTGCCTATAATTTTTATTTATGCAAATTATTCTATCTATAAATAGTATGTTGAATTAAGAATTAACTTGAGCCGATTTTTACTTTAAGTGTAATTTCATGTAGTCCCTCAGGGGAAATATTAAGAACTTAAATACTTACCCTATCCCAACCTTCTATGTTTACTTGTCAAAAACTATCAGTTGTTTCTTGTTTGCGTACCGTTTAATGCTGATATAGTAATGAATGAAAGCCACTCAACAGACCTCCAAACAAAACATACATCGTAACAACAGATAACCATGGTAGTCTCAAATTTCCTTCTGATCTTTCTGAAACCCTTGTTCTAAAACGCTGCGAAGTTGCTTGCTTGAAATCGTTCGACATAATACTACCATAAAGGGTTTAATGGTATCTTAGCATGATAGAAATCGTCAATTCATGTCTTGTGATCTCGGTTGTTATTGCCGTCTATGTGCTGCTTTCCCCAAAACATGTTGCATTTAGGAATATGAGCAACGAATTTGGACTCTGGGTCAGAATTAAAGGCTTTTTGTGGGGAGACATTTCTTCTTACGGATTGTTACCTTATGCAGCACATTAAAAACAAACCGCGAGTGTGTCGATCTAGTTTAAACCAGGTTTTCTTTTGATATTACAGCAAGACGATCTCGTTTTGAAATGGATGTAAAAATTGTTACTAAACGTAAACAAAAAATTCATCTATCAATTGTCAGTTACATGATTATCCCTAGTAATCAATAATGATATATTAATATATGACCTTATCTATATCGGGCCTGATATATTCCCTGGACTCCCATATCAACAAATAAAAATGAAATTGTTGTGTACCTTCACTGTGAGATTGGTATTTTGTATCCTTTTATGGTAACTCCCAGAAAAGTTTTCCAGGTACAATCAATTGTATCAAATTGTACAAATAAATTAGAAATGTAAGTTGTTCATGTATGTGACATTACCTTTTGGATTGTTGTTTTTGTTTTCAATGTAATATAATAAACTTTAAAAAGGTCTGATTTTTTTGTTAAATCCAAATTACATGGAAATAACTTTACTTCATATCAAACGATATTTAATTCTCACTCATTGTGAAACATATAGATTAACCCAACCAGTAAAATCAATATCTATGCTTATTGAATAATTGCCTATGGCTAATTATGTTGTCTGTATGAATTGTGCAACCCAGATCTGATTCTCCTTGAAGTAACTGCTGTGTGTGAAGAATACAGTGGATGACCGCGGTTGTAAGATGTCAGGGCGGTATCTATCCTCTGTTATTTTTTTACCTTACTGTAGCCTATTTTCATATATTGCAAAGACACAATTGTTTGTCGTGTCAATTATAATATCCTTTGTTCGGTCGCATTCTTTATTTCCTAGTCCGTGTTACAATTTTAAGATTGAAATACGCGTGAAAGCAAAAAAAGTCGAAAAAAGGAAGTAAACAATGAATTTCTACACCAAAAAGTAGTCCGATGTGTCCGTTTCAAAGCAGGAATGACCTTTCCAACAACTAATGGGAATACTGTAAACATGATATCGCACTGTGCATATCCCAAACAAATACAAGTATTTGTGATATCACTTTTTTGGTATCACACTTCAAGTTATTCAATATGACAAATATAAAATTATTTGGGAAACGAGAACAGAGAACAGAGAACGAATATTAACATTCACATTTGAAAGGTCTCGTTTTGAATTCGAAATATGCACGTAAAAATTTTAATTCCTTAATTCTATAGGTTTATACGGTTTCTCAAATAGCGATTTTTAAAAAAAATTGCTGCAAATTTAACCTATAAATTCTTCAAAGTATTATGTTATTGATTGGTAAAAACTAAATTGTCTTTTCATTATGAGTGAAATTTAAATTTAACAAACTATTACGGTATGTTAAAAGTTGATTTGAAAGGTATAGTTAATTGTCTTACTGCTTATTATTTTGATTTTAAAAACTCATTATCTACAAAAAGGAAGTAGGGCAATTTTCCCCTGCATTTATTTAACTTCTAGGGCACTTTCAAAATCTTTAGTATGTGCTCTCAAAAGATTTGCGATTATTAACTGACAAGAAATTCACCTAAAAATATCTACGTACCTGAATATCGCTTTGGGAGTTTTAACACAAATTTACCAAATTTGCATCTTTAAGACAATTTTTTAACTTGAAAGACACTCAGAACCAAAACGAATCTGTGGCTATGAGTTTATGTATCTCCTTTTATACGACAGGAGAAAAATGGTTTTAGTACTGAATGTACGTTTTGGTAATATTACAAAGAATGATACAAATTGACCAAAATCGCCTATATATAGGATCTTTTCTGGTAGAAAGCTTGGATTAATTGATGATTAAGCATAATATTCACGATGAAAAGCAGGAAAAATATTCAAAATTAAAAAGGCAATGGTTATGAGTGAAACAAATACAGGGAAAAGGGGCTCTATTTCTTTCTTTTCTGATCAGATGTCACTTCTACACTTCTGGGTTTTGATACATAAACTTTTGCGGTATGTCAAACCTAGATGATATTTGAAGATTTCGCGATCAGTTAAATTTCAAACCTCTTGATGGTTGGAAGTATTAAATTTATAAGATACCCAAAATATAATAACTAAATGTGAGAACATTTAACAACTTATGTGTTACTGCTGCGTGTGAAATATACGACACTTTTACCGACAGAGCGAGATTACTTTCACACAAATGTTTAAGATAGGTCTCTATCTCACATATGAGACCAAATCTTCAGTAAGATTTCAAGTCCTTTTTGAATTGAATCCCGAGTGGACTTGAGACTTCATTGAATTTTACTCGCTAGCACTGTGACGGGGAAGGGGGTGGTAAACGGGCTAGCACATTATTACCATCCTGGAGCACCTGATTTCATTCTCGGTTTTAGTCGGAAATAACCAACAAAATGGTTAACAAGAAATGTAAACAATAACATATCAAACAATCAACGCCGTCCAACAGACATAAACCCTGACAAAGAATAGCATAAAAGAGCACAGACACAAACATAAACGCAAAAGACAAACATAATAAACTGACTTGGTACAGAAACTGAACAATTGTGAGATTAAAGAGTACCCAAACTTCCAATTACATAACCTGACAGTCTAGTTTATAAAACATACTATAAAAGCCAATTAAGTATGATTACCAACAAGGTGGCTGATAACTGGAAATGAAAGATATGTGTTCAATCGTACATAATTAGGACAGAAAGCGCACGTTTTAACTGTCAAAATAGCTAAGACTCTCATAGCTCTTATCGGATTCTGTCGGTCTATTAAACAAAAACGTCCGAAATAACACTCAAGTAAAGAGTCCAATGCTAAATCGTTTTAGACTTCAGTACAGAAGAGTAAAGATTTAAAGTTTGAGAATAAGGAGAATATTTTTTACTTAATTACAGAAAATTTCATTTCCGTTTGATAAAGTAGAGATTTTACACACAGAACAACCATTAGATTTTTGGAGATGCGTAGGAGAAACGAATTTGAAAAAAAATCCACGTTTCAAAATTGTGGGAAACATCGAATGCTTTAAATGTTCTCAAAAGTTTTCTACTGAATTGACCTTGTAATTAAACAGTCATAAATCTTTTTTTGTTAAAATTGGCTCCCATTACTACAAAACATATATTTTGTGTATTCGATGATGCATACGCCGATTCATTTTCTACCTAAGTTTCCCAACGGAAATGCTATTCAATAAGTTGTTCGTTATTTTCGAACCAACACATTTAATTCCTGTATCTTTCGTACAGAATATAACATACGGGTACACATTGAAAAAACGAAAGGAAATTCAATAAGAAACAAAATGATCATTCTTATACGGAAGATTTGTTAACATGGTCTTCCATCGTTATATGTACGATTATTTACATGTATACGTTTTTAGTCTAGCACTGGTAGTTTTGTTAAAAACTAGCCGTGCTGGAGTATTGTTAAAACGACGATCTGTTGAGCCAAAGTACCCCCAATCTGCAAATAGTTCCTATGAACTATGAAATCAAGGTCCAATGCATAGGGTTGCATGCCGTTATTCACTGAAAAATAACATATATAGAAAGATAACTCTATCGAATAACAAATGGGTGTTGGAGAAAACTGTTTTGAGTCAAGCAAACTTTAGCGTATAATATGAAAAAATACAGAAGTGCGGAAGCGAGGGAAATTCAATTTAATTTACAACCAAGATTGTCCGTAATATTGTTCCCGGCTGGTGACGTTCGGTAATTTTAATATTTTCAGTAATTTAATTACTTCAAGTCCTCATCGAGTGTTCATTTCGTCAATCTTAACCATTTCAACCATTTACTGCATTAAAAATAGTTGTAATGAGAACGATTTTAAAATATAGTTTATTGATTTGTTTTCTACCTGGAAGTTATCTTTCGAAAAGAAATACGAAACAAGTTCGGAATGGACTTGTGTATTCACGTTTCTCAGATGAATAAATTTGAAATATTTAAATTAAATTATATTTTTTAGAAAATAAATCCTCTTATTAGATATTAAAATGTTACGGTTATATATATTCTAACAAGACGAATGTATACAAACGTTGAACACGTGTAGTAAAAATGATTTGTGAGATGTATACGTTTTTACATATTGGATCGCTCCAACTGTTAACCGTTAGGAAATTGAATTGTATACTGTATACCACAAGATTTGTGGGGTAGAAGATAAAACACTATCGGGTAAAAGTTACCGGTAGCGTTGGACAACATATTTACATAACTTTTACGAAATAATATTCCTGTAGCTGGAAATGAGTATAAAAAATGTGAGAGACCCAATTATGTAATTTGGATAACCAGCAGGAATATTGTAGTGGTGGGTACTGTGTTGTTCTGTTGTGTTTAAAAAAAAAACTCTAGTTTCAAGGAAAATTCTAGCACTTTTTAAATCCTCCATCCTTCCGTATTCATTTTCCGATATGTAAAATTGACAACCATTTCATAGCTTAAAAAACGAACACACCAGTGCAGTTCAAACCTGAGTAACGAGTTATGTGTATTTATAAATAGACAATGATTGACGCTGTATCGGTTAAATTTCCATTAAAATGATTAGTTTTCACTTGTTGATATTTTATTATTAAAAACAATCCGACAGGCAAAAAGAAAATTACTAATTTGAATTTTGACAATGTGTTTTATATCGTATATGCTATGGTGTAACGTGCATAATGTATGGTACAATCGCTCTTGTGCAAAGGGGTATGGTGTATTGATGTATGGTGTATCTGGATGCGTTACAGATCTAAGGCAGTGTACCCTTAGTCCTTTTCACAATATTTTTCTTTCTTTCTCCATATAACTTTATTTATACTGATGTCTCAGGAAAACTACCTATCTTTGTTAAACTTCATATGAGATATTATTATTCACTTAATGGGATTGTTATTTCTGCTGACTAATATCATTTAATAGTTCAACATTAAACGACCAGCAGTTAAGAGAGTTTTAACTAGTTTTACAGTGAAAATATTCGCCCTGCTATCTAATTTTGTTCAACCGATTCTTCTATTTCTAGCTAGTGGGTAGTTTGTTTGTAATCTAACTAAATTGGTGTTGATAAAACAATCAAATTTGTTCAACTTAATTAACCAAAGGTTGAATTTAACCGAGGGTTGGATGGTGAAGAAAATTACTACGTCTCATCTGTGGTTATATTTAACCCAAACGTGTCAAACAACTACAGTACAGGTTTTGATTAACCTAACCTCCAAGCAGAAATAATGGTCAGTTTAAGTTAATTTGTACAAGAGATTTCCTTGTTGGTCTAAATCTCTGCATAAACATAACACGAGAACAACGATTGTCGTATCAGAAGTTGTGATATAAGACAAAAGTGATTTTTATTATACGTTTACTGTTCTTTTAACAAAAGTTTCAGACTTGACATATGCTTATTCTTTACTTTAATTTTGTACTTTAAATTGGTTTACAAATGTGGTGTGATATCCATATAAAGTATCTTTCTGACCATATTTAGGATGATACTCAGTCAAACGTAGCCGTAATAGATGTTGCAATATAACAAAACGGTATCTCTGTTAAACTGTCTCTGTATTTTTAAAGGAAAAGTACAAACTGATCGAGTGCATTCTTTATACTTTTAAAAGTTTTTGACATGTTAAGTTCATCACTTTGTTACGGTATTTTAAAGAGCTTCTTTTAGAGTTACCATAATGCTTGTTAGGGGAAACATTCGAATTAGCACTGAATAAACACAGTTTTTTTTCTATTTGACTATTTTTAGGATGATACTTAGTACAATTCAATCATGTTTGATCTTGTTAAATAAGACAAAAGTGATATTTGTTATACTGCTGCTGTTTTTCAAAATCTAAATTTCAAACTACACATATGCCTATTTCATAAATTTATGAATTTTTGACATGAAGCTATTAAATAAATGTGTTATGATATGTTAAAAAATTCCATGAGACTTACCGTTTCACTTGTTCACAAAATTTACCTTTTTATCAATTCATGACATTTGTTTTTAAACGTAGCAATAGCAGATTTTCCAATATAAGACGAAAGTGGTTATTTTATACTGTTACTTTTTATTTAAGTAAAAATGCAAGTTTAAAACTTGACATACGCTTATTTCACACTTTAAAAAAAAATTACATTAATTTAGTTCATACATTTGTGACTGTATCTTAAAAATCTTCACTGAGACTGACCGTAATTTCTGGTAGACAAAACAAAACTTACCTTTTGGATCATTTTTAAGACAATACTTTGTCAAATTAAAGAATTTCAGTTATTGCTACATAAGAAAGAGTATTTTTTGTTAAAGTTTTACTGTTTTTTGGACAGCTATACAAATTTCACACTGCAATCTGCTTGTTTTAGACTATCATTGATTTTTTCATATCTACCTTTCAAACTTTTTAAGGTATCTTACCGCTATACATGTCAGAAGAAAAATGTTTCAACTATTTCAACTCTTGTTATATGCTTATTTTGTACCTGATTTATGAAATTGTAACACAATTTTAGTTAGTAAAGTTTTAAATATATTATTTTATTATACAGGCTATTTTCACATGCCAAATATTCCAGAATTCAGTATAAAATATTAAAGATCACAACGCATGCACAGTTGAATAGATCAGAAAAGATATTTGAAAAATCAGTAAAGCGATTTCAACCTTTAAAGCAGAGACGATGGTAACTTGAAGTAGTTAGGTTTTTAATGAGCTGCATTTTAGGTCACAAAACGGGAGATTTAATACCCGTAAACGAGATTTAACCATATTTCTGCCTAGAATTCGTACCAAATGAAACTATACTATCTATGTTGTCATCTGAAATTAAGGCTAATGACAGACATTAATTGATTTATATGTCATTGTTGATCTTTCCTGTTATTTGTTATGCTGTTTCGTGATAGGAATTATGATGTGTTGTAAGAAAACTAGATGTTATGGCTATTTTAGTCTATGAATATATTATGAAAGTAACACTTTTTTTTGTCAACAACACTATCATACAAGATTTAATTTTTTAATGTATCATACCAAACATTGTAATAAACGATGTACATTATTACATTAATATATTATGCATTTTGACGAACGCTCGTATGAGTAAAATTTTCCCATGTTTCTACCAAGAATCTATGATTATCAAATCCATGAGATGAAAACACATGCCGTATATGTTCCGTTGGTATAGGTGTATAAGCCATTGAAATCCTACTTTCATTTGAAGGTAGAACTTTACACTCTCTGGCCAATAAGCCCAGATATACGTCATCAACGAATATATATTTTACTCTCTGAAATGTCTCTATAAATTGTACAGCTACATTCATCGTCATTAAAACTGACCCACCAGCTAAATATTATGAAAAGTAATCGTCTGCGTAATTAGAAATGGGTATAAACCATTTTGAGTTGCAATTTCTAACATGTTTGTTATTCTTTATGAGATATCCTCTGTAGAGAATTGATGTCTTTTTTTTTGTTGACTGACCGTTAAAATATTTTACAATATTATCAACATTAATCATAAAGTCGTCATCTACGCAAACATATATCTGATCAGTTATGGCTATCAGTTTCGACTTCTAAATGGTAAATATTGGCAAATAAATACCGAAGGAACAACATGTGGGGCAATTCCACAAATTTCAAGCCCAAGGAAAAGACAATGTTAGGAGAATGGATGTAAAAATTAGAGGTTAGGACTATAGAAGCAATTCGACACAACCGAGGTTTTTCGAAAAAAAAAAGATTATTTCCGAATAAACAGTGTTGAATTTAGTTGTAGATAATGGGAACAAATTCTGACCCGATCAGTAACTTCTACGTACAATGTATCTATGCTATTACATGAAAAGGCAAAATCAGATTATTGTCTCATAAATGCCAGAGGGGTATACAAATCACATCGCCTCACGTATATACACAAGAACCATGCTCATTCCAAGATACCTGTCAGACGTTGAAGCTATATTTTTTATGTAGCAAATGATGCCAAATTGGCCAGGGTGCTGGACATGATGTTAGGCGAATATATGCTATAGTGTCTACATGATAGGAGTTTGAGACTCACCGAATGTGGACAAACAATTTACAGTGTTAAAGTCTGAATTCCAATGGTGGGTTAGTGTACCAACGTATATATATATATATATATATATATAATTACACATTGGAATCAACATGGCTAATCATGATCATGATCTTCCCACCTGTGGAGCAACGCACGTAAATACAATTTATTATAATACAAGTTAAAAATCCAGTAACATCAGGTAGAAAATTATGCTATAGATTTATAAAATCATAACTAATGAAAGGGTAAATGAAGATATACATAGAAAACACTACAAAAATATGAAATAAAACTAGAAAGACAATTTTTCAGAGAACAATTGCAAGGTCTTTCCCGGGTCCGTCTTCTATCTCAAGTTTGCATTTACATATGACCCAAGACCACAATTAGCTTTCGATTATCTAACCTGTAGCATGTAAAAAATAAATAAAACAAAATTGCGACATGGAAGTCACCAATCAGAAGTAAAACTGTACAGTGGTGGGATGTTTAATAAACCATTATTGAGGTGAAAATAAATCAAATATCTCGAATTTTTAAAAATTTAATTTAAAGTTATTATCTAATAAAACCCAATATTATATTCCAAACACATGTAAAAAAATAATCTGCTGTTGGCGTAGCCAACGATGCGAGCACAGCAATAGCCCTTTCCAGAAACTCATTTCCGGTATCACGATTCTGATTCTAAAATTATAACTGGAGGCAAGTTATTTCCCTAGGTAGGTATATTATAAAAAAAAGTTGAACATTAGACAGTGTCCAAATACAGTATCTAATTGAATATAATAATAATAATGATATTAATAAAAACAAATACTTTTTTATTAATTAATAACCGTCTTATTAAAATATTGTAAAAAAGAAAATAATTCTTTAACATTAGATTATATAAATTTATCATTGATATGAAGTAATATAATGATATATAAGAATAGTACTCTTAAAATAATTTTAAATAGAAATAAACATTTTAAAGCACGGAACCGATATCCGTCATGACTTCCGGGTTTTTAGTCTTGTTATGTGACGTGACTATGGTAATTTTCAAAATTGCGCGCTGATACATTATAAGCAGTTCAAGGTGCATTGAATTAAATATTGAGATGGTTCTTTGGCGGCTATGTTAAGGCAGCATATTTCGAATTCAGTCGTGGGGAGATAACTCCTGCCAACTAAATGAATATTTATGTGTAATGGCGTGCTACGTCACAGCCGTCAATTCATGCGTCACAAGCATAACTACATCAAAACTTCGATTAATTTTTTGTTGCGATTGATACAGTATGCATCGTGTAACTTGAAGCTTGTCTGTTTTTTTGAGAGAAAGGCTACGAAGTGGTAAAATCTGACTCGTCCATAATGCAAGAACGCGGGGTTCATTTTCCTTATTTGAATAACTGAATCTTTGAGAAGCTTGAAGAACGGACATCGCACCTTGCAACTGACAATCGACATGGAATAAGAAACAACATCGATCCAGGCATTTGTTGTGCACTCTTAGTTGATCCAACACGGATTATGGTGAAAACGTACGTATATTAAGGTAGCGTATATATGTAGCAAGAATACCATAAACAGATAAATGCAAGGAACGTGCGTGACGACAACGTGCCCCATGCCCATGGCCCAAAACCCCACCTGTTTATTTTCTTGTTCCTAAGCATTATTTCAGAGTATTGAAAAGAATAACTTTGTTAGTAATAATAAATTTAAACAAGATCAAATATAAGAAATGATAAATTATCAATTGTTATTGTTAACCCCCCCCCCCCCCCCCCCGGTTTGAAACCAATGGTACATTTTTTAGCCCACTGACAGTAATGTTTACGTTTTTGTTTTGAGTAAGTGTATATTTGCCACCAAGGCCAAGGGATTACAATTAGGGATTTGCCACTTCGTCAGTCTATGTTAAAAGTATTTTAATCTGCTCTATTTAGTATTTCTCAAGCCAAGGGAGACAATTGTATCCAGACTGTGAAGATTCAAAATAGGAGAGAGACCGAAATCAATTTATAGTGCATTTTATAATAATCTAATATCGGATGTAATGCGCCATTTGATTGATCAATTTTTTTTTCGTCGATATATCTTTTTCTTCTGCCTGAAAAAAATCGATCCTTAATTAGAAATCACATTGAATTTAAAAAAAATTTCACCGGCTCAAATTTGAAAATCTTTTGTTTTCAAAGTATACCTACTTCCAATAATAATAATTATCAAAATTAAAAAAATCATTAGTGCTAACTCAAAACATTGGCAAAGATATCTCCTAGGGTAGCAGAATTCTTGACAAAATGCAGAAGACAACATAAATATTAACCCTTTTCGATCTGACCAAATCACCATTTTTACTAATATAACAGCTCATTCAAAATTTTTAAAATATCAACTTTGAACATTCTATTTGAACATTCTACTATAAAGTTAGAACATAAACCACTTAAAATACTTTAATAAGGAGCAGAAAATAAATACGTAAGAAATACAGTAAATTTATAGAGGAGATTATATTTGTAGACAACGAAAAGTGTGCACTAATTGTGGTCTTGGGCCTATTAGAGAGGAAAACTTTGTTTTCTACAAAGTTTGGCATGTGACAAAAGTAATGTATTCTAAGTTAAAATGCAAAGTGTTATGAATAAAAATTCATATTCAGAAAATCTACACCTATTTATAAAACGGTTGTCATGTCATTTCATGTCATCGCTATTTGTCATTAAACTTTTATGCTGCTACCGCAAGTAAACAACAAATATATTTTTTAAATTTTGGATGTTTTTCTTGGTTTTTTTCTATAAGATTATATATCTTTCATTCAATAAAAACCATTTTGAATTATCTGAATTGCTGGAATTGTCTTTCAATGAGAAATCTTTACCTTCCTATTGTTCAAACCTACTTTTCACAGATGCTCAGAGGTGTACATATAAAAAGTGAAGCGTTTTGAAATAAAACTTTATTTCAATATTATTTCCACTATGTTGCTATCCTCATATATTTTTTTTTACTTTTTATACTAAATATTTCCAAATAAAGAATTATATCTACTAATGGTCTCTTAGCCTTATGTTCTACATTAGAAATTGTGCGACTTTTGACTGGTGACTTCATTTCTGAATAAAATAAACACAAACTATCTGAATAATCGATTTAGCTTGTATCTCTGAGTAATGATATATAGAAGGAATCGCAGTTTACATGAAATTAAAAAAAAGTGTCCTAGCTTTTACAAAATACCTCTTACTAGGTTCGCATTTAGCTTTCAGTGACTGGTTCCGTGAAGGCCATATCAGGGCCAAATAGCTAAGATGTGTGGCATTAAGCTTGCCAAGGTGTTAGTATATAGTATTTCAGGTTCATATGTTTAAAAATATGGCAAATCGCTACATTTAAATTGTTTCATAATAATATTTGCTTGAACTTCTTAAGCAATGATAAAGCAAGTTCCAGAATATGTTTACAAATTCATACCAAAATGACCCATGTCAAGCGCCAATATGCAATGATTCAGAGATCCCAGGAATTGTTAAAAGCTATTAGATAAAACATAATATAGAACAAAAATGTTATTTTTAATGTACTGAAAGATTTCAAACACAAACTAATCTGAAACATGTGTCGAAACTTCAGTAAATTTTCAGATTTTAGTGAAATGAGTAGAAACAAATTATGTTATAAAACATTTATAGAAAATGAGCAATGAAATAATTGTCACTTTTGTGAGAACCACAAACGTAATAGAAAGGAAAAAACGAAGACTCGAACACATTTTTGAAATAGGGCACGGATATTGAAATTGTATTTTTTTTTTTTCATGCCAAATGCAAACCGTAAAAATGATCATAAAAAGTATCATCAATTGGCACTTTTCCCAAATTTCTACCCAAAACACCATTTTAGTATTGTCTGATTGTTATGTAACTTTTAAGTTTTATTTTGTAAATTGTGTTCAAACACTGTCGTTTTTAAATCACTTCGACCTAGGTTGTAACACTGTGTTATTTTTCTGGCGGCAATTTTTTTGTTGAAAACAGTTAATTTAAAGTATCAATACCACTTTTGTACGTTTTATTTAAACCTGATTGATAGTATATTGGCCATCATGAAAAAGAAAAAAACATTCTCGTGTACGGTATCTTTATACGTAAGAAAAATGTCTTCTTTTGCAATGAATATCAGAAGACACTACTTACTAAACATTAAATTGAACTTACCAAAGTTCGAAAAATTTACAAAACCATGTCATGCATATATACAAATATATTCTGACTCAAGAAATGATTAAAAAAGAATCAAAGTTCATTCAGTTAAATAACTAACTTATAAAATGTAACCATATATCCTGCATTTATCATAGTTTATCTTTGCATAAGGTGAAATTATTGAAAGACCCCCCCCCCCTTTTAAATTATTAAAACCTATCAGATGCACTTTTCAGAGTATCATGATATAAACGGGATATACCATGTCTTGTTCATCAAAGTTAGTGTCAAAGAATTTATTATTACCACTGAGTCGACATAGTTCATGGTGGATTGCAAGTTTCCATAGGTATAACCAGTTCAGTTGATGGTATTTCGATACTAGTCCGGGCTGGGATGGATACTTGTAATTTACTGTTACAAAAGTGTTAAAGTTTGATAAAACTAAAAATGGACCAGCAATTATTGAGTATTGGGTATATGATAATCTCGAACCCATTCGTGATGACAACCATATAATTTCTTCTGAGACAACTACAATTCTTAATGTGATAGTCCATAACTAGTGCCTCTAATTCAGTATTAGTACATACCTAATATACAGAATACTATACAAAATAATAATCCAAAGATACTAATATTAGATATAGTAAATTTATACTATGCTGTATACGACGCATTTCAAGGAGTTACCTCTCATCAGCAGCATTAAAACCGAAACATGTGGAAGACCAAAAACCAAACTTATATTAAACAAGAAGTACTCAACCAAAAATACCGAAATAGGAAGCCAAATTTCATCTAAGGAGATCTACCATGTGCAATACAAGGAATGAAGCCTTAGTATTTCTATTATTTTTGAATTTTGCTAAATACTGGTAATTTCTGTAACAAATCAATGAATAATCATGTCAGACAAATATAGAGTTTTATATTCCTAATTATATGTCAATTTTTTCTGTTTGACATTTTATGGTACTTGACTTTACTATGAACAGTGCAAATTTAAATGCTTATGGCAAATCATGTTATTAAACTTCTTTACAACCACAAGGATATAATGGCACAGCACCTGAAGACCTAGTTTGATAACGCCTAACATCTAATTAGACAATCGGTGAAAGTAATAATTTGACAATATTAGACAGTATCTATGTCACAAATATCTTTTACCTATAATTATAATGTTGCTGGCATTTAAACCTGCTTCACAATATTTTGTTGTATTTTTTTTCCTTTCCTAGTTATAAAATTTTATACTAACAAGATGATATTAGTTATTGATTTTGCATTAAATTGTAAGGTTGTATATAGAATGATTGCCTTCTTTGTAAGTCACGGGATACATGTGTATGTATATCCAATACTAATAACAGGTACATTTCATGGTCGGTCGGTCATAAAAAGATAATGAAGTGTGGTTAGGTGATCACATACTTATAAGAATGTCTATGACTTACATTAATTAAACTGACCACCTAGTACATAAATTGTGAATAATAATTCAACTTGACATTTTTAGAACCGTGAAATTAAAAAAAAATAATGATCTTTTATTCCCTGCACACAAGGTAGCATCTTAAGATCTTAGATATGATCTTTCACATCTTAAAAAAAATAATTATACTTCATATATATGCATATAATATTGAAATTTATTTTAATTATGTGTATGTTGATAAAATAGTTTGGGAGAATCACATTTAAAATAAATACAGATAATATAATAAAAAGAAAGAAAATAAGAAGGTAAACTTTTTAAAAATGTATTTACGAATTTTCATCAAACACATTAGTAGAAAATATCATGTACGGCTAAAAACCCATTCTCAGATGTACATGTTTCTAAATTCAAATATGAATGATTTTAATTGAGGTAAATACAAGATCTGTATATACCTGTAAAGATTCAGAAAAAAAGACATGAGAATTTTTATAACATATTTTATAACAAAAAAAATCAATACATTACGTCCATAAATCGATATAACTTTAAAACTTTCCGTAACAGTAATAAAGGGCAATAATCCCTATTGAATCATAGATGATCCGAGAATAAAACGGAAGGAAACATGTAAAATGAATTATGATCTTGACGTTCTAAACAATCCTAACAAAGTTTTTCTGTTTTTTTTCTACATTGAACCGATCCAAATCGTTCTTAAAAAGGTATTTTCAAGGTAGTGCATGATATGAAATAATTCGATTTGGTCTGAACTAATTTTATTCGGCTGCAAGGGATCTGGTCGTAAAAAGGGTTTGGAAATCTGGTTTTGGTTTTAATTTATTTCCTCTGGAATAATGAAGACATACAAGACAAATCAAGGTCGAAATAGCCGATCAAGATTAAAATAGATTTACTAGTAATAGCATTTGGCAGCAAGTCTTATATCTTTTTTCTGAACAAGCCTGAGATATGCCGCTTGCTGATGACATCTTGCTAGTGGCATCGGATCATATAAGAATACCTTAGGCTTTCGGTCGTATGGACGCTCTTACTCCAGGTTGTGAAAAACGTGTGGGAAGGTCAGGATATTTCTCAAATACGTTTCAGTGTGTGCTGTTGGAACTAAAGATATTAAGAAGGCAACTTGTAAGATGTTACTGAAGATTCTTTATATTCTTTATCCCTACTGAATCGGTTATTTTTTTTTGAAACAGTCTTGTATGCATTGATGTCTATACCCTCGATTCTTAAGATTGCAACGCAGTTGACCAAGTTGGTGTGTTGTTGTTATTGGAGATATATAGGATAGTGTAGGATGACATCGCTGCGTGGCAAATATAGATGTTTCCTCAATACAACAATCGCATTTAAAGTTGGAGTGATGTTCACCTACGTTTATTCAAAACATACCTACCAAACACCTAATACCTACCACTATATCCTTTGCAATGCCTCCAGTATCATCAGGACATCTGACAAGAATCTGATAAATATCTTGACCTTACCAGACGTTTCCTGAACCGCCAGTTATAGCTTTTCGGCGACCTAAAAGCTTGAACGATATTCTTGTGAGAGCCGATATTGCTTTTTAGCCAAGAGAATATTTGAATACTTATTCCATGAAACCTATTTGGATGTACAAGATGTATACAAATTTTGATAAAAACAGTAAAAAAAGTAAAGAGCACACGCAAATACAGAAAAAGGGAAAAGTCGAAATGATCGAAAAACAGATGTTTTCATTTCCTTTATATGCACGAAATAGTAATTTAATAAAGAATCGAAATACTATCAACTTAAATGATGATACGCTCTGTTTGTTGAAGTACACCAACTGAATTATTGACTCTTCAGTCGTACTCAAGGCCTTAAATTTTGAAAGCCGTGACACTTACAAAATTTGAAAGAACAAGTTCAATTGACAAAATGATCAGGAGTATAAAGACAAAGAAACTTACAAGACAGAGTTCTGCACGAGGAAGACACTTCTTTTTATCTAAATATAAAATGTTAAAATCAGTTAATCTAAAGTATGAATTCAGACTAATACAGGAAACGAAACAGAGCAGCTGATTTCTTGCTGACTTCCTGGACTTGACGAGAGATAATGAATCATTTGAAATAAATATTCCATAATACCAGTTGTGATGCTCATGATGTAGACCCAATGGATTGTGCTGAATTTTAAGTCGAAACAATGACAGTAAATTTTGAACGACAAATCTCAATACCAAAAATGACCAAATGAAATATTTTGTCTTTATTGCTGCTTAAAACATTAAATTATTGTACACAGTACGGCTCAATTAATACATCACCTCAAGTTAACTTCAACTCTTCAAGTTAAAAAAAGAAAATTATTTCAAAAAATAGATAAGATCATAGTATATTAAAATGAATTAACAAATAATTTTGTCAGTTTTCATTAAAATTCACATTATAATTTACGAGCAGTAATGCGTAATGTTGTGATCGATAATTTTGCTTCAGAAAACTTCCATTTGTATGTTAATTCAAAAGCAGTCGATGCATAATGTCTATATATCTTGAATAGATTGAAACGAAACATGGCATGAATGTTCCTTATGAGGTGCTGACCAAGTTTTGTTACTTTGTTACCGATCCGTTGAGCGATACAGGCTCTTTGGAAGCTCTGCCTATCCTTACGTTCTATATTAGTTGGAATCCTCTGTATTTGCATACATGTTTTGTCTTGAACGGACATTAATTATTATAATAAGTTAATTAAAACCAGTCTACGAGCACTCTAAAAAAATAGTACTTACAATTTATCAAATTAAGAAATTGACCACTTGTTTTAAGTATTTTTACTAGTAATTAACGTTCTCAGAATCTTAAGTAATTGATAATCATGGCAAGTTATAATTAGTAATGCATTACTAGGTAGTCAAATTACTACGTACTTTTAATACTTAAGAATATAAGTCATGTAAGTAATTGAAAAACTTGAAATTTAAGTAATACATTTACTTAATTGGAGAACAAACTTTTACTTGAAATTAGTAATCTGTTTACTAAATATGAACATCAACTAAGTAAACATCATACTAAAGACCAGTAATTTGATTACTTGAAAACAATAATAATTCTCTACTTAAAACAAGTAATTTGATTACCTGAAAGAAGTAACTCAAATAACTTCATTGAAGTTGAAATAAATCAATTTATTGATAAAAAAGAAGTAAATTATCTGCTCAAATCAAGGAGTCTGAATATTGAAAAGTCACACAGTTGTAATCTTTAATGGAACTTGATCGATAAAAGTCACTGTAAACATTTTTATCAATTGTCTATACTGCAATTTTAATGTCCACGTCACCAAATCTATTAGGAATTAGGAAATCTCTTCACATTTATCCCAACATTTCAATTTCGGTTGCTGTACAAGTTTTCAACAATAATTCCTGTAAAATAAAACAGTCTTGTAAGTCGAAGGACAAACAAAAGGTAAAATAAGTGGTGTCTGTGTGTGGGGGTTCTCTCCAAGTCCAAAACTGTTTTTCCCAGAAAATAGTTAATTAAAATGTATAGTTAAAAATAAATTCAGTCAGTCAACATTAATATTGACATTGATTTACGAGTAGTAATGCATAATTTGTTTACATGTTACGATCGATGATTTTGCTTCAGAAAACTTTAATTTGTACGTTAATTTAAAAGAAGTCGAAAATTTACAAAACTTTGAATATAAAAAATCCACAATCATCAACCTCTTCACATTTCAATTTCGGTTGCTGTACTAATAGTTTCCAAGGATAACTCCTGCAAAGAAAAATAGTCTTGTAAGTTTAATAATTTCATATATTTTGTATACTATCCCAGTTTTATTTTTATATAAATAAAAAGTTTAATAATTGTACCGAATTATTATTGAAAATTATCACTATAAACAAAATACATAGAGAAAACCAAAAACATATAAAATATAAAATTTTTATTACAAAAGGGGTGGATGCACAATGTATATATATTCACATTACTTACCAAACTCTGAATTGAACATCCAAAAACATCCAATTATTAAAAAATGCAATTGGAACTGCCTTAGTCTGCAACAACCGCTTTCCCAAATTTGAAAATGTATCATCATGATCACGTGACATAACAAGAGACTGAAAACACGAAACCACGACGGATATTTATTCTGCGTTCTTAAAATATATTTTTAACGCACTATTCTTGTATATAATGCTCTATATCAATTTGATGTTTAAAGAAAGCACATTAATTTACAATCCGGTATAATAATTTGTTCGTTGATAAACTGTCCAATTGATCATAATTATATTTGCATTATTAATTCATTATTATAACAATTTATTTATTTCACATCTATTTTACGGGTGAACATTCATGATGTTAGTGTATTTTACAAGCTTATATGTTAATTAAAGAATTATTAATTCATAATCATAGATTAAAAATCAAGTTTTTAATTATTTTTATTTTGTTTAATATATCTGTAATATAGTAATTTTTTCTCATGTGCATGAATGTATATATATTATATATATTCCTTGTGATTTTGGTCAAATACTATAACATTGAATTAACATTAGACATGTTAGAATGACAACCTAAAATCAATGATTGAGGGAACAGTATGTATTTGCTCTCGAAATTTTGTTTATTGATTTTCTTCCCTGTTCAGCCATGATTACTGGTGATGAAACATATATTGTTACATTTGCAGTGCATATTTTGGAATATACTTTGAATTTTTATCAATAAGCCAACAGTCCATTCTGTTAAATTGAAACGCCGTTTTGAGATTCAGAATTATAACATGTATTAGTGGTCGAGTAAAAGCATCAAATACCTACACAGCCCGATAATGATGACTCAATTATTCCTAAATGTAGTATTCTATATAATCAATACAGCAATCATACAGCAATGAAAATGCAGCTTTAGACCGGTGACCTTAGCATTGGTAGGTACTAATTAGATGTGTCATTTGATTTTGCCATTTTATAACGGAATTTCCGTTTTGAAATTCCCTTTGAGTTCGGTATTTTTGTTATTTTACATTTTAATCAGTACTACCACCTTTCTCAATTTTAAGCCAGTCGTAAAACAAAGTGTACAAAGCATAATACTAGAACACAACACATTAATAAAGAGCTTTGTTAATCGCAGCATAATATGACCACAACCTTGACTCTGTATTTCTCGAAAAAGAATAAACGATACAAATACAGGAAAACACACATAACGATGAATTAAAAGAAAAATATCCGTTTAAATTCGGATGAAGTAAATGAAATAAACCATACTAAAAGCGAATGATAATTACATAATTGCCTGGAATAAATTTTATTACATTTATTATGACGAACCACGTAAAAAATCATCAAAATCGGATAAGAAATAAAAAAGTTTCTATAATTAAGCTGTGTCCCTTTTTATGCCTTTGACCCCTTTATCTCTATAACGGTAAGAGATAACGAAAAACGAATCTAAAGCATTGTTTCCATTTTTATCAAGGAACATTTCAAAAATCTGGCAAAAATTTTAAAATGTACACCAAAATGATCAAAAAACCCTAATAAACCCCAGAAAAAACGAGAGGGGCCAGAACGATTTCCTAAAATAAATTCCGACCTGTATTTTTTATGGTAGAACATTGTGGTAAAATATCGATAAAACATAGGAAAAGGAGCGGACAGATAACGACGATGACGACAGGCTCATACCTCAAAACTTCCGCAAATATTTGCGGTCATAAAGAAACAGTGCATCATACGCCTTAAAGTTGACAAAAGTTAATAAAATTCTATTTTTTCCCATGCTAATACTAAATGTGCTTATACCATGTTATAATTAATATAAATAAGTAATTAAAGATACAAGTAATTAAGAATTAACTTTTAAGTATTATACATATGAAAAATAAGTAATACGAGTGGTTTAGTAATTACTTTAGTAATACCTTTTGAAAATAAGTAAAAACAATCATGGTTAACTAAAACCAAGTAATAAATTACTAAAGTTTTTACTAAAATATACTTATTTTAAGTAATAATCATTTACTAAGGAAATTTTTTAAGAGTGAGTGAGACGTAAATTGATAAATGTATTTGAACAATATAGGACTTGTCTCAACTAATCTTGATGAAACTATACACATCTTATTTCCTCTTTGTTCTTTTGATTTTAAATTCAACTTAGACATTAAGTGTTTTACTAGCGTACTATTATTAGCGTACCAAATCTATAACGAAACACAGGCACGGATACAGGATCTCAGTGATCCAAAAATTTTGCTAAGTTTGAATTATTCTTATAATTAAAACTTTAATTTGATTTATTTTGATGTTGTTTTGCAACTTTATAGACGTTCATTTATTTTTAGTTTTCATTGTATCGTTAATTATTATCGGTCCAACATCGAGAAGTTCTAACTTTGATTAATATATATACGTCTAAAGTAATAACCAACTTTCGAATTAATAGATGTTGGACCGATAATAAATTAACGATAAAATGAAAAATTACAGAAATTTCTGATTGAAGACAATGCAACATTTTAAGAGAACGTAATTGATAGGTTAGAGTACGTTTTTCATTACCTTTTAATTTTGGAATTCAAGATTCAAATTATGGAGTCAACTATTATAGGATGTGCACATGTCGTCGATTTACGACTCCTCGGACAAATATAATTCAAGCTAATATTCTAAGAGCCACCTTCGTCAGCAGGGAAAATTAATTCGAAATTTGATGTGCCATTGAGTATTATGAGTATTCAGTCAACAATATTATGAGTATTCAGTCAACAGTATGAGTATTCAGTCAACAGTATGAGTATTCAGTCAACAGTATTATGAGTATTCAGTCAACAGTATGAGTATTCAGTCAACAGTATGAGTATTCAGTCAACATTATTATGAGTATTCAGTCAACAGTATTATGAGTATTTAACCAACGGTATCAGTTTTCAGTCAATAGTATTAAGTGTATTCAGTCAACATAAGGGTACATTTTTCGTTACCTTTTGATTTTGGAATTGAAGATTCAAATATATGGAGTCAACCTGTATAGGATGTGCTTATTTTGTCGATTTACGACTCCTCGGACAAATATAATTCAAGCTAACATTCCAAAAGCCACCTTCGTCAGCAGGGAAATTAATCCGAATTATGAGTATTCAGTCAACAGTTATAAGTATTCAGTCAACAGTATGAATATTCAGTCAACAGTATGAGTATTCAGTCAACAGTATTATGAGCATTCACTCAACAATATGATGAGTATCCCATCAACAGTATGAGATAGGTAAGAGTACGTTTTTCATTACCTTTTGTTTTTGGAATTCAAGGGTCAAATATATGGAGTCTACCAGTATAGGATGTCCACATTTCGTCGATTTCGACCCTTCGGACAAATATAATTCAAGCTAACATTCCAAGAGACACCTTCGTTAGCAGGGAAAACAGTATGAGTATTCAGTCAACAGTACGATTATTCAATCAACAGTATTACGAGTATTGAGTCCACAGTTTTATGAGCAGCCATAATGGAAATATAATACACAGATAACCTTAATAATGGTATACGTCAGGGTCAGCAATAGGTCAGCTCTATGCAACAACACGAAGGCCAGTTTTTCATCGACAGGCATTTTACCAGAAAAATTTTTGAAATGTTCTGTGATTAACTCAAAGTAATTTAAAGTGAACTTGTGACAATTATATACATTTTGATATATCACTTTTCAATATATTTACATTGTATTTATTTATATATTGTGTTATCTTTTAATTAAAATATCATTTTATTATCTTTAGCTGCAATGTCAAATATCCCGTTGAAGCCATCAGTCGTCTGTTCATGACAAGGGGTGTCAGAAATAGGATAACAATAAAGCTTAAAAGGAGTACTGTGAAGGAAAATTTGTAACACTAAAAATATTTCGAAAGTGCAATTTTTCTTGTTATGATTATTGTGTTGGCATGTGTAATAAATTTTCAAATGGTACTGTATTGTCGTAGCCATTGTGAAGAAAATGGCTATTTGGGACAAAGATTTCCAGTGAATCGTTAAATTGTAATTAATCTCGGGTGTTTGGTGATTTGTTCCTGCAGAATTGTGAACTGTGAGTATTGGTATACTATTTTGTACAGTTGTTGTACATCATTGTACACTTACTTCGGCAACGGAATACCTAACATACTGACTTATTGTATTTTGAATTTGACTTTGTATGTTTGTTCCAAAAATGGAAAAGATTCAGCATTTACGGAAGGTATTATTTCAATATGATACAAAGAGGATGAATTTTGTTAAGGATCAGCAGGACAGATGACGAGATGAAAGGGCTGCTTTACGACAGCAACAGAACGATGAGTTAGACCAACACTGCTATTGAAATTAAATTTATATTTTTTTAAAAAACTATTTTCTTATCTTTGGTTGCAATGAAAAAATATCCCTTTGAAGCTATTACTCGTCTGTCCATGACAGACCGCTTGCTAGAGCTGCACAATTAGAGTGCACGGTACATAATTTGGCCAGAATGTGCTCGTTTTAACTGTAAAACTAGCGAAGGCTCTTATAGCTGCAGATCGGATAATGTCGCTCAACTAAACGCAACAGTCTGCAAAAACACTCCCATAAAGGGTTTATTTGTATCTCGTCATAGAGTTGAACAGATATTGGCAGTATTTGTGAGAGGCCAGTATCAATTTAAAGTCTTAAAGTCACTGGGATAAAGAGCAATTTTTACGGTATTGCACATAATGTCATATTTGAATTCCTTCCTGTAAAAAGATCTTAAGTAATTATCATATTTATGTGGGTAATTAGCGAGACTGTTGCATTTATTTAAGATATTAAAGTAGAAACTAGAATGGTACCAGTTCATATAAGTGGAAGTTGGATATTTAGATAAACGATAGTTTCACACATCAGCAGCAATATACCTACTTCATCCGCTTACGGGGTACACATATCTCAACATATACGATATGCAGGAGCTTACAGCAGCTACCCAGAATTTGTAAAACATCACCGATGTCTTTCACGACTTGTCAGTTTTTCATTTATTTATTGCTCCCCATGTGTTTATGTCAATACGGAACTATGACATATAAATGGTAGGTTTGGCTACCGTAACACCTGGTTTAACCCGCCATTTTCTTCGACAAATGCCTGTACCAAGTGAGGAATGGTGTTTGTTGTATACACCTTGGAGTGCGGTACCTTTGTTGTGACCTTTATTTATTGATATCCATTATAAAACTTTTCAAAGCATTAAGCAAATTGTGAAAAATTTACCCCTGTATTAAACGTATTTTAGTAATCGTATGGTTTTGCTCGTTAAAATATTCTAGCCAAAAGCAATTGCGAAGAACACGTACCATCTGTGATATGTACACTCAATATGAAAGCTAAAACTTCCCTTTATCTTACGTTTTAGAGCAACATTTAATACAGGTATTACCTTTCTTTAAATGTAGCTCTTTTGGACAAATGTCTCTTGCATATTTAAGAAACCCAGGGTTATCAACAGTGAGTACATCAAGATACCTGCAATTTGTGTTAAAAACATATTGATCATTACTTTGTATTTCACCTTGAAGGATTTTTTGTTGCATGAAAAACTGTTCACACCAAATTGAAAAGTCGGCCATAAGAGGAGTATAGTTTATACTCATAGGAATCCCAACGTCCTGTTGATACACCACTTTGCCAAGACAAACAAAAATGTTGTCCAGCAAAAAGTGTAGCACCTTGATCATGTCATCTATATTATGACTGAAATATGCATTAAAACTGTTTCAACAAATATAATTTAAACCAGAGGATTAAAAAGAGCAGTTAATAAGTGCCCTCAATTTTTTCTGTAAGAAGATCACAGGGAGGGGGTACATATAATGTAGAAAAATGATAACTGTCAAAGGAGCAGTTTCTTGAGATGATTTAACCTTTGTAATTTATCCAAAATGCTGTGAGTTTTTCTTACACTCCAAAAACAATCTATGCCCGAAGTTTCATAAACTTTGTGACAATATATAATGACAAGATTTTTATATAAGATAACTTGTTAAAAGAACAGACAATTTAGTGGTGGTACAATTGTTAGAGGCAGAAATAAAACGACATTTTTTTATGTAATTCAGGTGACCAGTACATCGTAGGAACATGCCAGCGTTGAATAGGAGCTTAGAACTGTTCGCTGGTTTTAATTGTTATTCAGCTATGTAATTTTTTTTTAGGAATCTAGTTTCAGGGAATGTGCTAGAATTATTTATTTCCTCGCTTAATACACCAATTTTACAGTAGTCCTTTTTCATATTATCACACCTTGTCTTCGACAAACTTTTCAGCTAATCTACTGAGGTTGGTTTTTATTATAGGTAGAAATAACTTATTACGTGTGTCTGTGTGGTGTATTTAATAGTACTTAATATGTTTCTCTAAAATTCTCACAACTTTATTCTTCAATTTATTCCGTTCATGATTGTCAGCACTTTCTCTTTTTAATTCATGTTACGCAGTAGATGTTAAAAGCACCACTGATTGTATTATGACAAGTTTGCAAATTTATTTTGGAGTATGTTGGCCCTTTGAGAAAACACCTATTAACCTCCTGGTCTGCGACAATGTTTATATCTCCAGTAACAATATAGCCACAAGGAATGTAGTGATTGAATGTAGGAATGAAGTGATTCTGTACACTCGCAAGCGCTTGGTAGCTGTCTACTGTTTTTGTGTCAGAGGAATAATTACAGGTGATACCACCACTAAGTTTTATATGTGAATAGGATGTGATAGACATTTAATTATTATTATCATCTTTATTTCTTTTTCATGAAGTATTTATCAGCGGGTCAGGTGTTATCATAAACTTGTCTTCCTAAAAATATATAGATATAAGCCAAAGCTCCTTTATCAACCATATTAACATACAAATAGATGATTATGTGATTTTTTTTTTATAAAGAATGGCATTTTGGTAATCAAAGATTTACTTTGTGAAGATGGCACGTTTTTTTCACGTTTTGACTTGAGACAAAATATAATATGAACACAAATTTTCTAGTTAACCAATGCATTTTTCTGCTATTAAATGTTACATATATATAAAAATTAAAAGTTGATAAGCTTGAAATTAAAATAGGACCTATTCTTCCAAATAATTTGAAACCTATTTGTTTATAAGGTTTCGAAGTAAACAATATACTAAAAATAATAATTTAAAAATTGAACTTAAATGGTCAAAAATTTTAGATAAGGAATTAGTTTGGAAAAAAAATACATAACTTTCGCACGAAAAAAAAGTTCCAAGTTACAATGGTTTCAGTATAGAATTATTCACAGAATATTAGGTACAAATGAACTTTTGTACAAGATGAAAATAACAGACACCGATAAATGTTCATTTTGTGGAGAATTTTCTGAATCAATAAAACATCTTCTTTGGTCATGTCCAAAAGTTTTTGAATTACGGGAACATTTGAATGAATGGATATTGTCAAAATCTAATATGGAAATACCCCTTAATATAGAAATTGTACTCTTTTGTATCCCTCAATAATCATATTATAATTACATTAGAAAAATATTACTTATATTTTCAAAGTATTTTATGCATAGAACAAAATAAACTAATGAAAGACTACATATTCAGGGATTGATAGCATACAAAGAAAACCTATCTATAGAAATATATATACATATTCCCAAAATATAGGCATATATAATATAAATGCTTGCTGGTACCCCTGGATTCCAATTATTTTATAATAATCGTGTTTTTTTTTAAAATAAAAATGATAAGATTATTATAACCTATCCCTGTCAGAAAACATTCCTCTCCTTTAACCCAAAATTACTTTTTCTATTTGAAATATGATTACTTTTTGTTTTTATAATTTACCCTCGGATATAATAAATGAAGTCAAGAAATACCAAAGGATATTCGAAGGAGCGGAACATCAAAACAACTGACAAACTCCGGAGAACAACGACGACGACAGATCAAATATAATTAAAAACTTAAAACATGTGAAATGCATGGACCCCACCAAAAAAAAAAAAAAAAAAAAAAAAAAAAAACTGCGGATGGATTCAGATGATCCGGAAGAGTAAGCTGTCTTTGCAGGGCCCCCGTCATGCTGCACATGCCAAATCCGGTAACAGGTCAATTTTCAAGGGTTTTTTCATAGTTGTCAACCAGGTCGCAAAGACGTCCTTAAAACTTTAATAAGGATGACCCCAACTGAGGAGCAACATCCCCCCCCCCCGTGTGAGAAATTTTTGTGTCAAGAGTAGAGCTTTGTCTAGGAAGTCAATGTACATTGTATATGTCACAAGCTCCAAAATAACGTATGAGTTGTGAAATATACACTCCATACGCCGTTGCTTCTGGAATGTTGCCGCTCAAAAATGGGAAGTTGACAATTGGAAAGTCAGTCATACCGTTTGTCGTAAATTTTTGTATTCAGCCTTCCTCTGGTGTCAATTTGGAGGTGAAGGTTCAGATAAAATGCAGTTTTTCCAGTGTCTGTGGTATCCTTAATGTCAAGCTCATTGGGATAGATGAGATGTAAGAAATTCTCAAAACGTGAACGGTTGAGTGATAAAACATCATCTTTGTAGCGGAAGCTGACATTATGTTGAAGGACTAACTTCGTTTGTTTTTTTCCCTTTAGAAGCCCGTCAAGAAAGTCTGCCTCATGTGAGTAAAGGAAGAAGTCGGCCAGGAGTGGCGTACAATTGCTGATAGGATTGCCAATTGTCTGTTGGAAAACACGTCCGCTAAATTGAACAATGATGTCGATCAAAGTGTAATCATCAGGACAATTTCGTCAGCTCTATATTATTGTAAATTTATTTAAATAGCAGGTTCTGTGTATCTGTGGTTTATAAAAAGTAATCATTGCGTTCGGACATTTGATTTTTCGACACCTTATTCTACTATAACTCATGTGAAATTAAAAAAATACCGGATAAAAGAAATAATTTAAAAAGATTTTAATTCTTGTTGGGGATACACATGCATTGTTCTTATATATAATTCTACATATTTTAAAAATCGTATTCCCAGAAGGAAAAACACATCGTTCGAACAGGTCATCAGTTAGCTTGAATTCTCCATTGACAACATATTTGTAAAGTTTGGAGAAAATACATTACAATATTCGGCATACCAATGTGAACTAATTGTTCCAAACTTATTTCTATTCTCATATGAGATATTTCAAAATTTAGTGAAGGAAAAGAAAACAAAAGAAGGTAGGTTTTTGAATTTCACCTATAGATATATTGAATATGTTCTTTCCATTAACATTCATGGCTTTGCAAAATGGATTCCATTAATATATCCCTCAGAACTTGAAATTAAGGAAACGACCGAACCCTTCCCCCCGCCCTTTTCTTAATCTCTTAATCCTAATGTCGAATATGACAACAGTGGTCGATTAGGCATCAACATTTATGACAGGAGTGATGCCTTTAGTTTTGAAATTATCTTTTCCACACTTCAGTAGTAACAATATCTGCTTCCCAAGTATATGGAGTCTATTGATCCTTTCCTTTTGCTTGAGCTTGTAGCGACTACTTGGAATTCCAAATAAGACATAAGCGTCTGAGTATTAGACCGGTGCATTAAGGCTATGAAAAGTCACGTTCCCGAAAAAAAAGGTTGGCATATATCAAGACTTGAAAGAAAAAATATTCAGTTTCTATCTCAAAATTTATAAAAAAAAGTCTTGATGAAAGGTTTACTGATGTGACCAATAAGTCAGTTGTTTTGGTAGCTACTGATTCCTTTAAATAAGTCAAACTTATAGCAACTGTCCCACGAGTCTAGAAATTGAAACATCTATAAACCCACACTTATTTTGGGAACTTCTGAAATGCACAATCCATGGAAAAACTATTTCATACTCAGCCCATGTAAAAAAAAAAAAAATATTGAAACAGAAAGTAATTTAGAGAATGAATTCAGGCCTTTACAACACAGTTTACATAATACCGTTTCGGATATGACCAAATTAGAAATCCAAATAGTTGAACAGGAATGAATAGAATGTGGGGAAAACAATACTGGTATAGCAAGAGCAATAAACTAGGTGGGAGGCCGAGGGAGAAATATGCACTAATTATTTTTTTAAGTTAGAAAAGAAACATTATAATGAAAACATTATACAAAAAAATATTAAAAATGATGGAGAAGTGATTTCTGACCAATTTAAAATACTAGAGGAACAAAAGATATTTACAATTAGAGGGTGTTTTGAATAACCTAGAATGTATGAATGCTCTTAAAAATATGAAAAATGGAAAATCCACAGGTTTAGATAGATTTACTGTAAATTTTATCAACATTTTTGGACTGATTTGAAGGAGTTTCTCCTAAAATCATTCAACTACAGTCTAGAAACGGGATCTTTTTAATTAGGCAAATAAAAGGAATGATTTCATATATACCAAAAGAAGGCAAAAAAAATATATTATTTGAAAAATTGGAGACCCATTACCCTTTTAAATGTGGATACCAAAATTGCATCTGGTGCTTTCGCTAATGGAATAAAACCCTTACTAACATCAATAATAAGTGAAACACAACAGGGTTTTATTAAGGGAGGATATATTGGAGAATGTACGAAGATAAATTTGACATAATTGAAAAAGCAGAGGAAGATGAATTTCCTGGTTTACTACTTCTGTTAGATTTTGAGAAGGCATTTGACACTCTTGAATGGTCTTTTATAAATGAGGCACTACACTTTTCAGGATTGGTCCAGTTTTTTGTAGGTGGGTTGAGACTTTATACTCTGGCACTCAAAGTTGTATAATTAATAATGGACATTGTTTCAATTTTTTTTTATCTGAAAGGAGGTGTAAGAACAGGCGATCCTTTATATCCTTATCTTTTTATTTTGTCACTTGAACTAATGAGTGCTGCCATAACAAATGATCCAGTAATAAATGGTATGAAAATAAATAATTTTGAGTATTTATTAAGTCAATCTGCAAATGACTCAACTTTAATTCTAGATGATGATGAGATTTCCTTAAAAAAATGTCTGAACATTTAAAAACAAATTCTCTGATTGTGCTGGTCTGAGGGCTAATTTAGATAAAACGGAAGCCAAAATGATTGCTGCAAAGGTTACTTCTAAGGATAAACTTGTACTAGAAAGAAATCTGAATTGTAATTAGACGGTAAAGTTTAAACTTCTAGGCATTGGGTTTGATTTATTTAATGAATCATTACTAAATGAGTTCATATTTGGATTTGTTTCTTGAAATAGACTATGAGGGACGTTTGAAGACAAAACTTTATGACAAATGTGATGAATTCAACTTTCCTATTGTTAATTTTCCCTTCTTGAGTAGCAATATACCAGCATCGCCTGCATATGGCGTCTACGTTTCTCAGCTTGTCCGATTCTCAAGGGCATGCGTGAGTTACCCTGACTTTCGACAAAGAGGATTACTGTTGTCACAAAAGCTTCTTAACCAGGGTTTTATCAGGGATAAATTAATGTCATCACTTAGGAAATTTTACGGTCGTCATCACGAATTGATTGATCATTACAGTTTTCCAATATCTAAGATGATGTTGGACCTGTTCCCACTGTCTAACCTTTCATGTGCTTCCACCGATTTGTGACTTCCGCCAGATCGACTTTGTTGAACTTCACGACGGGTGCTGTATACGGAGCGGGAACAGCTTGACCTTCCGGAGCACCTAGGTTCACTCCTGGTTTTTATAGGAGTTCGTGTTGTTCACTGTTTTTTAGTTGTCTTTGTTTATTTGTTGTGCTTGTGGTTGTTCATTTGTCTTCGCGGGTTTATCTGTCCAATGGATTACGTTTTTTGTATTGCTCCTTAGGTATATTTGTCCTTTTTTTGCAATACATTGTCTTTGATTTTCTGTGGTCGGAAAAACCATACAAAGTTAAAAGAAATGTTATAATAGGATCTTATGAAAATGGTAGATTGACATTACCACGTCTCTTGTCTTTTTTACACTCCCTTATATACACATGTTTTTAGTTTTTAATTGCAGTGCATGTAGTGTATTTCTTGACTTTACTTAGGATGACATGGATATATAAAGTTTTAGATCCTCTGAATGTATCTCCTTGGAAAACTCTCCTAATAGATAAATATAGTAGGAAAGATCTGGTTTATGTCTCCTGGTGAAATTATTGAGCTTTTAAAATATTTTCACATCTTTTCGAGAGATGTACTGTTGAATTGGAATGTTTTGAATAATAATATTTGTGAGACCGCAGAAGGCATTTTGAGCCAATCCATATGGTTTAATATTAAATTAAAGATGAATAAGGTGACCATTTTTTACGAAAGGTGGTGTGAAGCTGGAACTTTCTTTGTTAATGACATACTTAATGAAAATAACGAGGTTTTATCTTGTCAAGAGTTATTTAATAAACACAACATAAATATCAATTATTTGCAGCACTATACCATGTTACATATGATAACAAACTTGTTGAAAGATAAAATTCGAACTGCGAATATATTATTAGGTAATTCATATAAGAACTTAGAGATATATTAAAACGCATAAGAAATCATGCCAGTTTTTTTTATAGTAAATATATATTTATGTACTCTGAAGAAGCAAAATATCAAAAAGGCAAATCGAACATAGAATTAGATTCTGAAATAGAAAACTGGAATTTTATTTATCAATTACCCTTCAACATCACTAAGAATACTAAAATTATAACATTCCAGTATAAAGTTCTACATAGAAATATCTGCACAAATGCATTCTTATATAAATGTAAGTTAAAAGAAACACAGTTATGTACTTTCTGCACTTTTTATGGAACTGTACAGTGAAATTTTTGGAGAGAAATATCTGATTTATTTCAGATCCAATGCAATATACAAATTCCAAACACTGCACAAGAAATTTTACTTTGTTCTGAAAAATATTGATAATATAGCCAGTTACTTCGTTTTCCTTATAAAGTATTATATTTACTCATGTCGAGTAAATGCATCATTTACTTCAGTTTCAGGAGTCGTTAATGTGCTAAAACATACATATAATATTGAACTATTAGCAGCATCCTTTGATTGGCCTCTTGCAGCTAAGGAGAAAATAGAAAATAAATGGTATGCTGTAAAGACTGCACTTTTTAGGAAAGGGAGATAACCATAATGTTACTTCAGGGCAGTTATTCTTTTATATTTTATGCACAACTGTGTGTGTACAGTGACGTAATAGTGCATTCGAGTATTTTGTATGTGTATGTCTAGAATACTGTGGTATTCTATATCCCTCTTTTATGTATTTGTTTTGGTAAATGAAGCTTGTATATTGACCAACATGTATATCGAAAATATGAAAGTCCAGTTGTTTTCTATTTTTTATTTAATATTTACTACTCTTTTTCCGCTTACATACTCAAAAATTGTCAAGCACATTCATTCTGATTGATATATCTATTTATGGCAGAGAATGAAAACAGTTTTGTTCTTTTATTGTGTTTTGTATAATACGTATAATGAAAATGAAAAATGGGCTTTAAAAATAGAGAATTACAAAAAAAAAACTGTCCAATGAGTGGGATGTTGGGAATGCCGAAAAATGGTTTTAAACCCATCATTTTTATTTGACAATTCCAGTACCAAAGTCAAGAGTATGACTATTACTTTCTAGATTTTCCCGAGTTTGTCAATTTGATGGACTTTGATTATTTGAGTTCCGTGTTTTAATATGAACCTTCATTTATGACAGTTCACCCTAGAGCCATTAGTGACAGTTCTACCCTAGAATAATTCTGGTTGGTTCTACCATAGAACTATGTTTTGCCACTTCTGCCCTATAACCATTAATGACGGTTCTTCCCTTGAACCAATTATTACAGCTCCAGCCTAGAATCATTCTGCACTGTTCTACCTTAGACACATTTATGACAGTTCTCTCCTAGAACAATTTATGACATTGATGAGTATTTAAATGTGATATATTAAAAACTATTTTTTTATGATACCGTATCACGTAGAGTTAAAATGAAAAATATTACTGGTAAAGACAGACATTTACGGTATATTATCAGTTTAACCTCAAATTATCAACTTACAAGTCATCATTTAAACATACAACAAAAACTGATGGAGCAAAAACTAGACATTGCAGCTGTACAAAACAGAAATATTTGAAGTTTATGAAATTAAAACATCTTAACAATTATAGGAAATAAAATGATTGTTGCGATTTTTCAAATCAACTTTTAAGATACTGCTATAGTTTACAGAGTACAAAAATAACAAGTTCACTTACCAGGAAGTGAAAATTAAATTTTTAATAATTTAATTCATCAAAATCTGAAGAATTAAAATATTCAATTTAATGTGATATATATTAAAAACATTATGTGCAATAACTCGTAGAGTATGACATTAAAAAATATATATCACCTACATAATCATAATCATTTCGACATATATACCAATGGATTCATTCAGAAGTGTTTAAAAATTAATTGTAAATCCTAACCTATAACCCTTAATGGCAGTTGTAGCCTAGAACCATTCTGAACGCTTCTATCCTAGAACAATTTAAGTCAGTTCTACCCTAGAACCATGTCACTTCTATCCTAGAACCATGCCAGTTCTACCCTAGAACCACTTATGACGGTGTTACCCAAGAACCATTTATGACAGGATTTGTTCTACCCTAGAGTTGGGAAATTAGAACTGATTTCAACTGCAAATGTGCATTCATAGTCTTTTCCCTTCTTAGTCATTGTGATATATGTATAGAAGTCCTGTAATTTGTGTATTTTGGATTGTATCTTTTACAATACGAAATCGCTATGCAATTTCCTAGTGTACACCTTCTGCTACACAAATTTTATTTGTTTTCCAAATAAATTATTTAAATATTGACACCCCCAAAAATTAAACATATCGCCTCTCATGATGTTTGATTCAATATAATATGTCTGTGACAACATGTAAAACGCTAATGCACTCATCTTAAGTCTATCACAGTCCAGGTAAATAACCAGATTGCGTTGTGACAACTCCAAAAAACGTTTTAATAGTAAATCGACTGACATGAACATAATACATCTGTAACAAATTTAAAAAGGTCATAAATAAACAGGATAATGTTGTGTCAGTTCAAATGTTTCTGACCCAACGTCATAAAGGTTGCGCCCGTCATTTTTCAACCACAGCAGGACATATTTTGTCTGACACAACGCTTGGAGTCATTTACACTAAAACAATGTCCTTTGCAGTTAAAAAACGACTGATATTGGTCTTTTCAGTCATTTTGTCCTGTCAGTAGTGTCATCATACGCGATACATTATACAGTATAAGCAAAAATGGTGCGTTACACGTTCACTGAAGAATAACTGTAAATATGTAATGAAATAACTGGTATGGATGGTTTTATTTGCTAGAAGTTTTATATTCAAAGATTTTTTTAGAATTAAGGAGTCTTGAAAACGAACAGTCTACAGATTTAATCACTCTTTTCTCAACCTTTTGCCATTTTTGTAGTAATATTTTATCGGTGGTGTTTGTTTTATTTAAATTTAAATCCTTGAATAATGATAGACGGAAACATGTTTTGAATTTGAGAATTTGATGCAGGAAGAAACCTGTTTATAAAAACAAGAAATGAATTGCAAAGTATCATTCATATAGCTGAACTACAAAATGGATAATAGGGATGGTCAATCAAAGGAACCGAACGTATGAAAAATAACAGAAAAGTGTACAAAAGACAAACATTAACACAACAGAGTAGACTAACTTGTTATAGACTCAGCAGTGGTGGGGTTACGCCGGTTTTATTGGTGTATAAAACACACTATAAAAACCAATACAATATGATTACCAACAAGGTGAAAGTTTTGTAGAACGGAAGAATTATAGTGGACGGTCAAAATGTACTCGTTTAACTGTAAAGCTAGCTAAGGCTCTCATGCTGCACTTTCGGATACTGTCGACGTACTAAACAAAAAAGTCTGAAATTACGCTTCCATAAAGGGTTTAATGCTATCTCGTCATAGAGTTGTATATAAATTAGCAGTTTTCGTGAGAGTCCACTATGAATTTAACGTCTATCAGTCAGTGGGAGAAAGAGTAAATTTAACTTAATTGCGCGTAATTTCATATTTGTAGCCCTGACTATGAACATATTTTAAGTAACTACCAAGATTCCTATGGCTTACTTGCGAGACTTTATTCACGATATTAGAGTAGAAACTAGGATGGCATAACCCATTCATGATAAATGATTTTCTGGAAGCTCCGTATTTAGATAAAAGATGTCGATATCTATTATAAAACTTTTTAAAAACATTAAGATACTTGTGAAATCTATATTTCTGTAATAGTTTTCAGTAATCGTACGGTTTCGCCCGCTAAAATCTTCTAGCCGAGAGCAAATTCGTGCAAAATGTACAAGCTGCTGCAGCAGTCCATACGATGGTGCCACAGGCACGTCTCTGTCAATAAAGGGGGCGTCAGTAATTGGAAAATTTAAAACTCGTTTATTTTATCGTAAATTTTAGTACGCATCTGTCCATTTTCGATATTTATAGTTAGATACTTTTCTTATTAATATGTTCAAATATAGTTCTTTTGGATAAAGAGGACAAATATACCTAAGAAATAATAAGAAAAAACGCAATCCTCTGGACAGACAAAACCTGGTAAGACAAACGAACAACCACAAGCACATTATAAACACTGAAAACTAAAAAACAATGAACAACAGGAACTCCTATAAAAACCAGGAGTGAGCTTAGATGCTCCAGAAGGGTAGGAAGTTCCTGCTCCGTATACAGTACCCGTCGAGAAGTTTAACAAGTTCAATCCGGTGGTAGTCACAAATCGGTAGAGGCACACGAAATGCCACGACAACGGGAACTGGTCCAACAACATCTTAGATATTGGAACACTGTAACGATCAATCAACTCGTGATGACGACCGTAAACTTTCCTAAGTGATGACATCAACTTGTCCTTGATAACACCCTGGTTAAGAAGCCTTTGTGACAGCAGTAATCCTCTCCGTCGAAAGTCATGGCAACTCACGCATGACATTGGATATCGGATAAGCTTAGAAACGTAGACGCCACATGCAGGCGATGCTGGTATATTGCTACTTAAGAATGGAAAGTTAACAATCGGAAAGTGGAAGTCGTCCCGTTTGTCATGAAGTTTTGTCCCCAGATGCCCCCTACAGTCCATCCCGAGAAACAAATCCAAATATGAAGCGAACCCTAATATGAATGCAGTATCCCTAATTTCATTGATGATGAGATGTAGATGTAGTTGGTCTTGGAATTTATCGTTATTTAACGACAACACGACAATTATACAACGAACAGTGAAATTAAAGGATTGAGCTAGTTTCTTTTTGTTTTCACGTAAAGGTTCTTGAATGAAGTCCACTTCATATGTGTACAGAAACAGATTGGCGAGGAGAGGAACACAGTTGGTTCCAATTTCACCCTTAAAGAGTTTTTTTTTCGTGAAAGACTGTTCAGAACAATATAAAAGCAAGTTGGCAATAAGAGGGGGACAGTTTGTACCCATAGAAATACCAATGTCCTGTCGATATATAGTACTGTCAAAACAAAAATATCCAGGAACTGTAATTTGAATACTTTTTTATGACTGAAAATATAATTTAAATTAGAAGATTCAAAAGAGCAGTTAATAAATGCACAGGTAGGTTAAGGTTTTTTTCAAGGGGTCAGTTACTCCTGCCATCCAGACTAGTAGCGTGTTCAACGTCAAGGACGCCAGTCTCCGCGTCATTGTTAGAAACTGTATATTTACGTCAAGAGTTTTTTTGTGATTTTTTGTCAGCAGTGATATTGCATGACGTATGAGCATTCCATCTAATATAATCCAAAAAGGCCACGGAGTGGTAAAATTAGGAGCTGTACGTCACGATACATAGGCAGGACCTATTTTCCTTATTTGGAAAACTGGATCTCCCAGAAACTTGACAATTTGAACATCGTACCTTTTGAACCACATGCACAGATGTAAGCTGATTTATAATCAGTTTAAAGCGATAATTCTCTCGCTCATGGACTTGTTTGTACTCACCTGATATAACGGCTTCGGGTAAGATTCTCAACGCAGTAATAACCAACAAGCAAATGAACTTAGAAAAGAAAAGATGCGAGTCGTCACTGTCATCACTTAATATTATTTCAGCCTTGATCAGGTGCGATTTCTATATGCATATTTTGACATAATATCATTATGAATCCTCCAAATAAATATATAGACAACGAAGGAATATGTGTAAAATGACATAAAACATCAATTTGAGTTTCCCAGAGCCTGTTACAACAGCCCCCCTTCCCCATTTTTTTTTATAAATACTTATGCAATTAAATATAAACACTCTTCCTGCACTCCCTCCTCAACTTCCCAAAAAGAAACAAACTTTGAACATAATTTTTGTTAGGTAAAACTATTAGAAGATTGGGACGTATCTTCAGTGTATTTCTTTTGTAGGAAATGTGGCATAGACTAGAAAAAGAATATTTTATTCCAGTTATGGGCCAACTGTCTAAAATTAAAAGTACACGTCCCATTAATTTCAAGAAAAAAGTACATGTCCCATTAAATGTTTCATATTTTACAAATTTATAACAATTAAATAATAAAACATACATTAAATCAAAGGCAGGAATAATATTTATATAATGTTAATGTTTTGTAGATAGTAAGGTGTAATATTTGCTATTAAAATTTGCTATTAAAACAAAATTTGCAAATTTGCTAACATTTGCTTAAAAGCTCGTAAATGTTTTGTATTTAGGATGTATAAGATATCACACAGTGTAGAAAAAAGAACTCAAAATAATTATCTTTCGGTATTAACAGAACCAATCAATTTAAGGATTTTTTTCATACATGAAATCTGTAAAGTAATAAAACTATTCTTAAAGTTTAAAAGTTCTATGGTTCTTTGTATAAATTTACAAAAACCTTGCTTAAGTTATGTATTTACCACACAAGGTATAATTTTGATGATTGAATCATTGGAAATGAAGCAAAAAACCTTTTTATATATGGCAAAAATACAGGAATTTCACTATAGTGTTAATGTTTCATATTCAGTAAGGTATAATGTGTGCCTTAAAGAATTCTTTTTGTGCGAATTTGTAAAAATATTGTAAAAAAAAATGTTAAATTTCAATTTGTTGTAAGAATGGGCAAAATCGATGTCCCATGAATTGGAGTAACCAAAACAGGATTTGTTCCATGGCATTTTGCACCGATCCCAATTGCCTGGTCCCTTTATAGTATTCTATCACCTAATATTTCCCCTGGACTCCCCACCAGACCCCTTGGTGGAATATCCCCCCCTCCAAAAAAAAAAAAAAAAACAAAAAAAAAAAACAAAACAAAAAAAAATATGATCTTGGATCTGAGCCAGTTCATTGTTGAGTTTAAAACAAGTTATCATAATTTTGTTTTGGCGTGGATAATTTTTTTCAAGATAATGCTGTTTATTTTTCTTTTGTTAACATGTATCAAATAATAGCTTTTATTTATTTTCATCTGAAGTAAAAAAAATCAAAATTTCACATAAATGAGTAATTTGACTGCGGATTGATATTTTACATGTATAATGCTCTAACATTCCTTATTTGGACATGTAATTAGTGAGGCAGTTTATATGCTATGTCATTTTACATGTACCTAATTATTACATCTGTAGTATTTTATATCTTGAAATATTAACAAATTTAAAATGTAACTAGACATTGAACCCGCGCGAGCGCGGGGAAAAATGAGCATTTTTGTGGTGGCCATATTGACTATAAAAAGTTGTTGCATCAAAGTTAAAATCTATGACGAAAACACAACCACAAAAATTGTCAATATTTTTATTGTTATATTTAATTCTGAACTGGAACTTTATGAAAAGTTTTCATTAAATACACATTTCATAATGCATTACTTTTTTCCTTCAGAATAAATATGAAAATGAAATTGTGGATGTAAACATTTCCTTAGTGACGGATGAATTTTTCAAAAGATGCCGTGAGTTAGGTAGAGCATATTTTTAGAAAATAATTGTTCCAATTGTTCCATTGTCATCATGGGCAGGGCAAGCAGGCTTAATATTACAAATATATCCGATAATCAGACGATAAAAGCATTTTTAGTGTGTGGCTGCGTGTGCTGTCCACGTTTATATTTATCAAAGATGTCCGAGATAAATTTCGTCATTAATGGTAAAGATGACCATTTGTTAAAAATATTTTTATCTAGGGCTTACAGAGAATTGTATGGTAGAGATATATTTAGACAGGTCACATGACAAATAATGTGAAAATAGATAATGGTTGGTTTATCACTTTGTGCAAGACAAACCTCCTAGAAATCAAAAAAAAAAAAACAACTAAGTTAGGAATTCCTCTGAACTTTACCTTACTTCTTCGTAATCTTCAAAGTTCATAACCTTTACAGTTAGGAGAAATTGCGTTATTGTAAAAAATCCTGAATACATGAAGCTGAAACATCCCACTCGAAGGAGAATGTTTTTAATGTGTTTTATTCTTCTTCCGTAATTTCAAACAGAAACACATTTAAAATGTGTGCATACTTATTTATTTAAATCAATGTGTTAAAATGATGCATTCGAGAACCTTCTAAGGGATATGTTGGGAGAATTCATATCGGAAAAGTGCATACAAATTCCATTTGCACATAAACAAAACTGCAGTTTAAATTTATAAAAGCAGATTGTCAAATCCGATAATAACCTTTATAATCTGAACTATACATGGTTTATTTTGAACCACGCGTTTTGCCGCCTATTCGGCTAATTCGTAAATTTAGTATTATAGATATTGATGATCTGTGCTGATAATTGTTTACAATTTTGCACTAAATAAAGCATTTCATTTTAATTTTCAGCCGTTATTGATCTTTATCACCCCGACAGGAAATTGGACAGAATTATCGTGAATAACAGGATTTATTTGAAATGTAACATTATTATAACTTGCATTGTGCATTTAAATAAAGAAGACACTGAATAAGTCAAATTTTCAAAAATTAATTACAATCTTATTCTACTTGTTACACAAACTTTGACAATTAATTATCCCCTCGACCAACAGAGTTGGTGAGGGGATATAGCGTTTGGTCTGTCCGTTCGTCTGTCAGACCTTATATAAATGTCCAGATCTTGGGCACTGAAAGTCATATAGGTTTAATATTTCACTAGTGGTTGAATTTTGAAAACACAACAAAGGTCTAAATAAAAATTGGATCACCCTGACATTCATTTTATGCATGAATGACTCTGGTTAAGTTTTGTGTTAAGGTCCATTTCTAAGACACTGTAAGTCATATAAGTAATATATTTCGCCTTTGGTTGTGTCTTGGAAAATAACAATGGACTATATAAAATTGGATCACCCTGACCTACATTTTATGCATGAGTGACTCTGGATATTTTTCCGTTAAGGTTGAGTTCTAAGACACTGTAAGCATTTCACCAGTGGATGCGTCTTGGAAAATAACAAAGGTCTGTATAAAAATTGGACCACCATGACCTAGATTTTAAGGTCTACTGAGTCAGACAGGATACTCTAAATTCTATTGAAGCTAATTTCCCAAACCTAAAGAATTTGGACAATACTTCAAAATTCATTTGATTAATGTCGGCTGAAGACAGTTTAATTTATAATAAACTATATATTTTATTAAACGATCGTACACCTTAAGAAATTCAAAATAAATTAAATTCATATCTGTCATTGTCTAGTATTTTGGTGCTCTCTCACTTGGATCCACACTCATTCATTGCGAATTTGGTCGCTGTATATGTCCCCCTGGACATATAGTTACTAAGCTGTACTAAGTGTACTATTTTTTAACAAATTGTTTTTTTATCAATATTATTATTATTTTATTATTATTATTTATACATATATATATAATTTTTTTCTTTAAACTGTGGTTTTATTTTAATTTTACAATCAATCACACTAATCATTGTATATATCTTGTAATTCTTCAGCCTCACATGGGGTGTCTTGATTGACAATAAAACATTTGTTCTTGTTCTTGGTTAAAATTTACACCCATGCTCGTATCTCAGGTACTCTCAAGAGATAGGATTATACACATTTAAGCATGTGTGTAGGAAGTGTGTTTGAGGAGACACGTTTAATTCTAATTGAAACTGCCCGTTAAGTACAACTGTGACATGTGATATTGCAAGGCTATCCAAAAATTTTCATTAGGACATGGATTTTTTTCTGACTAAATTCTTGTCAGTTTTTCATTTCAGTTTGATTGCATATATCAAAAGTTTGTTTGTTTGTTTAGTTGGGGTTTTACGCCGTTTTTAGCACATTTGGTTATTTCGCGGCAGCCAGTTTTTATAGGTGGAGGAAGCCGCGGAATACCCCAAGAGAACCACCGACCTTCGGTAGGAAAATTGGCAATTCTTGTCAATTTAGATCGCGGCCGAACACACCCCGGCACAGGTGAGATTCGAACTCACAATCTCCGTGTTGACAGGCTAGTGATCATTAGTAGTCCGAACACCGAGGTCCCCATATATCAAAAGTTATTCTTTTCTTTGAATTCTGGGTGTCCATATAGTTGGTGGGTACAGTAATATCAGTATTCCGACTCAAAATATCCAGTTTATGAATAAGATCTCAAAAATCATGGGCTGACCGAATCTGGACTTATTCATGTATGTATATAAAAGTAAAAAAAAACCTAAGTATGTTGCGAAACAGCTCATGCGATAATAGATAACAAGAAAAATAAATGGAAATGGTGAGCTGTCAAAAGGGGCGCAAGACGACTAAAATGTATAAAATACACAAGTCGAACAAAACCAACAATCGTAAAAAACAACAACAAACTAAAAAGTAAAAAGTAAAACATACTCAACGTTTCGACCAATATGGTCTTGATCACTAGTGTGTAAAAAATATAAATAAAAATAAAAATAAATAGGTGTTGACTCTTTGAAACTCAGAGCAGGAGTGTTTGTGGTGCGACTTGTGAGAAAATAACAGGAATACTACATTGTAAATAAAGATCACTGTACATTCTTATGATTATTTTAGAAAGGTTTTTTTTAAAACTAATATTGAAGAGCACTTAGTGTGGGTTGGAACTGCATCACATTGATGTCTGATGGTGTTTTTGCTGTTTGATGAAAGTCATATGGTAACCCCATTATTTGATAAATTTGATAATGCTCTGTTGAATGGAAAATTACAGTTGTGTCATTGATGCTTTTCCCTTGTCCTTATATCGACTCCTAGATGTAATGAACAAAATATTCATGTGTAAAGTGAACGTATAATATTCATACACTCTTCTTAGAACTTGAAGTGTATTTTACATTCCCCAAAACCAAGAGTTTCTGTGCATTATAATAGAGAATTACTTTAAAATCTACATATATTCACATATTAGCGAGTTGTTTTCAGCCACTTTATGCACACCGATTATGGTTTTCAACAGTTTTACTATCTAAAGCATCTGAAAAGTTTTAAATTTCTATGAATTTATAGATCTGTTATGTCATGATATATTTGATCTGGTTTTTTCTCTACTTTCTTGAGATTCAGATCTAGAGAAAAGAGAAATCTGTGGACATGTGTATCCTGTGTTTTGTAAATACATTATCTTTGGATCAGAACATTCTACTTTCAAATATGGTCTCCTGTTGGATTCATATATAGATATATAGGTTTTGCTTATCCTTTTAAGTTATAAGTGCTGGTTGACTGATAAGTCTTCTTAAATTTTGCTGTGGAATATGTAAAATATAGAAAGAATGACACAGAAATAAAGGTTATACTCAATTACTCATGAACATATTTGTAAACACTAGTAACTCAGTTTTGATCTTAAATGGCCATCCTGGTATTGTTCATTCTTATTTAGTCTTGTTTTTCTGTATATCCGTAGTTTTCAACAAAGTAAAGACAACAATATCAAATCAAGATATCGTGCCTTGTAGTCAAACGAGATAGGTCCAGACCAATCTAGATCCGTTCAGCACAAGTATTGCTAGACAATGAATAATTCATTCTTTAGTTTTATGAACTGTTCTTAACCAGTCTTGATTGACTGCAAGGAATTATATCTTGTTTGGTCTTTTTATCTTGATTTTGTTTGAAATCCTAGAAAATTATTAAAAATCAAGACAGTCAAGATTAAACAAGACTGAAATTGCCGTTTAAGATCAAACTGGTGTTACTAGTGACAGCAGTAAATAAAAGTATTTAAAGATATACTAAAAGCTTATAATAATAATTATATAGATATATTTAAATATATTTTTTGTCATGGGGAGTCCAATTAGACTAGAAAAACTATTTCACATGTACACATTAGTAACATTTTGTAAAAACAAAGTTTCGAAAACAATCCTGCCTCGTAAACACTGGATAAAAGTTTTCCAGATGCAAAATCATTTCCTACATAATATTCTTGTCACCTCAAGTCAGGATGTTGTGATTTGTTTTGTTTGTCTGTACCTATATACAAAGTATATAAGTATATAAGTTATTTTTGGTATGGAAAAATGTTTTATGTACATGTCTGTCTGACATATGTTACTTGAGTATAGTCTTAAGTTATGTTTCAGTGGCTTAGTTCAAGTTTTTCTGACAAATGCAGTTCATTGCAGATTAAAAATATTTTGTGTGTGGATCGAATCATTGTTAACGTGTATCTGACTTATATCACTTTCACCTTGACCTCACCTTAATGAAACTGAAGGCAAGCGAGTGTATTTTATAGGCAAATAGTAATAGTTTTACAAGTTTAATAATGACTGAAACATCAAACTTAAAAAAAACACTACATTAAATATATACAAATGTAATAATTGTAGGTAATTTGGATGTTTAAACAATAAACTTTGATTTAACAGAAAGAAACTCACTTGTTTTTTTTATGATTGTATTTAATAATACAATGTAATATCCAAACAAAATTAAAATAACATTTATCTTCTGGTTATAGCAAGACTGAAAATAATCTTAACCGTTTTATTATGTTTCTTTTAATTCCAGGGAACAGTTTAAATAAATAAAAGCAAATAAATAATAATGACCCTGTTCAAATATAAATTAATATTTTGGCCCCTCTCCCACTTTTCAGAATCAAATTATTTTTCCCGTGGTAATATTAAACCCCATATAATTCTAATCGTATCATAGGGAGAATTTTACATTATAACCAATATTATCTTGTTATTCATTTAAGATTAATTGAATAATTATATCTCGCGCCAAAAATAAATTTAATATGGTTGTTTCCCCTTGCATGTAATTGCAGGTCTTTGGTGAGCGTTACAGTATTGGACGTTCGGCATGTTGTACAATTGTGGTCAACCAGCTTGAACTTCTAATGAAAAGTTCTAGCGTGTACATACCTCTGAAGTTATAAACCAGAAAATCAACAAACTTCAAATGAACTGTATTTTACGCTTTCTGTTATGCCGCCGAGTATATTATATTTAAACAGCCTCACGATACTCGCAAAATTGAATCTACGTCCACTTTACTAGAATTGCGACATTTTACAGTTAATCTTAAAATAACATATATTATGACGGAACACCCTAGAACGTTTTGCTTTTATCTTAAGGCAAGTAAAGGCTGATAAAAGTCATATGACCACTCATGCTAAATATGAATAGTAAAAGGAAAGTAGAAATTTGATATTTGGAATAGAACTAACACATGCACATCACTCAACCTTATCATTTAAACTTATTTGAATATATTTTATTCACTATAAGTGTAAGGTTTTTTTGGATCTGAAAATACATGTATTTTCACGAATTACCTTAACCTGCCTGCGTGCACTCATGAGAAAGAGTTGTATATAATTTTCCACAGTCGTTACTTGATGATCTACTCCTTGTAATTTATCGAAAACGTTGAGAGAATATTTTATACTCCAAAAACAATTTATGCCCGAATTTTCATAAACTTTGTTGCAATAATTATTGACAAGTTCCATTATATATGTAAGATAACTTCTTAAAAGAACAGAGCATTTGGTGATGGACTTTTGCTTGATGCAGAAATAAAAACGAAATTTGTATGGCTTTTTATGTTATTCAGGTAACTAGAACATCGCAGGTAAATTGCAGTGTTGGGTAGGAGCTTGGATCTTTTCAGTGGCTTTAAGGTGTCTAGTTCCAAGGATATTAAGGAAAGTGCAAGAATTATCTAATTCCTCTCTTCATACATCGATGTAGCTTTTTTCAAATTATCACAACGTTATTAGCTGCCTTATCTGCTCTAAAAAGGACAAATGTTCACCTAATTTACTGAGTTTTTATTATATATAGACATAACTTATTACCTGTCTCCGTACAGTAACGTGGATGGTACTTATATCTCCAGTAACAATATGGCCACATGGACTGTTCATTTAAGGTTATTTTTACAATCGAAAGTGTTTGGGTAGGTCAGATGTTATAGACGAAAAATTAAAGCACATTATCAAAACTTAAAAAAAAATCGAATACAAAATATTAATATGTACAGAAATTCAATCAAGCGCACGATATTTTGAAATGACCATTTGATTACAGATAGACATATAACGAATTCATATCCAGCCAAAGACAAACACAGACAAAACGATGGTAAACAATTATGAAGTCGAAACAATGAATTTGTTGTGCCTTTCACATTCAATGTCAAGTAGATATATACGTTTACCCATATCTATTTTCATTAATATGTATACTTAAAACTAAAAGACATGCACAATTCTTTGTAGGTGCATTCTCCGGCGAACAATTTTCATAATGAATCTTTTGCTAAATGATCTTCGGATTAAAAGTATATCCTTGCAGAAAATCCCATGTCACATGAACAAAATCACATTATTTGTATGCAATAGCTTTGAATATATATTCACTGACATTATTCCCTTAAATGTGAAGTCGGTCGAAGTTTTATAATCTATATAAGGCATAATAACTGTGTTTTTCCTTAACCAAATATATATAACCTTATAATGATATGAATATTGACTTATAAATAATGATAATAATAATAATAATTAATATAGGAGCCAGAACAAACTGATTATAACAGCTCGCACCAGAGTTTTGAAAGCATTAGAATCGGTTCAAATATCTGGTATGAGCAGTCATATTATCTGCTTTTTTGATAATTCAAATTTGGCTGCGCTGTTCCATTTACAGAAAAAAAAACAGAGATTTAAACAACTATCTATGCTAAATGTGCACTCGTAGTACGACAAAACTTTTATCTGTGATACATGTCTATTAGTCATGGGATAACAACATTTTGTCGTCTTGTTGCTATTCATTAATATGAGCAAATAATACTGCGTTCAATAATGATGAAATATTAAATACTGAATTTATATTTAACTGTAGTTTATAAAAAAAGGTTAATCCTATAGCTCATAGAAATAAACTACCATTATGAATACTAAATATTTGAAGAAAAATTAAATAATCCATTTAATGAATATATAAATTTAGAAGTTTGGTAACTAAATTCGTGTTACAATTGCATTAAAGTTAGTATAAAATAAAAATATAACATGCATAAAATGTGTATATTTTTGATTGCCGTAAGTCTTAGAGAAGCTTTTAAAGATACCATAACAAGTATAAAAAGTACATATTGAAAAAAAAATCCATGAAAGTCTATAACAAGCATATATCATGTGGAACATGTATCTGTTATTTAAAAAAAAGTAAAAATATAACAAAAATGTCTTACAGTGCAATACCTGACATTCCCACATTTGACAAATATAATTTTGAAAATGTCAAGAAGATTAATCTCATTTCTCTGTAAAAGGAATAACAATAGGTTTGAAACTTCTATTTTTACTGGAGAAAACTGTAGCCGTATATAAAAAAAGTACTCTTGTCTTATATCCTAACAAATGATATGGCTTAATTTGGCGAAGTATCATCCTGAAAATGGTAAAAAATGTACATTTTGTTCTATTTTTAATGTAGCATTTAATTTTATAGCCGGTATCAAGTATAACAATAAGTGTCAGAGAGGCTTTTTAGACACCGTTCGAAATGTATGAACTAATCTCATGTAACAAAATTAATACAAGTATAAAAAAAGCATATGTCATGTTTGAAACTCTCAATTTTGTTTGACAACAATACAGTAATGTAAGAAAAATAATGTTTGTCTTATATCGCAACATGTAATATAGTTACATTTGACTAAGTATTATCATAAAAATGGTCAAAAAGGTTTCTTTGCCTTGCTGTGAAATTCGATTTTTTTCCCCAACACGTACTAAAGTCTCAGAAAAGTTTTTTAAGATATCATGATATACTTATTGACTAACTCAAAAATGTATAAAAGCATAGAATAAGAATATGTCAGGTTTGATACTTATATTTTACTTGAAGAAAAAGTAGGAATACTGAATTGTCAAAACTGAGGACCAGTAAAATAGAAATTACCTTAATCTTATATGTTATCATCAACTATTGCTAAATATGACCAGACGTCATCCTTCAAAGGTCAGAAAGATGATCGCACATTAATATCACTGTGGTCTTAAATGGTCATGGTAATTCAATTTTCATTTGTTTCGTAACAAGAGTTTCAATTAAAAGTAATGTAACATAACAGAAATCAATACGCTTTCAGTCTATCAAGATCATACATAACACTGTCATATACTACTGACCAACTCACAATAACTCTCCAAAAAATATATCAAAGAGAATAGGTACATCAAGATAGATATTAGATAATTTTGCAGTAAAGTACTGTTAATAGAGAAACTAATGCGGCTGTACAAGATTTTAGATAAACATCAGGGGGAAAAATATGGCATTCAAATATATGCTGTTTTAAAATGTATTAACCCAACACTTTATCATGTTAAAATATAATTTAAATCATTAAAATGTTACATAATTCAGATTGTATATCAAAATACAATAGTCTCTATTAAAATGAAGCTGTATTCTAAATGCGCCCTCCTATGACGGCACTAGGGTGGTTCTAGGACGAAAACCGATTACCAGGTGATAAATAAAATTATATTTTATTATTATTGGTTGATCATGTTATAATGCGTAAATAATATTCCTTGCAAAATTATAAAAAATATAGATTGATATGTTTGGTTTCAATTTCAATAAGTTCTAATGTACACAAAATTATTCCTATTGTCAAATGAAATAAATAATATGAATTTTTGATAATAATATTGAAAGAAAATATAAATTATAAGTTTTGAAATATAGCATAAAATAGAAAGTATATATAAAATTTTATTTCAAGTCAAAACTGAAACTTATATTTTGACTTTAGAAAACACTTCAGGTACAATCTTTTAAAGTCTTAAGGCTAAATATAACCATAGGTATCATCATGTTGTTTTTCCACTGTGAAATTGAATTTCTTTTATCTTATAACTATTACGGTTAGTCGCAGAGAAACTTTTTCAGATACCGCATAAAATTTTCTGATCAACATTCATGTCAAAACGTCATAAATATATAAAATAACCATATGTCAAGTTTGAAACTTGTATTTTTACTTTAAAAAACACCTTTGTTGTAACAAAAATCACTTTTGTCTTACATCGCACACTCTCAAATGGCTTAAGTTGACTTAGTATGAACCTAAAATTTGTTGAAAAGCTAAATGTTATGTTTTTTACTGTGAAATTAATTTTTTGTGGTAAGCTGCAAATTTGCTTTTTTGGATACCGTAACAGATTGATGAAACAAATATCTATACAAAATTAATGAAAGTAAAAATAATCACATATATTACAAATTAGAAACTTGTATTGTTTCTTTAAAAACAGTAGCATTTTAACAAAAATCACGTTTTTCTTATATCGCACAAGCTATATAGCTAATTTTTGCTGAGTATCATCCTATGTATATGTTTGAAAAGCTAAATGTTTTGTTGTTTTTCACTGTAAAGTGAAATTATTTTTATCAAACAAGTATAACGGTAAGTTGCAGAGAAGGTTTTTAATATACCATATGAAATTTTTTGGAGCTAAAATCATGTCAAAATTCTTATAAGTATGAAATATGTACCTATCATGTTTGAAACTTGTGTTTTTTTCTTTGAAAACAGTAGCATTCTTGTAAAAATCACATTTCTCTTATATCGCACCAGCTTATATAGCTAAATTTTACTATATATCTTCCTATGTATATGTTTGAAAAGCTAAATATTTAGTTTTTTTTTTTCACTTTAAAATGGAATTATTTTTATCAAACAAGTATTACTGTAAGTTGCAGAGAAGCTTTTTAATATAACGTTTGAAAGTTTTTAAACTAAATTCATGTAAAAAAAATCCTAAAAGTATAAAATATGTACCCATCAAGATTAAAATTTGTGTTTCCATTTTCAAATACTCATCTGTTTTAACAAAAATCACTTTTTTCATATATTGCACACTCTGATAGATTTTGAATTTGATTAAATATCAACCTAAAATTGGTTAAAAAACTATTTTGTTTTTGTTTTGTTTTTTTTTTCACAGTGAAATTGAAATATAGGTATTTCTTGACTTTATATATTATATTGTAGGTCGCAGAGAGGTTTCTTTGGATATTGTAACAAACGTATCAACTAAATATTTATAAAAAATTACTGCAAGTAAAAATAAGAATATGACAAGTTAGAAACTTTTATTTTTTTCTTTAAATACAGTAGCATTATAACAAAAATCTCATTTCTCTTATAACGCACATTCTTGTATGTCTACATTGAACTACGTATCATCTTACAAATGTTTGAAAAGCTAACTTTTATGTTTTTGTCACTGTAAAATTTAATATTTTTATCAAACAAGTATTACGATAAGTAGCGGAAAAGCTTTATAAGATACCGTATGATTTTTTTTACCTAAATCCATGTCAAAAATTCCTAAAAATATAAAATATATTCCCATCAACTTTGAAACTTATGCTTTCACTTTAAATTACACATCTGTTTTAACAAAAATAACTTTTCTCATATATCGCACACACTTTGATGGAATTGAATTTGATTAAATATCAAGCTAAAATTGGTTGAAAAGCTCAATTTTGTGTTTATTGCACTGTGAAATTGAAATATTTTTCATCAAGAAGTACAAGGTGGGTGTCAAAAGACTTTTGGATACCGTATGTTTAATAGGCTAAATTTTGTGTTTATCCACTCTGAAATTTAACTTTTTTAATCATATAAATATCACGGTAAGTAAAAGAGACACTAATCAAGATACCTAATAAAATTTATGAACTAAATTCATGTGAAAAATTGCTAAAGGTATAAAATAAGTACATGTCAAGTTTGAAACTTGTATTTTCACTTTAAAAAAACACTTCTGTTAAAACAAAAATAACGTTTGTCTTATATCGCACACACTGATCGCTTTTAATTTGACTTATTTTGAACATATTATTGGTTGAAAAGCTAAATTTTGTATTTTTTCACTGTGAAATGTATTACGGTAAACCACAGAGACATCTTTTAAGATATCGTCAGAAATGTATGAACTAAATTCATGTCAAAACTTCATAAAAACATAAGATATGCATCTGTCAGGTTTGAAAAGTCTTGTATTTTTACTTGAGAAAAAAATATCAATATAAAAAATCACATTAATCTTATATCACACAATCTGATAGAAACACAATATCTTAAAAAGATCCAATCTAGTAATTAAAATCAAAATAATAAAATAGAAACAGAAATGATATGTACCAACTGAGATAATAATAGTAATATTAAAAAAAAAACAAATAAATAAATATAGTCTTTTAAAAGCAATTTCGTATTCTCTAAGTAGGATAATAAGGTATGATAAATAAAACCATTGAAAAGTAAAGATAAATATATTACAGTTAAACAAAAAGTTAATTAAAAATTATATATACTAAAATACGAATAATTTTGTGATAATCTGGTTCCTTTAATTAACATGGCACATTTTAACAAAATCAGCTGAATGTCCTGATTTAAAGAATTTAAACTACGCATGCGCCGTCCTGATGACCAGTTTCAGAATTCAAGTACATTTGGTATACTACGGATGCGATGTCCTAAATCAGAAGAATTTGGTCATGAAGACGAAAACGGTCATCAGAACAAACTTAGTGTGCACGCCCCGTCCCAAGGACAAAACCAGACGCGGTCTTGGTCGTGGTAGTAAGAAGTCATTAGGACCATTTCTGTCCTCAAGTTAATTTTTGCAGAGATTATGACCAAACTGACAGTCATAATCTCTGGTCTAAGTTAACTTGGAACAGTCATAATCTCTGTTTCAAATATCTGCTTGAGGGTGATGATTTATATGATCCGTACTGTATGCCAGTATCTTTTTTCTTCCAATTCAAACACATAGACTTTTTTTGAAACATTAGCAGCTACAAGCTAAATAAACTATCAAGGGATCATTCGTCAGAGAATATATATAGAACAACACCTTGTTTTCGTTCAAAGAATACATGGGGTGTTAGATAAAATGAATATAACGAGGACAAAATAAGGTAAACACTTTGACGTCTTTCTATACCATTTCAGAAAAAAATGTGTAATTGGTTGCCTTGACTAATTGCAATGTCGCATGTCTTGTCTTTGTGCTACGTAAAGATAATGAAGTACAAACAAAATGAACAATAAAGATGTACGCAGGGCTATTGTTGGATTTTATCTGTACATAGGAACAAGATGATAGAAATTATTCAATAACATAGAAAGAAGCCTATCAAATCGTTTCCTTATCTTTCAATTGTAGGAAGAAATACTTCAGTCAAATGAACTTTACTTTACACACAAGCATCGCTGTATATGATTGATACTTGCCAGAAAACTATTATCAATCAGACTAAACACAAGTGGGTGTTGAAATATGTTACAGCTACGCAAATCACATGACAAACACTTGTGTCAACAAAATGCAAAATGTTATCACAAATTTGATTTGAACATAACAAAAAAGCAAAGTATAATCCCAAACTCTATTTGACTTTTAAGTCCAGGTGAAAAGTTTAAAATGGACCTTTTGACATTGATCATTTAATCACAGTACAGCTCTTGACCTATCCTTGACACAAGTTCATGAAGATAAGATAAAAACCAGACTTTTTTGTAATTTTTGTCACCTTTCCATATTTAAGCTTCTAACCTTAAATTCGTATTCATTGGAAAAAGCAGCTATGTTTGAACAACATTCTAACAATTCTAACGTGTATATTAAGATTTGGTGGCTAGACACCTATGAAGTATCATGACGATTTGATTATTTTCAGTTTGCTGAATTTTCTGTCCAGTTTCCATTGCAACAACAGGCATGCATTCCAAGACTCGATAGCAGAACTCTAAACTCATCCTATTTGTACAGTTGCTTGAAGTTTTCTCCATCCATTTTGATTTTTTTTCCGCGCCAAGACAAAGAACAGAATAAAATAACCAAACAAAAAAAGATAATTCCAGAAATTTCGGTTTTGACAAATTAATAATTTAATAATAAGAAAAACCGTGAAAAAGCAATAAATCTCATATACTGCGGTTTTTGCGGCTTATTTATACCGTTATTATGACATGTTTTCCCTCTTTTCTATGAATTGTAAAGATAAATATTATGTTTTAAATGTCAAGATATTTGCATATTTTGAAATATATCCTCTATTTTTACAGGATATGGTAATGTATCCATTATTTTAGAGCATAACCAAAGTTAGTGAATTGATCCCCAGACAGGCCCTTGGATGATGATAAAGACTGAACTATTATTTCGAGTAGAGAAAATTACAGTTAACGGTCAAAGGCCCAAGACTCAGCATGTGGCCCTGATGATATCCATTATAAACTTTTAAAACATCTACATGATATATCTTTACAAACACTTTTGGATCTACTAAATAATGTCTGGGAATCTGGTTACTTGCCATCCATTTGGAAGCTAGCCACAGTTATCCCTATTCCAAAACCTGGGAAGGATCATTTTGAACCATCGAATTATCGGCCAATTGCTCTGAAAGACCATGGAACGGATGATCAACGACCGCCTTGTCTAGTTCCTAGAGACGAACGGTCTCCTGTCGCATATACTGCGCGGATTCCGACAAGGCAAAAACACGATGGATCATCTCGTTCGCTTCGAGTCTTTCATACGCAATGGGTTTGCTAAGGGTGAGCATGTGGTGTCTGTCTTTTTCGATCTCGAGAAGGCATATGACACCACATGGAAATATGGTATTTTAAAAGGTTTAAATGATATGGGGTTGAAAGGTAGGTTACCTTCCTTTATTGAAAATTTTCTATCAGACAGACAATTCAAAGTGAAATTAATTCAACCATGTCTGACCCTTTTAAACAAGAGATGGGTGTTCCTCAGGGAAGTATCCTCTCTGTCACTTTATTCAGTATTAAAATTAATAGTTTGGCTAAAACGTTACAAAAGAATGTAGAAGGCTCTCTGTATGTTGATGATTTTCTTATATGTTACAGAGGTAAAAATATGAACAACATAGAAAGACAGCTTCAGTTGTCTTTACATAAAATTGAAAAGTAGGATGCGGAAAATGGATTTAAATTTTCCAGTTCAAAAACGGTCTGCATGCATTTTTGTAATAAACGAAAATTGCATTTGGACCCCGAACTAAAACTTTATAATACACCCATTAAAGTTTTGAAAGAAACCAAAATACTTGGACTTCTGCTCGACAGCAAACTCACCTTTTTACCCCATATAAAAGTGCTGAAAGCTAAATGCTTGAAAGCATTGAATATTTTAAAAGTTGTTTCCAGCACTGACTGGGGTGCTGATAAAAACATTTTGTTAAATTTATATCGATCTCGTGTGAGATCGAAACTTGATTACGGTTCTATTATTTATAGATCTGCTCGAAAATCCTATCTCAATATTTTGGACACTGTTCATTACCAAGGCCTGCGTTTGGTCTTGGGGGCGTTCAGAACATCTCACATATGTAGAGGCGAACGAGCCATCTCTTTATAACCGTAGAATTAAACTTGGTTTACAGTATTTGACCAAATTAAAAGCGTATCCTTCAAACCCTGCCTACGACTGTGTTTTCAATCCTCTCTATATGGATATTTTTGAAAAATATGAAAATAAAATACCTCCTTTTGGCATTCGTATGCAAACACACATTTCAGCCTCTGATATTGACCTTGATGATATAGCTTCTGCAGATATCCCTCAATCTCCTCCTTGGCTAATACCTAAACCTAAGTTTATTTTTGACCTTCGGAAGCATAAAAAAATCAGACACAAACCACCTTGAAATTCAACAACACTTTGCTGAAATCAAATCTATTTGAAACTATTTATACTGATGAATCAAAGGACGGAGACAACGTAGAATCTGATGCTGTTCATGGACAGCTAGTAGCAACCCTTCGTCTTCCGTCCTCCGGTTCATTTTTTACTGCTGAAGCCAGAGCTATAATATTTGCTCTGAAGTTCATAGATCTTCAGATAATAAGAAATTTTTAATTTGTTTAGATTCTCGTTCATGCTTACAAAGTATTGAAGCCAGAAAATACAAAAACCCTTTAATATCACATCTAATGGAATTTTACAAAAGACTTATATTGTCTGGTAAAGATATAATATTCTTCTGGATCCCAAGTTACATCGGAATCCGAGGAAACACAGTCGTAGACCACGAAGCGAAGAATGCTTTAAACAATCCAATTTCTAACATGTCAGTGCCATATACAGATTTTAAACCTATTATTTTTAATTATATTTTGCGTCTGTGGCAATCCCAGTGGGATGTGCTTACAGACAAAAAATTACATGAAATTGTTGGGAAAACTTTTAATTCTTTAGATAAAAGCCGAAAAGATCAAGTTGTTTTAACTAGATGTTGCATTGGCCATACCAGGACGACTCATTCTTTTCTTTTGAAGAATGAGCCGCCTCCTGAGTGCATTCCGTGCCAATGCCGACACAGTGCCAAGCACCTTTTAATAGACTGAGTAGATAAATCCGACATCATTCGTCGGTACTACACAGTCGATAATATTAAAGAACTGTTTACAAAGGTCGCTGGCGACCATCTTTTACAATATTTAAAGGATGTTGAACTATATTCTAGAATATAGTCCACATCACATACATGTGTATTAAATATTATTTTTCTTTTTAATGATTTCATTTAATTTACATGTTAATCTGTGATAGTTTAGTATTTGGTTTGTTTATGATAATTTTCTGTTTATTTCATATTTGATGTTGACACGACTGTGATATTTATCTTTTGATGTTGTTGACTGTTTTAATAGCCACGACTGTGATATTTATCTAATTTTTATTTCAAAGGTTTTATTGTTTAGCAATCCTTTTAAACGTGATATTTTACTTGTGTATATTTAGTTTTTTTTATTTATCTTTATTTTATTTTGATTATTTTAATAATAATAAATATTTTTTCGCCACGATATGACCTTTTTTCGTGTCGACGTGGCGTTAAAATATAACCATTACCATTCAGTTAACGAATAATAAGATGCAAGTTAGTATGAATTAAAACAAGAACTTTTAAATTCTATATCCCAATTACTTCTAAAGTAATGTGAGCTAACCATGGGAACCAGTCTCTAAATTTGAATATACCACCAGCTCTTCACATTTCTGATGATAAACAAAAATGTGTTAAAGAATTTTTTGTCGCTAGTGTGAAATAGCGCTATTATAGGCTAAGGATAGACATAAAACCGCCCTGTACAAAGAGTCTATAACTTTCTGCTAAATACACGCCTGTTACATTTTTCAAACCAGAGATGTATTATCATGTCATGATTTACATTTTGTATACATAGATCTGCGGATTTTTTTTTCTATCTTTCCATTGTGTTTCATTCAGAAGACGTTGAAAAGAACAATACAGAGATTTCTTTCGTTAAAATCAAATACGTTGTTACATACACGAGCGAATCGAACAAGTTGAGATATATAAATACCATACGGTAAGTATGTATTTCCTACAGATACCGCCTTAAACAGAAAAGTGTACAACAAACCCATAGGAACAGTTTGGCCATGTATTACATAGAAAAATGATGGAAAGTTTGTTTAATATGACAAGGAGTATTGATAGGTAAAATCAATTTTCCAATTAAAATCAAGTTTTTCACTAAAACCTCAGCATTTATTCCACAGAATTTTTAAATTGAAAATTCAGAAGGTATGGTTAGGTTTCAACAAGTGTCAATACTACACCTTTAAAAAGTTAGATTTGTTTAGAGGTAAAACGTTTCGGTTATCGATTTTCAAATTTTTGTATAAAGATAAAGCTCTTTAATATAACCTAACATTATAAACATCACAACGATATTGCGAATTCTTAAATCTGTATATATTCTTGAAATGATAGGTATATATATAACGGATTAATGTGTATCGTTGTTAGTTGACTTGTATAAATAAGTCAAATAACAAATAAACTGAATTTTGAAAATCTGCAATGTCTGTACAAAAATAGACTCCGTTTTTTCTGTGTTCATATTTTGTGATCTTTTGTGTTATATATTTTATCTAGATTCTCTCGCTTGGTTGGCATTCATTGACTGGTATGTCGACATTCTTTAAAAGAAAATCAATAATTTGTTAATTGTATCAAATACTTTTATGATTATACTGCTAAAAAGATTAAAGTGCGGCACTCAAATTCTGTAAAATATACAACATTGAATTTTAATTAGCTTCTGTTATCCATTAAAATGTGTAAGTACAATCGTGGTAAAGATTGTGATTTAATTTGTGTGCATAAACTCGTCTTTGAGGGGAGGCCTAGTCTTACGAATTGAAGAAGTTTTAACCACAGCAGTTTTTTATTTCTCAAATTCGTTACATATTCATTCTGAAGTCAAATAATAAGATAGTCTCAATGTATTTAAAATGAGGGTTTTTTGCTTTCTGTGACAAATGTGAAAATTATGTATATACCTTCTTTTATTGGCAACTTTCTTATAAGTTTTATGATTCATCATTTGTATTTTCAAACCGTAGCTTTATTGTATTCTTTTTCCGGTAAGGTTCTATGTAAAGTCAAGAAATACCGAAAGGATATTCGGAGGGGAAAATCGAAACAACTGACAAACTCCGGGTTTCAACGAAGACGAGACCGAAACAATGCATCCACTACAATTAAAAACTAAAAACAAATGAACAATATTTCCAATATCTCCCCGTTCTTGTACTTTAATCGCCAACACATGTAAATAAGTAAATAAAAAAATCAAGTAACTTATCCTTGCAACTGTTTCATCGCTCGACAGATTGACGATGCTACGAAGCCCAGAAGGATCAAACGAGATTCAATACCAAAAGGAACAAATACGAGATTCTAGATACGAAATTCAAGATTCAATATACAAAGTACGAAATACGAGACTCAAAATACGAAATTGGAGATTTAATATCTTAAGTTCAAAATATGAGTTTTCAAAATCTGACATGTGATATCTTAAATTCGACATTCAAGATTCAGAATTCAACATCTAAGAAACAGCTATACATAGAACATTAGTCCTACTTTTAATATATATATATATATATATATATATATATATATATATATATATATATATATATATATATATATATATCATTTGCAAGGTTATTAATTATAAATTTTAAGAAATATTTGGTAGTAAAGTGTTCTTCGAATTATCTTAATTTTTTCTAGATTGATGAGTTATGCTATATACTCCCACAGTTATTGTTTATTAAAGGACATGTCACGGCCACATTCAGTTTACCGTGGTTTTAAATGGAATCAACTAACTTCAATATCAAATGCAACTCTTTTGTAGTTTATTTCTATCCACTGTGGTATATCAACGTAACCATGGGTTTATGTAGCAAAACTCATAAATATAAAAAATAGTTCTATGAATATTCGACTACTAGATATTTCTTAACATTCTTAAGTTTCCTGACTTTCTATAGATATAACAAAAGTAGCACTGATATTCTATTTATAGCTATCTCTACAGTAAAACGATATTTCATTGGTGAAATATCATTCCCATCTTAAAAGTTTTCTTCTGATAGATGTTAAATTTCGACTGTCGACTCTCGAATTTCGTATTGTCATAATTACAGCCAGCTAATAACTGTGTATAGGAAAACAGTTTGCGTATCTGTTCGAAAGGTTAAACAGTTAAAAATAAAATAATGCAATAAATATGATGTATGAGAGTTTTTCGGAAATAGGCCTTGTTACTCATTCCACAAATATCATGTTTTACCAGCATTTTTTTCATATCTGTAAATAATGTTAATCTGTTAAAATAGTTTAATTTCACGGTTGTGTTCTTCGCTGCTTGAACCCGTAACGCACCTTTGGAATAATGCTGTATGATGTTTTGCAAGCTTTTAGGAGAATTTCGAAAAACTAAAAATAACAAAACTTACCAACTAAACGAGTAACAAGCTCCTGAATATAATAAATGATATTTTAAGTAATTTACACTGATCTCTAAAAGACACAGAGGAACGTTTCTAAAACACATAAATTACCACAATTTATTTTCTAAAAAATGTCCATCATAAACAACCAAATGGATCACAGGAAAGGTAAAAAATGGCATACCAACTGACAGAATACCGGACAAAAATAATATAAAAGAGTACAAAACAAAAACATGAACACAATAGAGAGTCAGGATTTGGTACAGACACTCAATAGTGGTGGGTTAAAACCGGTTTGATGGGTACCCCTTATCTATCCCGACACTCTGGTGTATACGATTCATAATAAACCGATACAGTATGACTTGCAACATGGTTACCACTTCTTAGAACTGAAATTAGGTGGAGCATACATAACTTAGATTGCAAGATAGAAATGGGCTCGTTTTTAACTGTAACTCATAGCTGCAGGTTGGATACTGTCTAAACTCATAAATTACCACAATTTATTTTCTAAAAAATGTTTGCTCCATCATAAACAACCAAATGGAAAGGTAAAAATGGCATACCAACGAATGGTTTATACGATTCATAATAAACCAATACAGTATGACTACCAACAAGGTTACCGCTTCTTAGAACTGAAAATTAGAGTAGAGCATACATAACTTAGATTGCAGGTTTGGATTGTGCTCGTTTTAACTGTAAGTCATAGCTGCAGGTCGGATACTGTAGCTCAATGAACAAATCTGAAATAACATAAAGGGTCTAATTATATCTCGTCGCAAAGTTCAACAGGAATCTGCATTATTCGTGAGAGGCCTGTATGAAATCAATTTAAAGTCTTCAAGCCATTTGGAGTAAGCAATTTTTACAGAATGGCATATAATTTCATATTTGTAACCCTAAATGTGAAAATATCTTAAGTAAGTACCATTTATTCACGATATTACAGTAGACACTAGGATGTTAATACCCATTCATGATAGGTGCTTTTTTTAAGCTGGATATTTAGATAGAAGATGTTGATATCTATTATAACACTTTCTTTTTGGTATGTCAAAAAAAAATGATATTTCAGATGTTGCAATAAGCAACGTGATAATGTGATGTTTTATATTCATAAGATACAAAACGTTAATTTGTTTGCATATAACAAATTTAATTTCATGCTCTATTAATTATTACAGTATTTCAAAATATTGCAACAATTCAAATTTCTAAATCCTTCAAATGTTGATGTTTTAATGTAGTAAAATTTAAATTTTTCTTTCATTGTGAGTGATATTTTACTTTTCGTGCGCAATAAACTGTAATGTATTAAAAGTTTTTGTGTAAGTCATCGCAACAAATTACCTACCTTACTGCTTACAATTTTGGTAATAAAAATTCATAACTAACCTAAATTCCTTTTTTGAACAAATGCTTTTCGCAAATGCTTTAAAACTTGTTGTTATCTGTCAGGAAGATTATTTGTAAGATTTCACAGTACGTTAAGCAACAACATTTTTTGATGATGTTAAGTATTACATTTTAAAATAACAAACCCATCATGTAAAAGAACTATATGGAAATTCGACAACTATTTCTCAGTAAAAAATTGCGAATACATCATTGACGTTAAAGCCTTATAAACAAATTGCGTGCAATTATAAATATAATATGACAGTCTCAATTTTCATTAAAATAATTACTTATTTTAATTTCATTATAATAACATTTATTTATCAATATTATTTTAGTCGTGAAAAAAATGATCCGATGAGCGCAGGGAATTGCAACATGAATATCTTACTTTTAATAATGTTCATAGTAAGTTGACTTTTAAAAATTTATTTTATATTATGCATGGTGTATGGTGTAACGTGCATTGTGTATGGTACTTTCGTGCTTAATATCTGGTGCCATAGTGTAAGGTGTATTGGAGTGCGTTACACATACAAAGGGTTGTATTCAAATATATAAACCCCATGAAGACTAAAATAGTTCCTATAATCACAGATAAAAAATGAAATGTCTAAAACTATTAATGTACCTTCATTGTCGTGGGAAAATAGCTTAAGTAATACGAAAATTATTGTACATTGTAATTAGGATATAATATTTTCTGCTTGGCTTTTCCATTGTATATTGATCTTCATTTGTTAGAAGTGAAATTAAACAATGTATGTAAAACACTCTTGCTCATCAGTATAAAACTGATTTTTTTCAGTGCTTCAATGCAGTAAACCGACATTTAGGACATAAATTTTGGAAGAGGAGTAAAATCTGCCCGTTATTTTATAAAATTGTCACAGCTGGACTGCTATCAACTATTGCTGTTTACATTTTGAATGATTTCGTTCACCTGACTTTGATGGAAACACACTATGAGGAAAAAAACTTATCAAGCATTCTGAGTTCTCTACAAGAAAGAATTGACAAAAGACTACAATTGACACCATTGGAGAACAAAGAGAGATGTTTATGGCCTCCTAAAAATTTATGTAAGTTTGATATCCCCTTTGTAAATATACGGAAAATTTATTTATTTCATCTTTAATTATTAATGCCAATTTATGGCTTGATATATTAATTGAGACGTAAGAGAATAATAATAAAACATTATTATTTCGGGTGTTTTGATCCAGATTTCTCTAAATAATCTAACGCTACCTGACATATTAGCAAAACTAGGGAATACAAATTTGTATCCAAACTGAGTACCTCTATTATGGCAGATTTAAATAGAGTTCGTATATATGGCCAGATTTATACATGCAACAAATGAAGATTAATTCTCTAGTCCCACTGCTATTTAAGCAGTGTTATTTTGTCGGCCTATTAAGAATTATTTTTAACGAAATAAGGCTTGTTTAATCCTACATAATTTATTCGTCAATTCAATGCGGTCTAATGTAGCGAACTGAACTGCTTAACAATATTCTATTACATTAGATAAATGACATTGTTACAGCAGCAGGTGAATATCTGACATTGATTTTGTTCAGTACTCTTAGTAGTAACATACCAGAGTTTAAAGCCTATGTGTTACGGTGTCAAAATCTTCCTGATACATACCGTAATATTTTATAGGAGAAACAAATTCGTATTCGCGGGTCAAATTTAGAAAATCAGATGTTGTTTTATAATATATGAATATCTTTTTGTGCAATAAATTTTTTGAATTAACAATGCATAATTAAATATATATACGTCTAAAGTAATAACCAACGTTCGAACCTACTAGATGTTTGAATGATAACAAATTAACAATACAATTCAAACTAAAAAATAAAAAAAATTGCTAAAAAGTACAATTTTGAATTATAACAATAATTCAATCTTAGCAAACTTTTCGGATCACTGAGATCATTCATCAGTGCTGCGCGTTTCGGAATGGGTGTTTTTATTGATTGATTACTGAACAATGTTGACAGGTCACCGAAAAAAAAATTTTTTCTAAAATAAAAGTATGGTTATAGTTTATAGAAATAGGTATATATAAATATTAACCAAAACAGAAAAATCTTCAACAGAATGGGGTATTCATTTTATATATTATGATAATCTTTAATAGTATATATATTCTCTCCAAATGAGTTTATTTATTCATTACGATTCCCAATTTTGTATCTTAATCTTTTAGTTAAAGATATGACAGGGAAACAGAATATACGTTAAATGATTTAGCCTCTCTGAACACAGTTATAAACATAATAAAACGTAACTCCAGGTACCTACAACGAACCTCCGAGAGTTCCCATTTGGGAAATTTTTGATAGCCAAAACCAACAAACTTCCTCCTCCATATATTTATCTGTATAAACATACTTTTTCATTTTCAGATACACGAAGCTCTTTATATCAATTTTATATTTTACAACCAGAAAAGATGGTTGCTTTCTTAGGACAGTTCATATGTCTTACTTTTAATAAAAGAAATAAAGGAAAATTAAATTAAAATAAAAAGTCATAATAAACAAAGCCACCTATACACACGTCCGTTCTGCTTATGGATACATGATCAGGTATGCACGGATCATTGACCATAACCAGGCAACTGGACAATTTAAGTGGATTACGCACAAAACGTAATGAGATAATTGCAAGATTTACAAGATTTACAAGATTTTATTGATTAACGCTCAGACACATAAAGTGTAACATGAGGACAATACAATAAATTACAAATATAATGACGAATTGACATGATTGACAATAAACATAAAACATATCACAACAAAGCATTTACTTTTTTAACAAATACAGTGAAACGTTTATATAGCGGAACATTACATAAGTATAGTAATTTAGCCATTTTAGACATATTTGGGTATTGTGTTTAATATTTTGGTAAATAAACATTCCTAAGGTCTACAAATACATTATTACTGCATTCAAAAAATATGTGAAATTCATTTCCAATAAAATTATTACAAAAGGTGCAGATTCTATCTTGTTTTGGAATATTTAACCATCTTCCAGTTTCTATAGGAATACGTAAATTACATGTTCTCAATTTTGTCATCCAAATTCTGTTTTGTTCTGGTAGATTAATTAAATATTTTTCTAATTCGAAATTCTTTTTAAATAAACAGTAAAATTCACCCCTAGATGAATTATCAATATCGCTAAACCATTTTTGTATATACTGATCTTGCAAAATTTGCGTAATAAATTTTTTATCAATAAAGCCCATTTGATTTTCGAAAATATAAGATAAGCCAATATCATTAAATATCGACTCAATATGATTCAGCCACTTAAAAGATTGTATACCATTACACTTCAAAGAATACAATAGTTTATAAATACAGCTGCTTAGCTTATCATTATCATTTACAATTCTACACCAAAAAGATAACATTCTAATTTTAACTCTTATTTCCAGTGGATATCGACCAAGTTCTCCATATACCATGAAATTGGGAGTCGATGACCTTACTTTTAAAATTCTTTTACAAAAACTTAGATGTACTTGTTCAATAATTTTTAAATTTTCAAAACCCCAAATTTCAGAGCCATAAAGTAAAATTGGTTCAACCATGGCATCAAAAATTTTTAGTTGTAAGTCAATTGGAATATTCTGATTCCTTATATTTTTATATATTGAAAATAATGACTTCTGTGTTTGATTTACAAGCTTTTTTCTGACTTCTGAAAGACATCCGTTATATTTAAAAATCAGACCTAAATAAGAAAAAGAATCGACAACTTCTACAGTTTTTTCTTGTAATTTAAATTCGGCATGGAGACGTACTTTTCTTTTGCTAAAAATCATAATTTTCGTTTTATTAACATTCACTTCTAATTTCCACTGTTCACAATACAATTGAAAAATGTTCAAAGCGTTTTGCATTCCTTCCTCACTTTCGGACAAGATAACGGTATCATCTGCATATAGTATAACAAATATTTTTAAAGATGTGTTTAGTTGTTGGAAATTTTTTTCCTGAACCTGTTCTAGTGGCAAAATATTGGATTCAGATAAAAAAATCTCCAAATCATTCAAAAATATAGAAAATAAAAATGGGGACAGATTTTCCCCCTGCCTCACACCAGTGAGGCAAGGGAAAAATTCCGATTGTTCTCCATTATATTGAACACACGATTTAATATCATCATACATTTTATATATAAGGGTAAATATTTTCCCTTTTATACCGCTATTTATCATTTTCTTCCACAAGCCCGTTCGCCAAACTGTGTCGAACGCCTTGCGGAAGTCAACGAATGCACTGTACAGCTTTTTTCCGTAATTTTGATAAAACGAAATTAGAGCCTGGAGTAAAAATATATGATCAGTGGTAGAGTGCCCTTTTCGAAATCCGGCTTGATTAGAAGATATCAAAGATACTTCATTGGCAAAAAAAGTTAATCTTTCGTTTAGAATTGAAGTAAATAGTTTTCCTAAACAACTGATCAACGTAATCGCTCTGAAGTTATCTGGGTCTAAACAATTACCTTTGTTCTTATACACTGGTTTTATTATACCTAGAGTCCAATTTTCAGGTATGATACCTGTGTCTAGGACCATATTGAAAATTCTATATAACACACGGATTAAACACGGCGGTGAGTTTTTCAGATACTCATTCAACATACTATCAAGACCCGGGGATTTATTATTTTTTAAACGTTTAACAGCACTCGAGATTTCTGATTCTGTAATTTCATCGTTTAAGAGTGCGTCATATAACGGGTTATCACAAACTGTGTTCAAAAACTCTTCCTCAGTCCCTTCATGCTCTTCATTGGAATTATTTAATTCCTTGAAGTATTCATAAAAAGTGTCAATGGGGATAGGGGGATTTCGTTTTGAATTACCAGAAAATTTCTTCAGAGTCTTCCAAAACGATTTTGAATCAGATTTTGAATGAGATCTCAACTCGTTAGCACACTTTTCCTGAAAATCACGAAAACTTTTATTTAGTTCTCGCTTGTAATCTTTTGACTTTTCATTTAACAATATTTTATTTTCAGCAGACTTACTATTTTTATATTTATTTCTAGCATCGTGGAATGCATCACGTTTTGTCTTACAATCTTTGGTAAACCAAGGTTTGTCACTATCATTGTGTTTTTTATTTTTATTTTTCGTACCAAATACGGTACTAGCACTTTTACACAAAAAATTACAAAGGTCACTAACTAAACGGTCCAGCTTAGGTTTTGTTACCTGAGTACCGTTATTAAACTCATCCAATACATTGTTTATATTTAAAAATACATCATCTTCATCATTTGTGATTACCTGAACAAAGTCATTTGCTTTGTTTTGATTGCCAAGTGGTTATATTTAACTGTTATAAACTGAAAACGATTCTTAAGAATCTTATTTCAATTATTTTTAAAGAAAATTGTTATAAATAATAATTAATTGGTTCTAATTTTTGAACATTCAAACTTTCATTGTTGTTTTGATAACAACTCCTGTCTATTATATCTTGAATATTATCCTCTCTGGAGAGGCTAATTTGTAATGTCTGTCCATATCCAAAATGCATTATTACAATTTAATATATTTAAACTAAGATTATTGATATAATTCAGTTTAATTAAGCACAGTTTTATGGCACGAAAGTACCATACACACTGCAATCCAGTGGCAACCAGGTGCATATCAGGACGAGAACATGTTGATAATGAATATGATCCCTGCTTTGTACTAGACCGACACGCTAAGTCGGATTTTTAATGTGCTAGCTCACGAGGTAACTGTCCGCAGGAAGACATATCACCTCACTCGGACACATTATACTGACTCCGAGCCGACCAGTCTTTGCTCTTACTCCTAGATGCGGAGAAGCAGCAAATACCAATTTTAATATCTTTGGTTTGACCCGGCCGGGGATCGAACCCGCGACCTTCCGCACTCGGGGCGAGCACGCTACCACGAGACAACCGAGGCGGTTCACAGTTTTATGAGAATCTTGAAGGGCCTTCTTATTCTGCAATAAAACTGTTATTGTACATTTTAAATAATTGGACCAGGTAGCACACTGTTCGTTTGAAAGGTGGAATACATAAATTACCTAACACATGACAATGGAGAAAGATGATAGTTGTAGTAATTGTATTTATAACCAATATAGTTATTTATTTTAAATGATGAAAAAAAACCAGACCAATAAATATCAAAATAAGAAGAATAAAAATAATTGTCAATTAATAATTTAAATGTTTTAAAAGTTTTTTTTTCACACGTTTTATTTAATGTAAAATTGATGATGTTTGAATTAATGTGAATATTATTTAGGAAAGAGAACATATTGAATATAATTTATGAATTTTGCTTGCCATGTAAATCAATAATTCTTCAATTATAAAAATGAACACTGAGGCAAGTCCTCAAATAAAATAAAGTGTAATCTTCTACAGAGAACAACGATATTGAGAGTCACTAAATCCTTAACAGTTTTCATTTCAGATTTTGTTTGTTTGGCATACAGATCAAATAATGTTATAACCTGACAATCTTGCGCACAAATAACAACGAGTTTTAAAAACACATTTTGCTGTTTTAGCAATTAATTGTTAATTAAAGTAATTAATGATATGACAAGAAAACGAAAGACAAATATTTAACTATATTGGTTATCAATACAATAACTACAACTATATTCCTGTCTCCATTGTCAAACGTCAAGGGTTACACCCATATAATTTACGTTTTCCACATTTCAAAGGAACAGTGTATTGCCTGGTCTATATTATTTAAACTACACAATTAACCGGTTTGCCTGCAGAATGATAAGGCCCTTTAAGATTCCCATAAAACTGTGATTAATTCAATCGAATTATATCGATATTCTTAGATAAAGTATATTTAATTGTAATAATGGATATGGACAGAAATTACAAATTGACATCCCCAGAGAGGGTAATCTTCGCGATATAATAGACAGGAGTTGTTAACAACACAACAATAATTTTAAATATTATCCGTAGTAATAAACAAAAACTGAAATGAATAAAATAACCATATAAACGCCCAGGTAGCACGAACTTTTATTTAAAACACCTTTTTTATTAAACATCTGTGGTTTAAAAAAAATGTTTTGGTTAGAAACATTATTGTAACATTTTTATCACATTTTCTGAAATGACAAAACATTTTAGAAACATGATAGAACACAATGTGGTAGCTTTTCAAATAATTTTACAAGAATGTTAAAACATTTCAAAAGAACATTTCAAAAATCTTATCTGTAACATTTTTTAAAAATGTTTTTAAAACAATTCAAAATAACATTTCAAAAATCATTTCTGTAACATTTTTTTTTAATGTTTTTAAAATGTCTCTAAAATGACCCATCAAAACGTTGAGAAAAAAATATTTTAAAATACCGAAAAAATCCTAAGTGGCCTTATTTTCGTGTTATAAGTTAAATTTTAATATGATAAAAAAGTTTAACATTAGCCATTGTCTAAATACAATATCCAGTTGGATATAATAGTAATATTAATAAAAAATCTGATTTTTATTAATTGATATCCCTCTTATTAAAGTATTGTAGAAAAGGAAAAAAATCTTTAAACATTAGATTATATATGTACCATTGATATGAAATAATATATATAAGAATAGTACGCTTAAAATGATTAAAGAAATAAACTTTTGAAAACGCGGAACCATATTGGTGACTTTCTGGTTTTCAGTCTTGTTATGTCACGTGAATGTGATCATTTTCAAATTTGAAATGTGGATCAGACGGATGTTGCGCTTTGATATGCGGAGTTGAAGTTGCATTGCATTAAATAATGAGATTGTTCTCTGGAAGTCCAGTTCAAGGTTTTGTATGTAATTCGAAACATATCAATACTGACTGTTTATGAATAATGCATGAACACAAATTACAAATTAACAGTATGGCTCATTTAAAATATCATCACATCAAGTTAAATTTAAGTTATCATAATCGCTGGTTAAAATCTCTGCTCCAGGACCAAAGTCCAGAGATTAAAACAGCTAGGACCAGAGATTTGAAAGCAGAGATTAGGACCAGCCATAATTGCTGCTTTATTGATTTTTCAAATATCTGGTCCGATTTATTCAACTGCACACGCGCTATTCTCGTGACAAAACCAGAGATTTGAATACTACTTATCTCTGCTAAATGCGCATGCCCGTCATAGGACGATCCTACGACGAAAAACGATTACCCGGAATAAATAGAATGTTGTTTTATTAGAATTGGTTGATCGTGTTAAAATGAGTAAATAATATTCCGGGGGAAAAATTATAAAATATTTATATTGATATGTTTGGTTTCAATTTCAATAAGTTCGAATGTACACAAAGGTATTCGTATTGTCAAATGAAGTAAATGATATGAATTAATGATTTGTTTGTTTATTTGGGGTTTAACGCCTGAATTATTGATAATACTATTTAAAGAAACTATAAATAATAAATTTTGATATATAAAATGAAATAAGAATTATGAAATTGTATTTCAAGTCAATACTGAAACTTAAATTTTGACTTAAAAAAAACTCTTCAGGTACAATCACAATCTCTTAATTCGTACTCCTGGTATGGCTAAATTTAACTAAGTATCAACCTTAAAATGTTTGAAAAGCTAAATTTTGTTTTTTTTTCCCACTGAGAAATGGATTTTTTTTTATCTGAAAAGTATTGCGGTAAGTCGCAGAGAAACTTTTTAAGATACCGTATGAAATTTTCTGTACTACATTCATGTCAAAACTTCATAAATGTATAAAATAACCATATTTTAAACTTCAATTTTACTTTAAAAACACATTTTTGTAACAAAATTCACACACTCTGGTAGGGCTTAATCTGACTAAGTTTGAAACTGTAATTGGTTGAAAAGCTATTTTTTGTACTTTGAAATTGAAAATCTTTCATCTAACAAGTACTGGAGTAAGCTCCAGAGATGCGTTTTTTGGATACACTAACAAATGTATCAAATACATTTCTATAAAAAAAATTAATGAAAGTAAAAATAAGCATAATGACATGTTAGAAACTTGTATTTTTTCTTTAAAAACATTAGCATTTTAACAAAAATCATATTGTTCTTATATCACACAAGCTTATATAGCTAATTTTAACGTAAAGTATTATCCTATATATGTTTGAAAAGCTAAATTTTTTTCATTGTAAAAATGAAATTATTTTCATCAAACAAGTATTACGATAAGTTGCAGAGTAACCTTTTGCTATACCATATGAAATTGTTTGAGCTAAATTCATGTCAATTCCTGAAAGTATAAAATATGTACCCATCAAGTTTAAAACTTGTGTTTGCACTTTAAAATACTCATCTTCTATAACACAAATCACTTATATCATATATCGCAAACTCTAATAGAGCTGAATGTCTTTAAATATCAACATAAAATTGATTGAAAAGGTAACCTTTGTGTTTTTGTACAGTGAAATTGTAATTTATTTCATTAAAAAGTTCTACGGTAAGTCGAAGAGAGACTTTTTTGCTACTTCTTACAGGAGGCATAATTAAAAGTCTTAAAAATTGGCTTAGCAAACAACTATACGATAATATTCAATCAGACTATTTTTTTAACAGAAATCTGTGTTGAAAACAAGCACAACAACTGAAATTTAAATATTTTGATACATATGCAGATGCCCTGGATCCTAATAGAATGTGAGATGTGGACCTAAAAATATAGGAGAGTAACATGTTTACAGTCGTTTATGGATATGTGCGGCAAGCTGAAAAAAAAACTTGATAACATATTAACTACAAATTGTGTTGATTAAAATGTGTATTCAACAGCGGACTTATATATAAAAAAAAGTTGAAAGGGATTTCATAAATAATACCAAGTTATATGTATATCCATTTTAATGGAGATCATAAAACATAAACATTTTTATTCTCAGAATGAGGATTACATGTATTCGGGATGTTTCATGGCCCAAAACATTCTTAGAAAATGAATCCGAAGTGGACATGTGACAGTCACTCTGTATTCCCGACATTCAATGTGAGTCATCTCCTATGTTTCAACAATGTGATAGCCTGTTATACAATGATTTTATCTATATATATTGTGATTTCAATTATCTAACATGTAGCATATAGAAAATAAATAAAACAAAATTTAAAGCAAACATTGTCTATGTACCTGTATCAGTTCACAATAATGTTGCTTGTTGTATGTTTAAGAGTTGTTTAATTTTTTGATATTTGTTTCAATTCAAATTTTTTCACAGAGTGTTGTGTGGGGCTGTCATGAGCTCGGTGGACATTTAGTTTAGTATCCTCATTGATGCACGTACATGTATCTTTTATACTTAGGAATATCTGTATCCAACATTTGATTTCTATATATTTATGGAACATCACATAACCAATGAGAAGCCACAATGTAGAGTGGAATGTTTAATTAACCATTATTAAAGTACAAATAATAAACATTTCTCGGATTTTCCTAGGAAATACTAAAAATTAATTTAAAGATATTATCTAACCAAAAACCAACATTATGTTCCAAATAAAATGTTATCACAAAATACCGAATACATTTGACGCACTGTATGACCATTTCATTGCCTGATAACTCATCAGCAGTACCCGAGATTAAAATGTTGATCTAGAGTAAACATGTAAAAAATGTTAAAATAAAATTAAGAAAAAAATTACGAAATCATGAGAAAAAAACTGTTTCAAGAATGTTTTATGAAAACATTTTTAAACGTTTTCATTACACATTTTTTAGAAACGTTTTTTGAACATCTAAAGAAAATGTTTTAATGGAACATTTTAAAATTATGCCTGTACCCATACAGAATCCCGCGAAAAAAAAAAATTTAAAAAAATGCTTTTAAACCATTATAAAAAACCTTTTCAGAATATTTTTGAAACTTTCCTGTTTTACCTGGGAGTTTGAATATTTAAACATTAAAATCAGTTAAATTAATATTTATAACAATTTTCTTTAAAAAGAATTGAACTAAGAGTCTTAAGAATCGTGTTCAGTTTATAACAGTTAAAGTATAAAAAGTATTATCAATATACAGCAATACAAAAATAAAATAACCATGTGAAATATAATACTTTGAAAAATAAAAATTATACATCACTCATGTTAAATGTATAATAGAATGGAGTGAAAAAATTATTCTATCTCATGTTCATTTAAAATTAAAATATTTGTTAAATACTTTCATGTGTATGTGGTTATGTGTATTAGTCGTTCGGATCATATTTAATCGGATGGTTGACCAGTTGGCAATTATCTCATTAATCGTGGTATGCAATCCACTTAAACTGTCCGGTTACCTGGTTACAGTCAATGCATTTCTGATTATGTACATGTGTATTCATATGTAGATAAGACGTGTGTATAGGTTACCTTTTATATGAATTTAACTTTCCTTCGTTTCATTTATTAAAAGTAAAAAATATGAACTCTCCTAAGAAAGCAACCCATCTTTTCTGGTTGTAAAATATAAATTTGATATATGGAGATTTGTGTATCTGAAAACGAAAAAATCATGTTCATAAAGATAAATGTATGGAAGAGGACGCTTATAGGTTTTGGCTATCAAGAGTTTCCAAAAGGGAACTATTGGAGGTACTTTGTAGGAACCTGGTGTTACCTTTAGCTCTGTTTATAAGTGAGTTCAATGGAGCTATTTAAAAGTGAAATTTATGTAAAACATTTAATGTATATTCTCTTTCACTCTCATATTTTTAACTAAAAAATTAAGATAAAAAATTAGAACTGGTAATAAATAAATAAACTCATTTGAAGAGAATTTATATCCCATTCTTTTGCCGATTTTTCTGTTCTGGATATTATTTGTATTTACCTATTTATAGAAACTTTATCCATAATTTTATTTCAGAAAAATATTTTTTCAGTAAATGTATTAAAAAATTAAAATACCCGTTCCGTATTTCAAGCAAATGAACGAGGATTAAAATCGGAGAAAATATATATGTATATATATATATATATATATGCATTTTATTTTATTAAAAAATAAGAATCGTATGCGGTCTGTAATCCATATTTTCCCTTACATAACGGGTACATGTAAATAGATTTACCAAGGTATTGTTCTTAGCTCACTTTTTTCATTTGGTGTATAAAAAATTTAAAAAATGTTCAATTAATCCTATGTCATCCAGTCGGCAAATTCAAGAATGGTTTTGTGTAGTGTAGTATAAAGTCTTAAATTGTTTGCCTTTGTTTCTGTTCATGTTGAATTCGTCTCCCTTATTTTTGCAATCTTTGTTAAACCATGGTTTATTGTTTGTTATTGCTTTTGGTCGACCATTCGAGCCAAATACCGATGATTCTGTTTCTAAAAGTAAGTTTCCAACCCTGCAAATAATGTCATCGACCTGACAACGTGTATCTGAATTTGTTTTCGCGTTTTCAACTGTACTATTTATTTCAAACAATATGTTTTGATTGTTGTCATCACCAATTTTTTTAGTAAATTCTTCTGTTTTTCGTGAAATCCATTTCACATAACAGTTTTGTTTATTATTTGTGCTTTTTGTATTGTTGTTAGTTACACAGTTCATGATAGATAAGGGTATATTTATTTGTTGATGATAAAACTTGGGGTTAAATTCTAAAATTTTAAATTCAGATATATATTCAATTGCAGATGATAATAACATTAAAATAATCAACAAGACTTTTGTCTTTACAAGTATTTTTCCCAGAAATTTATCATTAAATAACCTGCAATTTGCTATACACAAAGTTTACACAGTTCTATTTACATTCTTCCATAATTATTGACGTGGATGTTATCTTCACTGTACCTCTCTAATGGAATACCTTTTTGTAATAAGTTATTACAATCTAACAAATTTGGATTTAAATCTTCCACGACACTGGTAATATCTAAACAAAGATTTAAATAGAAAAACGTTACGAATCGCGCAAAATGTTACACAGATTATATGTAAATATGTTGCATGGGTCGAATAGGAGTGAGATTACCCATTGTGCAATTCGTTGATGATGCAAATTGCGAAATATTTCATCTCTTTACCATTTGATACCAGTATTTGTAAGTATATAAAACCGTAAATACAGGTATAAAGTGACAATATTTGCCCTAAATACCAGTCATTGATAAGATATCGACTTGTTGTGGATATTACATTTCATCAATAATTAACATTAATCGGTTTGCCCTTTTGACTTCTTAATCCCGCCTATAAAGGGCGGTTGAGACACTATTTTAAAATTCAAAGTCCTCCCCCATCATATCGAATATTGAAGCGAAGATGTCATTTTTGTAATAGTATTATATTTTTTGATGTATAGAAGGAGTTTTTTTTAAACAGTGCTCGCTATCTGTATTTATTTAGGATTGTTTACATTCATTTGTCAAAATGGGGGCGTGCTTGGATGGAAAGGATTGTTGTTAGTTACACAGTTCATAAAATATAATTGTGTAGTTTAGAGCGTAAACAATGTATAGAGTAAAAACTGGCGTAATTGGATGATTTGTTTTATCATTATTTGTGTTGCAAATATTTTTTATTGTCATTTCTCAAAATTCCGGAGTTCTGGGGTAAAATTTGTTTGTGACCTATTTAGAAATCAATAAACGTTCTTGGTGCCAATAATTCAGCATACTAAAGTGTGAGAATGTGTAGTTTAGAGTCTTTACGATGTATAGAACAAGCCTTGGCATGGTGAGTTGCATTATTTTTGGTATGTTTTTAAACTCACTTTTTTCATTTGGTGCATACAAATTTTAAAAACTGTTCAATTTAACGTATGTCATCCCGTCGGCAAATTCAAGAATGGTTTTGTGTAGTGTAGTATAAAGATGTAAGACTGAAGTAATTACTTATGTAGTAATAGATAATTAATAGACCATGTTTATATAATCAATTACGACACCTGTAATTAACAAATACCAGGTGGCCAGGTAAATCTCGGAAAGTTAGCTGGTATTGAAACAGGTGAGAAAACAGATTTTTATGTGGGTAGAAATGCGGTTTTAAAGACATGATTATGCAATGAAAGTTTTATGAAAAGTAGACTTTATAAATTTACTAAGGTATGCCATTCAAGTTTTTTTTTCAGTAGAGAAATAGTTAGACACGAACATATAAAATTATTAATAATATAATTTTTTATTAGATTTTTGTCAAACAATATTTTACACATTTCTAAGAAGAAAAGACTGGAGAAGGGAAAGAGATTTAAATAGTAGTGGCGTTAGTGGCATGTATAAGTAGTGAGTAGTATAAAATATCTCCACGCGAGATAAAGCGAGAAAGTACAGATTCGTATCCTTCTACTCTTTAAATTCTTGATCTAAAATATCAAAAGATTTTCATCTATTTCAACAATCTCACTAATAATACAATTAAGTCACCAACAAGCGTGATATTTTGATAATCACTGAAAAAAGATAATAGTTCTTCTTCGATTTCAAGAAAAGAAACATCTGAAGATTAAACAGAACTTTCCGGTCGTATATAAATGCACCCGAAAAGAAGACTCGAGTCTAAGTTGGTTTTACCAAATATATCTTTTGAAATTTCGAACCATTGAACAAATTCAGATTTTAAAAAGTTCATTTATCGTGAACATTTATCGTGAACATATTTTTATAAGTATAATTACGATTCCCTCCGAATTTGTTAAACCCTTTTCTATGTTTAGCAAAATATGTGTATTCCTCGGGTAACCTTGACTCATCTAACTCCTCAGTTTTTGTTTCAACAAACACAATAATATCATAATTCTTTATAAACATATCAAAATCTGGATTCAAAAGTCAAACGTTTCGATTTAATACCACATACATTGAGATAAGAAATGTTTATTTTATTTTCATTGACATACATGTGACTAGTTTTAAAGTCCGAGTTGTGCTAATTGTCTCCTTGACCTTGTAATTGGTACTTGGGTTGGCCCGGGATTGTAGGCGGGGATCCGCAATGGGGTACTTGGACATACTAAAAACAGTTTATCATAACTAATTTCACGTTCAGCTTTTCTCGCTTTAATTCCTTAATATTGGGAATAAGTTTATTCCTCCTTTCATGAATTTCCCGAGGAAACTGTTGGTATACAGAAAATTGGGGTTTAGTTTTTAGTTTTTCAGCTGCAGCTTTACGGACGTTCTCGTTATCATCATATTTGACAAAACGAGCAACAATACTTCGTTCCTTTCCATCAGGCCTTTCTCCAAGTATGTACATTTTTTAATTCAATATCCGATGCATTTTGATTCTTTTTCAATAAATGTCTTCAGTACTGCCTCTGCATTTTCATTTACTCCATCTTTATTTTGAACACCGTCAAATATTAAGTTATATTCCATTGAGTGGGTCTGTAACTCTAGAAATCTTTCATGTAGTTCATTATTTTCAAGTTCCAAAATTCTCTTATTTTTTCTCCAGTTTCCTCGCTCTGTTTTGAATGTGATGATGATGTTGCTCCTAGTTATGTATAATCTGAGATTGATGTTGTTGTGTAATGTTGATATTTTCTATTTCATTTCTCACCATAGACATGTGCCGTTCAAAATTCTCAAGCTTCTTTGCCCCATAACATCAAGTATGTCTAATTTAGATAATATCTCACTAATAAATAATTCTAAACGTTGTAATCTATCATTAGTGTCTTTTGTATTAGAAATGTATTTCGTATTTGTGGTGTTACAGTTAGGATTTCAATAGGAATGGGCGCTGGTATAACAGGTGCACCATTAATTTGACATGGTGCTGGTAGGTTGGGGGGGGAGGATTCATTCATTTTTATAGAATTTTAGTTGATTAATTTATTACGATGTCCAAAAAAGTCTGTGACTTACCATAGTTCTTTTTCTGATGAAAAAAAAATCAATCAAAACTGGGAAAAACACACAATTTAGTTTTCAACCAATTTTAGGTTAGTTTTACATGCAAAAAAAAATTTAAAAAGTAGCTTTTTAAACTTCTAACTTGTCATATGCTTATTTTTACTTTCATTACTTTTTTTTAGAAATTTAGTTGTTAAATTAGTTACAGTATAAAAAAAATTACCGTAATACTTATTAGGTGTAAAAATTTCAATTTCACATAAAAAGAACACACTATTAAGCTTTTGAACCAGTTTTAGGTTTATACTTAGTCAAATTAAGCCATATCAGAGTGTGCGATATAAGACAAAAGTGAATTTTATTACAGCAAAAGTGTTTTATCAAGTAAAAGTAAAAGTTTTAAACTTGACTTATGCTTATTTTATATATGTATGAAGTTTTGACACGAATGGAGTTCAGAAAATTCCATACGGTATTTTACACGTTTCGCTGCGACTTACCTTACTACTTTTAAGGTTAAAAGAAAATTCGACTTCACAGTGCAATAGTTACATTTAGACATACCAGATTGTGCGATCTTTGACAAAAGAGATCTTTGTTGTACCTGAAGTGTTTTTTTTTTTGTTAAATTTTAAATATAAGTTTCAATTTTGAAATAGAATTTAATACTTTTATTTTAATCTATGTTAAAATTTATATCTTTTTTAAATAGTATCACCAAGTCTAAGAATTCATAATAGAATTTTATTTCATTTGACAATAAAAATAACTTTCTGTACATTAGAAATTGAAACCAATGATATAAATAAAAATATTTTATCATTTTTAAGCGGCATATCGTTTACTTATTAATAAATAAAAAAAAAAAAACATTTCATTTATCCCCAGGTGATCATTTCCGTGCAAGGACGGCGGATGCCCAGTTAGCAGAGTTGATTGTCCAAATCATTGGTTTTTTCACGAGAACAGGGCGTACGCAGTAGAAAAAATCGGATCAGAGATTTGAAAGCAGAGATTATGACTGGTTAGACCAGATATTTGAACCTTTCCTAATCTCTTCTTTCAAATCGCTGGTTGACCACTTGCATGACTGGTCCTATATGTTTTAATCTCTGCTTTTTGGTCCTAGAGCAGAGATTTGAACCATATATTATGTAAAGTTGCAGTTAAATTGAGGCGATGTTTTAATTGACCCGTGCTGTATCTATACTATCAGCCGATACTATGTTTCTTGACTCATTTTGAACGGGATACCGAGTCGTATTAAATTTAAATTAGGTTCTATTTAAATAAACTATGATTGAAAAGCCAGACAATGTGTATTTTGTCTAATTCAATGAGATGTACAGTTAGCTCACCTATGATAAATACATTTCAATTTATCTCTCTTTTTACTCCAGATGGAAGACGACAGCTTAACAGAACAGAACTAGGACTGGACATTTTAATAAACATATATACATATATGAAATATGGGCACTACAAACCAAGTATTTGCACTCCATATCAACGTGTAGCTGTGATTGTTACGTACAGAGATCGGGAAATGCAACTTAGAATATTTCTAAACAATGTTATAGACAAATTACATAGACAGCAATTAGAATTTGGAATTTATGTCATTGAGCAAGTAAGATATTGCCTTGCAAATACAGAACGAAAAGGACGTTAATTAAAAAAAAATAATAGGTTTTCATAATTTATAACATACTTCCTACCTCAGAGAATGATATTCGCGCATTCTGTTCACTTTGCCACGGCAGAGCACACTCATTTCTTATATGCTTCGGCAATAAATATAATAGAGAAGACTAATGAAAAAGTATCTAATTTTATACATGCATTTGTTTAAAACCTCAATTCGTTTAGTACATTGTTTCCGTCTTCCCTTATTTGAATTTGAGACATTGTTATAAAATACTGTACATAGGTACTGATCATGTTTAAATTGTCCATGTTTAAATTTAAGCAATTGCTAAAACACACATGTCTCACAAAAAAAAAACAAAAACAAAAACAAAAACAACTGAAAGTTGGATAGAAAGAAACACAATTCCTTCTAAATAAATCAATTTTAATATCATTTTAAATCTAGGATTCAATGTTCATGCTTAAATCAAAATTACACAAAATTATGTACTTATGCAAATTACTGATATAAGTCAATCGCGAACTATCATTCCTTTATAGTTTACGTAGAACATAAAATTAAATTGAACCAATAATGAATAGATTTCAAGCACCATACTTTGAAGATTGTTGCTACTTTAATTGTTGCGATATATTTACAACTAACTTTTCGGTATGCTCCTAAAATCTATAGATTAACGAATATAAATTTTATCTGCTAAGCATAAAATGTTTGCTGTTGTATAAATTTAATCCATCAAATTTTCAAGAATCGAAAAGTACGAATTATCATCTATTCAGACAAGAAATGTTGACTGTTTGATAAAACATCAAAATTAAAAGTTAATGTACAAGACTTGGTGTGATACTTTACAATTTAACTTTTAAAATCCCATATTAGTATACCATATAGAAATGAAAATCTAGTTCTCACCACTGTAAAACTTCAGACCATATAGAAATGAAAATCTAGTTTTCACCACTGTAAAAAGACTGTTAGGAATTTGTTGCGATATCGTAAAAACTAAAACTTCTATCAACAGTAATAACTCATAGTATAAGAAATTGAAAATGCCAGAAAGTATTATTGTATTAGAGATTTGATACATCAAATGATCAAGAATTATGTGACATAATTTATTGCAATATCTAAAAAAATCATCTACTGACACACTTTAACAACTTATAAAGCAAACACTGGACATTGCATTTGAACAGAAAAGAAATCTTGATGTTTTACAAATTTTGAGATAGACACTGGAAAATGGCAGACACTTTAATACATGATTTAATTTTATATCAAGGAAATATTGATCATTTAGTACTTTATAAATTGATAGTATTACAATTACACATGTCCTGGTAACGTTGTTATGTTTAAAATATCTAACAAAATAGAAATACAAAAAGTAAAAAAAAAGATATATACTAGTATATTTTGATCTCAATATAAATTAAAACATTGAAGATTATCGAAGATTTTATAATCCATTCTTTTTTCACTTTTTTTTGGCAAACAAGAAAAAATGTCATATGTCTCGAATTTTAGAATATTTTAGAATACGATAAGATAAGAATCTTGCATATTTATCTTTTAAAAAATAATTTGAATTATTTAAAATCTCAGTTATCATATTTAGCAACTTGGTTAATGAATTTATAATTCTGACTTGTGTTTAGTTATTGTTTAACACTTAAAAGCACGAAGCAGTCACGTTATTGAAACATGAATTTCTATTTTAATTTCAGACTGTAGGTACACCATTTAACAGGGGAATGCTTTCCAACATAGGCTACAAGGAAGCAATGCTAGATATGAATTATGATTGTGTAGTTATACATGATGTAGACATTTTACCTGAAGACGACCGGAATCTCTACATATGCGCAGATAATCCAATTCATATGGCAACTAAAGTTCAACAGTTTAGATATGGGTATATATAAACATGTTTTCAATATTCTCCACTATACATATGGAAAAAAAATATGGGATAATCTATGCATAAACTAAAGGACAGAGATGGTCAAAAAGACCGTTCTAAGGATCACGACTCAGACCATATCTGTGGTCGTCCTTAGGACAAAGGATGCGAACTAAGTTTGTTTTGGCGATCGTTTCGTTCTCATGATCAAATCCGTCTCTGTTTTAGTCGTAAGGACGGCACTTACATAGTACGTAAAAAAGACTTACTGTGGTACCAGTTAGATGAAAATATTTTTTTATATACTTTTATGAAGTTTTGAAATGAATTCAGTTCATACATTTGTTATGGTATCTTAAAAAGCTACCTTGAGACTTACCAGATTACTTTTTGATGCAAATTTTCACTGTGAAAAAACAAAACACACAATTTAGCTTTTCAACCAAGCTTAGGTTGATACTTTATTAAATGTAGCCCTATCAGAGTGTGGGATAAAAGAGAAATATGATTGTTGTCATAATGCTACTGTTTCAAATACAAGTTTCAAATTTGTCTTATGCTTCTCGTTACTTTTCTTATTATTTTAAAGAAATTTAGTTCATATATTCGTTACTGTATCCTATAAAGCCTCTCTGCGACTTACTGTAATACCTGTTAGGTAAATATATTTCAATTTATAAGTGAAAAAAACACACAAAAATGTTATCTTTTCATTCAACCAATTTTAGGTTCATACTTAACCAAATTAAGCCATATAAGATGAAAAGTATTTTTATTATAACAGAAGTGTCTTTGAAAGTGACAATGCAAGTTTTTATCTTGAGATGTACTTATTTTATACATGCATTTAGTTCATGAATTTGATACAGTACCTACAAAACTTCTCTGTCAGTTACCATGATACTTGTTAGATAAAACAAATTAAATTTCACAATAGAAACACAAGATATTTACTTTTTCAAACCCGTTTAGGATAATACCTAGTAAAACCAGCCATATAAGATTGTATGATATAAATTAAATGTGATTTTTTTATACTGCTATTGCTGTTTTACAGTAAAAATATAAGTTCAAACATATTTTATACTTAATGAAGTTTTGACATCAATTTAGATCATAAATTTGTTACATTAGCGTAAAAGCTTCTGTGAGACTTACCGCTACACGGTAGTACTTGAAGGTGAGAAAAAGACAAATTTTACAGTGCAAAACAACACAAATTTAGATTTTCTACCAATTTTGAGTTGTCTTTTAATCAAATGTAGCCCTGTCAGTACGTGCGATATATGAAAAAAGTATTTGTTATTATAACATAGGTGTCGTTTAAAGTGAAAATACAAGTTTCAACCTTGACGTGTACCTATCTTATACTTTAAGGGATTTTTGACACGAACTCAGTTCGTAAATTTTATACGGTATCTTAAGGAAGGAGGTACCTAATTTGGCTATATTTCAGATTTTTAGGAAAATTTAGCATGCAACTATATTACGTTGAACTGCATCTGAATATAAAAAAAAATAATGTTTGTCCCTGTAATACCTCCCGAAGTATGGTGTTTCAAGTTTTGGCAAACAGATGTGTAAATACATAGAATGCATGTAGATAAAAAAAAACAACGAAACAGATTATTAGTAGTGTACGAAAAACCCCAGAAGACAATTAATATTCCAGCGAAAAACATCACCATATGTTAAACAACGATAATTACGCACACGAACAGTAAGTTTAGAAATGTTTAAATTTTACATTTTTTAAAAGCAATATCACTGTAAAGCTTATAATGCATTTGTAGTGAATAGATCATAGCAAGAAATGACAAACTTCTACAATTAAAATGTAAAACAGAGAGATGTGTATTAATTTTAACTGACCACAACGTTCTACAAAATTTAATTTATAGTACGCTTTCTTCTGTTGAATAGGCTTCCTTATCACAAGTACGTAGGAGGAGTTACGACGTTTTCTAGACGACAATATGAGACGATAAATGGATTTTCAAACCAGTTTTTTGGATGGGGAGGAGAGGATGACGAACTGTTTATAAGGTTTAGAAACAAAATATTATTAAATTAGAGGATTCGTTGTGTAAGAATAACATTTCATAATACCAATTTGAATGCAAAAAATATGGCGTTTTCGTCAAAATAAAATGCGTTCGTTGAACTCAAAGCAAACAATTTGAAAACTGACTCCAAATACTTCAGAGCAATTCAAATGCCAAAATGACCAAAAAGATAATGTCAAATGCACAATAAATCTGACAACAGAGTTTGAACAGCATTTAACAATTTGTAACTGTCTTTTTAGAATTTCAAGCTAACCTCGATTCCATTAATTACAACCGACATGATATTTAAGTAATAATAAATGCGGTTAACGACTTGTTGAATAAGTAGAATATTATTATTATCATTATTATTTTTATCATCGTTATTTTCTTAACTTTTAAGATTCAAGAAATTTGTTAAAATTTAACACAGAAAGACCATAAGAAAATGTAAAAATAATTCGTGAGAGTCAGTAAAACAACATTGCATACCAAAACGGATAACAAAAAAGTAAACAATGACACACCAATCAATTAATGCCTTCCAATCGACAGACCTTAAAGTAGACCAAAAAGAAATATAATTGTGAGTCAAACAGGTTTCACGAATACACGTGGTTGAACGACCACCACGATCCGCACGTTTACACGCATACAATTCGCACGATACACGCGCACTATTCGCACGTACACCTGTTTGTTTTAATTATTTTGGATTTTAATGGTTGTGCTTATTAATTCATCATGATATCTTTAACCGATTTTTCAACACTTTGATCTCGAGCACTGCTGATGAGTTGTCAGTCAAAGAAATGGCCATAGAGCGCGCCAAATTTATTTCGGTATTTTATGATACATTTTATTACACTCAAACCACACGATTCTCGTTACACGATACACGATTTCCCATTTTGGGATTTCTAAAAACTGTGTTAACGAGTTAATCAAATGTTATGCCGGACATGAACAGCAGTGAAATATTCAAAATCGCATTTGATTTTAAACAATTAAGTCAATAAAAATGTTTTAAACGGTCCTCATTTAAAATTTTCATAAATACAAAACATTTATTTTGCTATGCTATTTTTTATGTGAAATTTATTAAAATTGTTAACAAAACTGTGAAATTATATCTTAAATTTACTAGAAATCAATAAACCTGTTCATGTTTTTTTTATCTAACATATTAACTAAAATTTACATGATAATGATAAAGTTGTCAGTAAAAGAAATATAACGCCACAATATGTTACGACTTTTTTAAAACAAAAAAACATCATGTCTTGGGAGTGTGTTCCTAGAACAACTATTGGGATCAAACAACATCTAATTAGACAAGGGATTATAAGGTCCTCTGAAGGGACAAATACTTATTCACCTGTACATCTACCCCAGATATACAATTTCTAATCGTGTATTTGTTTATTAATAATATGATTTATAATATAAAATATTAACTGTTAATATATGCTGTATATATAGATTATTGCACTTCATTTTCCACATCGGTCCCGATATCATCCCGAGACATTTGGAAATGGCTGATATGGGCCAAAGGGCCAACGGATGATATCGGGTACGATACAGAAGATGGGGTGTCATCAATTTTTATCATATATTTCCAATGTAATCAACAAACAAATTTTACCATTTTTCTCATCAAAATCACCAATAAAATGTTATGCATAGAATTAGAACTGATATTGGAAAGTAGCAATACCTCAGGTTATACGGGAATATTCCTTGCGATTTTACATTATCCGGTTATTGGAGTACAGCGCTTTCAACGTAAAGAGAAATAAACGCCGCGTGTTACGAATCTGATTTTTGCCCCGTCGGCTGTATCATATGGTAAAAACTACCTATACAAAACTAAACATATGATAAATTAATTTATCATATACTTGGCTTTAATAAGGACGATTTTTTACTGTTTAAAAAATACTTCCAATTTGTATTAAAATGAATTGTTTATTTTTAAGGTTTCTGTAGTTTTATATCTATCTGTCTGATAAAGCCTTTATCACGCCCGCTTCCGATATTTATTACACCCCTTTCCGTAACAGTTCGGCTATTTCCGGTACATCACACAAATAGTTTCTAGCCCCTTTCATTAAAACCCCCTTATTTATCGTGGATACAAAATGGCAGACGACACAGATGCTGACGGTTCTAATGAAAATATAGACACTAATGCTTATGTAGACTCCTTCAAAAACAAAAATACTAATTATAACAGGAAAACGTCAAGCGACTTAAATATTCTACAACGATGGGTGAATTCCCACGACGAGCACAGACAACTACTGGACATTCCAATTCCTGATCTTGACAAAGTGCTAGCGAGATTTTTCATGACGGTGGAGAAAGATGATGGATCGCCCTACGAACTAACCACTGTAAGGTCATTCCAAAGTAGTATATCTCGGCATTTAATGGAAAAATGTCAAATGAATTTTATGACAGACAAGGAGTTTAATCACTCAAAAGGGAAGTGATGAGTGCCAAACTGAAGGATTTAAAATCCTTGGCCCGCATGGGTATGGGTTCCAAGAAGCGACGAGCAGAGCCATCCACATCTGAGGAAGTTAACATGTTGTATGAAAAAGGATTTTTTGGTGCAGGTACAGTAATCTGAAATTTATAAACAGTTATTTCCTGTATATTTATAAATCTATGGGCGAATTTAGAAATATTCAAGGAGGGGGGGGGGGGGATCGGGTGGATTGTTAAAAAAACCTCTCTATTATAGTTTCACATGGTTCTTAACCAAAATTTTCAGTCAAATTTGAGGACGGTGTCTAGATCCGTCATAGATTTTTCATGAAATGTATACTTCCACCAACCATTACCAAAACATAGTTTCAGACCTGCCATACACCCCCACTAAAATATGATATTTTTAGCAAATTACCTAAAATTGTGTTCTGTTTTGTTTTACAGGAAATCCAAAATCACTGATAAGAACTGTATGGATGAATAACAGTCTTCACTTTGGGTTAAGGTCAAGAGAAGAACACACAACTTTAAAGTGGGGGGATGTGGAGATGAAAGCCACATCAGCTGGTATACAGTACCTCGAGCACACAGAGAGAACTACAAAAACACGGAATGGAGCAACCAGAGATGTCAGAGCTTTCCAGGCAAAAATGTTTGCGGATACAGGTATTTAAAATTTTAAAAGCATATAATCAATCAATAAATTTTTAATTTTATATGAATAAAATTGAAATGATTGAAAACCATAGTTCATATGTAAAAAATATAAAACTATCTCTTTGGTAGAACAATAAAGGGAACAAAAGTTATAATATAGACAATGTAACTAAAATAAAAACAACAACTAGCAAAAAAAAACCACAAATCAAACATTTACCAAAAAAAAACAACACAAAAACATACCAAAAAAAAACCACCTAAATTTTTTGACTGGTCCTCCACTAAAAGCTAAAAGAAGCAATAAACAATAAAAAATATATGTCAATAAATCAATAAACCCCAAAAAATAAATAAAAATAGAAAAATAATGATCTCAGGTTTATCATTTTATTTACCATTTACTGACTATATAACTCATTCATGAGTTGTTTTAAATTTTATTTTTTAGGGAATCCAAGATGTCCAGTCCAAATGTATAAGGAATACATAAAACGTCGGCCAGGTGACATGCTTCAGGACGACAGTCCTTTTTACCTTGGTATATCAAAGCAAATAAACAACTCCATTTTGTATAGCAGACAACCTCTTGGTAAAACATTCTTAGTAACTTTGTAAGAGTAATGTGTGAGGAAGCTGGTATTCAGGGCCGGAAAACAAATCATAGTGATAGGAAAACAACTGTCACAGCCTTAATCCATGAAAACATTCCAGACACCCATGTAATGCAGTTAAGTGGCCACAAGAACATTCAATCTATTAACTCGTACAGCACAGCTTCGTTGCAACAACAGAAGGAAATGTCAAACATATTAACTAGTGTTGGTACGGGACAGACTGCCAAAAAATCTGAAACTCATGCAATTATGGCAACTACCTCTGTTAATGATGTTTCTGATAATATGCCTTCTGATGATGATGAGTGCCTTCTATCTGCCTCACAAGAGGCAGAGCTACAGATTACCATTAAAGATATTACTAACTTTGAAACCTTACCTGTCGTATCTGAAGACAATGCCTTTGAAACCCCAGAAATTAGTCGTGATTATAAAGGGAAAACTTTGAATATGTTTGCAGGTGCAACAATAACAGAAAACATAACAATTAATTAAATTTTCCGTCTTGAAGTATTTGGTGGATGTCCAATATAATGTTATTTACTATTAAATTCAAATCTATCTGTTTTTTTATATATTACCATAAGTATAATAGTATATGATAAAGAGATTATTTCATGACACTTTTTATATCATACACTTTATCAGCCCTCGGGTTTATATCATCCCTCGAGCCTTCGGCTCTCGGGCTGATAGAAAGCCCTAGGGCTGATAAAGGGTATGATATAAAAAATGCCATGTAATAATCTATATATATAGGTTGATATAAATATAATATATTAATATTTACTCATTTAAATTCTAATTAAACCATAATTATAAGAATACAAATGTTTAATATTCTAGATGAAAAGTATTTGTACATACAATATGTTTATGACATGAGTTGAAGTTTATCTGAAAATGTAACTGTACACGTATCTGTATCAATTTGTATATATTACTTTAATATTTTGTGAATTCATTGTTCTTTTGTGATGCATTTCATTTTCAATAACATACGTGTATACTTGACTTTATCAAGACAAATATTTAACTAAGTCAGATATCTGATGTATTCATTTCTACAGTCACAAAGCTCGTCGCAGGAAAGTTAACGGGTTAATGGACCTTTTCCTCCATAGGAACTCTTAATCCCTTGTATAATTTGATGTTGGTTTAGTCCGTTGGTCGCCTGGGGAATAAACCGTCTTTGGAACAATTGCTCATGGAAAACATCTACTATGAAGATATAAATTAATAAGTGATATTTTTGAAGGAAATAAAAACTTCGCCTGATTTTAAGAATGATTTACGATAGTTTTACAAACAAATTAAAGTTCAAATCTATGTCTAATTTACAAATGGTGTATGCATTTTCAAATATTTGACACCGCTGGAAGTCTGTTCCTAAAATATTTTTATTTGCGTTGCTTAAATATGCTTGAAATATAATTTGCATTCACATTTTTTAATATCTGTCTCGACCAATGAAATCTCATAAACATTATATTTTCGAATGTCCTTTATCTACCTTAGCACAAGAACAATTAAAAACTAGTATAAACTTTCTAGATGAATTAAAAATTGAAACGTTATCTTTTGACGACCATACCTAATCCGATGACTTAAATACGCAGATATTTAAATCAGTTCAAAACTTTCTGACAGGATTTTATCTAAAAATGTCCCTTTTTTCTCCTTCATGTTTCACAAATTTTCCCTCTTTGATTTGGCATTATTCCTTTGTTGATTTTGACAACTCCACGATATATTTGGTACTATTTGTATGAATTCTGTTTTGAATGCCTTTTGCATATATTTATTTACTTTCTTATTTGTGGCTGATGCACATGTTATATACGTTTACTCAGTTATTGAAGAGGACCTATGTAAATTGGAATAACTTGTGCCCGATTCCCTTGCTAAGTTTGCAATAAAATAGGTTTAAACTAAACCAATTATCAAAATATTTTGAAAATCATAATTCGGAAACATTAGTACGCATCCACGTATAGTGCATGATAATTTATACTAGCAAAATTGGTTGATTATAAAAAATGAAGGATGAATTTGTTAAGTTTAAATTGACAACTTTCGAAATTTGACCATTGGGGAGCCCAAGTTTTGAAAATCAAAATTCTAGAAACCTTGTAAGAATAAACAGATGTCGACTCGCTCTAGGTTTTTAAGAATCAACATCTTTTTCTCTGTTTCGCAACATACATACTTTATATACAAAGTAAATCCTTCAACCTAGAGGTGGAGGAGGAAGTGATGTCACAAGACAGTGTGACGGACAGACAGGTGAAGACAATCTCATTTTTTCCCGAACTTGCTTCGAAAGTTCGGGGTTAATTAAAGTTGAATAATATGACAAAACTCAGTGTTGGTTATCGAATAGAGAATGGAAACGGGGAATGTGGCAAAGAGACAATAACCCGACAATAGAGCAAAAAAAGCTTAATGCTACCATGGGTCTTCATCGCAGGGAGAAAAAATGGGTTTCAGCTTCGTTTATTTATCGTTTTGTTTTGTATTCTGTATCTCTTGTGTATTTGTTCTAGTCCTTCTCCATGTCAGTATTGTTTTTGTCTCTTGATTGGTTGATGGCACTTCGGATTTTCCCACTTTGTCTTAGACTTTTAATCAGCAATTAACCAATTCGTCCTATAGGTAATGAATCGTGCATTGTCAAAGTAATTTACCCACAATGCTTTACGAGCAGGCTTTCCATATTATGACCCGACCACTCCCAAGGAAAGAATCTCACCCGACGATGCATCAAGCCGCTATGTTGCTTGATTCCTGTTGACCCATCACAAGTACCTATTACATTGATTTAATTAATTAAAGTTTCACCTAAATATATGTATTGTTCAGTGTTTTGGTCATCGTACATGTATATTTGGGTAGACATTCCGTTAACCAACCAACAAATAACTTTTATTTTGAAATACTTGTAATACAAAGTAGACAAATAATGTTAATACTTTAATACAAGATATTGTCGCATGCACTTATTATTGCGATTTTTCTACCCCTGGCAACATTGCGAGGTTTAATTATTGCGATCGCAGCCCGCATGAAAAAAAAATATTATTGCGATCGGGGATCGGTTAAAACTTGCAAGTAAAAGTTTTATTAATATAATTGTTCTGATTAATGGTTTTTGAAATATTAGAACTCAAAATGTTACAATGTATATATACAGTGTAGATATAAAAGCTGTCCAAACAATAACTATAGAACTAAGATCTACCAATTAATCGGTCACCAGATGACGGCAATCAATGACTAGAAAACAAAGGGAGACAATTCTAGAATAAATTGGACATGAAAATTGGCATTAAAATGCAATTTTTAATATTGCGATCATCAACCGATCGCAATATCCGCAATATTAAAAACATCGCAATAATTTCCATATTTACAGTATAGGGAAACATTTGTATCAGAATAAATTCATTGCAAAGTATTATTGTGAAATGGTGTATGTTATTTTTAAGAATCAACCAAAACAATTACAGTTTAATACGACCATTCACAGATTATGGTTACTGTGGAAGCCTTCGCCATCGGACCGCCGACAAAACGAACAACAGGTAAGTAATATATTCTGTAAACATGCATATTTGCTATGCAAACCTTATGGAGATCAATATATTTAAAAATTAGCGCTCCGTGACACCAATTTCAATGTACAAGATATGAGATGCATTCAGGCTACCATTCATCTGCTATTCTCAAATAAAAAAAAAATATAAACAAAATACAAAAATGACCAAAAGGGCCAATCAAAAACAGTCAAACAACAGTTCTATGCACGAGTATATACATTGTAAATGAGTTAGTGATACTTCCAAGGTCTTTGATTTTTCTAGCATAGGTATCCAATCCGTATTTAAAGATAAAGGATTATACAAACAGTATTAAAACGGTAGTCAGAACAGATGAAATGCGTCGTCTGATCAGAGGACGCCTACTTATCAGAAATAATTGCACTTGAAACTTACACAAACAAATATCAGAAATTGTCATATTGATGTCGTGATATTTTATTTAAAGGATGAGTATATTACAAATTTCTCATCGGATAAGGAAAAAAGATGGATTAAACAATTTGAATTATGAGGTAATACAGCGAGACAGAAAGACCCTTTATATGTGGATATATGTTAATATCGATATGCAAAATGTCACACGGGTAAGATGCCTTGCTTTGTACTGGTAAATCTTATTATATATTGTTCAATATCGGTTAGACAATGCCGAAGCGATATCAATCAACATTAAAAGTAAACGTTATCTGTGTAATTATGGTATCATTAATAAGCATGAAGGAAGTTATAATCCCAAAGTACTATCTATTTCTGCACATGTAGATACTGTTATTTTACAAATTACCCAGGCATTAATATGCAAGACATAGACGTATAAAGACAAACAAGTCTAAATGAACTCAAACCATAACAGACAACAATATATCGCTACATACATTTCCAAAGTACTCGAATCTGACCGTTGGGATACCAGCCTAAATGTAAAAATAATAAATGTATAAAAGTAGAGGATACTTGATCAGTGATACGGATAGTAGAAGATTCTGACTTTCTTGACTAGACTAGAATATTAACCAATCAAACATAAAATACATCTGAATTGCAGTGGTACTTTATTTTAAGATTTTACCATACACTGCTACAAGAGGCAGATATACATAACAAGGGGCTTAACAAAAAGTGGTAACAGAACGGAAATATAATAACAGTAAATAAATACATATATAACCAATCGAACACGTTTTAACAATATTTACACAGAAGCAACAAATTAACAGACATTCATGAGATAGTATGTATGTAAGTTATATTTTTCTGAAATACCTAGAGATCTTCTTAATAAATATAGCTTCGCTATTAAATAATTTGGTATGATGAATACATAATGAATGCGAACGTCAAAATACTCTATGTATCGTTTATTTTGCACAAACACAAAACATGGATTTAGTTTCATTTCACGCTCAGTGTAAATACTTTTCGGATATCATATCAATGAATCATATAAAAGTATCAGAAGAGGCTTTTATTCATTTCTTCATAAATATGCTCATATTCACATATTCCGTATAATATTAGAGTTTAGTTTTTAGCCCATTTATAGTTTTGTACCTACGGATCTTTTTCAATGCACTTTGCTATTATGTTGTTCAGTTTGTCAATCGCTTAAATAATAAAACGTATCACAAAATACAGAAATAGATTTGATGCACTGTATGGCCATTTCGTTGACTGACAACTCATGAAGCCACTTTTGATCTTAAAGTACGATATCTGTGTAGATTTTCAAACTCTGAACCTACGGGGAGTTAAAAGGGAAAAAGGCGTATCACCTTGTAGTCAACCTATTTTGGTGACGAGCCGAAGACATTATGACATTTAAATTTTGCACCTCTACTGAACTTATTCTTACTGGTCTTCATCAGTGGAGATTGACTGCAAGGCTACTTTTTATGATACAGAAAAGCAAGATTAATGAGAAAGAAAAAAGAACAAAGAAGAATTACAGCTTAAGACTGAAATATGTTGCCTTTTACAATTATAAAATCTTTACAAACTTTTATGTTAATTCAATCATGTGGAATCAGTGCAATGGATGGGTCTTAAACCATACAAGATCCAATACAAGCAGGACAACTGCATGTGTACGTATTAAATTTCTAATGGATCTTTTATTTTACACGCTTGACTGGATAAATGTATTTTGGTGTTAAATAACAAGTAAAGATCAGCAAAGAACTGGAAAAAGATCTTCAGTACTGAAACAAGAAATGTAGCATGTTAAGCTGTTCTGGAGAGGAAATAAGGAAAGAATAATTAGTATTTACATATAAACAAATATAAATATATTCTTAACAGACATTTTATTGATATTATTTTTGAAAAATGTACAGGAAATTAAATGCAATTATAGAGAAGCGTATTTTGCACCTAAGTTTGAGTCATCCTTATTTATGTTTTATGGACGTCATCATGACTTGGTTGAAATGTATGAAAAAACCATTCCCCAAATGAAAATGGACCTGTTCCATTGATTTTAACCCTTCCTCATACCGGATTTGACATGACCAGCATGGCGGGTGTCCTGCAGGGAGCAGAGACTGCTTACTCTTCCGGAGTAACTGAGTCTACCCCAGTTTTTTTTTGTTGGGGTCCATGTTTTTAGTTTTTAATTGTAATGCATTTATTGTTTTGGTCTTGTCTTCGTTGTTCTCCGGAGTTAGTCAGTTGTTTCGATTGTTCCCTCCTTGGAATACCCCTTTGGTATTTTTTGACCTAACGTATGAGCATTTGCTACACAGACAATGTCCTTCTTAGGGCGGGGTTCCTTTTCGATAATTGGCCTGTTGTAGAACTGATGGGTATTTTTGCGTGGCACTCGAAAGTTAAAACTGGAAAATATTGCAAACAACGTTATCATTATTTTTCAAATTTAATTTTGGCTAAGAAAAACGTTATCTGTGTCACCTCAGGTAACAACTATATATTTATCTCTTAACTTGACAGTATCGTTTTGGGGTAGGTCAAATTAAACTAGAGGGCACACATTTGACATCTATATCAATCAATTGTTATTTATTAGAGTATTGAACAATTAGGAAAATTTTCTTTAAACTATCAACTTTTGTGGACAGAAGAAAGGGTTGTAAAAGTAAAGCATCTCATCAGTGTGGTTCCACGGCGTCGTATATTACAACTGGAATCTGCATTTTCTATTTAAATCACTTAAAATAGTGTTCATCGTTTCCATTTAGATCCTATTAATATGACCGTGTGATAGTTATTCCGATTTGGATTGAATAATTTCTTTTCTTTTAAAACATCGTAAATATATGCGTTTCGAACAGCGCCCAATTACTTTATAGCAGGAAAAGTGTCTTTAATGTAATTAATTTTATCTATTTAATTGAAATCTTTAGTTGATCATTTTAGATTATATAGAAACAATTATATAAGTAAAGTCAAGAAATAGTGAAGTAGAAGTGATATTCGAAGGAGGGAAAAATCGAAAACAACTGACAAACTCGGGAGAATAACGAAGACAAGACCAAAACTGTAAAAACAATACACTTAAAAACTAAAAACATGCATAACAAATTGCTGCAAAGAATACATAAGAAGTGATTATTTTTGAATTGTCGAACTAAAAAATCCCACTAATAGAATAGAAACAGGTATGTATTCGGTATATTAAAACATCAACTGTAATACCCAATTTGGAAAAAGAACACGCACTCTGGTTAGTTAATTTGGGTTTTCATATTTCTGATATACATTGTTATTAACATTATACTGAGAAATGATAATTAAGAATCAACAGTGTGTCCTCATTGGTTGCATTATATCCCTTGTGTTACGTATATAACTAAAAAGACAATTCTTCTGCGATATATATTTTCATCCATTTCATTGTCTGGTTTGCATACAATATTTATCTGGATGATATACATTTGTACATCTTGTGCATCAAGATGGGTATTAAAAATGTAGAAATCAAAACCATCCTTTTAATAGATCAGATGTACTGCATGGTAGTTAGAACCTAAAGATGTATGTTTATTCCTTGTTGCTATCATCACACCTAACATTTTACCTCGAAATGATTTGCCATTACGACGTTTCTATGTGACATATGAGACTAGATATCTTACTGGAATTGACACGTCAATTGATTTACACTCCACCGGTGTTACTCACCGAAATTACGATGGGTACCACTTTGCAGAGCGGGTCTTGCTTACCATTCTAGAGCGCCTGATCTATTTCCGGTTTTTATATATTGTTGTAAACATGTTAAGTTTATCATATATTTGTTTTCCCTTTCGTATCTTTGTGCTTTATTTCTGCGGAGTTGATTTTCACAATTTTATCGTTTTAGTAACCATTTGGCGATATTCATACGTGTTGGATCTAATAGTTACCAATCTCTATGTTCTGAAATACTTACCTAATGGCTTCATTGATGTATGTGTAGTTGGGGTTTTAAGCCGTTTTCAGCACTTTTGGCCATTTCGCGGCGGTCAGTTTTTATTGATGGAGAAAGCCGAGTACCCGGCGAGAACAACCGAAATTCGGTAGGAAAATTGGCAGTCCTTTTCAATTTAGATCGGAGTTGAACACACCCGGCCACGTGTGTGATTCGAACTCACACACCAGTGTTAGTGATCATTAGTAGTCATGACGAACCACTTAGACGACTCGGCCACTGAGGCCTCGGCTGCACTGAAGATTATGCATTTTAACGTAATATTCTGAGTTTCCTGGGCGACTTTAAATATCCAATTAATGAACAAATGAATTTTAACAAATTATACAAAGTCGCTATCGCAAATTAAAAAAAAAAACACTTAAATGGGCTCATCTACAGAACGCAGTCATATCCGATGATTGTCAAGTTTTAAATAATATTTGGGTTCATCTCTAAAGTTGTCTTGGATGTTTTATAGATTTTAATTCTTCTTCCGATAGTACGATAGTACGATAGTACGTATTGGCAGAAATATAGCCTGCCCACATACATACACACACACAAAACACTCTGAACTATATGTATTTTGTTATGTATATATGTTCTATATTTACAGCTGAGGCAAGAGCTCTTATTCTTGCCTTGAAATTTATTAGATCTTCTGACAAACAAAACTTTCTAATTTGTTGTGATTCGCTTTCATGTTTGTTGGCTATCAAAGGTCAGAAATATAAAAACCCTTTAATTGCCCATATTATTGAATTTTATAAAAGACTTGTCCAAATGGGCAAAGAAATCATTTTTCTCTGGGTACCAAGTCATATTGGTATTAAGGGAAACACAGTCGTAGATAGAATAGCAAAGGATGCTTTAGATGACCCCATAACTAATATGTCAGTGGCTTACTCTGATTTTAAACCTTTAATATACAAATGTTTTACGTCTGTGGCAGTCACAGTGGGATCTACTGAAAGACAATAAATTACATTCTATAGAGCCAACTGTTGGCAAGAATGTTTGTTTTTTCGGCAAAACCCGAAGAGACCAAGTTGTTTTAACTAGATGTCGCATTGGCCACACCAGGACGACTCATTCTTTTATTTTAGAGAATGAGCCGCCTCCTGAGTGTATTCCGTGCCAATTTCGACATAGTATTAAACATCTTTTAATTGACGGTGTAGATAAATCCGACATTATAAGTCGGTACTACGCAGTCAACAATATGAAAGATTTATTTTCAGTGGTCGCTGGCGACCGTCTTTTACAATATTTGAAAGACGTAGGACTATACTCCAGAATATAGATTATTATACTATGTTCTTGAGTATAGTTATTGGTCATTGTCTTAAACTTTGTTATTATTAATTGACGTGATTTTATGTTTACTCAATATTTTATATGTTGACATTGTTAATTAAATAGCGTATCTGTGATATTATTACTGAAAGATTTTCGCCTGTGATTTTAGTTTTACTGTTTATTCAAATTTCAATATTATTTGTAATTAGTTTATTGATTTTAGATAATGTTTGAAATTTTAATCAGTTTGAGTTTAATTCGTTCTCGCCGTGATATTGGCTGCATATCGCCAGCACGGCGTTAAAAAGCAATCAATTAATCAATCAATATACATCACTGCATTTTAGCGCCTGAGTTCATCCTCGGTTTTTGATGGTGTTGGTGCTGCTCGTGTCTGTGTGAACTTTTCGTTTTTTCTTGTGTTGTTTGTTACTTTTGGTGTCGCGGTTGTGTGTTTTGTCCACAAACTTCCCCTCTTTTGACATTTCGGTATTCTTACTTTTTCTCACCAACTGTACTGGACTTTTAAAAGTCAGCTGATTTTTTTTCAAGTTTGTATTTTTGCGAAGTGAATTGAACATTTTACACGGAAACATGTAATGCTTTAGTGATGATGTAGGTAGTGATACTAGTCTAATTGACTATTTACTAGTATCGTCTAATTTGTTACCCTTTGTATCTGAATGTAACGTGCACAAAAAAGACATAATTCAGTTAAAACGGATATAAGCAGTCAATAGCTAAAAGGATTATTGTTTAACGTCCAGTGGCAACCAGGTGCATATTAGGACGAGAACATGTTGATATGATAATGAATATGATCCTTGCTTTGTACTAGACCGACACGCTAAGTCGGATTTTTAATGTGCTAGCTCACGAGGTAACTGTCCGCAGGAAGACATATCACCTCACTCGGACACATTAAACTGAATCCGAGTCGACCAGTCTTTGCTCGTACTCCTATATGCAGCGTGCTTGGTGGAGAAGCAGCAAATACCAATTTTAATGTCTTTGGTTTGACCCGACCGGGGATCGAACCCGCGACCTTCAGCACTCGGGGCGAGCACGCTTCCACGAGACCACCGAGGCGGTTAATAGCTAAAAGGCATACAAATGCAAGATGAATACATGCTTTCAGGAGTATCAATTTAAATTTGAAAGCAAACTACGTAATAAATTCTAGAATGATCCTAGCAATTTATGGAAACTTTAAAATAAGTTAGACATGACAACGGGCAGCAACTCTGATATACCTATTGATGTTTTGTATACGTATTTTAACAACCGAAATTCTGAATATAAACATGATGAAACAATTGAATTTGAAATTCATAACTGTGATAATGATTTAGTAAATGAAATTCTGAATGGTAATGAAATCTTGGAGTCTGTTAGAGAAACGAACAATAGTAAAGCACTAGCTAGCTAACGATAATATAGTTAATGAGTATATTAAATCTACTGTTCATTTATTTTTGCCTTATATACACGATTATTTATAAAATATTGATTACTGGAATTATTCTTGCAACACAGACGTTGGGTATAATTTTACCTGTTTTGTATGTTATTCTGACTTTCCTCTGACACACTCTTATTGTGAGATCCATCATGCATAAACTTCTCTGGTTAAAACATCTCCACATGTGAAAAAATATATTAGCTCTCTGATATTCTGACCTCCATTTTCTGTGTTAAACAGTTAAATTATCTATCTTATTCTAATCTCTGTATAATTTGTGCTACAGAATTCAATGAACTATATCACTGTATACTGACTCATTTTACTAAAGTGTTAAGTCCCATTTTGTTCTGTTTCACATGTCATGACGTTTTGACCCAGTTCTGTCTTTTAACGTTAAAGGCATACTATTGTGTGTCTCTTATCAATAACTATTCTCTCTTTTCGCTTTAACTGCATTTTGATCGTCAAATGCTCTCCACTTCTCTCTCGTAACCAATAATAGTGTGACTGCTCTAACTTGTTTAAATAACATATTCATTTGTAAAATTAGTTCAAACTCCACAAATAAAAACAACGTGACGACAAGCCAAAGGGGCAGTCAACCAACAAAGTTACCAGACACGTAAACAAACTGAGATGGGTAAAGTCGAGAAAAGGCAACAGAAACAAACCAAAGAAAAAAAATATTAATGAAGAACAAGAACCACTCAAAAAGAGTTTTAATTCTGGCGTCCAAGACCAATAAACACTTCCTTACTCTTATACAAATGGTTGGACGTTGTAAACAATCATGTAACGTGCAAACCATGTGCTTGTCACATGTGAATCGTGTAATGTGCAAATCGTGTGCATGTGACGTGATGATAGTGGGGATGTGGTTGGCATCATACGTTTTTTGGATCGTGTTACTTGTAAGCGATTGTATTAGTATGACTAAATTGCAAAGCTTGTTAATTTTAACTATTTTTCTAAAAGAAACCTTTTTCATATAACTATTAATTTTTACCTATCCGTATCGACCATACAAGTTTAAAAAGACATAAAAAAAAACACACACACATTAAATATAATAGAAAAGCGGGAATAAAGAAACGATGCATACTTTTTTAATTTAACTTTTTTTTGCCAAAACCAAACCACAAAAAAACATTTTAAATGAGGCATATAATTGTTTTAATATTACTTTCATCAATTTTATAGACAAAATATTTGCTGTGAAATTTCCTATGTCATGTGATGAAAGCTTCTTTTCCACTTACTATATTTTTTAAACTTGAACAAATTCATTGCTTATGTTCAGTTACGAATGTTTTTCGAAATCGTTTAGGCCTCTGTAAAACATTTGCCAGGGAATAGATTGTTTTAATACTGACTTGAATGTACTACATGAGTTCCGTTATAAAGGTTGTTACGGATTCTCAAAATGTTTTATGAGACTTACCGTTACACTTGATAAGAGACAAATATAATCCAATTTCAAAACTTTTGATCATTTTAGGCCGGAAACTGATGAAGATTAGCAACATCAAATATTGCGATATAAGACAAAAGTTCTGTCTATCATAAAATAACTATTTTGTACATAAAAAACATACATTTAAATACTTTCATGGAACGGTTACATTACTTTAGTTATAAAATCTTGCACGGTATCTCAAAATCTGCGAGACTTACCGTAACGTTCACTAGGAGACTACAGTTCCAATGTTACGCTAAATCTACAAATTATTGACTTATTTGATCATTTTTAGGATGAACTCTAGTCAATTCAATCAACGTCAGATCTTGCAATCTAAGACAAAAGTGCTTTTCGTCATATAATAACTGTTTTTGACATCAAACACACGTAGTAAATAGATGAAATAACATTATGTAATAGTTTGCCGAGTTTGATACATCAATTATTTGATACCAATTTTGATTCACAAGATGTGCACATTTCGTCGACATACAATCCATCATATTTGGTCAAGGTCTAAAATGTTAAAAAACAAACAATAATCCTGAATTTTAAAAATAAATTCAAAAGAGTACGTAATAAAATTCGTAAAGGATTCATAAAATCCTATTCGAGATTTACCGTAACAATTGCTTTGAGAGAAAAGTTCCAATTCCATAATGAACCCAGACACAATACACCTTTGTGATCTTAAAGGATGAAATTGGGCTAATTTAGCAAAGAGTTTGATACATAAATTATTTGATACCAATTTTGATTCACAAGATGTGCACATTTCGTCGACTATACAATCCATCATATTTGGTCAAGGTCTAAAATGTTAAAAAACAAACAATAATCCTGAATTTTGAAAATAAATTCAAAAGAGTACGTAATAAAATTCGTAAAGGATTCATAAAATCCTTTGAGAGAAAAGTTCCAATTCCACAATGAACCCAGACAAAATACACCTTTGTGATCTTAAAGGATGAAATTGGGTTAATTTAGCAAAGTGTAAACTTGCGATATCAGACAAAAATTTTGATTTCACAATGGAACTTAACAAAATTTACCTGTTGATTATTTTTAGGAAAAAAAAACCTAGTCATTTCAAGCAATGTGTGTAACCTGCAACGTACATTGTATGGTTTACTTGTAACTTGTAACAGTCATGTGAAACGTATGCATGTGTTTGGAGAATTGTATGTTCAAACATCTGTAAGATACTATTATTTGAATCGGCGAGTTCTTGGACAATTGCCCTTCATAACATTTTTTGACATTCCAGGGGAAAAGTTCCCGAGGTAGTTAAAAAACACAAACACTGTTATTTGATATGGGACATACTGTTGAGTTACCATATATATTGTCATCATCCTACCTTAGATAATCTAGGAGATTTCACATTTTTATTGATACTGCGAGATTTCTTCCCGCAATTATGCCTCAGTGTTTAGAATTCTATATTTGTTTACTTAATTTGCGACTGCATCATCTTATTTTGCATGAATAGATTGAGGTTTCCATCTTTGATCGTCTTTGGGATTTCTTGAGACACCAAGGACGGACGTACGAAGGACTGCGTTGAAATATTTCTTCTCGTTTTTCGTAAAGCGGGCGTTAAAAGTAAATATATTTGAGAAATTTGAGATGACAAAAAATAAACTTTTCAGTGGAAAAACACAATGTTTAGCTTTTGAAACATTTTTAGGTTGATAAATGGTTAGATTTTGTCATACCAGATTGTGCGATATAAAATAAAAATGACTTTAGCAATAATGTTGTTGTTTTGTCAGGTAAAAAAAAACAAGTTTCAAGCTTGACAAATGCTTATTTTATATTTATATTATTTGTTGACATCAATTGTGATCATAAATTTGTTACCATATCTTTAAATGAAAAACAATCCATTTCTCAGTGAAAACACAAAATGTAGCTTTTTAAATATTTTTAGCATGATACCTAGTTAGCCTTTGCCGTATCATATTGTGCAATAGAAGATACATGTAATTTTGCTATAATGTTGTTTTTTACAGTCAAAATACAAGTTCCAAACTTGACAAGATCTTATTTTATGCTTAGAAAAATGCATTTTGTCCATACATGTGTTAAAGTGTCTTAAACAGCTTCTCTGAGACTTCTTGTAATACCTTTTTTATGAAAAACAATTCAATGTTTCAGTAAAAAAGACACTAAAATTACCTATTAAAATATTTCTTCTGGATGTTACTAGCTACATTTTGCCATATCAGATTGTGCAATATCAGATAAATATGATTTTTGTTATAACGCCGTTGTCTTTTAAAGTAAAATTAAAATTAAAATTACCAGTTTCAAACTTGACAAATGCTTACTTTATACTTCTTCAACCGTATATTTCTGATGTTAATTTTGTTCATGTATATATTGCGGGATTCTAAAAATGTTTTTTCTGAGATCTAACGTTATACTTTTTAAAAACAAAAATGTAAATTTCTCGGTGAAAAAAGTGGTTAACACAAACTTAAGCTTTTTCAAATATATTAAGGATGATGTAAGATTTTGCCATATAAGATAAAACTGATTTTTGTCATAATGCTTTTGTTTTGTAAACGAAAATTAATTAAAGTTTTTATTTATTTTATACTTATAAATAATTTGTTATATGTTCCCATCATTTCTTATACCATTATTTCCCATTATTTCTTATACCTAAACCTAACATCTTCAGTCACAAACGTGTATTGCCTGGTTGTTCATGCAACAGTTTTCCATTCAAATTCCTGTTGGCCATCTCATCATAGGAGACTTAAATATCATAGACAATGAGTATCTTTGTGATGTCCTTACAAAAGGTCCAAAAGTATCGCGAGCCACGATCAATTAATTGGAAATAAAATTTCAAACTACTGATGGGTGCTGTGGAGGACTATGCCTGAAAATAGACCAAACGTGAATAAGAGCCACTAGATTCGATTTCAGAGGGGGTTAAAGTTGTGAGATTGTTGGTTCAAGTCTGAATTGATAAACCTAGAAGGTCTATGAGTAAAAGCGGAACTGCCAAGGCATTGTCCGCCATTCATGACATCCTGCAGATAAGGCCCCTTATAACATCGTTTTTATATGCAAGAACTACTATATTCAGTGCTTGATTAATAAGGGATTGATTGTTAGCTTGGCAATCCTACCTATAAAGTTATTACGTACACTTGATTGGTCTTATCGTCATTTGATTTTCCATCAAACATGATGATTGTGATCTTCCTACCTTGTGCTGGATACTCAAGTTACATAAGTGTCCATACAAACAACTCTTTATCTGGAACTGCCAAGTCTTCTACCAAACCAGTGTCTAAACTTCTAACTTCTGTTCTAACAGCTGTCAAAACGGTCCTGCAAAGTTGTTGTGAGACAAGCTATTCAAGACGTGATATCAAGCAAGTGTGGCTATTAAAAAACTCCAAAGACTTAAATGATATTTTACTATTTCGGTCCATATCAGTCTGTAACAGCATAAAAAGCATTTGATTTCTCCATACCACCATTCCTCATTCAATTTTAATCTAATACATCTATGCTTACAAAATAAAAATGGCAAATGCAGATACACATCCTTGTCATTGTTAGAGATCAATCCTACTTTCTTAAAAACCACTCTTAATTTAATAAAAAAACAACATACAGGGAACAAAATTGTCCTCATGATTGAATTTTTGATCAACTATAACATTGTTTAATTTGGTGGACGTGTTTTCCAACAGACAATTTCTATGGGTATTAATTGTGCACCACTCCTGGCCGACTTGTTCATTTGCTCATATGAGGCAGACTGCCTTGACAGGCTTCTTAAGGAAAACAGAAGAAGTTAGCCCGTACCTTTAATTTCAGCTTCCGCTACATACTTGATGTTTTATCTGAACAATTCACGTTTTGGGCATTTTTTACATCTCATCTATCCTAATGAGCTCGAAATTACGGATACCACAGACACTGTCGAGTCTGTATTTCATCTTTACCTTGACTTCGAAATTGAAACCAGAGGAAGGTTGAACACAAAAGTTTAAGACAAACGGAATGACATTGACTTTCCAATCGTGAACTTCTCATTTTTGAGCCGCACTATTCCAGAAGCTCCCGCGCATGGAGTATATATTTCACAACGCATACGTTATTCCAGAGTTTGTGACATATACATTGACTTCCTGGACAGGGCCCAGCTCTTGACAGAAAAGTTGCTAAGACAGGGGCATGTTACTCGTAAGTTGGAGTCATCCTTATCAAAGTTTTATGGACGTCATCATGACTTGATCCACAGGTATGAAAAAAACCTTTTGCCAAATGACAATGGACCTCTTCCATTGATGGTATCCCTTGGCAGCATGGTGGGTGTCCTGCAGGACGCAGAGACTGCTTACTCTTCCGGAGCACATGAGTCTACCCCCGTTTTTTTGATGGGCTCTATTTTGTTCATATATTTTAGTTTTAAATTTTAGTGTATGTATTTGTTTGGTCTTGCTTCGTTATTCTCCGGGGGTTGTCAGTTGGTTTCGATTTTTCCCTCCTTCGAATAACCATTTAGTATTTTTTGACTTAAAATATAGATTCTACTTCCATGACTAGTTGATTATGAATTTGATCAACTCGAGATAATTAAATTTTGATTTTTAAATTGCGAGTCTTGTCCGAGCAGTTTAAACAAATAAAAATTTAATTTTCAAAAATAATCCATAATAGTTTTAAAATCCTTTTCTTTGATGACAATGTAAAATTAAGGTCTTCCGAACATGTTTTCGCGGAAAATTTCCCAAGCATTTAACCAATGTGTAATGATATCAGAATTTTTCAAAAGGGTCAAGAGATGTATACATGTGCACAAAATTAGAGAAATTAATTTTTGATATCAAATAGAAACAAAATATATTAATCAAATTTTTTGATATCAATCAATATAAATATTTTAACATTTCTTAACGAAATATTATTTATTGATTTTAACATGATTAACCAAAAACAATAAAATAACTAGAAATCTGTACTGTCGGAATCGAAAGTGATCCCCGCACCCCCTGTAAGTAGCTCGGCAACTTGCCTATAGTCAAAAATATAAAACCTTTTTCCTATCCAAAAATAGTATGCCGTCATTCTATAAAGAAATTAAATCAATAAACGTAATGAAAAATGAAAAAAAACCTGTTCACAAGCTAATAGTAAACTGACAATTTTTAAAATTTTACCTTGTGAGCCCCAAATTTAAAAATCGATATTCTAAATCCTTTTTGTGCAGCTAAATATAGTTTAGGAAAATACTATATGTAAGCAAAATGAATAAATTGCGAAATGAAAGAGAAGCTAAGGTCACAAACTTAAATTGAAAATTTCAAATTTTGACCCCTGTAGACCCCAATTTTATAAAATAAAAATTCTAAAACATTATTATTTATCTGCGTATGGTGTATCACAATATAATACTGTATAGAAATAAAATGCATAATTGAAAAAAAAGACGAGTTTATGTCACAAGCTTAAATTGATAGAGATTTTTTCTAAATTCGACCCCTGTGGGCCCCTATTTTAGAAAATCAAAACGATAAAACCTTATTGCTCATCTGCATACGATGTATGACAATACTGTATAGAAATAAGATGCAATAATTTTAAAATGAAAGAGGAGTTTTGGTCACAAGCTTAAATTGAAAGTTTTTTTTTGAAATTCGACCCCTGTGGGCCCCAATTTTAGAAAATCAAAAATTCTAAAACCTAATTGCGCATCTGCATATGGTGCATGACAATAAAGTATAGAAATAATATTCATATTTTGAAAAACAAAGACGAGTTTATGTCACAAGCTTAAATTAATAACTTTTTTAAAAATTCGAGCCCTGTGGACCCCTTGTTTAGAAAATCGAAATTCTAAAACCGTATTGCGTATCTCCATATATGTATGACAATACCGTATAGAAATAATAGGCATAAATAGTAAAATAAATTAGGTCACAAGCTTAAATTGACAGTTTTTCGACATTTGCCCTCTGTGGGCCCCAATTTTAGAAAATCAAAATTCTGAAACGTTATACCAAAGTAGCACAAAACATTTTCATGATATTTTAAAAAGGTCAGATAAATGTTTTTAAAAAATGTTATCAAAATAATATTGTCAGGATGTCATGTAAATGTTTTATTGGATAATCTTTATAATGTTCTCTTGAAAGATTGATCGGAAACGTTTCAAATAAATATTACTATATCACTTTATACGAACATCTTATTTCAATGTTTAAATATTTTATAATATTTTCCTAGTTTTAACATAATATTTTAAGAATATCAATAAAATGTTAGAGAAAAAGGTTTTTATATAACATTTTATATACCTGAAATAAACATTCTGTAAAATCACTCGACGGTCATGACCAATGACAAAGTCAATGAAATTATCAACAACTTGAACAGTGACAGAATGGACACCTTTTGGTCATATATTAAAACAGGAAACAAAATTACCTGTACAGTAAATGTAGAGATGTGTCCGTTGACACCTTGATTGGACTCTGTTTAAACTTAATTTTGTTTTGACGAGGTATGAAAAGAATGGGGGGAGGTTGTTATTGAACTCCTATCTTATTCTAAGTCAGAGTATTCTAATGTCTATTCATTGAGTTTTCTTACACACCAATGGTATCCTCACTTTCCGTTTTTTTTTCTCTTTTAATTTAAAAACAAATAGGCCTATAAAATAAATCTGTATGGCTTAATTGTATGAAGGTCATCCGCTGTGAGACCCACATACTCCGGCACTTGTTTTGTTGATGAAAATCTCTGGAGATTATTACAATTATTCACATTTCAAATAACATTTTGGTATATGTTGAAAATCAACATGGTTCAAAGTCTTTGAAACAAAAGATGTCATACATTTTTCCAGATTGGAGGTAGATATTACATGGGTATGTATATTGTATTTTTTGGGAAGATTTTAATACTTATATTTTCTTTGTCAGACCAACCACGAACAAGTAGAAGAGTAAGAAATAAATCCACCATTTAGAACAATAGAAAGGAGGTTGATAGCTGTTAGAATAGTACTTGGTAATTTGATATTTTTTAAATATTTGTAAAATAAAAGGCAATCTTACATGTTGTGTTAGAAAACTTTGCTTTATTTTTTTAAATTATTTTACACGGAAGAAATTTTAGACATAAAATGCTTACTGCAATAAGGGAAAAAAATTATTGTTGTGGTCTAAATGATAAAATATTAGAATAAAGACAGGAATTATTTGCCAGCTGATTGTCATGCTTAAGTTTAAGTTTTAAAACTTCAAGGTATGGACAATGAAACTTGGCTGTCGAAGTGTCATAGAACTGTAACTTATCCAGTGCCTCAGCTCATTTATATTCAGTCTTACATGTACATACATAATTGAATGCATTTTGACATAAATCATTTAATAATCATTTTCAGTAATGAAAGGTGTGAAAATAATTTACATTTGACTGTTTTATGAATACTGGTACCTTTGTACTGTGTGATGTTGGAAAAAAAATCACCTGACTTTTTAATAATGAAAATTGCTTTTATCCTATTTAGATAATGCTTTATGATACAATTAATTTGAAAAGGACCAGTGTCTATTGCAAGATCAACCAGATGAACAGAAAGAAAATGAATTAGTTGTGCATAATACTGGAAAGTGTTTTGATGTAAGTTGATTTTAACAAAATTTTTATTTCAACTGGTCATATCATTTAGCATCTGTGTGTGAATTATAGTTTTGTCTCCTCCTATCTGAAGTCTTGGACAGTTATGGTGTATATGGAGGCCTGTTTCATATTTAAAATCAGGCCATCAGCCAAGTCGTCTTGCTTGAAGCTTCATAAAATTAATCCTTAAGTAGTCATCATTCAGAATGAAATTTATTTGATATAACCCCACCCAGGTGAGCAGTGCAGACTTTGAAATCCTCATTTCTGTCAAAGTCTGATATCTTTGGAGATGTCTGAACTGTCTTATAGATTGCTTTAAGTTTGACAATAGATTTTATCAATGTAGACATGTACATGTAGTAATCTCACATTTTTATGATCATAGGTCATAACAATTTCGAAGCATGTAATGCTTTTGTATTTTTATTTTTAAATGTTTTCAATTCAATTTTTGCAGATACAGACAGGAAGTAAAAGAAATCAACAAGACAGCAGTTGAAGGAGGATGTATAAAATTATGACCTTTTTCTGAAATATTGATGAGACTAAATTGTAAATACAGATTTGTAACATTTGTTTGAATTTCAATTTGAACAGAAAAAAAATAAATGTTAAATCTAAATATCTTTTCATTTCATTTATATCCCGTGATAAAATGTAGCTGTTTGAATTTGTTTACATTACATTACAATACATCAATGAGAGAAAGTCATTTGCAGAAAGTTGGGAAATGAAACAGATTCTTTCCGAATAATATAAACGTTACGGTCTGACAGGAACATTGTAGAACTTTTTATTTGAAATGTCCTAATGGTCAGCTGCACACTCAAAGGGTATCTTAAAATGTACGGAGGATATTTTTCAAACTTTTATGTAATAACGTTTATGATATTAAAAAACATTGGACTGATGTTTTGAAGTATGAAAATATAATTAAAATATTTTCAGGATGTTATGGGAACATTTTTAAAACATTTTAAAAATATGTATTGCTGTGCTGAAGGGAGAAATGTTTTCAGGATATTTATAAAATGTTTTGGATTTTTTTATGACAAATATTTAAATGATATCAAAATAACATTGACTCATAAATATTCTAAGAACAGTTTACTGATGTTTTAATGTACAGAAAATGTTTTTAAAATGTCATACAAATGTTACCAAATGATTTAACAATATTTTTACAACATTTTGCATTAAATGTTATTTAAAAGTTTCTAGAAAATGTTTTTCAGATGTTTATTGAAAAATTAAGACAAATGTTTACACGATATAATAAAAATATTCACATTTTGATATCCTGAAAACATTTAACTGATGTTTTGACAAATGTTATTAAAATGTTGCATTAATGTTATCAGAATGTTTTTCAAATATTTTTAAAACATTTTTCATTAAATGATATTTTAGAAAAAGTTTTTTATGATATTTATTACACATTTTCAGATCATTATAAAAAATATTGGGGCGATGTTTTAAAAATATTTTGGGAATCTTTTTTAAAAAAACGTTTAACCGCTGCGCCGTACATTTTAACATTTTTTTCATTATTTTCTGCGATATTTTTAGAACATTAATGACAACGTTTTAAAAAACGTCCTAAAACATCATTGTATTACCTGGGATATTTCGCATCTGCATACTGTGCATGACAATACTGTGTAGAAATAAAATGCATCAATTAAAAAATGAAAGACGAGTTTAAGTCACAAGTTTGAATTCAAAATTTTCAAACTTCAACCCATGTGGGCCCCTTGTTTAGTAAATCAAAATTATAAAACCTTATTGCGCATCTACAGGTAGCATGTAACCATTCTATATAGAAATTAAATTCCTAAACCCAAAAGTGAAGGAGGAGTTGATGTCACAAGAACGTGTGTTGTACGGACGGACGGAGACAATCGCTATGTCCCCGCACTTTCGAAGAACATTTGTTTATCCCAGATAATCTTTTTGTAGTAAAAATGGTATACAGACACATAAATATAACAATATCATACAATAAAAGTAAGGGAAAAAAGATAAAACAATATCAAAAGTAACATATTCAATTGGCTAGCGAGTGTGGGATTTGTAATCTGCACTACATTGGAGAGAGTAAGCAAGCTTTCAACAAAAGAATGAACGGCCATAGAAGTGATATAACAAAGAAAGACTTTCTACCCGTCAGTCAGCACTTTCGGTTGATTGAAACAATCATGGGGACTTTGGTAAAATGAAAGTTTCCATTATAGAACAAAATTTGATTTGGAGTGATATATAGAGGCAGATAAGAGAACGCTTCTGGATAAAAGAAATAGGAACCTTATTCACAAGGGGAATAAATAAAAAAGAATATATTTCTTTGTCAATTGTACAGTAATTAAATACTCATTGTTTATTGTTATTTCAAAGCGTTTTATTTTTTTCGTGTACTTTTTCAATTGTTATGATGTTATAATTCTGTATCATAATTGTCTACCTTATGTTAAAGGATTATTAATTGGCATTATTTTATTTGTTGATTACATGCATTGCTACACATGAGGAAGATCAAGATAATGATTAGCCATATTGTTTTCTACAGGTTAATTAGCCATTTCGCAACGCGACTGCATTGATGAAGGATCTCAGTGATCCGAAACTTTTGCTAAGTTTGAATTATTGTTATAATTCAAATTTTTATTGTTTTATTTTTATGTTTTTGTGCAATGTTTTTGACGTTTTATATGTAGCAAGCATTTACGCAAGTTTTCCTAAAGAATTTAAACACAATTGATACAGATTTTAAAAAGTTTCCGGTGCAGTCGTATTAAATAACCGTCTATTTTTTTAACACTTAATTTATTAAGAAATATTTAAAATGCATTCATTAAAAAGGACTTCTCAATTTTACAATATATTTGTTAATTGTACCCTAGATGACATCTGACATTTTAAAATCAAATCTATAATTGAAATTCACATTTTAATATGGTTTATATATTTATATTAAGATTACCAGATTCTGTTTATAAAACAATAGTTCTTACTTCACATTTAAATGTATAGTCACATTTAAAACTTCAGCAGTTGTTTAATTTTCGATATTCATAGCTACTAAAAACGCAGTATTTTACAAAGATGAACAATTCGACTGTTCTACGAATTTGATTGGAAAAAGTATTAACACCAACCAAACGTTCGTGTCCACACAATCAATATCATGTCAACACGAAACAACGTGGGTATACGTTTCAGTTCGTTTCAATTTTGTGTATACACGACGTTTAATCCGAGATGGTAATTGTAATTCAAAATCGTGAATAAACGAATGAACGAGTTTACTCACTCGGAACGAACCTGAAATATTGGGAATGTTGAATGGGTCGGTAGCTGTAACAATTTTCATGCACATTTTGTCTATTTACGATAATAAGTTAATTGTTGCGGAAGGACACTTTACACGTCTGCACAATGGATAAAAAATAAACTATTCTAGGAATAAGGGGCGTCTATGGTCGTGGGCATTGCAATTATGTCACCCTGTTTACCCCTGAGGGGTACAATTTCAATGCCCACGTGCACCAACTTAGCATTATAGAATTTATTTTCATATTACAGTTATACAAATAACAATCTTACAGTGCCTCTAAAACCTATATTCTAGGTCTGCTTTCGAGATTGCTATGGTGAATTCCGGATCGTTCATACCGATATTTACTGAATTTGTCGCTGAAAATAAAAGTATTGACATTTTTAATTGTTAACGTTTTCCATTATTAATCCTTATTCATGTGATCATCCAAAACAATATTTTTCTTCCGGAGTAAGCGTCTCAGTCTTGAAAAAGAGCGGGTCTTGACATTCAATTTTAGGGTAGTTTGCTTGTGTTCAAAACCGATTTAATGTACTGTTAAAATCTGATTATTCATTCAAGTGCATCATCTATCCTCTATTTTGACATGCTATTTCTGAATTATATTTACTAGGAATATATATGGAATTAGCTGCCGTTACAAGGGCAATGAAAGACTCAAACGTAAAAAGGAGAAAAGCCGAACAGAACTAAATGCAAACAAAACGTAATAAATCAAATAATTGTTTCTGCATAGCGATTAATTTAATGATGACTAAATTGTCAGGAAATTATATATTATTTAATCTATTTGGATTATATCTGTTCATTCGTTTTGGGTATTGGACGATCATAATTTCATTAACCTATAACTTTCCCATTTTATATACGAAACATGCCCTACTTATAAATATAAACTAGACTGTTTGCCATCTGCACCAAGGTTGAGTTGTATTGAAATTCAATTCAGCGGTTAAAAGAGTTGAACAACCGGACGCAGATGAATATCGGACTAATATCTCTTATAGGAGTTTTTAAATCTTTGAAGATTAATACAGAACAATAAATCTACATGAATATTTTTTTCCAGGTATTTCTATCTTTACAAAATACCAATATTATCATTCAACCGTTCAATCCAAACAAAACATTCGGAGTAAAGCATAAGCCAAAGTACTCAATATGTCCTCAGTTTTCTGGTCGATTAGGAAATAGAATGTTTACATGTGCGATCAAACTGTAAATCAGGAAAAATAAGGGCACTTGGGGAAATGAAGCCTGCGTCGTTCGACAACCAATTATTAGAATTTGAACCTACATCATCTGTGAGTTTGCGGACGTATTTTCAATCATATCTTTATTTTGATAAATATGAAGTTGATGTTAAGAAACAGTTTACTTTTAGGAAAGAAATTAAATCAAAAGCTGATGCAATAATGAAAAATATTTTATGTAAACAATATTTTGGACAGAAATCATATATCGTTGATTGGTATACGTGTGAGGCGGGGGACGTAGCACGACTTAGTGTAAAGAAAAAAAAAACAGTTGAATGGTATAAGGCGAGATGTAAAAACTTGTTATTCATTGCTGCATGAAATGGAATGGACTGGATTAAGGAAAATATGCCAAACATTATAAGGGTTGAATACCTATAGAACAACACAGCTCCTAATGATCTGAGACATATAATTTACCTAGTGAAGACAGTCATCAGTACCCGATACTGATATACATTGATATCAAGCTTTAGTGATCAGGCGAACAAACGTGTGGTATTGTAGTCAACAATTTTGTAATTTTGATTGTTTCGTTTCCGGACAGAAGCCTATTTAATATGGTTTATGTGAGATTGAGATGAAAATTGTTTTCTCGATTATTTTGTAACCTTACAGCATTGATGTATTCTGCCTGTCAATCAAGTAGGTCAGAAAAACCTGTCCCATGCAGTTAAACATATTCAAGATAAAATTTAAATTATATTAGTACGCCATACATTCAAAATTGTTTACAAAAATTCAAAATGTTATATTAAAACAGATAAACATGCATTTTTATTTATAAAGTTCCATTACATAAGGTTTTACTTAAACGTCTGCTTAAAGTGTGTCTGGCCTGTTGTCATTGACACATTGTAGTACATTTGCAGAACCGGTAAAGTGTGTTAGGCAGTTGTTATTGACACATTTTAGTTCATCTGTAGTACCGTTGAAGTGTGTCTCGCATGTCGTCATTTACACATTGCAGTTCATTTGTAGTAACGGTACAGTGTGAGTAGCATTTTGTCATTGACACATTGTAGTTCATCTGTAGTACCGGTACATTGTGTAGGGCATGTTGTTACTGGCACATTGTAGTTCATTTGTAGTACCGGTACAGTGTGTCTGGGATGTTTTTATTGACAAATCTGCAGCATCGGTGTAGTATGTCTGCCATGTTATTGACATATTGTTGTTTATCTGTAGTACCGCTGCAGTGTGTCTTACATGTTATCATTGACACATTATAGTTCATCTGTAGTACCGGTACAGTGTGTCTGGCATGTTGTTATTGGCACATTGTAGTTCATCTGTAGTACCGGTACAGCGTGTCTGGCATGTTGTCATTGACACACTCTAGTTCATCTGTAGTACCGGTGCAGTGTGTTAGGTAGTTGTTGTACAGGTAAATTGGGTCGGGCATGTTTTTATTGACACATTGTAGTTCATCTGTAGTACCGGTACAGTATTTTGTATACAGAGTATTAATGTACCGTATTTCGTTAGGTACAGGTGAATCTTATTCTTTCATTTTTTACTTTTTTCCTCTCTTTTCAGTAATCAATTTGTTTATTTCTAATAATTACATGTTCCGTTATAGTTTGTTTCTGTTTTACACTGAAATGAATACCAAATCTTTATTTATACTTTATTAACTGAATATGGGAAAATATATTATAACATAATGATGTTTATATAAAAATACATGGTTTGAATGTAATTCATGTATTTTATAAACATAATTATATTGAAATAGTCCTGAAAAGCAAATTAACATAATGTTCAATAAATAAGTACCATGTATTTACGGAGTTTGTGAATACTCCAGATAAATTTATAAGTTAAAGTTGCCAAAAGGTCCATCTCAGCTATTGTAATCGCTTGGCGTCCGTCGTCGTCGTCGCCCGTCCGTAAACATTTACATTTTAATTTTCTCCTCTGAAACCACTGGTTCAATTGGGACGAAACGTCTTGGAAAATGGTCCTTGGATGGTTTCTTTTCAAAATTGTGTATATGGATCCTTACCTCTAACCAATATGACTCCGTTGTTAAAAATAGAAAAAACAAAACAAAAATAGGGAAACAAATTCCAAAAATATTTTCTGAAAGAACAATTGAGACTAAACTTTGGTCGAACGGTTTGTAGGATTGTGTCTGGTAGTCCAATATGCCACTCGTTAATACAGTTTGAAATTTCTGCATTTTTTTTTAAAATCTTCTATGGTTGTGTAGCTAAAAAAAATGGAGAAACAATGATTTTTATTTATTATGTCAAAATATATGTTCATTGAATAGGAAAATAACGTATCAAAAGTCCCAGTAATTGAATTCAAGCTTCTAAATTGTGTGCAAAATAAAACAAATAATCAATGGACCATTGAAAAGACTTGTAATCTCCACGGTCTCTACTGAAAAAATATTCCAACACTTTTGGTTGTATAGTATGTTAATTCCTGGAGGTCAACACTTGTTCACAACGTAAGGTTTTGAAATGGTTTTTGATACATCAATAGGAGGAATTGTTTAAACGTTTAAGTATTTTATTTCTGTTGCATAAGAACAAGTAGAGTGTCAAATATGTGGGTTTATGATGACTCTTGCCCATCCAGCCACATGGAAATTATACGGATATATTCTATGGCACCCAAGCTCAAAGTAACTGAAAAAATTCTGTAACGTTATGTACCATGTATAAAAGATGTGTTAGCAAGTTAGCGATAAGAATGTCTGACCATAGTTTTGATATAATTTCGCATATGAATTATTAATTTCTAGCAGCATGTGTCCTAGGGATTGAAAGTTGTTTTAAGCAATTTTGCATGCATTAACATAAAAATAATATATTATTTTATACATTTCATTGCGTAGTTACTAAAATATCCCTATTTTTCCAGGACAGACGTAAATTATATAATATTCTTTTTCTTCCAGTCTATTTAAGAAATTGTAATTCGTTTCACGGTTTACTATACCAGAAGGTTTATCGTTTGTGTTTTTTGTATGTATTTCTACCGCCCTGACAACTTATTTCAGATTTAATCAACACACATATATTAGATCCATGATCTTTATACCCTTGTTAATGGGTTTCGATATATAGTGATAATGTGTTTTCAGTTTACTATCAAAATTAATACATTAATAATATTTCATTTTTTGATAACATCTGATTTCTGATAACCTACATGTATCTGTTTTTCTTCTTTTGTTTTTAATTTCGAGCTTTTTATATAATAATTTGATTCAATCAATGAATTATTATGCATAAAAATGCAATTATATCAGAGATGCCTGAATGATGCGACTATGTGCTTGATCAGCAGATCGAAAATTAGAAATCTGGAAAATAAGCTATCATTCGAAATTTAAAAGTAAGTGTTAGGTCGTTTCCTTACACTAATTTGTGTTGGATTATGTTTTAAATGTCTGGTTCCATAATCTATGCCATTCAGAAAAAAGACTTTATTGTTATTGTATCATTATTTTATTACGACTGTATCATAACATGAAATGAACAGACAATACAGTTTCATACACCAGTAGAAATGTTCTTTCTATTGAACTTCAAGATAAACAGATACCAATTATTCATGTTGTTGTCTGTATTGAATTTCACAGTACGATCCTCATCAATAATCTTATAGTTCAAACTTAACATTAAAACCCCCTGTGTATTTTGGGCAAAGGTCTTATTATTATTTGATGTTTTGTTGTACGACTTTCCTGTTTTCGTAAGTTATCATTATTATTTACAGACAAATTAGAAGGGTGTCGTTCAAATTAGAGACTAAAATGAAATAAAAGCCTGTCGGAACGTTGGAACGTTGGATTGACAGTCATAAGAAGAAACAAAGACCTTTTCCCAGTTACCACAGTACAGGATTATTCCACGGCACAGTAGATAGGACATGTTTTGAATTAAAACGTCGACTGAAAGAACCAGGCAGTTTGTCTTTCTAAGTTTGCGTTAACTATATTTCTTCTACTAAAATAATAGTGAATAAACTTTAATGACAATGGAAGGTAGGTACAAAAATTTTAGTATCGGCATGGGAGTATTTCTCTGCGTTGTTGGATATACAATACTTTACGATAATTTAAAACTGATCATTCTTCACCACCCAAATCAAGTGCAACCACAGCTAAAACAAACGGATAATCAAGCAATAAATCGAAAAACTATACACGCGACTACGAAAGTGACTAATCAGACTTTTAAAATACTACTAACATGGTTTCGCCGTCCACACTGGTACCCTAAAACATTTTATTTCACGAATTGTAGCTTTTCAAATTGCCTGCACTCAGATAACATTTCCGATATGAACCAAAGTGAAGCAATAATGTTTTATTACGAATATTTAGGTCATACGATTCCCTATAAGCCGAAAGGTCAAAAATGGATTCTGTTTAACTTCGAGAGTCCTGTAAATCAAAAACCATTACCAAATATATGGAATGAACAGTTTGATTTATATCATACATATCTGATAGGAAGTGATATTCTACGACGAAACAGTGTTGAAGTTAGACAAAGGCAACTTGATAAAAATTATAGATATATATTTGATAAAAAAAAAGGATTTGCAGCTTGGTTGGTCAGTAAATGCAATACAACTTCAAAGCGATTTCTTTATGTGAAAAAATTACAAAAGTACATAGACATTGACATTTACGGAAAATGCGGACAAAACAAAACATTGTGTAGATATGGCACAAATCAACAATGTCACTCTCTGCTATCTAAGTTTTATAAATTTTATTTAGCACTTGAAAACAGCATATGCACCGATTATGTAACAGAAAAGCTAACAAATGGGTATAGTGACGACCATGATGCGATAGTTGTATACAGAGGAGCTCCAAATGTCAACAGCTTGTTTCCAGAGAACTCATTTATAAATGTAAACAATTATGCATCAGTTCAACAGCTGGCTAAAACACTACTACGGATAGGTTCAAATGAAAGTGAATATACAAATTATTTGAAAACGAAACATAGATATCATATCAATCAGCCCCACCCGTTTTGTAAAATTTGCAAAGTTTTGAATATATTGAAAAATACAACTACCAAAATGCATCATTCTGATTTTAATACTTGGTATCGCAATGATAAATGCAAAGAAATAATAGATATTATCTAACTGTCACAGGTTTCTTTTAATTCAAGTCTGCAAACATATCCCATACATCATCCAAATCATGACCTCTTTGCAGTAATATTTTTACCAAAACCTGATAATGATAAACAAAAAAGATAACAGGAAAGGTCAACAATGACATATCAATCAATCAATCAACACCATCCAACAGGCAGAAACTGGTCACAAAAAAAGCAAAAGAGCATATAACACATACATAAACACCACATAGAGTCAGTATAGTCTGAATTGATACGGGTTATGGGTACCCAAACCTCCCCCTTATACATTCCGACACTCTGGTGAATTAAAAATACTGTCAATGTAGTATGATTCCTAACAAGGTGACCGCTTGTTAGAACTGCAAAAATTGGTCTGGCAGTACATTATATAGATAGCCAGATCAGGGTGTTCTTGTTTGACTGTAAAACTAGCTAAAGCTCTCATCGATGTTGGTCTGATTCTGTCATTCTATTAAACCTGAAGCCGCAGTGATCCCCACATCGTCCGACGTACGCAAAGTCAAAAATATAAACTTCATTGCCCATTTACATATTTTATGCACTCATTCTGTGAAGAAACAAAAATAAATTGATAACTAAAAGAGTATAGATTAGAAGCTTCAATTACCGATTTTCGAAATACGATCTCTGTGGGCCCCAAGTTTGTCAAACTATTTAAAATCTTATTACATATTTGCCTACAGTGTGTGACAAAACTGTAAAGAAACTACAGTCATCAACTAGACTGTATCGCTCACCTGGATTCTATTTGCCAATCATCGACCATAGAAGCATTAATTGAAATGTTGCTTGATTGGTGATTAGGATCAATGGACAATGTGTTTTTTATTGAATCATCAACATGTAAATATCAGTGTTGCCAAAATTTGTTTAAACTGAATCAAGTTTCACAGAAGACTTTATGAACTGACTATTTGGACATAGGATAGATATCATTACTCCAACGTTCAGTTTCCTTTGCTCAGTAATTTCGGGGTTGCGTTTTAGGTTAACTCTTTCCATGGGCCATGTGTTGACATCAGTTTAGGTGAGGAGTCCATCTTGGTATATGTCAGCTTCATCAGACACAATTATATAAAAAAAAGAAACTGTTGACAGTCTGGTTTATCAGAAATTTCTGAATGACCATACCTTCCCAGTGAAAACTTATGTTTTCACTTTAAATTACACATATGTTTTAACAAATGTCACTTTTGTCATATATCACACACTCTGATAGAGCTGAATTTGATTAGGTATCAACCTAAAATTGGTTGAAGAGCTAAATTTTGGTTTTTTTCAATGTGAAATTGAATTTTTTTTCATAAAAAAGCACTACAGTAAGCCGCAGAGACTTTTTGGGATACTGTATGTTTGAAAAGCTAAATTTTGTGTTTTTTCACTCTGAAATTTAATTTCTCTAATCTAGCAACTATTACAGTATTAGTTCAAACACTACACATAAAAAGGTTAAATACAACACTATTTATTCTTAACGAGTTTTTACTGGCCCCAAGGTAGTATGTCAAGTTTGAAACTTTTGTATTTTCATTTAAAAAAAAACACTTCTGTTATAATAAAAATCATTTTTGTCTTATATAGCACACCCTGGTAGGTCCAAATTTTACTTAGTATGAAAATAGTATTGGTTGAAAAGTTAAATGTTGTGTTTTTGCACTGTGAAATAGAAATTTTCCATCTAAAGTGTATTACGGTAAGAGAAGCCTTTTAGGATACCGTAAGACATGTATGAACTAAATTCAGGTCAAACATTGGATAACCATATTTCAGGTTTGAAAAGTCTTGTTTTTTTTACTTTAGAAAAAAAATATCAATAAAAATCACATTAATGATAAATCATGCAATCTGGTAAGAACAAAATATCTAAAAAAAGATCGAACCTACTAGTCACAATATAATCAAAGGAAACAAAAATGAAATATTAAATAAATATATCTTTTAAATGAAAACTTGTATTCCCTAAGTAAATGATAAGGAAATAAGGAATTATAAATAAAAACAATGAAAAAATAAAGATAAAGATTACAGTTTAAAGAGAAAGGTTATTTAAATACGAATACTTTTCTGATAGTCTGCGTACTTTAATAAACATGAAACATTTTAACAAAATAAGCTGACGTCTTGTAAGCACATTAATTGTTTTGATTTAATGAATTTAAACTACGCATGCGTCATCCTGATGACTAGTTCCAGAATTCAAGTACATTTAGTATACTACGCATACGCCGTCCTAAAGCAGAGACGGATTTTGTCACCAGGACGAAAAGGGTCGCCAGAACAAACTTAGTGCGCATACCCAGTCCTAAGGACGAAACCAGACCTAAGAACAGTTATTAGGACCATTTATGTCCTCAAGTTAACTTTATGCAGAGATTATGACCAAAAGTTAACTTGGAACGGTCATAATCTCTGTTTCAAATGTCTGCTTGAGGGTGATGTTTTAAATGATACGTACTGCATGATGCGTTTAATAAACAAGATGTAACGATTATATAACGCAGAGTAAGATCAATTTAGTTTGTCAACAAAATCTCAATTATCACTATCACTAATTTTTCACATTAATCACTACTGTACAGAATTTTATTTTTTAATGTATTATAACACTGCAATTAAAGATGTGCATATTCCATATTACTATATAATCTTTTTTTTTCGAAATCTAGTATTGGTAAGATTTGCCCACGTTTCAACCAAGTATCGATGATTATCAAACCCGTGAGATGAAAACCAATGCAAAGACTTTCCGTTGGTATTGATGTATAAGCCATTGAAATCCTACTTTCATTTGAGGGTGAAATATTACACTCTCTAGCAACTAAACCCAGATAAACGTCATCAATAAATATATATTTGACCTTATGAAATGTTTCTATAAATTTTAGTGTTACATTCATTGACATTAAAACTGACCCACCAGCTAAATACGGTGGAAAGTAATCGTCTGCATAATCAGAAGTCGGTATAAACCATTTTGAGTTATGATTTCTAACAGGTTTGTTATTTTTTATGAGATATCCTCTGTAGATAATGGATGTCTTTTTTGTGGACTGAAAAGTTAAATATTTTACAATATTATCAACATTAACCATAAAGTCGTCATCGACAAAAAATAGATAAGGTGTTTTAGTACAATGACGGACAACCCAGTCAAACGTCATTACACTCTTAAACGTATTTGATACATAATAGTCTGTAAAATTACCCTGAAGAATATCGTTGTGGTTTTTTGCCTCTATTGTAATGTATTCCTCAATCATCACATTCATCCCCAACGCAAATAAAACATTTACCCCAGGGATTGTCACATTTCCCCATGTAGATCGGATTGCCATTCTTTGTACAATATGTGCTGCATCTGATTTGACTAGAATAAGGAGTTTTTGGGGTGATTTGTATTCTGTACAGATATTAAGTGGTTGGTGATAAAATTTGAATTTTAAATTTCCGGAATTGATGTGCGATTTATAAGCGTAACTGTTACTTTGGATGAAAATATGTTCATGACATCGGTTAATGTCAGATGGCTGGTTATGAATATTTGGATGATGAATCCAGATGAATAGAACTATTGTGCACATCGCTGGAAATATTAAACGTTTTAGGGCAGATCTGCCTCCTTTAATGGATTTGAAACAATACATTTCCACTGAAGCATCAGCATGTTATCATTTATCTGAAATCAAAGAAAACAAGAAGGGTACAATAAATGCAAACACGATCTAGTATGATGTCTATAACGTAAATAAATGTGTGTCAATCCAACAATCCAACAGATGAGAACACAAGATTGTTAATGTCTGATCTGATCCGTTCTGAAAGTCTAACTTTAGTGTCCGCATCTATATACAGTTGTCTAGAAGACTGTAGACGGGAAAGTCGTAGAAACTGTGGAACAGAAACTTCTAGAATACGGTAGAAGTTCGAATCACACATCGTATATTATGATCACTCGTATTGTACTATAGGTTTGGATTTTTCAATATTTCGGGTTATTTTAGGAGTTTCTCCAGGGCAACCCTCATCAGAGCCCATTCCACATTTAAAAAAATATTTGCACTTTTATGCATGGAAAGTGACGAATCTTCAGATTCTCTATTATGTATATGGTAATATTTTGACAATTAGGGAGATCACACCCCTTTGTTTAAGTGCATAATTATATGTCGTTTATTATTATACATCTCTTCAGTTTCTTATATAAAATGATCATAAATCCACCCATTCATGATGGATTTATGATCATTTTATATAAGAATGTACTTAATTTGTCAAAAAGAAAAATTATTGAGACTGAAACATGTGTACTAGCTAAAGGTCTTAAATTTGTCCCATCAAAGAAGTTGAATCATGGACAACTACTACAAAACTTTAAAACATTTGAAAGATCTATGAGACTGAATACTACTTTGGTAGTAAGAAGGAAAGTAAAGCTATCATGCATCCATTTAAAACAAAATCTAAATTCGAAATACCATTGATAGGTGATAATCCTATAGAAAAATATCTGTTCTATACCAAGATTGAACTGAATAAATATATATAAAGCTGACAAGAACAATACAACTGTTGTTCAAAACAGAAGTGACTATATTAAAGAAGGTGAACGTCACCTGAATGATGGCATTCACTACAGAAAAATACACAATATAAGCATAGGTGAGACTAGAAGATTGATTAATAGTATTATATTCAAAATGAAAGAAAACAAATAAATTGATGATACTACTTTTAAATCCTACGGGAAGAAGGACAAGTGTACAAATTCCAAAAGCATATTTCCTACCTAAAATTCATAAAATAGATAAGGAGATATTAAACCAATACCAGAATGATCTAATAAACAAAGAAACTGTAGAAATCCCAGGCAGACCAATAATAGCTCAATGCTCAGGCCCTCTTGAGAATCTTGGAAAATTCTTAGATTACTTTCTACTACAAATAGTAAGAAAACAAAATACATATCTTTCTGATACGAGCGACTTTATTCGCCACATTGAAAATGTGAACACCAAAGAAAAATATTTACTGGTTTCATATGATATAACATCCTTATACACGGATCTCCAATTCACGGAAATCACTGAATCCATACGAAATGCACTTTAAAATAATGACATAGAATACCCAATCAATATACCGACCACGCATAGTTTAATAGAAATTTTAAAAATTCTATTATCAAAGAATGAATTTACATTCAACAATAATTCATATACGGTTAGAGTTTCAATGGGTGGTGTAAGTTCCCCTGAAATTTGTGAAATCGCTATATTTGATCACATTAATACAATTATTAAAAAATATTCATATAAAAACAGGATAAAGTTTCACAAAAGAATGAGAGACGATGGATTCATAATATTTAATGGTAGTATTAAAAAGATAGAATACTTATTTGAAATGGCAAATGAAACACATGACCTCCTGAAATTTACTGACGAAATAAATAAAGAAAGTATGAAATTTCTTGATGTCGAAGTATATAAGCGAACTTAATTCTCACAAACAAGTGTACTAGACATTAAATGCTTTACAAAGAAAACTGAAAGCTTCCAGTACCTACATAAAAATTCCAACCATGCAAATAATTGCTTTCATTCATTCATTAAAGGTGAAGGTATCAGGATACTGAGGAATACAAGTGACAAAACTGAATTCGAGAAAAGAATTCAATTATTTGTAAACAAACTATCCAAAAAAGGCTATGAAGAAACTCAAGTGTGGAAAATACGTCACGAAGAAAGACAAATAAAATTAAAAAGACAAAATAAAACTAAGAATAAACATCAAAATATGTTTATTACTTCATATCATCTAAATGCGGAAAGACTGCAAAAAATAATAACAAAATTCTGGTATATTATACGCAAAAATCCAATTAGTAGAGACATGTTTAAATCTAAACCACTAGTTGGATTTAGAAAAAGTAGAAATATTGGCAACACAATTATTAAACATTAAACATTAACATGTCTATACTAATGATACAAAGACGTTATCTGTCCATGCAAAATGAGACATAAATGAATATATAGTTATGTAATATATGTATATCACACATTCTTAACATCTGTTATCTGCAGGATGTCCATGTCCTTAAATAGTGGCGATCCTACTAATAATAATACAACAGGAAACTCATAAAAACACAAAGAAAATGTGAAATTTTTAAACAATAAGTTTCTATATGAACATAATCGGCGGGATAACAGAAATGTTGAAATGACCCGTGTATCCTAGCACACAATTGTCTCAAAACGTTTACAATATACAAATTTAAGATCGAAGAAAAGACCTGATCTGAAAATAATTGAAACAAAAACAAAAAAATGATGGCCTCTGATGATGGGTTCTCCCGGGATAGTATCCCAAAGAAACCCGAAACATTGAAGAAATGATTTACGCAATGTCAGGTCAGTGATGCGATCCATACCATGAATAGGTGGGTAACATGATCAATTATTTAACACAGAGTAGAACATTACATGGGATAAAAAGTTTTATAGAGAGGACTAAAGAAAATTTACGGATTAATAAACTAAGGACTTTCTTCCGTAAATAGCCGTTTCCGAGTTCAGACGACCGCGTGGAGTCGATTTCATGTTCATTCGTCTCTACTCGTTGAGATATCCAATCAGACTCTACAGTTCATTCGACGTCATAGTTCGTCACTAAGATATACGTCCTGAATTGTTTGATATCACAATTGCAGGAATGGTTTCTTTGCCTTCACTTTATAGACACGTGCAAAAATACACGTGTAAATTTTGTGCTTTACGAAAGAAATGGGTACTTACATACGTTGTTGGGAACGCCCGGGTGATCTAACACACGTGGAAAGTCACCTAGTCTTTTCCAAGACTGTATTAAGAACATGTTAGTTTCTAATTTTCCTTCATTTGTATATCTATTGTCTAATTACTATGACGTCAGCTTAATTGTTCCGCTTATGTGTTTTTTGTCGTTATGGTTCAAGTACAAATAAAATGTTGCTGATGAAGGGCGTTAGCACGGCCGCAAGCTAAGACGCTCATAAATAGAAAGGACAAATATATCTAAGGAGCAATAAAAAAAAAACGTAATCAATTGGACAGACAAACCCGGGAAGACAAATGAACAACCAGAAGCACAACAAATAAACACAGAAAAAAAAACAATGAACAACACGAACTCCTATAAAAACCAGGAGTGAACCCAGGTGCTCCGGAAGGGAAATCAGTTCCTGTTCCGTATACGGCATTCGTCGTGAAGTTCAACAAAGTCAATCCGGGGGAAGTCACAAATCGGAGGAGGCACATGAAAGGTTACGACAGTGGGAACAGGTCCAACATCATGTTAGATATTGGAACACTGTAATGATCAATCAATTCGTGATGACGACCGTAAAATTTCCTAAGTGATGATATCAACTTTTCCCTGATAAAACCCTGGTTAAGAAGCTTTTGTGACAGCAGTAATCCTCTTAGCTTAGTGTTTTTTGTATAATACATGAAGTTCACACACACACACACACACACACACACATACATACATACATATAATGAAATTTAAAGTACATTTCCGGAGCTTCAGTGGTACTTTTTTTAGGTATCGTTACAACAATAAATCAGCATAGCAATGCGTAACATCATACACAAAGAAATATCACAATTAAAAGGAGGGAAATTTAGTGTCATTCTTTTATATTAATTCCGTAAGGTTTGTGAGTCCGGACATTGATTTCAACAGATTTTCTATCGTTTGGCAAGGAAGTCATTTTCACATATTTTTTGAATGCAAACAACTTCAAAATCTTCTAATGATTGTTTTTCACCATTGAAACGAAGTGGATACGGTTGCTACCGACACATTTAGTAATTTTCTCTGGTAAAGTGTGTCGCTTTTTCCCCAACATAAACAAAGTTCGTAAATTTTTTGCAAAAAATTGCATATACAACATTAACGGTTTTATAATTAATGTAATATTTGACACCATACATTTTAGCGTTGCAATCTGTAAATTCCGAGGTATTTCGAAGATATGGACTAAGTGCACAGGTAGACTCACACAGTTCAGATTAATTCTGTTGGTTAAATAATATTTTACTATGTTTTTTGTGCGCAAGATTATCCTGAAGATTTTTGTCTGGGCGGACCGCTAACATCGATGGCTTGTTAAATACTGATTTCATTTTGTCGGAAGTGTCAAGAATATTTTTATTTTTATTAATAATGTTCTGTATGTTTGGAGGTCCGTTGGAATATGCAATGACTAATGGTCCACTTTAAATATTGATTTTTTTTAATCCAAAAGCTGCGTTCTATCTAAATTGTCTACCTTTTTAATTTCAGTTTCCACTGTTTTATTCTTGTACCGGCGTTCTTGTAGCAGTGTTTTCACTTTCCGTCTCTGTTGGAAATAAGTTTTGCCCCTGTGTGGGTCCCGGGGACACAGATAGAAGAGATGGCTCCTCGGCTTGGCGTAAGAGGCTCCTAAAGAGGCCACATGTTTGCCGTGTGTCGGAAGTAGGGAGTGTCCCTAGACGACTGGAAAAAACGGTTCCGATCACCATCTGGGCCACAATCTTTACCTAGACGGGAGGCCGGATGGACCCGTTTCGGTTCCTTTAAATCACTATATAATTTATTTTTCCCCTGCAAAAAATGTTTTAAATTCCAAATTACTGATTTATGAATTGGTGTAGGCTTAATGGTCACAAAATTCAACAGGCTCAAAATTATTATTTATTTCGGTTATTTGTTTATTTATGATTTTTCTACTATCTTCTCGGATATACTTCATTCCATTTATTTACGACTTCTTCAATTTGTAATTTCTCCTTTTGTTTGGATTTGGTTTTATATTATTATCTTCAATTTAATGTATACCCGGCTCAAGAGTAGCTGGATTGTCCCGGTTGAGGCTAAAACTGCTCATTTCTAGCCCTCTGCTGTTTTCTCGTGGTTATCTCAAAAGACCCACATGAACCCACAATGATACTGAGGTGCAATGGGTGGGTTGGGTTTGGTTTGCATGTATCGTTGTAGGTTGACGTTTGGGTTCTGGGGTCTTGGATGGTAACCACTGACGAAAGCGCAGAAAAGGCGGTGGCTCATGGGACTGTTTTCCGTATATGGATACCCGTACGGATAGAGGACGGGATTCTGATGGTCGAAACACGCCACTTTGACCCTTACTTTATCTTAAATGGGCGGTCGAATGGACCCGGTCCTGATCATTCGGCTGGTCACGCCAAGCCCTTGAACTTGACCTGTTTCAAAAATGTACAACAGTAGTACCATTTATATAGGTTGGGTTCAAGAAAGCAGTGGCTCATGGGTCAATCTTGTAGATGATACTTTAGGCGGTTGAATCGTCAGGTAACCCCTGGCACGAGGCATCCGCCGCCTGTTGAAAAGAAATCTATGCGAGTATCTTGCCTGTAGCCCTAGTGTCTGTTCCATATGCCGCAGGCATACATCGTTTTGATGCTCCTCCGAGCTTGCCGGGGATCAAGGGCAACGAAACATGATACATCAACCATGGAGATTCAAATGAAACCACCAAACCACCCAATTCAATAAAAAAAAGTTACTTTTTTTTTAATTTACTTCATCCCAGTCGTCTAGGTCGCAAATAGCAGATTCATCTCTTCCATTCAACCGTTTTGAAATGGCTGACATCTATCGAATGTTGACAGACAGATGCGCGAAGATCCAGGGAGAACATCAAACAAATCTGCAAATACTGCTCAAAATACTAAATCTCAGTCCTCAACACAAAAGTCTTCAACTTCCGTTAAGAAACCGCCATCTCCTCCAAAGACCTCCAGTAAACAATCTTCACCTCAAGAACCAAATAAACAATCCTCATCATCACAAAAGAAAAACACTCGTTCCTCTTCAATTGAAAATAAATTAAAACAGAACCCTGGTCGATTCAAAAGGCAGAATATGCCGATGATGACAGTCAAATGGATGTAACCCCAGATGATTTATCTGAATCAGTCTGGGGCGATCCCACTACAGAATCTCTGTGCGGAGGAATAGGAGTTCTTCTCCACACGCGAGGAGTAGTTTTAAATTCTCTCCTATTCTTCCGCTTAAAAATGAGTAATATAATTCAATGGAATTGTCAAGGTTTAAAAACTAACCTTATTGAACTATCGTTACTTATTCAAACATTCCTCCCTGTTGCCTTTTGTCTTCAAGAAACTCACTTAAAAGAAAATGATTCTATAAATGTTAAAAACTATAATTTATACAGTACTTATGTTGGAAAGGATGAAAGAGCTTCAGATGGTACTTCCATCCTTGTTAAAAATAACATCATTCACAGCCAGAAAAAGCTAACAAAAAATCTACAAGCTGTTGCTGTCAGACTTTCTCGTGAAAAAACTCTAACTATATGTTCATTATATATTCTCCAAAATTCGGTCTTGGACTCTCAACAACTGAGATCTTTAATCAATCAGTTACCTTCTCTTTTCTCCTTGTAGGAAATTTTAATGCTAACAACCATATTTGGGATAGCAATATGCAAAATGACGATAGCAAGAAAATAGAAGATATCCTAAATCAAGAGGGATTGTGTATATTTAACGATGGTTCTGATACCCATCTCCATCCCGGAAATGGTTCTTATTCAGCTATCAATTTATCTATCTGCGATCCTTCATTATTACTCGGTTACTCATGGCGGGTCTTGACGACTTATGCGGAAGTGATCATTTTTTAATTATTTTGGGAAATATGTTCCCCTCGTCCTCTGAGACAGTTGTTCGCTGGAAATTTGACAAAGCCAATTGGCTTTTGTTCGACCAACTCTGTCGAGATGAATTAAGAACAGTTATGTTTGAAAATATTAACGATCCCGTTCTGAAGTTTAATGAGGTGTTGGTGTCGATAGCGGAGAGAACCATTCCTACAACCTCGACAAATCCTAAACAACCAAGCAAACCGTGGTGACGATAATGAGACAGCAAAGAAAAACAGAAAAAAGGCCAAACGATGGTTCAATTTGCATCCAACCCAAGACAATTTAAGTAATTTCCGTATATTGCGAACTAAGGCAGTCGAACATTTAGACAAAAGAGACGTAAATCTTGGCAAAATTTCGTCTCTAAAATAAACTCCATACACGTATGAATAAAGTTTGGAATTTTATACAAACAATTAATGGTAAGAACAAAAGACCAATCTTCACCATCTGAAAGATGGCCAGAGCCTTTTGATATCTGCACAGGATATGTCCAACAAATTTGGTGAAACATTTTCGAAACATTCTTCCTCACAAAACTACTTTCGGGAATTTCAACATCAAAAATCGCACTGAAGGAACTAAACTTAAGTTTAAATCTAATAATACAGAAGAATATAACCACCTTTTCTCTTTAGATGAACTCAAAAACTCTCTGACAAAGGCTCATGACAGAGCATGTGGTCCTGATGATATCCATTATAAACTTTTAAAACATCTACCTGATATATCTTTACAAACACTTTTGGATCTATTAAATAATATCCGGGAAGCTGGTGACTTCCGATCCATTTGGAAGCTAGCCACAGTTATCCCTATTCCAAAACCTGGAAAGGATAATTTTGAACCATCGAATTATCGGCCAATTGCTCTCACAAGCTGCGTCTGCAAGACCTTGGAACGAATGATCAACGGCAGTTTGTCTGGTTCCTAGAGACGTACGGTCTCCTGTCGAATACACAGTGCGGATTCCGACAAGGCAGAAGCACTTTGGATCATCTTGTTCACTTCGAATCTTTCATACACAATATAATAAGAAATAAAATAAAATTGTTTCTTTACCTTACAAATGGTATTTTAAAATGCAGTAATAGTTTACAGAGTGCAAAAGGTGAAATTTCACTCATAATGAAAAGAAAGGTTAGTGTTTATGTAACGGGGTCATCTATTGACTAAAACAATGACTCTCTAGGGTTTCCATATTTTATTGATGTCAGTAATAATAACCAAAAAAAAAACACCCTACAATATACATAACATTCATAAATACTAAATTGATACAAGTTAATCACACACAATATAAAATAACACAAGTACGGCAAAAGGGCGATAACTATGTTTAAGAACAGTTACGCTAAATTGTATTAAAACTAAATCGTAATTGTATGTTTGCACTGCATGTGCATATTTCAACTATTAATGTCGTTTATAACTTGCAAAATAACTATAGTATAGTAATCATCAATCAATCGACATTAAACTATGCATCAATCCATGTGATTAATGAAATGCAAATATGTAAATACGCATATTCAATATTATTGAACACGTGACATGACTATAAATATATACATTACTATTACCATATAAAATACGTCACGGACTAAAAATAGAAACTACAAAAATAGCACTGAATACACAAATGGTGCTTACCCTATATGTGGTACAAGGGCTTGGCAGAATCGTCAATCGTTATAGATTTACAATCAGCAATTATATATATATCAGTAAATACCATTCATAATGACCATAATCCTATAAAATAAAAATAGTACACTCATAACTAATATGTTCTGTGTATTTTCGATAAGCGATAATTAAAAAGGACAACTCGATTCGCTTATAATACACATAATCAATATAATGTTGTTGTGTTCGACTTCTCGTCTGTTTAAAGTAATAGCAAACAAAACGTTTACAATTGTTCTTTGTACTAAAAATTTATTACCGAAAATTATACTGTTTTCTATCATTCGATTCATACAAAAAATACATTTTCTCACATTTTAATAACACTGGAAATGGTGAAATATTAAGATACAAGTATATAGAAATATTAGTAACTGACCTGTTAAAGTTATTAGTAAATCCCAGGCATGCAGTTATAGCTGGCACTGAATTTATTTATGTCTATGTAAGTTTAACAATATGTCGCCATCATAGCTATTCAAAATTATATCCAAATTCCCTCAACCAACCAATCAGAAACCAGAGATTTGACATGTGACCAAACTAACCAATAAGACAAGAAAACTACAGTACAGACTAAGATAAACCTAACAGAGTATACGGAATAGAGAGAATAGAAAGCGTGGACTTAATATTACTTAGCACTATAATAAACTTAAATTAATAAAACTATCGATCTTAATAGTAACTAAGGTTATAATTAAAACTGAAAACTATCATAACTACGTCTGCCACATTTATCAATTTATAAAATGAAAATCTGATGAATATTGGTATTTTATTTGTTGCGATATACTAAAACTAGCCTTTTGATATACTGTTTTAAATGTTTTAAAACGCAGTCGTCAGACTTGTCTGACATGATTATTCATTGATGTGTTACAGAAATTACCAGTATTTAGCAAAATTCAATGATGTCTTATTAAGGAAAACTAGAAAATGATTCTGTTTAAAAAGATGTGTTGAATTGTAATCCTCAGAAATTTGTTTGCCGTCATATAGAACCATTCTGGACAGTTCTGAATAATAACAATACTTTGCTGTTCTACCCTGGAACCATCTTGGATGGTTCTTCCTACAACCATTTATGACAGTTCTAACCAAGAACAATGTGTGACTAAGTATGTTTTGACGTAGAACCGTCCGGAGCAATTCCTGACAGTTCTATTCTAGAACAATTTATGACAGTTCTACCCGAGAACCATTTATGACAATTCTACCTTACAACCATTTATGGCAGGGTTAGTTCTACCCTACCCTAGAGCTGATCCAATCCGTATTCCTTGTACTGTACATATTTGATGTGTATACCTTAAGTACCGTGATGTATGGAATTTAAGCGATACAACTCTGCTTTCGAAATTGTATTCATAAACTATCAAATCGGATAGAAATAACTTTGATCCTCTACGAAATTACAACTTCACATGCGTAAACTTTGCCATGGGATAAATGGAACGTACTTTACAGTATTCGAAAGACGTTGGACTGTATTCGAGAATATAGTCTGACATTCTTGAATAGAGTCCAATAATTTTAAATTTGTTCATGTCTTTTGAATGATGTTCATTTATGTAATAGCGTATCTGTGATATTATTTTCCAAATTTCGTCTGTGATATTATTTTTTATTTTAAGTGTTTGTCTTGTATTGTTTTATTGTTTTATTTTCTCCTTAAATATTATTTAACAAATAGTTAATATGGCAATATATGGACCGTGCGGTCACCCGACAAAAATGATATGGACCGAAACGAAGCTGAGGTCCATATAAGTTTTAGATGGCGACCAACCGGTCCATATACTGACATTTGACCCGAAGTGTCATGAAACTATTTGTTATATTATACTTTACTGGCATTTAGTCGAATTTAATCGATCTCGCGAAAACGAGGCGGTCCATATAATGTACAGCCGGTCTGTTACGGCCGAAATCACCTTTTAAATTGTAGCCAACAAAAGACACAAATCAATAATAAAATTTAACAAGATTTATTATATACAAGTTTACAAAAAATATTACACAAAATAAAATGTCAACTTAACTGTTCAAAATCCTTTGTCTTTTCCGGAATTCTTCTCGTGAAAGGTAAATGAAAGTGTGTCAATCCAACATCTGAGAACACAAGAATGTTAACGTCTGGTCTGATACTTTTCTGCCAGTCTAACTTTCTTTTCCGTATATATATAACAGTGACGGAAACTTCTGGAATACGGTAGAAGTTCGAATCACACCAGAATTATTACGTTACATTATTTGGTAAACTATAAGTATTATGTAAGCATATTATACATGTTATATCAATTCAATTCAATATTTTATTAACGTCTCACCTTATGTATACATAATGATATACACAATAGTTATCATATAAACAGTAGTACATAAGCCAATCAATACAGATTTATGAGAGACGATAAAACATGCATAAAATTTAAAGAGACACAATTCTGTACATGCAAATATAAAATTATTACAGTATAAAACTTCTCTACGTTTTTTTCAGATTAAATTACAGGTTTTGGCACAAACTCTAAAAATATCTTGATTCGAAAATAAAAATACCATCTTCTGACAATCAGTAAAATTCATAAAATTATCATCAAACTTAAAAGCTTCACTAAAAAGATGATTTCTAAAATCATGATAAACTGGACAATGTAAAATAACATGCGACTCATCTTCAATTAAATCTGTGCAATTGAAAAAACATCTCTCCTCCAGTCAATAATACAAATTTACAGTAATTTTCAACACAATATTCTGTCTTAAAAAGCTTATATGTTCTTAGCTTATTACGTCCATTACCCGTCCTGGAAGAGAGTGAGTTTACATTTCTTTTCCATTCTTCAGTGTAACTTATAAACATTTTTGATAAAATATCTTGTTTCAAAACACACTTATTTATGTTACCATTTATATCACAAAAATAATCTAATTGTAAATCAGTTAAATGTTTCCTAACAATATAATTCCAAATTTTAACTATTTTACGTTGCCGACTGACCTCATCTGCCAACGCGAATACTTTTCTGTTTGTTCGACAGTAATCCATATTTACCAAACGACATTACTGAGCTGCGATAACCTTCCACTCTGTATGGTAGATCGGCACCCAACCCATGTCTCCCATGACGGCAAGGTTGGGTGTATATCTACCAACGCCAAGAAACAATCGACACGCTCGAAGTTGGATAGCATTAATACAGGAATGGCTCTTGTAACCCCAGATTGCAGCACCATACTCAACAATAGGGCTTACAAGCGAATCAAACAATTTTTAAAAAAACATCATATGAAACGCCACCAATGGCTTTACACTTAGCTATAATTAAACCAAGAGCAATATTTACAGACTTTGATATAACCGCTAAGGTTGTTTCTAAGTCAAGAAATTCGTTCAAGACTAATCCCAAATAAGTATAGTCGCTTTTTAAATTAATAGTCATATCTCCACATTTAAAGATATATCTAGTTCGTTCAAATGAGGTCGGTCTAAAATGGACAACATTACTTTTGAGAGCATTTAATGTCATATGATTATCACCACACCAATTACACAACTCATCTAAGAGCCTTTGTAGCTCGCTTTCAGTATTAGCTAACAATACAATATCATCTGCATATAGCAATATACATATTTTTTCTCCATCTATATCTAAACCAATATCAAAGGATTTCAAATAAATTGCAAATTCGTTGATGAAAACGTTAAATAATAAGGGTGATAGCGGACAACCTTGTTTCAAACCACAGTTAACAGAAAACCAGTCTATATTAAAATTATTAACTCGTACAGAACATCTAACACCATTATATAAAGATTTAATAGCCACAAACATCTTCATATCAATACCCAGGGATGAAACGTAAATAAAAGTGTGTCAATCCAACATCTGAGAACACAAGAATTTTAACCTCTGGTCTGATACTTTTCTGCCATTCTAAATTTCTTTTCCGTATATATATAACAGTGACGGAAACTTCTGGAAAACGGTAGAAGTTCGAATCACACCAGAATTATTACGTAAGTCAAATAGAAAGTTCTAGTCATTCCATCAGTATATATTATTGTTCCAGTGATTTCTAAACTGCGCAGTTATAACATTATTTGGTAAACAACTATAAGTATTATGTAAGCATATTTACATGTTATAAGGCTACACAAAACAAATTAGGCCAAGATAAATAATATAATAATTACAATATCATAACAAAATAAATATAATAATACAATATCATAACAGGTCCATATAACATTATATGGAACGGCTTAGATAACATAGATAAAGAGTAGTAAAAATGTAAAAGTATAATATTTGTAAATAGTTCATTCGTTTTAGATAGTATTTGTTTTAATCATACTTAATTTAATTAGTTCTCCCCGTGATATGGCTTAAATGTCGCCCAAAGGGGTAACACAATAATCAATCAATCAATCAATCAACAGAGTAAAACAAAAGAAATAAGCAAGCTAATCATAGTCCAGGCATAATCACCCTTGTTTAAGGAAATGAGACAGAAAACACGTGGATCTCAAAATAGCTGTGTCAATGTGTGCGTGAAAGAATGATTGATAATTGGGTTATATTCTCGGAGAGGTAAATGGTATAGTTATCGCTAATAAAACTTGTTTTACTATATTATTCATGTCATTAAATCACTTAAAAATGATCTTCTGATTTTATATTATAATACGGTAAACCAAGTTGATATGCGCTAAGGGATATAATTAAAGAATATTTTCTTCAATAATAAGCTTCTCATTTACAAGAACTTTACAGCTTTCGATAGGTTATCACATTGAACAGCTGGTTAAGTATTTATGTAAAATCTTTCAGACTAAAGGATATAAAACAAGAAAGAATTTAAGTCGACAATAGGACGAACTTTGGATAATTGTAAAAACCCGAAAAACGGAATACAGGATAAACAGAAATTAACTGTACAGGCGGACTGCCTTAAAATATAAACATGTCCAAAAAGTAACGACTGAGATGTAATACCATCAGATACAACTGCCTCGTCAAGAATTCCACAATTATAAGAATAAAAAAAACAAACAAACAAACAAAAACAGGTAGCAAAAAATGCATAGGTCTAAGCTACGGGGAAATGGTCTACCGATAATAGGACTTCTATATATAGATCATAATTAGCGAGACAGGAAAAGCCATGCATGCACATATTTGTTCTCTCTTCTCGTTCATAATATAATATTTACTAAGATGAAATTGTTATAGGGATACATATAAATAACAAATTTACTTCCAAATTTTAAATACTTACTCCCAACTGTACTTGTGTAATACTAGCAAACTATAAAACAATTTATACACCAACGATATATATGTGCCGACATATGATAACTCTTTTTTTTTTTGAATGTGCTATGGTCCGATGGTTTTACATTTTCTCTATTAGTACTATTCTTTAAAATACAACAATACCGTCTTTTATTGAAATGATCACTAAAAACAATGTTAATTTGAGGAACAGTTATGTGACTCATTGTCATATTTTTTTTATACAACTTTACTGTATTTAGCTTATGTAAGTTGTTGCAAAGTTTATCATATTTATGTATCTGATGCAATGTGTTATACATAAATTTCTCAAGTGAAGTATTTTCACGTCAAATAAATTTTATTTTTGTTTACATTTTATCTATGGACTCAGTCTTGCTCTGGGTTTCAAAGGGTCAACACCTTTTCATTTTTATTTTTCAAGACCATATTGGTCGAAACGTCGGGTATTTTTAACTTTTTAGTTTGATTGTTGTTTTATTACGATTTTATATTTGGTTTTGTTCGACTTGTGTATTTTATACATTTTAGTCGTTTTATGCCCCTTTTTACAGCTCACCATGTCCATTTATTTATTTTTTTTTGCTATCTATTGTCGCATCAGCTGTATCTAAACATACTTAGTTTTTTTAATTTCCCCTTAAAGTGGTAAAATATTCAATGTTATATGTAAAGAATGATGTATTATCAATCAAAAACCATGTTTACCAAAAGATTTTGCTTTACTCATCTTACTTTTTAAAGTATATATTTCTTGATCAATGCAATACTTAAATGATTGTTCTAATTTAATTAAATATGTTCGAATATTATTATCACCATATTACAAACGTATTAATAAGTATCAATCAGATAAACCTAGTGAAAAAAGATCCATTTAAAAACAATATGACACTGTTATTTGAATTATTATCATTGTTATTATTATTTATTCATCCGATGTTTTTTTTTTAAATTATTATTGTCAAGACATTCAGGATATGGATAAATGTTTGCAAGAACAGGGATTACAACTGGGATTATCAATACTCTTTTCTATAATGTGTTAAACTATGATGTTACAACACTTTGACAATGACGTCGCACAAGATGTTGGTATCACTAAATGTAACGTCAATTGGTAAAAATACGCTAAATTTATGTGAGACGTTTTACTATATACTTCTATTTATTTTGTTTCAGAAATAGTTTGTTATCACTTTGAAGAGTTACCATTTAGAATTTTTTTTCAAAATTTTGTTATTAAGAATTAACTTCTTGTATTTATTTTATTATTTATTATTTATGTTTGTATGTTTATGTTTAAATTTTTTTGTGATTGTTAAATTCTCCCTTTCCACCTATGACTTCTTGTCTAAAACATCGAAATTTATATTCTACACATTTGGTATATGTGCCCCAACGACATTCATTTAAGAAATAAAATCATAAGCCCCGCTTCTAACGTCAAATTGGAGCCCCAACGTCATTGTCTGTGTTAAATTTTACTGAGAATTCGCAAATTTCGTATAATTTTCATGATTCTAAATGCATTACTACAGACGGATATGGATAACAACGCCAAAAAAATGCACATTTCGAATATATTTTTTAAATCTGAGAGAACAAAGTTTCTGTTCATGTTCTGTTAAAATTTGGATGTGAGGTGGGTCAAACGTTCATCTGTTCATTTTCAGCTCTGTGTGACATTTAATTGAAAATAACAATCCAAAGATACCAATATTAGATATAGTAAATTTATATTATGCTGTATACGACGCATTTCAAGGAGTTACCTCTCATCAGCAGCATTAAAACCGAAACATTTGGAAGACCAAAAACCAAACTTGTATTAAACAAGAAGTACTCAACCAAAAATACCGAAATAGGAAGCCAAATTTCATCTAAGGAGATCTACCATGTGCAATACAAGGAATGAACCCTTAGTATTTCTATTATTTTTGAATTTTGCTAAATACTGGTAATTTCTGTAAAAAATCAATGAATAATCATGTCAGACAAGTCTGACGACTGGGTTGGCGGATACCCTCGGGGACCTAGGGTCCACCAGCAGAGGCATCATCCCAGGAGTTTCAAAATAACAATCCAAAGATACCAATATTAGATATAGTAAATTTATATTATGCTGTATACGACGCATTTCAAGGAGTTACCTCTCATCAGCAGCATTAAAACCGAAACATTTGGAAGACCAAAAACCAAACTTGTATTAAACAAGAAGTACTCAACCAAAAATACCGAAATAGGAAGCCAAATTTCATCTAAGGAGATCTACCATGAGCAATACAAGGAATGAACCCTTAGTATTTCTATTATTTTTGAATTTTGCTAAATACTGGTAATTTCTGTAAAAAATCAATGAATAATCATGTCAGACAAGTCTGACGACTGGGTTGGCGAATACCCTCGGGGACCTAGGGTCCACCAGCAGAGGCATCATCCCAGGAGTTTCAAAATAACAATCCAAAGATACCAATATTAGATATAGTAAATTTATATTATGCTGTATACGACGCATTTCAAGGAGTTACCTCTCATCAGCAGCATTAAAACCGAAACATTTGGAAGACCAAAAACCAAACTTGTATTAAACAAGAAGTACTCAACCAAAAATACCGAAATAGGAAGCCAAATTTCATCTAAGGAGATCTACCATGTGCAATACAAGGAATGAACCCTTAGTATTTCTATTATTTTTGAATTTTGCTAAATACTGGTAATTTCTGTAAAAAATCAATGAATAATCATGTCAGACAAGTCTGACGACTGGGTTGGCGAATACCCTCGGGGACCTAGGGTCCACCAGCAGAGGCATCATCCCAGGAGTTTCAAAATAACAATCCAAAGATACCAATATTAGATATAGTAAATTTATATTATGCTGTATACGACGCATTTCAAGGAGTTACCTCTCATCAGCAGCATTAAAACCGAAACATTTGGAAGACCAAAAACCAAACTTGTATTAAACAAGAAGTACTCAACCAAAAATACCGAAATAGGAAGCCAAATTTCATCTAAGGAGATCTACCATGTGCAATACAAGGAATGAACCCTTAGTATTTCTATTATTTTTGAATTTTGCTAAATACTGGTAATTTCTGTAAAAAATCAATGAATAATCATGTCAGACAAGTCTGACGACTGGGTTGGCGAATACCCTCGGGGACCTAGGGTCCACCAGCAGAGGCATCATCCCAGGAGTTTCAAAATAACAATCCAAAGATACCAATATTAGATATAGTAAATTTATATTATGCTGTATACGACGCATTTCAAGGAGTTACCTCTCATCAGCAGCATTAAAACCGAAACATTTGGAAGACCAAAAACCAAACTTGTATTAAACAAGAAGTACTCAACCAAAAATACCGAAATAGGAAGCCAAATTTCATCTAAGGAGATCTACCATGTGCAATACAAGGAATGAACCCTTAGTATTTCTATTATTTTTGAATTTTGCTAAATACTGGTAATTTCTGTAAAAAATCAATGAATAATCATGTCAGACAAGTCTGACGACTGGGTTGGCGAATACCCTCGGGGACCTAGGGTCCACCAGCAGAGGCATCATCCCAGGAGTTTCAAAATAACAATCCAAAGATACCAATATTAGATATAGTAAATTTATATTATGCTGTATACGACGCATTTCAAGGAGTTACCTCTCATCAGCAGCATTAAAACCGAAACATTTGGAAGACCAAAAACCAAACTTGTATTAAACAAGAAGTACTCAACCAAAAATACCGAAATAGGAAGCCAAATTTCATCTAAGGAGATCTACCATGTGCAATACAAGGAATGAACCCTTAGTATTTCTATTAATTGAAGTTCTGTTAAGAGGAGTAATGAAGGAACATTCCAATATGAATGAGAATTTTAGTATATGTTGTTGATTTGAACATTGATTACTTTTTTTACTTTGAATTCGAGAAAGATGTATACATTTTCGAAATGTGACGTCAACCGTTTTCGTAAAAAAAGAATGGTTTGTCTAAAATTTAAGACCTAATGATTAATTGTTTTAGGTATAGAAAGAAACACATCTGATTTTAAAAAGGACAAATATACATACGGAGCAATCAAAAAACGTAATCCATTGGACGGACAAACCCGCAAACAATCACAAGCACAACAAATAAACACAGAAAACTAAAAAACAATGAACAAACATTATGTAAAAATCAGAAGAAATAAAATTGTTGTTTTCTAGCTTTTAACTAGGTCCATTTTACCGACATTGTCTATTCTCTACGTGGTTCTCTTGTTTCTTTCATTGGTTATTTTCCGTAAAATACGCTTATGACGTCATACTTTATATGAAATTATTATTTTCTATTACCAAGTAACGTAATTCACCAATAATGGTAATTTTTCGATTAACCGCATTTTTCTGGAGTTAAATACAGTCAAACCTGCTCTAAAGGCCACCTCTATATAGCAAATCACTGTCTATAAAAGTCACAGTGAAAAAGTCCCATTCATGAACAAAGTCTGTAAAATAAACCTCTCTATAAAGGGCATCTGCTCATAAAGGGCACTTTTTTCTGGTCCCTTTGCTGCCCTTTGTAGACAGGTTTGACTGTATAAAGGAATATGTTAGTTTTCAAATAAAATATGTGTTTATGAGAAAAAATGAAAGTTTATGATTTATTGAATCTATACATTGATTTTTTATTAAGCGTGCAAATACATTTTAGTTAATCGCCTTTGCTACCGAATACGTCGACATGGCGACGTGATACCAATATCAAGCGCGAAGTGAAAAGAAGATGTGGAAAAGACCATACAGCGAACATAAATCCAGAGACAGAAACCAAATGTATATCGCCTTTTTCCAACAGATTACTCTGACAAATTTAAAGAAATCAATTACAAATCAAAGATATAACCCGTGATTTGTTCTAAATGGTATTCCGGCCTTGTTGACGGACATAATTCATTCTTAACTTTTAAGAACTAGTCTTGACAGGCTTGATTGACATCAAGGCAATACACCTCATTTTGTTCTGGGTTTCTTGATTTTGTTTGAAATTTCAGAAAAAAAAAAGAAATTGGTATGGTAAAATTGGTGTGTCATTGTTCACCTTTCCTGTTACCCATTTTGCTTTTTTATTTATCGTATGCCTTTTCCTGTCAAAACGGCTTCCTTATCAAGACTACGCAGGAGGAGTTACATCGTTTTATAGACAACATTATGAGACGATAAACGGTTTTTCAAACCAGTTTTTGGATTGGGACGAGAAGACTTTATTTATTATTTGAGACTAATAAATTATATATGTGTATATTTTATTAACGCAGAGGACTCGTTTCATAAGAAAAACATTTTATGATACCAATTTTGACGCATAAAATATGGATATTTCGTGAACATATGACTTGTTGATTGAGGTCAAAGCTAGCAACTTTAAATCCAAATCAGGGACTCCAATTGATGGAGTGCAGATTCAAATGCCAAAATGACCAAACGGATAAAACAAAACCAATCTTAGAACATATTTTTAACAGCGTTCAACAATTATGTCAATTGTCATTATAAAATTTCACGGTAATCTCAGCAACATGATCGATAAGACTTTAGATAATAAAACATTAGGTTAACGGTTTGTTGAATTAGTACAGTATTAGTATTAATATTATTTTCCGCGCGATTTGAAATCGTGTAACGTGCATCGTGCGGTTTGATGAACGTGCGAATCGTGTTGCTGGTTTGAGATCTTAAAGGCAATTTAAAAAAAGCAAGGAAAATTCATGGGAAAAGGCGACAACTACCGGGATGAATACAGAAAAATTGCTTTGTAGTGACGTCAAAGCTATAAGACGTGATAAAATTACCATATCGCAGAAAAATTGTATTGTCGATTTCATAACTACAAATCTACTGTCAGAATCGGCTGTGAATCGCGACCCTCCCTCCCCGGTCGCAAGCAGTTGGCGGTAATTAACCAATCAAGAATATAAAACCTTTTAGCCAATCTACAAATAGTATGCAATTATTCTACTAAAAAACTAAATCCAATAAAAAATATATGAAAGGGTTTAGTTCATAAGCTTAAGTTCAGAATTTTCCCCTGTGGTTCCAAATTTGGTAAATTATAAAACCTTATTGGGCTCCTACATATGACGTAAATTGGATAAATTGAAAAAAAAAAAAGAAATAGGAATCTAAGTTACAAGATTAAATTGAAAATTTGCGAAATTCGACTACTGTGAGCCTCAAGTTTTGAAAATAGAATTATAAAACCTTATCATATATCCAAATATCATGTACAATATTGTATGGAGATGAAATGCATAGATGTAAAAATGAAGGAGCTTAGATCACAAGCTTAACTGAAAATTTTCTAAATTCGATTTCTGGGGCCCCATGTTTTGAAGTAAAATGAAAGAGATATTTACGTTATTAGACTAAATTCACTATTTTCGATGATTGATCACTGAGGGCCCCAATCTTTGCTCATCTACAGGTGGTATTCAAGTAAAAATATATTCCATATAAAAAATAATTCCTTAAACCAAGTGTCTCTGGGTTTATAATTGTTTGATGGCACTTCGGATTTTTGCTCAACATTGTTTTAACGTTAAAAGAGGCCATTAGGCAACACGATTTTGAAATATGCATAAGAGGTCCTTAAGGTCCACGATAAGGTTTTCCGTTATTAAGACCTTAGAACTCGCACAGAAATATTCATCCCTGTCAGCCACTCAAGTATACATGGAGCAGTCATGTTGCCTGACGTCGCTTGACACATCGCAAGTGCATATTAAATAAGTCAACGCAGATTAGATAAATTAAGGATGATCGCTGGTCTAATAGGAAATAAATAGGATTTGAAATAGGTGTTTTAGTTTGAGAGAACATATTAATAGTAAACAAATAAGCAAGAAAAAATATATGTTCATGTGCTCAAATTTGCAGGAAATGGGGTTTCTCTGGATTTGTCAAATACCATTTTAAGGTATATATGATTGAATTATAAAAGAAAAGTGGGGGTTTACGGGGAAAAAATTTCATGTTTAAGAAATGGATAAAACCCGAGGATTCCGAAAATCTGACAAAAAAACCAAAACATGACCAGTGAGCATCCTTAAAAATTTACCTCAATACAAAAAATACATTCATTTACTGCTTAGTTATTCGGTCATTGTACATGTACATTTTAGTAGACATTCCTTTAGCCATTCTACAGACTGAGGCCTTTTAAGTTTAGATGAATGAAATATAAAGGATACAACTATTTTGAGCAGATGAATTATTTTCTTAGGTTTTGTATCATAATTAATTTATCACACAGTCTTTTTCTTTCGATACCCAAAGTATCATTTTGATAAAACCCTTTTGAGTAATGATATATGTTATTTTTAAGAATCAAGCGTAACAATTTTAGTTTAATACGACCATTCACAGATTATGGTTACTGTTGAAGCATTCACAATCAGACAGCCGACAAAAAGAACAAAGGGTAATTATTATATTCCATATAAATATTTGCTATACAAACCTTTTGGAAATCAATCTTATTAAAAATGAGTATTCCTTGATACCAATTTTAATGTACAAGATATTATATTCCTTCGCATTACCACTCATAAGCTGTGCTCATTTCAAAAATTACTAGAATGACCAAAAGGAAAAATCCAAAATCTTCTATTCACGAGTACAAGGTACAATTTAAATTAGCTAGAGATACTTTTATGGGTTTTTGCGTACTCCAGCATAGGAACTCAATACATTTTTACAAAATATTAGAATGATTGGGTTACAAGAATTTGCTGTGTTAAGATGGTTTTTAAATGTTTTACTTCAAACCAAAAAAAAAACGTTCTTAAATTGTACTAATTTATATTCAATCATTAATTTAAGGGAAGTCTTTTAAAAAAAAGTATTTCTCTCAAATTTTATGAACGCGAAATAATGGTAAAAAAACAATAGTCAGAACAGGTAACATGTGTTGCGTGATTGGGGGTACCCTGATGACTAGAAATAATTAATATACAAATAATGCATTTTTGGACTTGAAACTGACACAAACGATATCACAATTTGTTAAATCCGATTTCATCATGTTTTATTTAAAAGATGAGTATTTTACGAATTTCCCGTCGCATAAGGAACAATTTTACAATTTGAATTACGAGACAATACAACGAGAACGAAAGATGCTTTATGTATGAATATATGTTAATATCGATATGAAAAATATTACACGGGTAAGATATCTTGTTTTGTACGGGAAACTTGTTTTTGTCTTTCTAAAGTGATCCAATATCGACAGAAGATTACCGAAGCTTTAACAGTAATAAAAAATAATACCAATTTCTTCTTTATAACTATAGTATCTTGAAGTTATCATACCAAAATAATATCTGTATTACAAACATATACATGTACATAAACTAAGTTTTATGTGTACGTATATAATTTATAATGGATCTTTTACTTTGCGCACGTGAATGGATAAATGCAGTATGATGTTAACTAAAGATCAGCTTGAATAGTGAAACATTAGAAAATACTGCACGCTAACCTGTTGGATAGAGGAAATAAAGAAATACCAATTATTATATACATATTCACAATTTTATTTCTAGTTAGTAGACGTTTTTTGAAATTGTTTTGAAAATATACAAATATAATTCATAGCAATAATAGAGGATTACATATGCATTTGCTACACAGAAAATGTTCTTTTCATACTTCAGACGTAAATTTGAATGTTGAAGAGCCGGTTTGGGATGTGTCATGTGAGAGCCACTACATATATCAAACTGGAATATATGCAACCGACATTATCAATGTTTTTGAATTAATTTGGAGACAAATTTCTAATTTCACACATAAACTAGACAAAATCTGATCATTTGTAGAAGAAACCTAGTCAGTTCAACCAATGTCTGATACTGTGATTTAAGAGAAAAGTACTTTTTGTCATACATCAAATGGTTTTTGACATACATGTAAAAAATACCTAACTTAAACACGATATATAACACTTTAATGAAATTGATAAATCAGTTTGATATTAAATTTACTTAAGGTATCTAAGAATATATTTTGAAACTAACTGTAATACTAGCTAGGAGACACAAGTTTCAATTTCATATTAAAACTAATCAAAATTCATCTTATTGGTTATAAGTACGTTATAAAATCATTATTACAGCTTTAGCTAGTTTCACCGTTAAAATGAAAAATCCTTGACATCTAACCTACCTTCCAACCTATTATAACTTTTCTTTATAGCAGTCATCTTGTTGGTGACCATACTGTCCTGTATGAAGCGCCTTGGCTAGTTGTAAAGTTAAAACGAGCAAATTTGTACAATGATATATAAAGTACCGTCCAAAAAATATACAATTTTATTTTCATACTGTAGTAATGATAGATGGGGATTGTGTTAGATACCCTTAAAACCTTTTTACCTAAACAAATACTCAGTGTTTGCACCAAGTGAGACCAAACAAATGGTATATCTTCACAGTTTTTTTTCTTTTTAATATACTTTATGTAATGTTGTTTTCAATGATTTAAACACACGTTATATTTTTGGAGTCATTTTTGGTATGAGCTTCCAATTGCAAAATCTCGACAGTATTTATTACTGTCAGGAAGTAAATCTGAATCATTTCTAATATACTTTTTGTCATCTCCATCGAGCAGATTTATATTATATGAATACTACAGCTTTAAACTGGCAGAAAGTTGACTAGGCGTAGATAGTCGGAAACGATAATTGCCTCAGCACTCCCTAGATTTTGATACACCGCACCACTTTCACATTGATATGTTTAAATGTAATCCCACATTTAGGAATTAAAACTGTTAAATCTAATTACGTGTCTAAATATAATGTATGACAAAACCATATAGAAATAAAATGCATTAAAGTAACAATGAAGGTAAACTTTAGGTCAAAAGCTTAAATTAATAATTTCAAAAAGTGGGCCAAAAGTTTTGAAAATCAAAATTCAAAAAAGTATTGCACATCTAAGTATGAGTATACTGTATATAAATGGAATACTTAAATATAAAACAGGCGTTAAGGCCATACACTAAAGATTAAATTCACATTTGTGGGCCCAAGATTTTAAAATCGGAATCTAAAACCTTATTGCACATTCACATATGGGGTATGAAACTACTGTATAATATTAAAATATAGCCTGTGAAAATGAGATAGGAGTTTAGGGTACTAGAAAAGTTTGACGGACAGACGAACATACCGAAAAAAAGACAGGGTCGATAACGGGTAAAAAGCGTTCTTTTGGACAGATAAAAACTTTTCTTAACCATTCTCGGTTGATCGCAGAGTATTGGAAGAACACATATGACAATATGGAAACTACATAACATTTAAAATCCGCACGACATAAAGCAAATAAGACGGAAAAAGAACGTAAATAACATCAAAGTTCTCAGACAAGATCAATTCAGGAAAAGAGTAACTTCGAAAATAAATACTACAAAGTAAAAAAAAACCAGATACTGGTAGTAAATCAATGAGAAACAAACGAATGGATCACCAATACGAAACCCACAATTAAGCTAAAGTGGAATCATGTCCTGTATGAAATATAACTGAACAATAGCTAGTCTTATTTGTGAGATATACATATTTTCTCTATAAAATAATTTTGGTAATATGATAATACTGCACAAGAAAATACAGTAAAAGTTTTAAAATAGTTGTATAAACCTGAATTACTTTGGACCCATATCGAATCAAATGCGCAAAGCTATATATATACCTTTAGAATATTTTTTCCATATATATATATATATACTAGTCAAAAAAAGAAACGTTACATACCTTTAAATCCAAATTTATCAAAGAATATTGAAAGTGATCAAAAAAGGCAATTATTCTGCTAACATTTATCATTCAATAAAAATTATTTGATTGATCTCGATAATCTGATATGGCAAGAACAGGCATAACATCTGGATTTTTTTTCGAAAGGCTCAAATTGAATTTCGCAAAAGTCATGACCAAAATCATCATCAGAATTGGAAAATCAAAATTTTATATCCAGTATTATTGAAACCGAACAATATGGCAATGAGACATTATTCGTGCTTCAAACTTAATGTGAAAATTTCAATTTTTAATTTTTTTTGGTAATAAAGTGGTTTTTAAAATCTCCAAAAATGCGAACAATTTTTTTTTGTTTTTGCACAAAATCTAAGGTTTTGACAAGAAAACGATGCCCTGTGAACATGAGAAGGATCGGACAATTTTTAAGCTCGTTACGACGTTTTAAAATCTTGTGTCCATTGGAAATACATTACTATGTAACGTTTCTTTTTTTAACTAGTATATATGGAAAAAATCATCTAAAGGTATCAATACAAAAAATTAAAACCGAGAGAAGAAAACAAAACAGCAATACTCATGTTATATGTATGTTCAAGAGTCATCGCAATTTATTTGGTATCTTATAATGGTACTGTTTACATATAATCTTATATAACGTAACAGATATCATCACTAAGTATCCTTCATTATCTAGATTTTCTGCATCAACAGATTTTCAAATAAAATAAAGAAAAGGGGATAGAATAGAGATATGAGGTGTTACAGTCAATCGACATTGGACTAGTAGACTAAGGGATGATTTCAACAAGGCTGAAATACATGATTTTAGACAAAACAAACTTGTCTTAACCTATGTGGATTGACAGCCAAACATGGCATCTTGTTTGGATCTGATTATATTAATTTCATTTGAAAATCAAAACATGGGAAAAAAGGCAAAAAAAAAGCCAGAAAGGGTCCTTTATGATCTACAGCGGTTCACTAGTCCATATCATTGTTCTTTCCTAAAAACATCATCGCCTGTTAATTTTCCAATTCTTTTATAACCATTATTTGTCATGAATTGTATTATATCTGACCGATGCTGGTCTGTTTCGATCGTGAAGACATCTATATCAATTTCTTTCCAGTCAATTGAATTTAATATTACTAATTCGGCTCCCTCTACATCTAACGAAAAATAATCTATATACGTATGACCAATTGCCCTTAACAATGACAGCAAAGTACAGCATTTAACTAAAACACTTTCCCCAGCATGAGACCACTGAGGGTTTTTCTCATAGGTGTTTTTGTCCCTATAAATTCGTTTTCTATGGCGATCCGTCATTGTTTCTTTTGCACTGGAAAGGCCACCCGCGATTAAAAATGTCATGTTTGTCAGTTCATTGCTTATACACGCATTGACCATATAGCATTTTCTATCTCTCTTAATCATCATGTCATAAGTGTAAGGGTTTGCTTCAACTAACAACCCAGACCAGCCACGCTCTTTTTCTAAAAATAACGTGTTTGAATGCATCTCCCCATCATATCCTCCTATTTCTAAAAAAAATCCTTCTCGTTTATTTTTAAACAACGTATCAATAAAACGATCCTGACCATATTGAGACCATGATATTTTTCCTTTTTTTGTACCATTCAAATATTTCAACAAGTATTTACCACTCCCTTTAAATATTATTTGTCCTGCTGATTCCATATAGAAGTAAGACTTATTGAATGTTATGCTAGTAGGGAATAAGTACATACCAAGACAAAACACAGCACAAATTGCAGATAAAAGAATGCAGCTCTTAGGCGATGAAGCCATATTAAAAACAAAAATTAAAATGAAAGTGCAAGAGTTCTTTCCAATGTCCTTAATATTGTTTAAGTAAATTTAAGTAAGTTTTAGTAAATTGAAATAATAAATATAAATTTGACATGGTTCAGCGACTTTCATCTGAAAAAAAATATTTGCTTGTGGTCTTCTATATATATTACTAGAAGGAACCCGTGATTCTCGCGGGAGAGGTAAGGGAGTCGATATCTGACATGTAAAAAAAGTGGGGAAAAACTGAAGTCTGTTAACAATACTGATGCTGCAGATTAAAAAAAATTATTAAGAGGGAGATTGCGAATAAAAACCTAAATCATTGATAGCACAGTTTCCATTTTATGCGAAAATCTCGGCAGATGTCTTTAAGAGGAGAAGACTCATACTTTGCTGGTGCAGCTGATTTGTATGGATGCGTGTTCACTGTGTATCCCCGTACACCAGATATTGCTATTTACTGGTAACCGATGCATTATATCAACAATAGAAGTGTATCGTCAGTTACCGCTAGTGTACCGTTAATTGCAGCCTGTTGCCATTTGCAGTACATCTGCATGTATACTATTGCAATATGTACCAGAAAAGAGCAATATATATCTGCTGTAAAGGGGTGCACAGTGGTGTTAGTTAGTCTTAATGTGTTTTTTTTTTCAACAATTTTGTATTGTCATTATGTCTTTGTTTCCTCAGGTTTGTCCTTTCCCTTTACCTTTAGTCTTAGGGGACAATCCAAGGGACAATCATTAACCTATTATGTACCATCGGTGTTGTGTACACTCCATGTGATTTTTTGGAATGCGTTGAGTTGTAAATTACACATTAAAGTGCTAAAAGATGTACATTGACTGAATCACGCGCGTGACGGTGATCAAATAAAATGGGGGCTTTCATATGTTTAAATCTATTTTACCTACTATTAACACTGTGTTAACAATATTTTCATTCAATGTTTCACGGCGGTGTTACTTGTTTGGTACGAAAAGGAAATATAACAGGAGGGTCCGACAGCTATGCGTTTCCAAGCCCGCTGTGTATTAAAATGTCTAGAGTTGCTTTTCCGATAAACTTCAAATAAAAGTTTCACAATAAACCACTAATTTACTGAGAAACAAATAGACAGACTCACGGACGGTAGCAATTAAGACATGCAGTTCGTTCCACTGGGACTGCAAGCTGTTTATATAATTTTTTTTTAAAGTTTTCATATTTTATTAACCATTTTAGCATAGAACAAAGATCGAAACATATAATTCAAAAACATAAATAGGAATTCCTTACAAAAAAGTAATAATTCTATATAAAAAATATAGATAATTTGGGAAAAACAACACTGGCAAAGTAAAAATGACCCCAGATATAATAATCCTGGAAAAAACATACTTGGTTGTAAAGACAATAAGCGGAAATTTTTAACATAGTCTCCATTTTAATTTAGAAACGGAAATCTACGATTAAACTTCAAACATTTAAACCAAATCTCCTGGGGAAGGAAACTTGGCTTTGCATTTCGTAAAGTATTCAAATAAGCAAGCTCCTAAACAAATGGATAAAGTGTGATTGTTAACAGATTTCTTAACAGTTTGAATAGTCAAGAAATAGCAAAGGGATATTCAAAAAGGGAAAAATCGTGACAACTGACAAATCCGGAGAACAACGACGACAAGACCAAAACAATACATGCACTACAATTAAAAACTAAAAACAAATGAACAACATGGACCCCACCAAAAAAAACCGGTGGTAGACTCGGGTGTTTCGGAAGAGTAAGCAGTCTCTGCTTCCTACAGGACACCCGCCATAAAATCCGTAATGCGGAAGGGAAAATATCAATGGAACATGTCCATTTTCATTTGGGAAACGATTTTTTCAACCTGTCAACCAAGTCATGATGATGCCCATAAAACTTTAATAAGGATGACTTCAACTTAGTAGCAACGTACCCCTGTGTGAGCAACTTTTATGTCAGGAGCCGGGCTTAGTGCAGAACTTCAATGTATAGCTCTGTCCAGGTAGTCAATGTCAAGCCCCGGAATAACGTATGAGTTGTGAAATGTATACTCCATGCGTCGGCGGTTCTGGAATATTGCTGCTCAAAAATGGGAAGCTGACGATTGGAAAGTGAAAGTCATCCCGTTTTGTATCATTGGGATAGATGAGATGCAAGAAATTTCCAAAACGGGAATTGTTGAGTGATAAAACATCATTTATTTAGTGGAATCTGAAATTAAAAGTACGGGCTAATTCTTCTGTTTTTCTTTAAGAAGCCCGAAAAGGAAGTGTGCCTCATACGAGTAAAGGAACAAGTTGGCCAGTAGTTGTGCACAATACGTACCAATAGGAATGCCAATTGTCTGTTGGAAAACATGTCCACCAAATTGAACAAATATGTTATCGATCAAACATTCAATCATCAGGACAATTTCGATCTCTATATATTTTTTGTTTGATTGAGAGTGGTTTTTAACAAAGTACGATCTATCTCTACCAATGACAAGGAATGTGTGTATCTGTTGTTGCCATTTTTATTTTGAAAGCATCGCTGGATTAGATCTTTCAACTTCTCTTTCAGTTGTGAATGAGTAATGGTGGTATAGAGGGTAGAGAAATCAAATTTTGTTTATGCTGTTACACAATGAAATGGACCGAGATCGTAAAAATATCCTTTAAGTCTTTGGATTTCTTTAATATCCACGTTTGATTGATATCACATCTTGAATAACTTGTCTCACACTAACTTTAAAAACTAAACCCACCCTGTACTCAACTAAATATCAACCGATGCAATTGAATTTTGTTGGTTGGAGCTTCAACATTGTTTCAATAATTCTAACATGTCTAATGTTAATTTAATGTTACAGTATTTGACCAAAATCACAAGGAATATATATAATATACATACATTCATGCACAGGAGAAAAAATTACTATATTACAGATATATCAAACAAAGAAAAGTGAAGAAATAAAAAGTTGATTTTTAATCTACTGATTATGAATCAATAATCCTTTTATTTCATATATAAGCTTATAAAATGCACCAACGTCATGACTGTTCACCAATAAAACAGTATAATAAGTCCCAGATTAAATGAATAAATAATTATAATAATTTATTAATAACGCATATATATAACTATGATCAAGTGGACAGTTTATCAACGGAAAAATATTATACAGAATCGTAAATAAATGGTTTTTTTTCTTTAATCAAAGCACTGAGATGCTCTGTCAATGATGAATTCAAGATTTGTATAGATATGCATATAATGATGTTCTTGAAACTGCTGGTTGTTTTAAACATCAAAACCCTGTATGTAGGAAATACAGATAATTGTTGCACAACTACGATTGATCGTAAATGAAGAAATGTATATGAAGCTTACGTTTGAGTCAATCGCCTCTCTAATTTAAATATTGGTTTCCTTGTAGCCTTTACTTTTATATTATTTAAAAAAGTGTAGTGTGGAGTCAGTAATATGATGGATAAAATAAAGTACGGGAACACAATAATATTCCAAATTAAACAATCCATCCTTGTCGGTAGCAGTAAAATTACGGAATGCATTTATCTGCCACATTTGACCTCATTGATGTTGAAAACTGTAAAAGATAAAGGAAATCTGCAATGGCAAACACGACAGCATCATAGTAGTATACGGCCGCAGTGAATAAAACTGAAACAATTTTAAGCATAAATTACAACAAACAAAAAGATCTATGAATGAAGCCTAATTTTAAGCATATATGATTATTTATTAAAACTATCCTAGGCTTCTACAATCTTGTCTGTCGCATTTTCTTAAATGTTGTTAAATTGGATTTTGCTATCCAGAGGCTGTTGCGTTACCACCTATCGAAACAGAACATGTGGCGGAAGCACTGTTCACAATATTTTGTATAGTAGGTATTCCGAAAGAGAAGTTAAGAGACATGTGAACAACCACAATCACAACAGATAAATACTGAAAACTAAAAAACAATGAACAACACGAATTCCTATGAAAACCAGGAGTGAACCCATGTGCTGCAAAATGGTAAGCAGTTCGTGCTCCGTATACGGCACTCGTGGTGCAGTTCAACAAAGTCAATCAAGTGGAAGTCACAAATTGGTGGATACACATGAAATTGTACGACAGTGCCAAGACCATCTTAAATATTGGAACAAAGTTAACGGTCAATCAAATCTCGTAAAATTTCTTAAGTGATGACATCAATTTATCCTGCTAAAATCCCTGGCTAAGAAGCTTTTTTGACAGCAGTAATTCTCTTTGTCGAAAGTCAGGGTAACTCACGCATGCCCTTGAAAATCGGATAAGCTGAGGAAAGTAGACGTCATATGCAGGCGATGCTGGTATATTGCTAATCAAGAACGGAAAGTTAACAATAGGAAAGTCGAAGTCATCACGTTTGTCATAATGTTTTGTCTTCAAATGTCCCTCATTGTCCAGTTCAAGAAACAAATCTAAATAAAAAGCGGACGTTGTTGTATCTGTAGTATTCTTAATTTCAAGCTCACTGGAGTAGATGAGAGGTAGAAAGTCTTGGAATTTATCGTCATTTAACGACAACACACCATCTATATAACGAAAAGTGAAATTAAAGGATTGGGCTAGTTTCTTTGGTAAACGGTTTTTTCATACCTGTAAACCAAGTCATGATGACGTCCATAAAACTTTAATAAGGATGGCTTAAACTTAGGAGCAACATACCACTGTCTGAGCAACTTTTCTGTCTGGAGCCGGGCTCTTTCCAGGAAGTAAGTGTATACGTCACAAGCTCTGGAATAACGTACGAGTTGTGAAATATGTACCCCATACGCTGGCGCTTCTGGAATATTGCCACTCAAAAATGCGAAGTTGCCGATTTTAACATTTCTTATGGCGGAATTAATGTCTGGGGCCTGAATAACTTATATTTCTCATTCTGACAGATGACGATTCCGTACGTTTTTTTTTGTTTTTTTTGCAATAAAATATGATATCCCGTTTTTTTTAATTCTAAGCACTGAAAATCTATGTTTCTTTGTTTTAACACTTTTAGTGTATAAATGGAACCTCTGAGCGCTTACTCTTCCTCGTTATAAAATTTTATTTCAAAGTTGATTGCTAAAGAGCTCAAGATTACGAACAACCATGTTAAGGAGTTTCGAATTTTATTGCAGTAATTCTGATCTTATTACTTACGTTTGAAAAACCAGTGTCTTGAAAAATAAAAAAAAACTTTGTATATTTTAATTCCGAAGTTAATAAGTTAGGACGATGATCATCTAGACCCCTATCTGGTAAAGTAGGATGTATGCTCTACATGGTCTGGGATATAGATAACGCTCGACTTGACTCATTTTAAACTGTTAGTAAATTTAACACATTTGTGGATACAGTTTTACCAATGGATTGAAATTACTAAGACATCTTTTAATGATGTGAACAAAAGATTATTGGCCTTTTTGTCAAACCTTTTCTCACTCAACAATGCCTAACAAATCCAAATAATTTAACAATATGGAAGAATAATGCACGATATACTTTTTACGATGTACCCGTACAAAAAAAAACCAAATACCATTTATACAATAGTTGCTTATATAGAGGGCATTATCATGATATAGTGACTGCCCAAGGGACTGATATTGCCCGAAACATTGATAATGCCCGAGCCGCAGGCCTTTTGTGATAATGCCCTCTATATAAGCAACTATTGTGTTTATTTCATTGAAAAACATAAATCTGCTGGGTGTGGGCTCCTTATATGTACATGTATGTTGAAGACCTCATGATGACCTCTGGATATGTTTTTATGTTTCTGTCATTACTTTTGTCGGAATGCTGGTATATTGTCATTCATGGAAATTACCCATATACTAGTATATTCTTTTTTCTACTTCAAGCATTACTGACAAGAATTTATTATTCGAAATATGCATACCTACTAAGTACATAAGGCACCCTATTATATAATATTACAACAATACTATTTCAGCAAGTATTGTTTTTTGTTTGTTTTTTTTTTTTTATTTCATTGAAACCAAAATTTCATCTAGAAGTGTCTAGAATTTAATTAACAACCGCTGCATCACGTTTGCGTTTTAAAAAAGGGACGTAACTATAAATTACAAGCAGTCAATACCGTGTGGTAATGCTCGGCATTTTAACGCAGATTAATAAATACCACATGAACATGTTTTAACCATTAAAAACAACAAAATTTTCTCTGATATTTATAATAACTATTAACAGTAATGTATCTTATACATTGTAGTACATGGGAAACACAAGAAAATGATATAACATTAACCATTTACGGACGACGGGAAAGATCAGAATTAAACCTACGATTTACAGACGCTGAATTTTTTAACTTTTAGGTTCTAATGACTGTACAAATTTAACAAAGAATTTTACAAAACTATTGCCAACATCTCGGTTCGTTATTATAAAGTCCCAGTCCAAGAAATATTTCACTATTTCTACAGAAGCCCATTTAGGACCTCCCAAAAAATATAATATGAATCACGAATTAAAATCGATATCACGAATTGTAGAATTCGTTATCAAAGATTACATTTTTGATACCGAATTTCCGGAGTTAGTTATAACAGTTTTTGTAATTCGTATTAACGGATTAAACTCGTTTTCACAATTTTTTGTAATTAGTGATAACGAATTAAAAACGTGATTACGAATTCTATAATTCGTTATCACGGATTAAATTCGTTGTCACGAATCTGTGCAATTTGTTATCACAGTTTTTTTTGTAATTCGTGATTTAGGATTAAATTTGTTATTAACAGATTTTTATAATTCGTGATAACGGATTCAATTCGTTATAATAAATTGTATAATTCGTGATAACGGATTAAATTCGTGATAATGAATTCTATAAATTCGTTATCACGAATTTAATCCGTTATAACGAATAAAAAAAAAATTGTTATAACGAATTCAATCTGTAATAACGAATTTAATCGTGATTTCGAATTCAAATTTATATTTTTGGTAGGTCCTCAAATAGGCTTTCGTACTATTTCAGTGGGTTTCTTTCAAGCAACATTCTAATTATTGGAAGAAATTGTTCACATCGGAAACTACGGAAGCCTGGATCTACTTTCACTTGTTACCTAAGAACAATACATTTTGTTAAGATTATTTACCCACTTATTACGCGATTTGCCGTTTTTGTCTACTTCTTTTCTTTATTAAAGGCCATGATCGTGGTGGCTTGCAATATTGCGATATAACATTTCAACAGTTTTAAATAAATGTTAAATAAAACATGACTATGTTCATTTAGTCACTCGTATCAAACAAAAAGTCGGTTTAATTTAAAGAACAAACCTTGTCAACATAATCAAATAAATATAGCCGTGTTTATTTGAGGTGTTCATATAACTGACCTAAAATCTAAGAGCTATTGCCATGACTTGCGGTCTGTCGCCAATTTAAACACTTCTTTAAAGATGTTTACCTCAGAAACAAAGTAAAACTATAACTATATCCACTCAAATTATAGTCCAGTCAATCTAGCATAAATTTGACCCTAACCTTAACATAATTGCAACAGAAGATTTTTAAGTTTTAATCTTTAGCATTATACCCCAAATATACACAGAAAAAAGTCTAACAAAATCTGACTTGAGGAAGACTAAAAAATCACGATTTTAAAATTCCTATGGAGATTTGCATTGAAAATGGGAGATAACTCTGCAAAAAAGGCAGAAATATCAATAAAAATTGATACAAAATTATAACTTTACCGCTTCTTTGCAGCAGAATGTATTGATTCTTGATATTTTAGCCGTCTTTAGAGTATAACAAACAACTCTAAAGGTGTTTTTATATCTTTTATCAAGCTACAACCTAGATTTCATAATTCATTAGTTGACCATTTATTAAATTTTTCAACATGTCAAGGTAAAGAATCTCAAATTTAATAAAAATAATTAAGCATACATTATTCTTTTTGTGGTTTAAAGTTTCTTTAAACAAGGTAGATGCTGAACAAATATATATAATTTACAGATATAAACAATACCAAAATTTCACATTATTTTTTCAAAATGGTCACAAAGCCACAAATTTGCACTTTCTTTAATGAAAAATGCGCAAAAAAAAATAAAAATACCCATAACAGTTCGGTTTTGTACATTGCATGAGCAGAAGATTATATAATATAGTCAAATACGAACTTATAACCCCATCAAAGTATCATACTTTACACGAATTTTAAGAAAATCAACCAAAACCTGACAAAAAAGACTCATTTTTGCGGAGTTATCTCCCCTTTCCAATGTTAATTTCCATAGGAAATTAAAAATGCTGATTTTCAGTTTTCCTCAAGTTAGATTTTATGGGACTTTTTTCTGTGTATATTTGGGGCTTAATGCTATAGATTAGAACTAAAACATTTTCTTTTGCAATTAGTTTGAGGTTAAAACTTAGTCTGACTGGACTATTATGGTATATATCAATATCAAGCTTATGTTTTTACTTTCCATTATAGGTTTTATTATTTGTTCTAGACATTCTGAAGTTTTATTTGGTATCATAAATCCTCTTTATGTTATTTTTGTTATTGTCATGCACCCATTTTATATGTTTTATATGTTTGTACATGTTTGCCCCTACAGCTGGATGTTTTTGGAAATAAACTGATATTACTATTCTTTTCTTTTTTTACAATATAATTAATATTTTGTTGGTTCTAATTGTTGGTTGTGCATACTTTATCAACATATTTATAAATTATGTTTGCATTAAAATATATTTTTTGGCTTACTTTGATATGTTTGATAACCTCCGCTGTTCTGGATTGTTCTCAGTACGTGGATGCAATCAATATCGAAGTTTCACTTTTTAAAACTAATATATAACTACTAAGCACATAATAACGTTTCTCATTTGTTCTAACAACATTTTTTGTTACGCAGTTATCTCACGATAAGCATTATTTGAGCAAACGGACTCAATCTTGCTCTGGGTTTCAAAGGATCAACACCTTTTTATTTTTATTTTTTCATGCTCATGATCGAGGCCTTATTGGTCGAAACGTTGGGTAATTTTAACTTTTTTAGTTTGGTTGTTTTTTTTTACGATTTTATGTTGTTCGGCTTGTGTATTTTGTACATTTATGTTGTTTTATTACCCTTTTGACAGATCACGATTCCCTATAGTTTTTCTTGTTTTCTATTGTCGTATGAGCTGTTTCAGAACATACTTTTTTGTTCAAAATATTTTTAACTTGTATATATAGTTGGTTGTTTTACGAAGTTAACCAGGTTTAGAATTTCCTACTCTACAACTAAAAATAGCATATTTTTTAATACCAAGCGTCACTTAGTGTAGAACTTTTATATTTGTCTTTAAAAGAAACTAGAACTTCTTGTTTGAAAGTTCTCAGAATATCTCCAGTTAATCAGAGTGCCTGAAGTATACTTTAAGATTTATCCCTAAATCAATGATGCATAACGGTTCAAAATATAAGGCTGCGATTAATGATTTTTAGTTGATCCTTCGGAGACGAAAACAGTTTATGCTTTTTATAAAGTTGCTGTAAGTTTAAGGTACAATATTATTTCTACCATATATAGTGAATAATGTATCATTTATTGCAAAATATATTGGCTTGTATGGTTGATGAACTAAACACATATCAAATTTATCAGGAAATTCTATCATTAAGTGCTTTCTTTTTTTAAGTGATATAAATGCTGTAAAACACTTGGCAATGTTGACATGAAAATCTAAAACATATTTGTACACAGATTCTAAGCATTGCCATATATTCCACGAAATTTTAAAAGAATGTCCACAATATAATTAAAAGTAAATACCGGCATTATGTTAAAATGTTACGTAAAGCTGTAGGCTAATAGTGACGTGAACGCAAATTGAGCTCAATTTTGCACAATTTTGTATTTGTTCCTTTACTTTCAAACCGGTGCACTCTAGAGTCAACTTTATTGTGAGTCCGTTATACTCTACGTTTAATGCGCGAACGGGTGTTCGATTCTACAATTACATGAAAGTGAACGTGCTTTAATCTCTCGATAACGTCAAGGTTCTGATAAAATACTATTTACTTAGATTGCTAGCGAAATTGGTAAAATACTTTAATTGTTTTGAATGATAAAACAAATTTCAACATTAGTTCCTTTGTGGTTTTTATGAACATTTGATCATTTCCTCAGATTCACTTGAATTATACGATAATACTTTTTGTCGGATTCTCTTCATTGTTTATGTATAATTTTTCCTTTACAAACAGGGTAATAATCAATACATTTTTAACCTATGAATATTTGCAACTTTTTTTATAAATAATTTTATTTTGGAATTTCAAATATAATACATAATTTTTCCAATAACTAGCTTTAATGTTAAAATAACCCTTTATTTTATTGTTTGGTTTTAATTTTTATGTTTATACAATTATCGTTGTGTCGTTTTTTTTTATATTCCATTCTTATAGCTTTTGTTTTTCCGTTGGATTTCTACTCCATGGATTTTTTCCACTGTTTTTTTTTTTTTTTGCTTCTCTATTCTTTTGCCGATATTTTTCCTCATCCTATACAAAACATATTTATTTACTGAATTACCAATGTCATAAAAGCGTCACAAAATCAACATTTTTTTGTAAATATAGATAAAAGTTGGTTAACTGTGACTGACAGTATAAGATATAATATAAAAACAATTGTTGCCTTCTTAACAAGATACTGTATATCTTTATTTCATATAATATTTTTAAATTATGTTTTTCTTCATCACAGTTGGTATTGGGTTTATCTCTATTTGAACCAGAAAATATATGTAAATGTTTACAATATACCTGTTAATATACATACATATACATGGTTACTGTAGTTATTCGAACAAAGATTTTTCGGAAAATCTTGTTTTCTTTGTACAAAATTACCACTTTATTCTTAGAATTTTCATTTTCATCTAATGCAAAAAGTAAGCAATGTTTAAGCTCATCTATGCCAATTGTGCGTACACATTATTGCATATATTGTTTTGCTCCACTGAAACTTTGATAGTCTGAACTAAAGGAGATCGTTTGTATTCAGCTAGTTTTTGGCCCCATCTAACATGAAAAATCAAAATTAAGATTTCAGAATTAAATGTGTATCATGTTATAGTATAATGATCAAACTTTCACAATCTATCAATTTATCAATCAGTATTCAAACTCTCTTCCCGTGATGCAACAGCGTCTGCTAAATCAAGAATTTGAAGAAAACTGATCATGTTCACAGTAGATTTTGGTCAAAACAAATATGAGCAGCAGCTTAGCCCAAAAAGATTATTCAGTATAATGTTTTATTAAATAAAGACACCTCTTAGTGAAATATCTTGTTGGGCAAGGCTGTTGGTCATAGCAAAATTGTAATTAAAAGGTCTAAAAATGAGTGAAATGTCGTGTTTTTCGTTTTTTTTCTCTCTCTCTCTCTCTCTCAAAATTAGCCATCTTTAACATCATATTGCTGCTATTACAGAACTGTATTCTTGGAAACATAACGTTTTCCTTAAAATTCAACATGTTCAGAGTACTTAATAATAGCTGAACGTATGTTTTTCATTACAGTTTGATTTTGTAATTCATATGGCCAAACTCAGGCCAAATCATACCATATCATTTCGAAGTAATTGTCCTTTGATGATCCTCTTTCAGAATTGCGTTCATTTATTTCCACTTTAGTCAATCTTAGTTTAGTAGAATCATATGCATGTATTAGGACAAATTACTTGACATATGTTGAAAATACACCACTGATCCATTTGGAATACATCTTTGTTACAATGGTCTTTGGGTTGTCCTTTTAAAACATAGTATGCAGTGACCTCGGTCACCGACCTAGATGTCTGCTACAGTCAATGCTTATGTTTATAATTTCTAACTATAATAATAAGTTTTAGCATGGATATTATGAGATTTTGTTTCAAATCTGCTTCAATTTGCCCAATAACTAAAAACGTTAGCTGCCAGAGTGAACTGTTTAGTCTCTTTTTTATGGGCCTTAATTAACGTATTTTAAGAATCAATCATATTAACACAATATATGTCTACCTCAAATATGCAATCTAATGCATTAAATAACTACCTTGAAATAAATAAAGTATCATAATGTGTAACTGTGTATTCACCTAGTAATTTGTGTTCTCCAAATTACAGGCATTATTGTACAAAAAATGCCTCTTTTCCCCAAAACAATGCTAAGGAAATATATTGCCGAAACATTATTTATTGATAACAATGATTTTAAAGTTTACATTTTAATATTTATTTATATCATGCTTATTAATATATATTTAGAAAATCCTCAGCTGTTGATACCTTTCTACTTTTGCTCTATATGTTTGGAAAATGAATAAGCAGTTAAATTTTACAATATATTGAATAGAACAGGACTAAAATATATAAATATCACCTAAATGTCCAAGTATGCTAAAAATACCGTTTATATTTACACTGACAGGTCATGTTCCTTTGTTGTTTCAAAGACAACACTTACAATAATACTGAAATAATTTATCAAGATTAAATAGCTTCATATGTGGAGGAATTAGTAAAAATATTTTTGTAAATTTATTCTATTTTCCTTTGCTTCTGGAACAACATATATTTGCATATTTCTGCGTTGAATGTATGTTAAAAATAAATACATAAATGCCTCCTGTATATGAAGCTTGGTGGAATTCTGTCATTAAGATTTTTTTTACATCTAAGCATAAAATGTTGATGGCAGTTAGTTGCATTAATCCTAAGTTAATTGTTAGAGAAATCATGAAGGGAAGCTTGTAGCGAGACTAGATATGTTTTAAACATTTATTTGATTTGATTGAATCCATATTCTGAATGCTTTACTCCATACCTTATGAGATAAATCTGTCTTTGTTATATCAGCAAAAGAATACCGAAGCGACAAAAAATGAGAAAAGTCCGTAGATCAAAACCAAAGGTAAACACAAAGAGATTAGAATTTAACATAACAAACAAAGGATACATACATAATCAAACGAAAAAAAAAACATATTATGAACTAAACATAAAAAAAACAACACATATCATTAACTACACAAAACATGAACAAGGCAGCACAGATACTAAAGCATTAGCAAGAGGAAAATTTGGTGTTCCGGAAGGGCATCCGTAACATTGCCAGTGGATAAAAGCCAGTACAGTGTCAAGTCCGATGAGGTGATTGTATACATCTATGCCACCTTAGTCACTGCGCTTCTAATGACTATGAAGTCATTGTCGAACGTTCTATGTGCACAAAATTAGATTTTTTGTGAAACGGGGTCTGATTTGCTCCACTCATAGAGTAGGCTTAACCGCAATAGCTCTTGAGACCGTCTACAGTAAATAACCCAATGATTATGAAAATTTGCACACATTATCAATTAAAGGGGTTACATTATTACTTTTATTCGTTCGCCTGTTATGTTGCAGTGTATGACAATGAACAATAAAAAGTTAATAAGTTTGGAAAACAGCTCATATACTTAATAAACAAACGAAAAAAGGGTCAGTGAACGGACAATTCAAATGTCTGCTAAAAGTTTATCAATAATCATGTTGAGGGATAATTTGGTGTGTGAAGCGGAAATTCATTTTTGAAACGATGTAATTATTTTGTCTAGAAATAAATTACTTTGAATGTGATAATCTTTTTACTTAATTTTGTGTTGAATGTTACTTTTGAAAATAAGAAAATAGTGCTTTGTGAGTCATTTCGTTGTACTTGCTTTTTTCTGTTGATCTAGCATTACATCTCAGCTATAAATTGGGGAAATAAATGAATGAAAATTGGTCCTCAAAGAAGTCAACTAATTAATTGAGTGTATGTATCAGCATCAAATTAAATTGTGCTTACTAAAAATGAGTTTATTGATTAAAAACAATGCGCCCTGAACATGATGTTATTTCTTAGGAAATTACTCGAAAGGACTGATTTTGTATTTGTCAAACAATAAAATATTTCTATGATAAGTTTATAATCCTGAAATTGAGAATGTATTTACAAATGGTAAAAAGGTATGGTTTATATCCATAATATGCGATTAGAATACCAAAAATACTAGATATTCTTGAAATTGTTCCAGATAACGTGAAACCCAGCTTATCAACCAAACTATCCATAGATGCAGTAGTGTACTACACCATAAAATGACTAAGACATTAAAATGAAGAAGTTGGAACAATTTTTTCACCAAGTCTACGAGAAAACCATGCAAAATAGTCCACAAGGGGGGTCAACAGAATTTCTTCAAAATTGGTGTGTGGATATATTATGGCAAGACTAGTTTCTAGAAAAAATATTTTTTCTTGCATTTCACTGTGAGTAGGGCAAGACAGCAAAATGTGCCGGGAACCAGTTTTCATGGCCAGAGATTGAATTTACAGTGAAAAATAACAATATTTGAAACCATCATACCATGAAGAAGAAAACAATATGATCCTTTTCTATTTATTATTGTAAAGTATGGACATGGTACATTAATTCTAATAATTGACAGTAACTGATAATAAACTGCACATAGTGTAACAAAGGGAGATAATTCGATATATTTCAATAATTTGAATTTTCCAAAAAAACACAATTCTTAAAATACATACAGAGCCTAATACACCAAAATGTCCAATACAATCTGTAATGTTTCACAAAGACAAAGCATTCATGTTACTACAAAAGAAAAAAAATTGTTGGGGTCTCAATTTTCTAAATGCCTAATGAAAGTCTCAAAAAGTCCAAAAATGGTATATTTTAAAATAAATGTCTCATCCTCTATATTACTCTACAGGACAAAAATAACACAGTGAACAACCACAATTTATGAAAAATGAATTACATATCAATTATTCCAGGAAATGAAGGTTTAAGGTATAATGAGATGAACTAGATGGTCTAAAAATGAAATTTTTGAAGGGAGATAACTCAAACAAGCAAAATTTCGTGTATTTTTGAGATAAACAGTTTTCTTGCCTCAAAAACTTTTGCCATCTTATTTAATAGGCTTGTTACTTTTATAAAGATATCATAATATTTATATTATTAATCTTCCATAATCTATTATTGAAACTAGAGGCTCACAGGAGCCTGTATTGCTCACCTGGCAAAAGGTCATTGGTATTATTACTGTTTTTTTTTTTGTCAGTAACTATCATTATTGGTCCAAAATCTAGACATTGATGTATGGATGTATTACGGGAAGACTACTTTTCAGGAAAAATATTTTTTTCTGGTACTACATTGTGAGAAGGACAGGACAGCAATATATGCCGGGAACCAGTTGTCATGTTCAGAGTTTGAATTTATACTAAAAAAATCAATTTTTGATACCATTATACTAAAAAGAAGAGAGCAATATGATATTTCTCTGTTTATTATTGTAAAGTATGTATATGAAATATCAATTTTTATCATTGACAGTAATTCATTATACATCGACCATAGGCTAACAAGGGAGGTAATTCGACATATTTTTGACATTTGAATTTTCATAAAAACCACATTTCTCAAAATGCACACAGAGGCTAATACACTAATTTTTCCAAGACAATCTTTATTGTTTCAAAAAGATTAAGTATTTGTGTAGCTTCAAAGAAAAAAAAATTGGTGGGGACTCAATTTTCTAAATGTGTAATGAAAGTCTCAAAATGTGCAAAAATATATATTTTTTGTAAAAATATCGCAGTTTCTATATTACATTCAGAATAAAAATGACACAGCAAACACCCCCAAATGATGACAATTAATTGTGTATCAATTAATCCAGAAAATAAAGGTTTTAGGTAAAACAAGCTGAACTAGATGATAAAAAAAAATGTAATTTTAGAAGGGAGATAATTCTAATGAACAAAGTAGCCGTATTGGTTCAATGTCCAGTAATACATTTTCTTTTGGAAAGGGTCCACTTAAGGACCGCATGATCTGCATAATGTGGCTATAAGCATTTCATTTGAGTCTCAAAAATTTGGCCAAAGCAAGCAACTTATTAATAATATGCTGTTGGCGTGGCCAATGATGCGAGCACAGCAATAGCCCTTTCCAGAAACTCATTTCCGGTATCACGATTCTGATTGTAAAATTAAAATTTGAAGCAAGTTATTTCCCTTACTTTAGTTTCCGGTGAACGAAACTTTTTTTAGCCTTAGTATGTAGCAAAATATGGCTGCTCCCATTAAACAAAGACTTTTCTAAATGACCCATATGTAGAAAATGCACATGCTCCAATAGCACTCGCTGGAGTGTTAAAAAGACGGAATACCAAATTTGAACTTGATGAGTTTACCGTAGTAAGAAGCATTGCGTATAAGATTTAAATCATTTGCTCTTGGCAAACTCAATTTATAGAGTGAGGAAACTATTCAGGAAGATGGAAGGACAGACTCAGTCATGCACATCTTCAATATATCCATGTAAATTCTGCAATGTTTTCAAGAGATCTGGGTTAAAAGCAGTGGGATGATTACACAGAATTTGTACCTTTCCTAGAAAATTCTGGCAAAGAATTATCAAGTCTCACAACTATATGCACATATTCCCATCATGATTATTAAATGTGTCAAGTTTCATTTCAATCCAATGTAAGGTGTTGAAGAATTCATGCTCACAAACTTTTTGAAAGAGATAAGCAAACAGATCTAGAGTTACTCTGATGAGATTAGTTGAAAATCGTCATTATTGAACTTAACCTAAAATATTATAAGATACATAAACATACCAAACATACTTTCAATCTGACTATTTGTTCACAAGTTATCATCTGGAAACCAAAATTTAAGCAATTATGAGGTACAAAAAGGGGCATAACTCTAGTATCGAACTTGACCTACATGTATATATTTATAAGATACACTTGTATATACTAGGCTAGCTTCAATCTGACTTTTCATTCACAATTTTAGCAATTTTAAGATACAAAGAGGGGCATAACTCTAGTATCGAACTTGACCTACGCAAAATGTAGATATTTTAAGATACACTCACATACTAGACCTAGCTTCAATCTGACTTTTCATTCACAAGTTATCATCTGGAAACCAATTTGGGACACATGGACGGACAGACGAGACCCATTTCTATAGTCCCCTTTGATGAAGCGTCGGGGGGACAATAAGCTGAGTTTGTGCTAAATGGAACATACATGTAGCCAAAAATATAATGATGACATCATGTTGGAAAGCTTCAGTGAGACAACATCATATACATTGTAGTATTGAACATGGGGTGCAAAAAAATAATTTTTCACAAAAAAAAAAAAAAAACAAATATTTTATTTGACAACTAATATTTGATCCAAATTATCCGATATGTTTTATTCTTCAACTGGAATTGTTATTTTATAGCATATTTCTTCAGGTTTTTTCCTAACAGTTTGATTGGTTGAAAGCTTAAGCCATTCATTAGTTCCAAACATTTTGATTCCATCTGAATTTCTCTAGTTTGTGAGGCCACAAAATTATTTGTCCTTCTTTGAAAATCTAAATGCTAATTTTGGTCCTTATAAATTCAAAACTTCCTTTGCAATAAAATTCTAATCACTGAAAACTGTACTACATGTAATCATCACATTTTGCACAAGTACACGATGTCATGAAAATATCGACGTTTCTTTACCTTTAACATTGAAAAGTAACAACAGGGGACGCAACTACTGCGGACCAGATGTAAAAAAATATCTAAATAACATCCATTTGCTAATAATCTTATCAAATTATGGATAAAAGGCGAATGTAATTGTTTAATATGTATTGGAAAAAAAATCATTTACAAAAAAGGAAGATTTCATGATATGAATTACACTAATTAATAAATTTTATGAAAAAAAATTCACAATTATACATTTTTTCGGAAAATAGTATTATATTTAGATTTATTATTATTTTTTTTTTCAACTTCTCGCGTAAAATATGTTTTTGAGAAGTTTATAAATTACACTACTCTACATTTTTAGCTGAATAACACTATTAAATGTCAATTTTAGACTTGAGGATTTTAAAAATTGCACAAAATCAAATGGTTGGCATGGTAACAGTTATGCAGACCCCAGCTAGGAAATTTATACTGGATCATAAGAATAATAGATCTTTATGGAGAACATATTTTTTTTCTGTTATTTTTAGTCCTATACATTTTTTTGTCTCTTTGGAATATCCAAATTTAAGGTTTTTGAAAAATTGTAAAATTTTTTGAATAAAGCTTTAGATTGAAAAGAATAATTATAAATTTAATTATATTATTAAAAAGTTAAAACATGTCCCTTTCATATAAAAACAATTTTGTATGTGGAAAAAATGTTTCTTTGCCTTAATTTGTTTCGTCAAATTGTAGTATTTTCATTGTGAAAAATATGGAAAATGGCCAATTTCCAAGATGGCGCCATAAAATCTAAAAATAGCATCAGATGAAAAAAAAATTGGGGTTTTTTTTTATGGTATCTCAAGTATATATGCAAAATTTCAGGAAAATCTGCCGACATATGTTGTGGACGACTATAATGAGTTTTGCATGCTTTTCTCGTAGACTGGGTGTTAAATAGAATCATTGCGTCAGTGCTATCAATTGCAGCTCATATTTGCCGCATTGGATCGTCCATGAGTAGTATAGTTTCAAACAATCAATTAACTAAAAGTTAGGAATACACTGTCCTACCTCTCTATGATCCTAATTTTTATGATTACCTAAATCTTATCTATCTCAGTAATTAAAAACACCACAGCCACATCCATTTATTGTTCATACATAGATTTGCATGGAAAATAAATGAAATTTCCCATTCTTAGAATAAACATACCAAATGTTTTTTGGCCAATTTAAACATTACAGTTCATTCTTCTCTGTCTTACAATTTATACATATACGTGCGATGATTTTGTCTTCTGAGCAAACCTGCTGTCACATAAACTGCTAAGACAGTTGTGTTCAGTCCTTGTTGATCTGATGACTTTAGAAATTTTAAAATTAATTGGCTGATAAGAAGTTTTTATCTAACAAATGAGGCAAAATAACGTTACACTTAACATCTTACTGGATTTTTTATTTCAGCTGATATTACACACTTGTAAAGAGACGGCTGCTGATTTGTCGGGATACAGTTCTAACGAGTACGCCTCGTCTTTTGATTTGTGTCTTACGAATTTTTTCCGAATATTTGATTTATTTCAAATACTTTTTGCATATTTTTTTATCAAATCATTAAAAAATAGTTTGAAATGTTTATAAGGTATTCTCTCATTGACTGAGATAGTTATGTTTTAAAATTCTTTGATATCAATTTGGATGCCAAGATTTGCATATTTCGTCGATTGCACAAAAATGTGAAAACCTGTAATCGAAAGATCGAAAGTGCAACAATTACTAAAAGGGTATAGCCAAAACCATCTAAGGACAGATTTTGCACGAGATACTTCTTTAACTATTTTTTCTATAAATGTTTTGAGTGCATAGACAATAATAATTGCTTTTCAAATATTGCTGCATTCCAATCATCTTTATTATTATTCTACGTTTTTCAGAACATTATAGTATAAAATTCTGCTCATTCAGGTTTGAAAATAATAGAGCATAGGAATGCAAAGTTTTGTCTGACAATGAAGTTTAATCTCTATTACAGTTTTGTATTTGTTAATGTTTCTTTATTTCTGAATAGGCTGAATATAATGTGAATCTTTTGAACTTGAATGCTAGCCTTCCTCCCACAATTCATGTCAGAGTTTAAAAGAGTTTGTCAATAAACGAATCATATAAAGTGTGGGAAAGTAGGTCATCATTGAAGAATTTTACAACAATGGTGGCCGAAGTATATCGGTGTATTTTACAGTTTCAAATTAACACTAACGGCTTTTTTAAACCATCTACACTGACCAAATGTTCTTACAAAATGTATTACACATGTAATATGGACATATACAATTTCAACATTTGCAGCCTTACAAAACTAACATTCAAAATACGTAAGATATATACAAGACAGAAATGGTCCTTTAAGGTCAATTGTATGTCACTATTGATTACTTAATACCAGGAACTGTTTTAATCTGTAATTAATAGAGCGATTATGCACAATTTTATTTCCAGAAGAATTAAAGATATTCATTTCTCATAAATTTAACTTATTACAGATATCAAAGATGTATAAAAGGAAAATCGGTATGACATTACAGGCAGACAGAGGATTATTCAAGAAATTGTGATATATTTTTACAACACAAACAATTGTTTCGAAAAGCTTTGTTGTCATGACAGCAAATTTACGGAAAACAATTAACATTTTCCAAAGCATTTCATTCGTCGTTTCGATCATTTCAATCATTTTATTTATGTATTGCATGTATACTGAAATGTATTCAGTAAAGGAAACATCTCGGCGGATAAGTTGCGATGGTTGTTTCGAGATTGTTTTAAGTTCTGATAAAAATACAGAAATATGTTCCAGATTAACGCCAAAAGAAAGAACAAATATTTTAATTTTGATCTTTACTGTCCATGCTAACACCATGGCAAGACAAATTCTAAGACAAACATGGTTATCTCCAGCCTTAAACAATACATCACATATTTGTTACGCCTTTCTTGTTGGTGCAACGTATAATGATAGCTTAGACAAACAGTTACAAGAGGAAAATGAGATTTACAATGATATAATTCAATTTGAGTTTATAGATACGTATAGAAATTTAACATTAAAAACTCTGTTTGGTTTTAAATGGGCATCAACATTTTGCAAAAGTGCACAGTTTGTATTAAAAACAGATGACGATGTATACCTCAATATTGAAGGTCTTCGTCTTGCAATATATAGACACAAAGAGGTTTTAAAAAACTCTGTTGGAGGTTATTGTAATTTAAATTCAAAACGAGAGGACAATCCAGCATCTAAATGGTACGTCTCATTACTTGAGTATCCAAACGAATATTATCCTGCACTGTGTAATGGGATAGGATATGTTACAAGCATGCATGTTATCTCTGATATATTAATGGTATCGCGAAATATACCTTATTTTCATCTAGAAGATGTTTACATTGGATTCTGTATTCGCATGCTTGGATATACGTTTGTTAACATTTTCGGGTTTTTTCAAGAAACGTTTGTAAGTCATACTCCTTGCAATTTCAAAAACAAAAACTTTATTTTGTGTCACCGTGTAAATTTAATCACTGTACGAGAAATATGGAGAACTACGTGCAAAAAGAAACTAAACACTTTCAGGGGTTCTGACATATAAAATTTTTGAAAACATTCTTCGATTACTTTGTTGATGCAAATGTATTTGAATAAGAAACAAGAGGACCTCAAGAGCCTAAATCGCTCACCTGTTATTTTTTGTGTATATCTTGTATCAATGATAATTTTTGTTTTTAATATATCCCGTCGCTTTTTTCGCCTTAATATTGCAAAAACATAGAATCTTGACTCAAATATATATGGCTGTTAGGAAGTTTTTCATCGGTTGCCATAAACTTTTTCACTAGCCTTGTCTCTTGAGCCTCCATTTCGACTTGAACAGGTAAATTATACGGCCTTGAACCTAAATATCTCTGGTTGGTAGGGACTTTTTCAATTGGTTTCTATGGATTTGTTCAATGACCTTGACCCTTAAGCCTCCATATTGACTTTTACAGCTATATTATAGGGTCCTGCATTTAAATATATATAAATATATATGGTTGCTATGGACTTGTTCAATGATCTCGACCCTTGAACTTTCATTTTAACTTGTACGGGTAAATTATAGGGTCCTTAAAACAAAAATACACGGTTGCTAGGGACTTGTTCAATGACCTTGACACTTGAATCTCCATTTAACTTGTACGCTATCAATTGATGTATTTCAAGTTATACTACATGTATAACTAAAGTCAAGAAATACCAATGGAATATTCGAAGGAGAGAGAAATCGTAACAACTGACAAATTCCGGAGAACAACGAAGACAAGACAAAAACAATACATGCACTACAATTAAAAACTAAAAACATATGAACAACATGGACCCCACCAAAAAACCGGGGGTAGACTCAGGTGCTCCAGAAGAGTAAGAGGTCTTTGCTTCCTGCAGGACACCCGCCATGCTGCCCATGTCAAATCCGGTATGAGGAAGGGATAATAGGTCCATTTTCTTTTGGGAAACGTTTTTTTTTCATATCTGTCAACATCTTTGACAATATCTCAGACCATTATTTTTATTGATAATTACTGTTTACATGTAAATAATCTTTCAAGGGCAAAAACTCATAATTTTTTTAAAATTAAGAATACAGAACAAATAACCCGAAAATAGGTTGACCGATTGGTCTGAAAATGTCATGGCAGGTAGATCTTGACCTGGTAAACATTTTTAATTCTTGTCAGTTTTGCTCTGACCGATTAAGGTTTTGATATATGAACCAAAAAGGGAATTTTTGCAACTATGTTTTATTTTTAGCCATGGGAGCCATATTTTTCGATGGACAATAAAATACAACATCCCTGTATACTAGATACCCGAACGATCTTTCAGCCTAAGATTTGCTGAAATTGATCATGCAGTTTCAGAGGAGAGGATTTTTTAAATTTTACAAAGATAACGAATAAGATGTCGATAAAATTGTCTTTAAAGGACATAAACTCGTTTCAGGGGTCAATTATCGATTTTTGTAACGTTGACTTATTTGTAGATCTTACTTTGTTGAACATGTTTGCTGTCTACAAATTTTCTTTATCTATCGTGTGTCTATAATAATATTCAAGATAATAACCTAAAACTGCAAGATTTCCTGACAATTAAAAATTCAAGGGCAACAACCCAACCGATTTGTCTGAAAATTCCATGATAAACATTTTCACATTGTCAGTTTTTTCTGTTAATGCTTTAGTATTCGAGATATAACCCAAAAATATTGTTTACCCCGAGTTCTATTTTTAGCCAAGGCGGCCATGCTTCTTGACGTTTAAGAAAATTAAACACAAATGTTATACTAGATACCCGAAGAAGTATTCAACTTATGTTTGGCTGAAAATGGTTCAGTAATTTCAGAGGCAAAGATCATTCAAAAAGTTTACGACGGACGGACGCCAATTGATACCATAAGCTCACCTGTCCTTTTAGATGAGTTGAGCTAATAATTAAAGAAACCATGTAGGTTCTCTCTCATCACAAAGATGATTACTATATTTTACACTTAATAATTTTTAATTTGTAATTCTATACCTGCCGAGGGCAACATCTAACTGATTTTGGATGAAACTGTTGATAAATTGTATAATTAATGAATGAAACGGGTATGGACTGTTTCTTTTTATCATTTAAAACAAAGTGCCGAGAATAATATGTGTGACTGATTTGTTGGGATAGTACATTACAATTCAATGTTCTGTTTATCAAAATTTACAAACCTGTTTAAAAGATAAACATTTAGAAAATTATGAAATGCTTGTTAAGGTATACCTTGTTTAAAAACAACATTTTGTTTTGTATACTTACATGAACGAGCTATGAACTACGTATTTTGAAGACCTGTATGGATTTTCGCGGGAACTTTTATTTTTATTATTTGTATAGTCTTTTGATGTCGTCGCTTTGTCAATGACGTCGCTTTGGTCGGAAGTAATTTTACAAGAATTCAAGAAACGTCAATTGAAAGAATGATTATTATTTCGACACCGGTTCGCAAAGATGCCATAAAAATCATAATGCGAATAATTTTAAAATATTGGTATCCTTGGTTAATTGGTATTAACTTTTGAATTACAGTCGGGTAACCAAAAGTCCCTTTTTGGCCAAAATGTGATCAGTCTCTGATCAGTGACCTTGCGCGTCGAACGGACTATTTCGTGCACTTTGCGACGTCGAAGCTGTGGCATACGGAAGTCGACACGTCATGTTCAGTGAGCTATATCATCGGTTCTGTCCATCGGATTCTTTCTAAATTTTGACAACCCGTTCCAAGCATTCAATTTGACCATTCTCTGAAATTTTTGTACGATTTAGATATTTAATTTCTCTTCAGAAACCATTTCTTGATCAAATTTCGAGTGCAAAAAAATAACTGGAGTGGTTCAAATGGCGTGTAAATAAAGTTGGTACAAAAAAATGTTTTCTCACGAATCACTATGATTTTTTGCACATCAAATCTGGGGAATATTTTCAACATTTTCTGATATATCTAGATGAGATTCTTGAAAAAAACAAAAAAGTTTACCAAATTTAAAATTAGGTCCGTTTGCTTTCTATCCATTCGTTCATTTTATTATTATTATTACTATTTTGCGATATACCAAAATAACACGAATGAAAATTCATTGTATAAAGAAACAAAATGACACTTTTATATTGCATCTTTAACAGGTTTTTTTCTGTGTAATAGCAAGTCTCGGTCCAGGGTATAATCGTGAAATGTGTTGACAGCTACGGCACGTTCATATAACGTTGGGGTACACAAATCGCCCAGGCCGCACCTATAATACTGCTGGAAAATTTGCTTCCGCGAGTAAGAAAATCAATTTGCACTTTTCGTAATATTCGTAAACATACGAAACTTTTGGGTATAAAATGGAAATGATAAATTAATCATATGATTGCAAAATAAGGGTAAGAAGTTAGGATGAAACGGATCTGTCACTATCAAACTTTGTGCGACTGACCGATTTCACCTCATCAAAATCCAGTGTGTTATCTTGGTGTGGAAACATTCATATATCTGTGTTCTCAAATTTATAACTTTACCTCTTCTCTAATGACAGAAATATTAAGAATGTTCATGTCTTGTTTGAATGTGTTTACTTCAACCATTTTTGTTATAACAACATTTAAGTTCGATAACTTGCACATGCAGGTGCGATAAAATTCAACGTCTTACATTACGAGTAGTTCCCCTTACAACACAAAACATCGCCAGGGATATTTACTGTATTGCATGGTTTATTACAAACAGGTACTTAAATAGTTCCAGATTTATTGTGTTAATAGTATGACAGACAAGTATAAAATGTTGATGCCCAAAAATAATAATTTTAATGATGCAAATTAACTTTCTCACTTCTTTGCAACTTCCTTTCTTCCACATTACACTTCATAGGTTCTGTCAATACAAGTTATATTACATTTTTATTAAACATACTTCGTCCACTGTGTATTTACTCCAACTAGACAATATCAGTTCTTCATACATTTTTATGATTGTATCAGTTGTTAATTCAAAGCCCTAAATAGTATCTGCACTGCAAACTCTATTGTTAAAATTCAAAACTAGTTTGTCAGATGCATAAATAGTATGGGTTTGACTTTACTGTACTGCAACTGGACCCTGGAGCTGTATCAAAGCAGTTCTGCCCTTTTTGAAAGTCTTTCACTGGACATTGAAAGATTTCAGTTGATCTGACTAGCTGAGGTAGATGTTTTAATTTCAGAGAGATGTAATTGCACTATTTTTTTTTTTGGGAGGGGGGAGTTGAGGGGATAGAAAGAACATTTTTATCCCATGTCATGTTTGCTCTAAATGCTTTAGTTTTTTTCAAATTTAGACAAAAACTGCAGTTTAACCCCTATGTTCTATTTTAGCCAAGCCGGCCATGTTGGTTGGCAGGCGGGTCATCAGACACATTTTATAAACAAGATATCCTAATGATGCTTGTGGCCAAGCTGGTTCAGTTTGGCCCAGTAGTTTCCGAAGAGAAGATTTTTGTAAAAGTTAATGGATGACGACAGATGCTTAGTGATGAGAAAAGCTCAATTGACCCTTTGGGTCAGGTGATCTAAGTGACTTCGATCATACCTAGGGAAAAGTCACAGAGTGAAATCATGGATGAAAAATCAATTTCATAAAATCATAAATTTATTTTTTGTTATTTCAATAACTTAATATATATGATATTTAAGATCACTATGTTCATATAAATATATTTAAAATGTCTTCTTTCAGTTTTAAGTTTCAATTCAATGCCTTAATGTTTATTTTGTTTACACTGTAATAAATGGAATTTCTGTTTCTGAGTTACATTGTATATCCTAAAACTTTATGCAAATAAACATATTTGAATTTTTAAATAATTTTATACATAATATTAAATAAACTATAAACTATGACAATTACCTTTTTAAAAATGCAAATAAATCATATATATTTTGAAAACAAAGAATTTCTGAATTTACTGCATCTGGCTGCAAAGTGTTAGATTACATTTCCAATTATATATTATGTAAATGAGAAATAAAATTTCCTTTGAAATATGACAAAGGGATATAATATGTATAGCAGAATAGAGTTACAATGCAGCCCCGTTGAGTTATTTAACTAAGTTCTATAGTTGCAAATGGAAAGTACCTAATTCCTATACAAATATGAAACAATATTTTAATAATAAACTTATTATAGTCATAATCAAATAGCATGTCATTTGTGAATGGCATCAAAGCAACCCAGCAAGTTTTATTCGTCGAAGTCCTTACATTTCATTTCACCTTGTTCCATGTTAACTAACTTCGAAGGTTAATGCCTACGAGACGTATCGGTTGTTTTGTTGCTCTTCGGTGTTCATTTGGAGTGGACAGCGCAACAGAAAGGCGATTTTGCAAACAATAAGTCAGTTTCAAACTGAAGGAAACTAATGTCAGTGACGGTGTATTATCCGGAATTTCGTGAAAAAAATTACGAACTTTAAATTTGGTACAAAAAAATGTTGTTTCACGGATTTTCCTCAAAATAGGATAGTTTTAAAGATGAAAATCTTAAATCAATTTGAAACTATGCACAATGAGAGTCGCGAAACTTTGTCGATTCGAATTTTCCATTGAAAAAAATCCAACACATTTCTTACACTGAAAATCGACGAAAAACGTTATTTTCATTACCTTTTCGACAAAAGATCAATATTTACCGTATTATATTTACGGGCCATTGAATGTTGAACAATTCAGACGACAATCTGTTCAACAATACACAAAATTACTCAACTGTTACCCCGACCTTTTACATTCATGTCATGCTAATTTTACAAAACAGGCCACAAAATCAAAACCAATAATCCTTCTTGTTTATTATACATAATTTCATAGGATAATGAAGTAAATGTATCTTCAAATAAACTTGAAATCAAATCATGAGGTATACAATCAAACACATTCAATCCCGACAACCCTATTGTTATCAGTCGACCTTGAAAATAAATACTATTTAAGTTGATAGCCATGTTAAGATAGACACGAAATTTTTTTGGTCTTGTATGAAGTTTAAATTCTGCTTATTTACACATTAATTTTGTCATCTGAAGGTAGGAAAGAACACCGGACTTAACACACTGTTAAACATTGATATCTTTGGAGTGAATTTCAGTGATTTCTTTTCTGAACTTCAAGTGAGTAGTTCTTTCGCCTAACCTAAAATCAGGTTCCACGAACTCAAATTAGCTGATTATGTATGTAAAGACTTTGACGATATAACAAATTTTTTTTAGCCAGCTGAGTTTGCAAATGGAGAATTAGACGAAATATAATAAATATATACTTGATTTGGAAAGTAAGATTAAGGAAGAGGCAACGGAGCGTTTAAAACTTTGGGGAAGAAAATGGAATGTTATAATCCGTGGTCTAGGAGGAAAGGGCGGAGAAGCTCCAAGAATAACGCAGACCGTAGTCCATATTTTTCTTAGTGGATCACTTGGTATAGGGAGGAACGCGTAAGAGAAATTTTGTTCTCAGCAGTATATAGATTATCATCAGGTCCAGGTGTAAAGAGAAATATAATACTACGGTATCAAGTTTAATCGACCGAGAGGATATTATAGCAGCAGCAATGAAACTACAGTGTTGTTCCGGACCTCCCCCTACATGAGATACACGCCGTGGTGACCTCCTCAAGGAAGTGAGTCTGAATATCTGAAGAGGAGAGAAAAAATACCGACTACTCTATTTGAAAGAACCGCCTTTCTTGAAATTCGTCCTGAAAAATCATCTGGTGGATCATAAATGCCTTGCAAAGCTGAAATGTGATTTTTTTATTAATGTGTTCTATGGACATCAAGTTGTCAAAAATTTATTTTCGTTAGTTAATTCATATACATTGCTACTTGTGATTTCTTTCTGGCTTGTTTATTTATGAACGTTATCTTTAGTTAGAGATGTTTATAGAAATGTTTCCTTGTTATAATATATTTTATTCTATTATATCTCTCTTCGGTAGATGACCTACTGTAGTAATAGGTGGGCGGTGCTATGTTGTGTATTGGCAGTTTAAACATAAATATTTACTATACGGAGCATCCTCTGGCTTTTTCATTATATATTCATCTTCCAAGACGGTGGTTCACATGAAAATACATGCTGTTGAATTTGTAATTAGTATGTAGTTTAAGTATCTGTTGCCCTCTTAAATTCATCACATAAAATGTTATGAAATGCCGAATGTACTTAATATACCCACCCTATTTTTTTCTCTCCCTCTCCCAAGTCTCTCACAGGGAAAGACATCTGGTTGAACGAAGTGTTGTATGCCGAGGAAGAGATTTATGACCAATTTGAAATACTAGAGGAACACAAAATATTTTTATGAACAATGAAATTACTCACCTTATCTTGTCATGTATCAAGAGCACAAGGATCTTTTTCTTAATGAGAAAAATCCTTTTATAAATAAACGTTCAATATTTACAATTAGAGGATGGTTTGGATAACGTAGAATGTTTGAATGCTCTTAAGAATATGAAAAATGGAAAATTCCCAGGTTTAAATGGATTATTTGGAATGATTTGAAGCAGTTCTCCTAAAATTACATGAGATTACACGTATAACAAATAAAGGCAAATCAAAATATTGTTTGAAATTTGGAGGCCCATCACCCTTTTAGATGTGAATACAAAAATTGCATCTTCTGCCTTGGCTAACAGAATAAAGCCTTTCCTAACAAGTAAAATAAGTGAAACGCAACAGGTTTCTATTAAGGGAAGATACACTGGAGAATGTACAAGGCTTTTTTTATACATTATTGAAAAGACAGAGGAAGGTGGAATTCCTGGTTTACTACTTCGGTTAGATTTTGAGAAGGCATTTGACACTCTTGAATAGTCTTTTATAAATGAGGCCCTAAACTTATTAGGATTTGGTCCAGTTTTTTTATAGGTGGATTGAGACTTTATACTCTGGCACTCAATATTGTATAATGATAATGGACATTATTCCAATTTCTTTCATGTGAAACGATCGAGGTGTAAGACAAGTGCGACCGTCTATCTCCATATCTTTTTATTTTGTCACTTTAACTAATCAGTGCTGCCATAAAAAAAAATATCCAGAAATAAATGCTATGAAAATAAATAAATATGAGTATTTATTAAGTCAAGATGCAGATGACTAAACTTTGATTTTAGATGATGATGAGAATTCCTTAAAATAACGTCTGTATATTTTAAAAGATTTTCTCCGTGTGCTCCTCTGAGGGCTAATTTAGATAAAACGGAAGCCATGTGGATTGGTTCAATGGTTATTTCTAAGGGTAATCTAAATTTGGATTGTAATTCTGAATTTGAATCAGACAGGAAAGTTCAAAATTCTTGGCATTAAGTTCAATTTATTTAACAAAAATAAAACACTTATTAAAAAGGACAAATATACCTAAGGAGCAATAAAAAAAAGTAATCCATTGGACAGACAAACCCGGGAAGGCAAGTGAACAACCACAATCACAACCAATAAACACAGAAAACTAAAATTCAATGAATAACACGAACTCCTATAAAAACCAGTAGTGAACCTAGGTGCTCCGGAAGTCCGGAAGGGTAAGCAGTTCCTGCTCCGTATACAGCACCCGTCATGAATTTCAACAAAGTCAATCCTGGGAAAGTCACAAATCGGTGGAGGCACGTGAAAGCTTACGACAGTGGGAACATGTCCAACATCATCTTAGATATTGGAACACTGTAATGGCCAATCAATTCGTGTTGACGACCGTAAAATTTCCTAAGTGATGACATCAATTTATACCTGATAAAACCCTGGTTAAGAAGCTTTGGGACAGAAGTAATCCTCTTTGTCGAAAGTCAGTGTAACTTACGCATGCCCTTGAAAATCGGATAAGCTGAGAAATGTAGACACCATGTTAAGTTTGACGAAAATATTCCTAGTCTCAAATCTGTACTTGACAAATGGATTTATATAAATTTAACCCATATTGGTAAAGTTACTGTAATAAAATCAATAGCTCTACCAATAGTAATTCAATCTTTCACTGTCCTGCAAATCCTCTATAAATGAGTTGCAAAATATTTTCTTTGATTTTGTGTGGTCAGGAAAATCAGACAAAATTAAAAGAAATGTTATTATAGGATCAAATGAAAACGGTGGATTAAAATTACCACATCCTTTGTCTTTTATATACTCCCTTGAGATGACATGGATAAGTAAATTTTAGATCCACTGAATGTATCACCTTGGAAAACTCTCCCAATAGATAAATATAATAGATTTGATGCAGAAATTATCTGGTAAAAGTCACCTGATGGAATTATTGAGCTTTCAAAACATTTTAACATTTTTTGGAGAAATATACTGTTAAACTGGAATGTTTTGAATTATAATACTACTGAGACTGCAATAGGCATTTTGAGCAAATCCATATGGTTTAATATGGTTTAATACTAAACTAAAGAGAAATAAGGAGTCCATTTTTACGAAAGATGGTGCGAAGCTGGAATTTTCTGTCTTAATGATTTACTTATGAAAATAATGAGTTTTTATCATGTCAAGACTTATGTGCAAAATACAGCTGATGTTCTAGTTGTACCACTTTTTGTCATATCGGCATTGGAATCTGATCTTCAATATTGCTGGTTCATGATTTCTGCTTTTTCCCTATTAAGGCCTTGAGTACAATTAATGAGTCGCAATTCGACAACATTTCATTCAAGCCTAACATGTAGAATAACATTGGTGTCATATTACAACTTAAGTATAGCATAACTGTAGAAAGATAACATAAACGAGCAGCTTGGAAGCATTTTATTTAACGTGTCTTGATTTGACTACATATTAACAAAAATACCAATGTTGCAGAATACGTGTTTGTTTGTTCTGGTTTTTTCTTTTAATCTAAGTAATACTAAGCAACAATATTTTATAAACCTGACATGCTGTGAAATTAATTCTTTTATCATTCCCTGGTTTTTCATTCTAAGATAACATGACGCTTTCGCGATAGAAACACAACCGTGTTCTAAATAGAACAATTATTATTGACAGATGCGAACAATGCATTGTTGACATGAAGCCTGAAGCACATATGAAATCATTATTAGGCACTAAATTGTTGTATGTTATTGATAATATAAAGTTTAAAAGTTATATTCATCAATCTCCCTGAATCTATCTTACATTTATCGCTTTTCGAACAAGCAAAGCTCGAAATACACCAACTATATATGTTACCCTAAATGATGTCAAAGTCGAAAGTGCGACTTCAAAACCCAAGGTATAACACTATACATTCAACGACGCCAGAACGACAATCAAAAACGGAGAATTATACATTGTAGAGGATTTGGAACGCTGGAATTTGCTATAAAATCTCACAAAAATGTACGTCTTATTTTATTTTAAATAATTTACGTTTTTTTTTTTTTGTATGAAAGTTCTTGCCTTGTTGAAATCAACATGGCTGCCCGTATATGATGCCTCATAGGGTTCGATTATGCGGGTAGGTTAATGGTGTTTTATCATTGGGGAAGTAACTCTTTCTAAACTCATTGATATCAATTAGCATGGCGTGACGACGTTTTCACCGTCTTCGATTTCAAACGTGTGAAAATACATGGAATCACTTATTAATCGGCAGCTTTTTCTGTTGGTATTGACAGGGCACGATGTATCAGCATTCTGTTTATATCACCAGTTCAAAAGTAAGTATAACTTTTCCTCTTTTGTACCATAATTGAAAGAAAATAAGATCATACGACGTTTTAAAGTAGGCTGTTCGAATGGAATGTGATGATCAACGTCTGGGATTTAAGTTTGTCACGCAGAGCATTTGATTGACTCTCCACATCCGAGGGTTAATTTAAGATGTTACATGTCAGTTAAACTCGGTGTATGATGGTAACGACAACATGTTAAACAGATAAAATTCCCAAAACGGCAAAAGGCAAAGCCAAAGGGCAAGGCGAATGGACGTTTTGTCTGTTCATGGCTTTATCGTCTACGAAGTTTTGTTTCATTCAGAAATGTGTAAAATATAGACCATTCACCTTAAAAAAACTGTCTTTAGAAATATCCACCCCCCCCCCCCCCCCCGACACACCCGACACACACACACACTTTCCCTTGTTTGAAGATTCTGGATTTCCTCAAAATCCTACAGAATATATATATATATAAGGTAAAAAAGTCCAGCTTGAGCTCTTAGACTCTATATAGTAAACTTGAAATATAGCATTATAATTGTAAGAAATCATTTTTGCGCAGAAAAAAACACCCCAAAAGTACTCCTTTTTACATAAAATAAGGTGGCAGAATTGAAGTCTGGAAGAATAACCTTTCATCAAATTTGTCAATTTTGAGGAGACAAGACTATTTAAGAGGGTTGGACTTTGACCTTTGATACTTTTCTGTGTGCCTTTTAATTTATCTGCTTAATATGATTGATTTGTTTGGCACCTTCTGTCAAAAGCTAGAAAATTTAAACATAAATTTCCTTTAATTCTGCAACCACCAAGTTATCTTTTGGTAGGGGTGACAATTGAAGGAAATTTTTTGAAATCCTGGATTTTTTTATACTATTTTTCTTTCATAAACTTGCTGTATCGTCATTGATAATTGGGATTGTTATAATCAGTGTCAGGTACAAGAATTTAAAATAGTATCCTATTTATTTGGTCAACAATGTTTTTAGAGATCAATTTGCCATACAGAATACGCGAAGTCATCATCCTTTTATTTGGAGTATATTTAGATGTAGTTTAATTTTGCCATATATTTTAAATGTATCTTGTTCTTATGGATGCTCGCTGGTCCTGTTTTGGTCTTTTTGTCATTTTATTGGAATCCTCGGGTTTTACATATTTCTTAAACATTAAATTGTTTGCCAATGAACCCCCACTTTTTCTTTTAAAAATCAATCATACATACCTTAAAATGGTATTTAACTAAATCTTATGAAATCCTTTTTATTTTGTCATACATTTTTGAGAGACTGACGTTGCCAATGCAAAGACAGTGAAAAATCCAGAGAAACCCTATTTTCTGCAAATTTTCAAGGCTTTATAGCTCTAAAATGAGCACATAAACCTATATTTTTTGTCTTGCTTATTTGTTTACTATTCATACGTTCTCTCAAACTAAAACACCTTTTTCAAATCCTATTAGTTTCCTATTAGAGCATCCTAAAATTATGTACATATGTTATCTGTTTTGTTAAGTATATCTTTTATACAATGTATTTCAAAACTAAAGATAAAATGCATGTAAAGTATAGTATTTTACTCTACATCAGAACAAACTATTTTGGTTACTAGAATTACCCAAAATATTTGAAGTTATTTTCCAACTCAAGACTTTTTTCACAGAAATTAGCAATTCTCTAAGTATGAAGGTTGTTTGTCTGGTAATCTTTGAAGTTTTCACTTAAAGAAATGTTTTTTTTTAATGAAAATACATATCCCATCTTAAATAAAACTTTCTTCATTACTTTATTTTAATTAAATATCATTTTTAATAAAACATATACATTTGTTGTGTTGCTTAATGAACCATTTCTTTTGAATCAATATTTTTTGTTTGTGTGTTGGGGAGGGGTGGTAAGGAGCCGACGGAATAAGATCATTTAAAAAATAACATTAATGTAGATTAAATTCTACTAGAATTTTTGCATGGCTCCTCACAGACTGCAGGATATTTTAAACTTTTAGTCTATAAAATTTTATGATTAATGATGCATGGATACAAACCTTTCCAAATATTACATGATAGTTTTAAGTTTAAAGTAAATCATGTAGACATGTGTTATTTTGTATTATGTATTAAGCTTTTCATAGTCTGTACTATAACTTTTTGGTGAATTAAAAAATCATTTAAAAAAACTTAAATGTTACCCCCCTTTTGAGTTAACACAGGAGGCTGTTCGTTTTATTTTAGAATTTCCCCAAAATAGCTCTTGTAAATTTTGATATTATTTCTCAAAGGCTCTAAAATGTAATTATGATAATTAATGTGAAAGAGGTGTATATTGTATATTATTATGGTGAAATTTTTTAGGGTGGTGTGTATTAGATTTCCTTTAACATTTTTGTTGTATTTTTACTGTTACATGAAATGTTGAAGCTACTGAAATGACTGCATCAAGTCACATCAGTAAGTATATATTATTTAGCTTTCACATGAATGTAAGTAAGTGTAAGCTGCAAAGGACAATTGCCCATACATGTATATTTTATGCACACATACATTCAAGAAAGACATTTCATAACTTCATGGATTGGTTCATGAAAAATCCCTTCAGGTTCACAAGTATATAATTAGAAGTGGGACATTTAAAGACGTATCGTATCCGTATCTGATACGTTGATGTATCTGAACGTATCTATGGGTTATTGTTTAATTGATTATTTACGTGTTTAAATAGTACATGTATATGTGTTTTTTCTATGTTAGATGTCTTTCGGTCATTAATACACTCTTTTTATTACATGATAGTTTTCAATTTATGTATACTCGTTTATATCTAAAGACTCGATATTTAAATCATCATTACTTCTCAGGCGTGAATTTAAATAATAATGCAGATATAGTTAATGATTGAGTCAAAAATCGTGGTAAAAAAATCGTTCATGTTGAGTCAGGTTTTCGGGGCCATAATAATGATGCCAATACTTTTAACATGATGACCCCCATCGGAGACGGACGCACATTAGACTTTCCACGAAACTGCATTTTATTAGGGGATTGTATATACCCATCCCGACATCCAGTTGTTACACCATTCACCTCGGCTCAATTGCGCAGACTACCTAGACAGGAGAGAAATGTCCGGAGGAAAATTAACAAGAATATAAGAAAATATATGAGTTTATGTTGAACATGTCATTAGACTGCTTAAAGTGTTTAAAATTATTGGTTCCTTGTATAGACACAATAGAGACGAAATGGGGAAGATTGTGTGTTTATGTGCGAATTTGTGCGCTAGAAGATCATTATTACTTTTTGATCCATGATTTGTATATTGAAAATGCGGCGCTGATGGAAAATAAATGAAATTCAATGTTTATCATTGGCATAATTGATACTTTTTCGATGGCAAGCAATTTGGGTATTAATTCTCCATTTTTTTAATTTGTAAATCATATTTAATTTAAAAAATATAAGGAAATTGTTTTATTTTTAAATTAAAAAAAATCAACAGCTTATATTATGAAAAGGTTTGAGTATTCTTTTAAAATGAAAAGACGATTTTATTTCTGATATTTCTAATATCAACTAATACAATTTTATACTAGGAATATATTTCATACAAAGAAAAGAATATATTCAACTTCAGCTTGCCATGGTGTTCATAATTTCGACTGTACTGGCCAATATATTTAGTTTAAACAGCATATATGTAGGCAAAGACAACCAAGTACCTGTACACAGAATTAAAAAAAAAAACAATCCCCATTTATTAGCCAATTTAAAATACGTGTATAAATATTGTTAACGTTAACTTTATTTGTTTTATAATTCAACTTCACGCCTGGGTAGTTCTGATGATTTAAATATCGAGTGTTAAAACATATACAAGTATATAGATTGACACGAAAATCACGTGATTGTTAATGTGTGTAAATGTTAGCTTCTGGTGTCGTCCATGTAATGTTTTCATAATTGTATTATAGGTACTGTAAATATATATCGTAGAAACATCACTTTTAGGGCAATAAATGTAATTAAGTCAGGATTTTGACATACAAGAAGCAAGTATGTAAACACACATAATACATCAATTAAACAATTATCCAACATTATTAAAAAACAATTCAGATATTAAAAATGAAAGAGACCAAAAATTTTCATCGCCCTTTCCCTATTTTTTCCCTCTCTTTTTCCTATTCTCGATTACTATTTAAACACGTAAATAATCAATTAAACAATAACCCATAGATACGTTCAGATACGTCAACGTATCAGATACGGATACGATACGTCTTTAAATGTCCCACTTCTATTAGAATGTTTCTATGTACTTTTGATATTTGCTTTGCATTATTACAGGCCAGTAGACATACATGTAGGTGGAAAAAACTCTCCCTTAAAATTGTCGAATTTGTACATTTTATTCTGTTGGAAACCCTATTAAAAGTCAACAAAAGTAACCACAAACTCAAAATTTAAACGTTCTTTATCCATATGTCTTAACTGGTCAGTAACAACTTACAGGAAACATTCATACAGTAAGTGCATTTCAAGCTTAAGGTATATTTAGCTGAATTAGCCCAAAAGTCTTATTCCTTTGCCTAAACGTTTGTCAAGCATTATATGTAAGTATTCTGTGCCAAGAATTTAGATCAATGATATAAAATAGTGCATTAAAATGTGTTGGTGCATTCTAAGATCTTTTTATAGGGGGTGGTGGGGGTGGGAGGGGGGGGTTGCAACATATGATTTAATATTCCAACTTCTTAAATTAATAATTACAATATGACTGACGGGCTGTGTACTTATTATCGAGTGCAGTGTGCGCTATAGGAGCATATGCATTTTCTACATATGGGTCATTTAGAAAAATCTTTGTTCAATGGGAGCAGCCATATTGTGCTACATACTAAGGCTAGAAAAAGTTTCGTTCACCGGAAGTAAGTAAACTAAGGGTAATAACTTGCTTCAAATTATAATTTTACAGTCAGAATCGTGATACCGAAAATGAGTTTCTGGAAAGGGCTAATATTGCTGTGCTCGCATTAATGGCCACGCCAGCAGCATTTTTATAAAGCAGTGAAAATAGATTTGCAAATTAATATGTATTTATAATATATCATACAAGTTGTAATATTCTTCCCTTGTTAAATCTTGTAGTTACATAATTCCCCCTTTTTCACACGCACACACATACAAAAACTTCCATTATCCAGAAGAAATCAACAGGAAATTATACTATACACCAGCAGAAAATTGACTAATTTTGAATTCTTTTGTGCATTCATAACAGAGTACTGTTCACACTAACATAGTGTTCTGTGTGTTTGTAAGTAATGGCGGGGTGAAAAATTTTCACGACCTGCAAACTTTATTCTAATATCAAGGGTATCAACTGACAGAAGAATAACATTATTATTTGAAAACTTCCCCCCGCAGACTGAAACTTGTATAATTTAACTACCAATTACTTCTGAAGGTCATAATATTTCTTGGGTATCTTGCTCGACAACCTATATTTATATTTATTTTTCGTCAAATCTGAAGAAGCGGATAGATGTTTTCTGTTTCTGTTACTTTGATATACAAGTTTTCAATATGTGACAATAGTTAACCAAACAATCATGCCTTGCACTTTTACGATTTAGTTTTGATACTAAATATAGGACTTTTGAGGTCAATCGATGATCATGTGACATTTTTTTGAGTGGTATGTGGTGAAAATGAAAGTAAATAGTCTGTGCTAAAAAAAACCGTAAAGACACCAATATATAAGTTAGGCAAATTATATTTTTACACCAACAAATTATGGACCATTTTTATCATATTTGAAAAGACACCATTAACCTACCTACGCACAGAAATGATGCATATTGCCCTTTCAGAATCGAAATGATTAATTGATGCCATACACTATGCTTATTTTAACATGGGTAGGCAATATATTGTTTCTATTTTTCAAAGAGCGTAAATTAGGGTTATTTTAACATTGGTAACCATTATATTTGTTTATATCTTTCAACGAGAGTACAAATTTAATGCTTACCCATGTTCAATTAAGCATAGTGCATGACACCAATGATCTAAATAAATATAATTAAAACAACATGATAATTTGTTAAGAGTGTTGTCGCTGAAACAGTCTAGAATTCCTGAAATTAGTACAACTAATATGTACATTATCTGATATCTGTGCATTTGACAGCAATAAACACATGTCAACCACCTCCAAACTGTCACATTTTTTATATTTGGCAATATTATCCTTCAATTTTCTTACTTTCTTATAACATGTACCTATCTTTTTTATCGCTGGATCCAGATAATTAAGAATTATACATACATATGTTCTTCCATAAAGATTTGCCTCCATCGTATAAACTCTGGAAATGTGACTTTGTTCTACTGCAAAAGACTGGAATTGTGCGTTACAGTATATCAAGAAAAATACAGTATAGCTCATTGAAAACATCACCTCAAGTTAACTTCAAATTAGCATAATCTCTGCTTCAAATCTCTGCTCTAGGACCAAAAACCAGAGATTATAAAGCATAGATTAGGACAGTCATAATCTTTGCTTTATTGATTATTTAAATCTCTGCTCCGATTTATTCACCTGTGCAGGCGCTGTTCTCGTGACAAAACAAGAATTTTGAATAATAATTGTCTCTGCTAAATGTTCATGCGCAGTCCTAGGACAAAACACGACTACCCGGGGATAAATAAAATATTATTGTATTATTATTGGTTGATCATGTAATAATGAGTAAATAATATTCAGTGCACAAATTATAAAATATTTATATTGATAAGTTCAGTTTCAATTTCAATAAGTTCTAATGTAAACAAAGTTATTCCTGCTGTCAAAATGAAATAAATGATATGAATTCTTGATGATACTTTTTAAAGAAAATATAAATTATAAGTTTTGTAGTAAAAAATAAAATAAAAAGTATATATAAAGTATAAAGTGTTATTTCAAGTCAATACTGAAACTTATATTTTGACTTAAAAAAACACTTCAGGTAAAATGAAAAAAAAATTTAAAGTCTTATGTTACACTCCTGGACTAAATTTAACTATAAGTATCATCATGTTTTTTTTTTTTTCATGAAATTGAATTTCTTTTACCTAACAAGTATTACGATTGGTCGCAGAGAAACTTTTTAAGATACCACATGAAATTTTCTGAACAAAATTCATGTCAAAACTTCATAAATGTATAAAATAACAATGTTCAAGTTTGAAACTTGTATTTTTACTTTAAAAAACACTTTTCTTGTTACAAAAAATCACATTGTTCTTATATCGAAGAAGCTTATATAGCTAATTTTAACTATACATCATCCTATGTATATGTTTGAAAAGCTAAATATTTTGATTCTTCAAAAATAAATCTTCTGTAAAATGGAATCATTTTTATCAAACAAGTATTACGGTAAGTTCCAGAGAAGCTTTTTAATATACCGTATGAAATTATTTTAGCTAACTTCATGTCAAATTCCTAAAAGTATAAATTATGTACCCTTCAAGTTTAAAACTTGTGTTTTTTCTTTAAAAGCACTAGCATTCTTACAAAAATCACATTTATCTTATATCACACAAGCTTATATAGCTAAATTCAACCATGTATCATCCTATGTATATGTTTGAAAAACTAAATTTTTTGTTTTCCACTGTAAAATGGAATTATTTTTATCAAACAAGTATTACGGTAAGTTGCAGAAAAGCTTTCTAATATACCGTATGAAAGTTTTTGAGCTAAGTTCATGTAAAAAATTCCTAAAAGTATAAAATATGTACAATTGTACCCATCAAGTTTGAAACTTGTGTTTTCAGTTTAAAATACTCATCTGTTTTAACAAAAATCACTTTTGTCATATATCGCACACTCTGATAGAGCTGAAATTGATTAACCCTTTAGCATTTGCTCAGTTTTATACTTAGTTTTGCCATATAAGATTGTGCGTTATTATTATTATTATTATTCACAGTATTTATATAGCGCATTATCTAATTAAAAATTACTCTAAACGCTTTACAATCTAAAACATTAAATTAAGCAAAACACACATAATTACAGGAAATCATAAACAAACAAAAAAAGAAAAACAAAGAACAATTCACAAATTATTTAAAATATATAATGCAAAGGGAAACAAAACTATTTAAAATGTTATCCATAAATATATCTAATAAAATTATACTGTGTGAAAAAAACAAATACCATAAAACACTGAACGTCCAATAAAAAAACCTCAACGAAATAAAAATTCATAGCAATTAGAACCAAAATTATTAAGAAAAAGAAAATTAGAACCTACGCAGCGGAAATTAAAATGGTATTTAACATGAAAATGTGTTTATCAAATTATAGACAGTAAAGACAGTAACTGATAAAAAATATTCTATGCTAAATGTCACTGAAAATCTGTAAAAAAATAAAATATCAAAGTTCATAAAAGTCATGATAAGCTATTCTCAATAAATGCGTTTTCAGTTTAGATTTAAAAATATCAACAGAGTCTAAAACTCTTAAGTCACCGGGAAGATTGTTCCAAAGAGTAGAAGCTGCAATGTCGAATCGTCAATCTACATAAGACTTTGTTTTCACTCGTTGTGTCTGAATTCTCATAGAATTTTCAGATCGTAGCGATCTTGTCGGCTTGTATACAGTCAAAGATCTTGTAGATATAAGGGGGCTATGCTATGCAGAGATTTAAAAACGTACACAAGAAGTTTGTACTGACAACAAAATTTAACAGGTAACCAATGAAGTTCTATCAGTACTAGTGTTATATGGTCGTATTTCTTTCGATGACCTATCAGCGTGCAGCAGTATGTTGCACTCTTTGTAATTTAGCCAAGGCGATAGCATTTACTCCGTACAAAAGCGCATTTCAATAGTCCAGTCTAGAAGTGATAAGCGAACATACCAGTGTTTTGCATGCACTGTCCGTGATGTAAGATCGGATTCTTCCTATGTTTCTGATCTGATTGAAACAAGATTTCGAAACGGCTGCAATGTGTTGTTCCATGTTCAGAGATTTGCCCAAGTAAAAACCTATGTTTTTCACGCAAGTAGCATCTGTTACTACAGTACCATCGAGGACAAGCTGACAGTTTCCAAGATCTTTAACCGACGTTGTGGAGCAAAAATGATTAATTCAGTCTTATCCTGATTTAGCTTCAATAGATTGATTTTCATCCACGAGCTAATGTCTGCAATACAAGCCTCAAATCGCACGGTATATCAGTCCAACTATCTATCGGCCCAATCACTAAATATACTTGCGAGTCGTCTGCATAGTAGTGGTAGAGCATGTTGTGGCGTTTGCAGATTTCTCCTATCGGCTTAGAAAACATGCAATAAAGACTAGGTCCTAACACCGAACATGGAGGAACACCAAAGTTCAACTGGATAGATTTAGAGTGAACAGAGCCTACGGCAACTATTTGAGTCCTTCCTTCCAAGTATGATCTGAACCATGATTAAGCGGAATCCGATATTCCGAAGGAGTGTTCAAGTCGTCGAAGAAGCATGGAATGATCGATCGTGTCATACACTGCGAATAAATCCATCATCTGTAACACTTGACAGTTCTTATCAATTGCCAACGTCAAGTTATGATGCAAACGAAATAACACGGTCTCAGTCGAATGACCAGTTCGGTATGCAGATTGCACTTCATCATACAGTGAATTCGAATGTAAGTGAGCTTCTAGAGCAGCCACGATCTTTTCGAGAATCTTAGACACAAACGGCAAGTTTGATACCGGACGATAGTTCTTAAATATATCCTTGTCCATGCCCGTTTTTTTAAGAAGAGGTCTAACAATTGCCTGTCTGAAAGATTGCGGTACAGTTTAGTGAAATGTTAACAATGTCAGTGAGCATAGGAAGAATATCATCCAATGACACGCTGTCAAGCTGTGTCAAATAACTAAGATCAGTCCAAATCGTTTCGATCTTATTTATGAAAAATGTGTTGAATTTGTTTGAAACATCAAAGCTATCTACATTGGCAGAACAACTTCATTCGTTTTACCTATTAGATTGTTTGTGAGTCTCTGTAACTGTTTTTGATCGTTTCTTAGTTCAAAAATTTTATTAGAAAAATACTCCTTTTTTGTTTTAAACAGTAATCTAGTAACGTTTGAACACTTCCCTTTGTAGAACAATCTATCAACCGTCAATTCTATTTTTCTCATACGACGCGCAGCTTTCCGACACCTAGCACCATGATATACTATTCACTGTTTCGTCTAATTGTAATTTGTTTCGTTTGTATTGGTGCATAAGAGAAATGTATTTTTTTATATAATGCTACTGTTTTTAACCCTTTAGCATTTGCACAGTTTTTAACAAAAGTCATGAACAATTAGATTTGCACAATTGATCACACAGAAAAAAAAAATTTTCAAAGATAAAAAAAATTATTGTATACATTGTAAAATAAAATAACAATTCAAAGATACTAATATTATATATTGTAAATTTATAATCTACTGTATACGACGTATTTCAAGGAGTTACCTCTCATCAGCAGCATTAAAACCGAACATTTGGAAGACCAAAAAACCAAACTTATTTTAAAACAAGAAGTACCCATAACCAAAAATACCGAAATAGGAAGCCAAATTTCAGCTAATGAGATCTACCATGTAAAATCATAATACACTAGCTTCAATTTTAATATAATATGGCCTTATTATGGTGAAATAGTTTTAAGCATAACCTGAACTTTATAAAACAATTCAACAGTTCTGGAAATTATGTGAGAAAGTTCGGTAATTTATGTTGCTAGGCAACCATGAGAATTTACCAATAAATGGGGATTCCATATAATTTTCTAAAATGTTTATATCATAACATGAAATTCCACCCTTAAATTATATCGTTATTTATCTTAACTAATTCCTATATATTTTTGAATAAATTTTCAGATTTTTCCTTAGCAACAAATGACATTTCCTAGCAACCAACTATAAAACACCCTCTACTGATATATATTCAATGTAAAATGATTTCTGAAAGTCCAATTTTATTTTAAAAACTAATATCTTGAGAAATGTTATTATTCACAGGTTAAGATAATTTCTGCCTACTAAAAATGGTGCGTAACTTTTTATTTATTAAAATGTTACTAAGCAAACATGTTCATTAGTTCGCAGTGGAAATTTTTGCAATTCCTAATTTTTGAAGTATTTACATCATGTTCCACCATCAACCCATTTATGACTTAAACCAGAATAAATAGTACATACAGGTAGAAATTCAAATATCTTTCCTTAACAACCAAATTGACTCCCTAGCAACCAACAATGAAATACAGTTTTCAATTATAAGAAGAAGACAGAAATCATTCCTTATTCAAACATACAAGTAAACTAGGTCAAAAGGTTTTTTCTGGCTGAAAAAGAAGAACAAATCAACTGACAATCAAATTGTATACACCAGAGGGGGTGGTAAACATTTACGGGTCTCTAAATAGATAATCATCTCATTCGTTCCCTTTTTGACTAGCCTGCGACCTTTCTCGCAGAAGGGAGACATAGCGATCCTACATTTGTCGTAGGCCTCAATATTTACATTTATTCTGTGGTGAAGGTTTTTAACAAACATTAATATTTTTTAAACCATCCTGGTTTTTTCCAAACTTTGACAAAAGCTTGTTTATGATCAAGTTCGCTAAAATAATCTCAAGATAATCATCACAATTTCGTTCTCTTTTTGTCTAGCCGGCGACCTTTCTCGCGAATGCGACATAGCGATCCTACATTCCGTCGTCGTCGGCGTCAATATTTAAATTCATTCTGTGGTGAAAGTTTTTAAAACATTAATAACTTTTTTAAACTATCCTGGATTTTTACCAAACTTGGATAGAAGCTTGTTCATGATCAAAAGATAGTATCCGGAGGAAGATTTTGTAATAATTGGTTCCCCATTTTCCCGTATTTTACTTAAAAATTGACTTAGTTTTTCTCCCAGTTAACATTACATACAGTCTGCAGTTAAATTATTTAGAACATTAATTACTTTCTTAAACCATTCTGGATTTCCATCAAACTTGCGATAGAAGCTTCTTCATGATGTGGAGACAAATTATGTATATTACACTGAGAACATAGAAAACTGCGAAATCAGACGAGACACTGGGTTCCATGGAACCCTACATTTTTTTTTGTGAATATTTCTTTCTTGGCAATCATAGATGTAGCTTTCTAGCAAAGTTTGTGTTGAGATTTTGACTATAATCTTTATAGTTTATTTGATTTGATGTACACAATCAGCATCCGTATATTTCATTTGCATAACAATTTAGATAGACCAAAATGCTTAAATACTATTTTCATTATTTTCAGTAACTTTCCTCTTCTCATTTTCTTTCTCCTCGCGATCGTTTATTTCGTGATTCAGCAACAAATCAAGAGATTTCTCTTACTTTTTATACCGGATATATCGGTTGCGATATGTACAGCCATTTTTAGTTCGAAATTAATTAACTTTACTAGCTTAATCGTACATTCTTCAGCGTAATTGTTGAAACGAACATGTAAGTCGGTTCAAAAGTCGACACGTCGTAATAATCTAAAGACCGATCTCCGGAAAGCTATCTACGCTACCGCAGATGTTTAAGTTTAACCGGCAGTTGCAACGCCATCAAAGGGTCAGTATCTGAAAACAAAAGTGTTTTGAAAAGCTTGTAAACTGGAGAAAAAATGTTCTATTTAGATTTTCCTATTTTGATTTGGAATTTTGAAAAATTGACGTAAATTGAAAAGATAGAGAAAAACGAGGGAATTCCTCTGCATTAACTGGATTATTTCATCCGCAAAAAATGATAAATCTGGATCTTTTGAGATATATTATATCACAATAAAAGTCCTTTTCCGCAGTTTAGAATAAACTTTTCATGTTGTGAATTATTAATAAAACGACTGAGAATATATGTACGCTTCAATTACATCGGACATCCTTCTAATATTGCAGATGTAGCAACGGTTACACTAAAATAACTTGTATTTTTACAAACAAATATTTTATAAACTTATAATCATGTGAAAAAGGAAATTATTGGCTTTAAATAAAACCCTTTCTGGTTACAATTCGTTGAGTTTTGAGGCAAATATCAATTTTTTGTTGTAAAGATACTACACATTGAACGCTTAACATTCACATTTTACCGGTACAAACGTCAAAGGGTTAAATATCAACCTAAAATTGGTTGAAAATCAATGAAGTTTAAATATTTTTCATCCAAAAATTTCTACGGTAAGTCGCAGAGGGGTTTCGTTGGATATCGTAACCAATTTATCAACTAAATTTCTATAAAAAAAATTACTGGGAGTGGGAAGTAAAAATAAGCATATGACAAGTTAGAAACTTGTATTTGTTTCTTTATTCTTTAAAAACTGTAGCATTATAACAAAAATCACATTTCTCTTATAACGCACAATCTTGTATGGCTAAATTGAACTAGGTATCATCTTGAAAATGTTTGAAAAGCTAACTTTTGTGTTTTTTTCACTGTAAAATTTAATATTTTTATCAAACATGTATTACGGTAAGTTGCAGAGAAGCTTTTTAAGATACCGTATGAATTATTTTACTTAAATTCATGTCAATAATTCCTAAAAGTATAAAATATATACTCATCAAGGTTGAAACTCGTGTTTTCACTTTAAATTACACATCTGTTTTAACACATATTACAAAAGAGCTGGATTTTATTAAGTATCTACCTGAAATTGGTTCAAATGATAAATTTCGTGTGTTTTTTTCACTGTAAAATTGAAACATTGTTCATCAAAAAAGTACTGCCGTAAGTTCCAAAGAATTTTTTGGATACCATATGTTTGAAATGCTAAACTTTTTGTTTTTTTTTTTCACTCTGAATTTAAATTTGTTTATCAAACAAATATTACGGTAAGTGACAGAGAAAATGTTTAAAATACCGAATAAAATTGATGAACTAAGATATAAAATAAGTACATGACAGGTTTGAAACTTGTACTTTCACTTTAAAAAACACTTCTGTTAAAGCAAACATAACGTTTGTCTTTTATCACATACTGATAGGTCTTAATTTTACTTAGTATGAACATGTTATTGGTTGTAAAGGTAAATTTTGGTGTTTTTTCACTGTGCAATTGAAATTTCTTCATCTAAAATGTATTACGGTAAATCACGGAGAAATCTTTGAAGATACCGTCTGAAATGTATGAACTGACTTCATGTCAAAACTTCATAAAAACATAAGATAAGCATATGTCAGGTTTGAAAAGTCTTGTATTTTTACTTTTGAAAAAAAAAATATTGATATAAAAAATCACACAATCTGATAGAAACAAACTATCTAAAAAAGATCGATTTTAGTAATTAAAATATAATAAAAAGAAACAAAAATGAAATGGACCAAATGAAATAATAATAATAATAATAATAAAACAAATAAATAAATATATTTTTGTAAATGCTTTTTTGTATTCCCTAAGTATACGAAGTAGGATAATAAGGTATGATAAGTAAGAACATAGAAAACATAAAGATAAAGATTACAGTTAAAATAGGTTACTTGAAAATTATATATACTAAAATATGAATACTTTTGTGATAGTCTGCGTACTTTAATTAGCATGAAACATTTTAACAAAATCAACTGAACGTCTTGGAAGCAAATTAATTGTTTTGATTAAAATAATTTAAACTACTCATGCACCGTCCTGATGACCAGTTCCAGTACTTCTGGTATACTACACATGCGCCGTCCTAAGGCAATTACGGTTTTGGCCATAAGGACGAAAACTGTCATCAGAATACACTTAGTGTGCATGCCCCGTCCTAAGGACGAAACCAGACGCAGTCCTGGTCGTGGTCCTAAGAACAGTCATTAGAACAATTTCTGTCCTCAAGTTAACTTTATACTGAGATTATGAACACACGGTCATTATCTTGTCTGACATGATTATTCATTGATTTGTTACAGAAATTACCAGTATTTAGCAAAATTAAAAAATAATAGAAATACTAAGGGTTCATTCCGTGTATTCCACATGGTAGATCTCCTTAGCTGAAATTTGGCTTCCTATTTCGTTATTTTTGGTTGAGTACTTCTTGTTTAATATAAGTTTGATTTTTGGTCTTCCAAATGTTTCGGTTTTAATCTGCTGATGAGAGGTATCTCCTTGAAATGCGTCGTATACAGCATAGTATAAATTTACCATATCTAATATTAGTATCTTTGGATTGTTATTTAGTAATCATCTCCACTCGGCGGGTGCGAGAGTGGGCCCTATAGCGGCATTTTAGCCTACTCTTTTTCGACATCTACAAAGGAATCTAAATAGCCATTTGTCGTAAATTTACATTTAAAAAGTAATATTTTTTTCACTCATGTGGATAATCTTATCATCATTTCTGTAGATATTTTTTATTCTTTCGCTATATTTAAGCAAGGTGCCTGAGCATGTGTGTGTTTTCAGGATTTTCTGATTATATACATCATTATTTGATTTCAGATTTATGGAAATACAATGGTATATATTCTCTTATAAAATGATATGCATGTTTCATAGACAACAACTGATAAATTTCGTTTGATTTTTTTCGTTTTATTTAAATTAGTATTACTGGAATCTGAAAGAGGCCGACTAAATCAAAGGTTCAAACTAATCTTTTTTATCTGACTAAAGTACATAATAATTGACCAGCTTACCACTTATTTGAAAGGAAATTGAGATGAATTTATGACATGCACTTTTGAAAAATGTCGAGTCCCATGTTCAACCAAATGTTTTAATGTTAAATTTCTATATGTATCTATAAAATCCAGTTGAATTATATCATTGTAAAACTCATTTTGCTCTTGTAACTGATTGTTGAAGCTATCATTCTATATATATGAAAGTGTTTCTTTTTTCTACCAAAGTTACAGTATTTTACATGTTCAGGCTTTTAATAGATAGATAGACACAATGTATATGCCAAAAATAAAACGTTTCTGTGGCTACAATTGTGTCTGTCCTGTATGAAATAGGAGTTAATATAATAAAAATAGAACATGTCTTTGGTGATTTAGACTTTCAATTTCAACTAATAATAATTTATGAAAAATGCATATTCTGAAGTGGTTTGAACTTATCTTAACCTATCCCTCGGACTGGTTATCGCAAGATGCGGCGTACGTATGATCTTTCTACATTAGTCTAAGTTCCATTCATTGTTTTAATCTTTGTTTGTTTTGTGTGTGTGTGTGTGTGTGTGTGTGTGTTGTGTGTGTGTGTGTGTGTGTGTGTGTGTGTGTTGTGTGTGTGTGTGTGTGTAAAATTAGCATATTTGTTATCGTAAAGGTATAAAGGAAGTCTCCGAGAAGTTTTTTAGACATTAGAATAGGTTTTAGATATAATATTTTTACAAAGAACAAAGTCAGTTACCTGTTAAGGTTTTGTTTTTCTAATAAGAATATTCATAAAGGATACTAATAAAGTTTTGTTGTCAGGTCACCGAATATAAATTTGCGGACACATTGACCTTCTCAATAAATCCTTACATAGCAAGTAAATATTTTTGTTTTTTTTTTTGTTTCCATTATGCCAATAGCACTCACTAGAAACATCTAATGCTTAGTATCCCCGGGGAAACCTTAACTTGCATCCAAACCCTCCAAAATTACGCTGAAGCCGAGGAGCTTAAGCCAACGTCGATAGATTTAATTCTGTTCCGTAAAATTAATCAGCGACCGCTATTATTAAGGAAACGACCGACAAATAAAGTCAAGAAATACCAAAGGGATATTCGAAGGAGAGAAAAATCGTAACAACTGACAAACTCCGGAGAACAACGAAGACAAGACCAAAACAATACATGCACTACAATTAAAAACTAAAAACATATGAACAACATTGACCCCACCAAAAACCAGGGGTAGACTCGGATGCTCGGAAGAGTAAGCTGTCTCTGCTTCCTGCAGGACAGCCGCCTTGCTGTTCATGTCAAATTCGATATGAGGAAGGGATAATATCAATGGAACAGGTCCATTTTCATTTGGGAAACAGTTTTTTCATACCCGTCAACCAAGTCATGATGACGCCCATAACACTTTGATAAGGATGACTTCAGCTTAGGAGCAACGTTCCCCTGTCTGAGCAACGTTTCTGTCAGAAGCCGGGCTCTGTCCAGGAAGTCAATGTATATGTCACAAGCTCTGGAATAACTTTGACCATCCGTGATGGTTGCACGCAGCGTGACAAAACGGTCATGTTTTATCGATCCCAGAAGAATTGTGTGGCAGCTATAGTACTCAATTAATCCGAAAGGTGAAGTTTCTATCCTGTCATGTGTGGTGCAAAAGATGTCTATTCACGATTTAAATCACTTTTCCAAAACTATATCCATAAATAGATAATACAATAGAGGACAATTTATTTTTTATACAGGTTTATTCACCAGCAGAGGTCCCATTTGATGATAATGATCGTCATAATATATGACCAAAGATAACATTTTAATTTTAGTGTATTGGTAATTACTTGGATTGAAATTTAAATACTACCGGGTCATGTCTGTTATTCTGTATATTAAAAATAACTTTCTCAACCACGTATAAAAAGAAAAAAAAATACCTTGAAGAATCAAAACTAGCAACTTGATCGCTATAAATAATCTCGAATCTACTGAAAACTAACTGAAGAAACAAATATTAATGACAAAATGATCAGGCTGTCAAACACAATGATTGCCCATTCACACATATTTACAAACGTATGTTGTATTACATTATCACCATGACCAAATGTTATGTTGGGGCAGCATGTTGTGTTCAGTCACTAAAACCAGCTAATGGTTAGTATCCTCGGGGAAACCTTAACTTTCAAGCAAACCCGCCAAAATTACGCTTAAGCTGAGGAGGTTAAGCCAACACCGATAGATTAATTGGTGTTCCGTGATATTAATGAACTACCGCTATTATTAAGGAAACGACCGATAACTTTGACCACCCGTGGTGGTTGCACGCATCGTGAGAAAACGGCCATGTTTTATCGATCCCAGAAGAATTGTATGGCAGCTATAGTACTTAATTAATCAGAAAGGTGAAGTTTTTATCCTGTCTTGTGTGGTGCAAAAGATGTGTATGCATGATTTAAATCACTTTTCCAAAACTGTATCCATCAATAGATAATACAATAGAGAACAATTTATTTGTTTTTATTTAGGTTTATTCACATTTGATGATAATTATCGTCATAATATATGACCAAAGATAACATTTTAATTTTAGTATATTGGTAATTACTTGGATTGAAATATAAATACAACCGGGTCATGTCTATTATTCTGTATATTGAAAATAACTTTTTCAACTACGGATAGAAAGAAAAAAAAATCGTTAAAGAATTAAAACTAGCAACTTGATCCCGTCTGTCGCTGCCATTATTACCTGTGTTTATTTATCTACACATGTTTGAAAGGTGAAGTTAGCATCCAGTGCAAATATATATGTTTTCGCGAGTTTAATCACTTATCAAAAATTATATTTATCAAAATATAATAAGACAGTTAACAATTTATATGTTTTTATTCAGGTATATTCACATCTGATGTTACTGATCATCATAACATATGGCAAATCATAAAATGTAAAAATTGAAGTAAAGATACACCCGGGCCACGCCTATTATTCTCTATAATAAAGATTACTCAACAACGTGTTGAATGAAATGAAGATTCGTTTAAGAATCGTAATATCCTCAATTTGATCGCGTTTATCGCCGCCATTAATACCTCTGTATATTTATCTACCTGTATTACACATGGTTGAACGTGTTATGCACCAAACCAGACTCACACGATTCACACGTTACACCCACACGATTTCCACGTTACACGCAAACCACACGATGCACGCTACACGATTTCTAAACCTTGTTATTGTAAGATACGAGCGGAAAATAACGAAACGAAGTATTAAGATTTTATGTCGGATATGAATAGCAGTGAAATATTTAATATAATTACATTTGATTTTAAATAAATAAGCGCGAAAAACAAGAAGCCTTTGTAATACGGTCGACATTCATTTTTTTTTTTTCATAAATAGAAAATAATTATTTGCACGTGCTATTTTTTAACGTGAAATTTATCAAAATTTAATGACAGATCTGTGAAACTATATTTTAAATTCATTAAAATTTAAAAAACCGTCTCATTTTATTTTTACATAAAAAAAAATGAAAGCTTATCAACCAACATTGATATGATAATAATAAATTTTTCAGTTCAATAAATAATACGCAACAATATTTTGTGTCTTCTTTGAAACAAAGGACATTATATCTTGAGGTTTATTTCTGGAATGATTGCTAATCTAAAAAATCATCTAATCAGACAAGAGATTACGAAATAGTCTGAAGGGGAAAATAAGCTTTTCGAATTTTAAAAGGAATAATTAAGAAATCTGACAATTTTTTTTTTTTTTTTTTTTTTTTTTTTTGATGACGTGAACCATATTTGTTTTAAAATTGAAATTTAAGAAAAAGAATCATTACAATGTTTTTGATTCAATTATATTTTGAAGAAGTAATAACATATAATATTTATATCAATCTATATATATTAACCTTTTATATTTCAAAATATTTTGTTTAATGTTATAAAAAAATATAACTTTCTTATAAATTAAAACTTACATGTTTAATGAATCCACATACATTGTCATTTATAATATATAATCATATAAAAATTATTTACGAAAAAATTTTTGAATTTTAATGAACATGAAGTAGAATAATTTGTTCACTCCATTATTTTTATACATTTAACATCTACTTTAATGATGTATAATTCTTATTTTTCAAGGTATTATATTTCACATGATTATTTTATTTTTTATTGCAATATATTAATAATTATTTTAATATTTTAACAGTTATCAACTGAAAGCGATTCTTAAGATTCTTATTTCAATTGTTTTAAAGGAAATTGCTGTAAATAATAATTTACTGATTCAAATTTTTAAATATTCGAACTTTCATATTGTTATTTTATTCATTTCATTTATTTTTATTACTACGGATTATTTCTAACATTATTGTTGTGTTGTTAAAATCTACTCTCTATTATATCTTGAATATTACCCTCTCTTGTGACGCCAATTTGTAATTTCTGTCCATATCCAAAATGCATTATTACATTTAAATATATTTAAACTAAGAATATCTATATAATTCGATTGGATTAAGCACAGTTTTATGGGAATCTCTAAGGGCCTTATCATTCTGCTGTCAAAACTGTTAATTGTATATTTTAAATAATGTAGACAAGGTAATACACTGCTCATTTGAAATGTGGAATATGTAAATTCTATGACGTTTAACAGTGGCTGTAGCAATTGTATTTATAACCAATAGAAATAAATAATGAAAAAAAAAACGTTGAATAGACCAGTTTCGGTCAACGATCCGTGCATACCTGATCATTTACATTTGTATTCATAAGTAGAGAAGACGTGTGTATAGGTGGCTTTGTTTATTATTACCTTTTATATGAATTTAACTTTCCTTCATTTCTTTTATTAAAAGTAAAAAATATGAACTGTCCTAAGAAAGGAACCCATCTTTTCTGGTGGTAAAATATAAAATTGAAATGAGGATATCCGTGTATCTGAAAATGAAAAATTATATTTATAAAGATAAATATAGGATTCGGGTATCAAGAGTTTCCCAATGGGAACTCTTAGGGGTACTTTTGAGGTACCTGATGTTACCTTTTACTCTGTTTATAACAGTGTTCAATGGAGTTATTCAAAGGTGAAATTTATGTAAAACATTTAATGTTCATTCTCCTTCCTTGTCATGTTTTAACTTAAAGATTGAGATAAAAAAAATGACTGGTAATTAATAAATAAACTCATTTGGAGATAATTTGTATATCATTAAAGATTATCATAATATATAACATGAATACACCATTCTTTTGCCTATTTTTTCTGTTCTGGTTATTATTTGTATTTACCTATTTCTAAAAACTATAACCATCATTTCTTTTTAGAAAAAAAAATTTAGCGACCTATCAACATTGTTCAATACGCAATGTAAATGTATTAAAAATACCCGTTCCGTCCATACTTTAATTTGATATTTATTTTTAAAGCACATTTTAACGAGGATTAAAATCGGCGATTATATATATAGTAACATCTTTTTTTATTGAAAAAGATGAATCTTATGTGAACGGTAATCCATCTTTTACCGTTACTTAACGTGTATATATAGATAAATATACACAGGTATTAATGGCGGCGATAAACGCGATCAAATTGAGGATATTACGATTCTTAACGAATCTTCATTTCCTTCAACACGTTGAGAAATTTTTATTATAGAGAATAACAGGCGTGGCGCTGAGGTATCTTTTTTCAATAAAGTAATTACCAATACACCAAACTTTACATTTTATGATTGGCCATATGTTATGATGATCAGTAACATCAGATGTGAATATACCTGAATAAAAACATATAAATGTTAACTATCTTATTATATATTTCCGAATACAGTTTTTGATAAGAGATTAAATTCGCGAATACATATATATTTGCACTGGATGCTAACTTCACCTTTCAAACAGGTATGTGTAGATAAATAGACACAGATAATGAAGGCAGCGACAGACGCGATCAAGTTGCTAGTTTTGATTCTTCAACGAATTTTTTTTTCTTTCTATGCGTGGTTGAGAAAGTTATTTTTAATATACAAAATAACAGACATGACCCGGTTGTATTTATATTTCAATCCAAGTAATTACCAATACACTAAAATTAACATGTTATCTTTGGTCATATATTATGACGACCAATATCATCAAATGTGACTTCTGCTGGTGGACCCTAGGTCCCCGAGGGTATTCGCCAACCCAGTCGTCAGACTTGTCTGGCATGATTATTCATTGATTTGTTACATAAATTACCAGTATTTAGCAAAATTCAAAAATAATAGAAATACTAAGGGTTTATTCCTTGTATTTCACATGGTAGATCTACTTAGCTGAAATTTGGCTTCCTATTTCGGTATTTTTGGTTGAGTACTTCTTGTTTAATATAAGTTTGGTTCTTGGTCTTCCAAAATTTAATGTTTCGGTTTTAATGCTGCTGATGAGAGGTAAGTCCTTGAAATGCGTCGTATACAGCATAGTATAAATTTACAATATCTAATATTAGTATCTTTGGATTGTTATTTTATTCTAAATAAAAACAAATAAATTGTTCTCTATTGTATTGTCTATTTATGGATATAGTTTTGGATAAGTTATTTAAATGGTGAATACACATCTTTTGCACCACACAAGACAGGATAAAAACTTCAATTCGGATTAATTAAGTACTATAACTGCCATAAAATTCTTCTGGGATCGATAAAACATGGCCGTTTTTTCACGATGAGTGCAACCACCACGGGTGGTCAAAGTTATCGGTCGTTTCCTTAATAATAGCGGTCGTTTATTAATATCAAGGAACACCAATAAATCTATCGGTGTTGGCTTAACCTCCTCAGCTTAAGCGTAATTTTGGCGGGTTTGCTTGAAAGTTAAGGTTTCCCCGAGGATACTAACCATTAGCTGGTTCTAGTGACTGAACACACCATGCTGCCCCAACATAATAGTTGGTCATGGTGATGTTGTAATACAAAGTACGTTTGTAAATATGTGTGACTGGGCAATCATTGTGTTTGACTCCCTGATCATTTTGTCATAGATATTTGTTTCTTCAGTTTGTTTTTAGTAGATGCGAGATTATTTATAGCTCGAATGTGGCTGAGGTACTTTACTACTGCATTCTTTTTGTATTTCCTGTCTCGATTCAGAAAGGTTGTTACTGACATGTGATGGTGTCTTAAAACCTCTATAATGGTAATCCAAATTCGGTCTTATCAAAGATCGCCTGGCGATCTCCTAATATCTCCTGGTCATTTCACTTAGGAGAGGAACTGATATTTATATCGCCATATTAATCCCGTATCTGTCCTTTCGAAGCAGCATTCAGCGTTATAATATGTGGAATTCGGTATTTAACCTTGTTCAGCTTAATGTTACAGGTGTTTGATTAAATCTATTTTACAAAGACATGAACACGTTGAGCACCATGACCCAAGTAATGCTGTTGCCAGTTGGATGTAAGATACGGATAACGGAGTTTTCCGTAATACCTTCCTCCATTGAAATTTATGTGATCATTATCATAATCATATCCAACGCCTATTGTTAAAGAACCACCGAATCTAGTGACACACCATGCACGAGCAACAGTTATTATATCTCCCCATGGATTTAGCATGTCCCCATATCTGCCCAACCCTGAATGTTCCACCGAACTAAACGTCACAACTGCGTCAAATAATCCTAAACTGTTATCGAGATAATATTTTCTAAACTCTGACGGAACAATGGTTTTTACTTGAGGATGTTCAGATTGAATGCAACCATACTCTAGTGTGATAACCTCACGGGCTCCCGCCTCAAGGACACATGCCTCTACCCATGGATTTTCTGATCCAATGACCAATATCCGTCCATTTAGTACTCCAGGTGCATGTAGCAGGCCATCCCTTAGTGCATTAGTTTCTTTTATTCCGTAATTACCACCCAATGTTCCATTTTTGGCAAATAATTTCATATCTTCTATCAGTTTCTTACTCCATATAGGTGTTCTTGCTCTTTTTCCTAAATATATCTGATTGTAAAACTTATATTTCACAGGTAAGATATAATTCATCGTAAAATCTTTATACAATTCATTTGGAATACTTTTGAAATCGTTAGCGAGTCGGTTGGTATAATCTATGTATGGATTTTGAAATAATGATTGACAATTAATAGAAGCGTTTACAAAATTAAAAAAGATGCCTTTAAAACCTTTCCTTGTTGTGTCACAGAGATTGCCACAAGCTCTACGAATGCCTTCTGTTTGATGTACTAAATCAGACAATGATTGAATAGGTGCCATAGTGTCTTCTGACATGTCACAAATATCTGATAATTGACCACCAATTATCTTGTTGCTAAAAACATTCCATATCATAACCCAACATGCAGCAGAAATCAAAGCCACAAAGAGAACTGTGACAAATTGATATTTAGTTTTTAACATCTTTTGTCCTAAAAAATAGCATGCATATATTATTTTAGTAACGCTAAAACAAATGAAAAACTAATTTAAAACTTATCTTAGCAAACGTCCTTGTTGTTGGTTAAAACTTGATCGGAGTCAAATTGAAAAACAGTATAAATTTTCGTACATAACATATTGACAATTTACTGATTACTTTAGTATATACACTGATTACGCTTCTAATGACTATGAAATGGATCAATTATTTTATCAATTGTACAAATAATATGAATTGATACATGAATAAATATCGGCAAAAGAATACTGAAGCAACACAAAGTGAGCAAAGTCCACAAATTCGGAATCAAAGGAAAAGACAAAGTCAGGAGAGTGGAACACAATAAATAAACACCCGAAGGATACGTGTATAAGTAAAATAGTGCAAAACGTATAATAAGTTAAACAAAACTAGAACAAGACAGCACAAAAACTAAAGCACCACCAGTGTCAATTCCCATTAAAAACCGGGATTGAAATCAGGTACTCCGGAAGAGTAAGCATGTCCTCCTCCGTTAATGGCACCCGAGACATTACCAGTGAAGAGTCAATTCTAGTTAGGTGCCAATGCCGGTGAGATGTCTATTCCAGAAGGACATGAAATCTAACTGAAGATATCTGGTCTCATATACTAGATAGAAACTTCGTATCGGCCAATTAATTTATAAACGTTTGGAGTGACGAAATTAACAGAGACTGAACATTACAATGACATAGAAGTGTATGTGACAGCAATCTTGCCCTGACGAGAAAGTTGCCGTGTAAATCACGTAAAATTCCGATTCAGTAGCCCCTATACAAATTTATCTTCCATGAAAGCAAGAACAAGTCGGCTAAAAGCGGCGCACAGTTTGTCCGCACTGGGATGCCGATCGTCTGTTGTCCTGTTAAATATATATAAAAAAAGTTAATAAAAATATTAAAAAAAATCATTAATGTTATAGTGTTTATTGATTATATTCCTTCCGCGCAGAATATCTTTGAATAAGTAAATGAATAAATAATAAACAAAAGAACGAATATCCTTGACTAGGAAATATTGTAAAGTATACAATTTATCGATATTTTTCGAATTTTAGTGTGTAGATTCTGTGCAGAATTGACATCTTCTTCGACTGGATGTTGGGTATTTGATGTGACCTACTTGCATTTTGACGATTGTTGTTAGCATACCTTTTCGAAGGATCTGATTTCATTTTTGGAGTAAACATTCTTAGTATTTCTTTACAGTTTTGTTCTAATTCTCTTGTGTTCATCTTTCAGTAATATCTTTGTTTTAAAAATTTGTTACCTGTTTTTTTTGTTTCTTTTCTCACGAATAAACATGTTTCTGGATTATTTTCTTTTGGACCTTCGTTACTGTCTTATCGCTTCGGTATCCTTTGCCATTTTGTAAATAGAATTCTCAAAAACTATCATGTAATTTCTTTCATATGAGCACCTGTTTGTGATTTTTTTTTATTATGTACCCAGGACATAATGTATTTTGTTCGAAAGAAGCCATAAAATATTGTGGTCTAATATTTCTTTTACTGCCAACGTTATTGTTTATGATATAAGTGTTTGCTAATATACTATAGTTCACTCGGTAACAATAACATTTTACAGTTCTATCGTTAAGATTTAATAAATTTCCCATTAATAAAATAACAATTATATGCAAATAAATATTAAGTTTTTATAAAAAAAGAGTTCAATGTCGAAGGTATTATACGGAATCCTTTATCGTAATTATTTATCTAAAGTCAAATGCAATATGAAGTATATCACTGCTAGTCATATCCGGCATGAAATATTATTAAATCGTTTAGTAATATCCCGTTTGTATTTTACAAATACAATTTTCAGAAATCATATAACGTGTAACATGTACCTTTTGGTTTGCGTGAAACTTCAAAATCGTGTTTTACGTTGCTTTAGCCTTTTCGACAGCTCACTAACCCTTTGTTTATGTGTATTTTATGACCGAGTTGTTTTTAAACAGTTTAAATTTGTATAATGGTTAATAAAACTGCAAAATTGCAGTATTTTGTTTGATGAGTTTGTCTCTGTGTATTGCCACACAAATGCTAATTACCTGGCTAAGTTGATATCTCCATAGGGTGAATTTTGCATGTCCCTGTAATATCCAGTTGGAGCGTTAGAAGTGTTAAGCTATATAAACTTATAAATAAACTGATAAAGAAGAAATATTTAATCTGAAGATCCACAGTTCCTTGTACTGTACTTGACTTTATTAACTTCAAAATACATTTCAAATAAATTAACTAAAATAAAACTTTGATTACAAATATAACACAAATAAAGGTTGATATTTACTGTTATTATTCGCAGTAGTTGTAGATTTATTGATGCAGAAATTAATAAAAGATGTTTTACTTAAATCGATAGAACTGAAAAAAAACAATGAAAAATGTTGAGAACGCAAATTTTAAAGAGGAAACAAGTAACAAGTCATAACCAAACGAAAAAATACCACAATAAACTGAAAAGAATAAGAACAAAATACTACAGCACTGGTAACGTGAACTGTAGCAAAACCGGGATTGACTTCAGGTGTTCAGATTAACATGTTAATGAAGTTTTGAATGAATATTGCGATTTGTTTTAAATCAATTCCACCGGAAAAGTTGATTGTGTAGCCCATAATTTGCTTTCTGTAAAACTGTATTTGCTTTCGTAAATTTGAAAGAGACTCTAGTAACAGGTTTTTACTTTTTCAGAAGCCATTCCAGTCTTGTTTAATATTGATTGAAGCAATTTTTGGAGATTTAGACCAAACGAAGACAACAAGACACATTACCTTGGGGCCAGTAAAAACTTGTTAAGAATAATTGATGTTATGTTTAATCCTTTTACGTGTAGTGTTTGCATGTCTAGCCAAGACTTGATTGACAGAAAGACAATATGTGTGATCTAGAGAGTCATTAAAGTCAAATTACGGGCCACTAGTGAGATATGTGGTTCATCACAATGAATCTTTAGTACATCGTTCAATCATTCATGTGTTTAGTAACTTTATTTCAGAATGTATGCTACTGAACCTACATGATTAGTTAAAAGACCAAAAAACGATATTACGACATAAAGCTTCACATTTCGCCCGTCTACCATAATTTTGCATTAATTTATGGTCATATTTTGGCCAATGCAGTGATTTTCTGAAAAGGGATTAGCTGCTGACACACAGGCTTCCCTAATAGGGGCATGCTTGTCCTTGGCCGAAGTAATCACTTCAAATATATGTCATCATAAAGCCGTTCAGCTGGGGTGCCAATGACGCAATTGATCAGTCAATGCATTCAATGTCAATGTTCCGTTTGAAGGCAAGATAACTGCAAATTACATATATAGGTGGCGCTGTAAACAAAAGCAGTCAAGAATGATTGCTTCGGAAAATCGTTTAGAAATCAACGCCTATGGTGTTTACGTGCTTAATTAGTAGATTTGCCATTATATAAACAATTTCAACACATTACGGATATCGGAAACACCTTTTACTGCTTTCCACGTTTTTCTAAGCGACATTCTTCGTGTCTAAAAATATAGCGGGTAATTTCCAATATACTTTAAACTGACACAATCGCATTCCCCTTGACCAATCAGAATGTAGAAGATATAAATATATTCTATTATTATCAGGTAATCCCCAAAAAATCATTAACTTCCTAGCATATGCACTACATCCGGTGAATTTGATCTCCAAAGACAGCGGACGTTTTTCCTTCAATTCTTATAAAATTTGGCAATAGTTTTCATTTATTTTTCAGTTTAAAATCGGAAGATAATCGAGGAAATATTGGTTGATTTACAATTATTTACCTAAGATCCGTATAATACCAATTTCAGCCTAACTGTCTTATAGTTATGTAGCCCTCTAAAACTTTAGTCGACTAGTTCTTATTGCCCCATTTTCAGATTGTAATTTTTAGCATTCAGGCTATATTCCCCTTTTCTACAAACAACCCTGGTTAGGCAAAACAAAAACAAAAAATAGATGTGCTTAGGGTTTCATATTAAAAAAAATCAGATAGTTATGTAGGATTTATTTTTTTACCTAGTCCAAATGGGAGTAAATTTTGGTTTTTAATAATCTTTATTTGAAATGCATGTTTATACCCCTAGCTGTTGATAGGAAACAAAATGAACATAATAAACAAAGTAGAAAATAGTCACATCAATATGATAGTGCTTGTCCAAAAATGATAAAAAGAAAGGTTATGGTAGGCATTTTCTTTCATAAAAAATAGGGTAGGTATGGAAACCCTAAACACACATATGTTTCTATTTGGCCGTATCTGTATATCTACACAATGTCTAGATTAAATATGAAGTGGCAGCCTTGCCCTTGTGATCTATTAATCAAGGGAGGTACATATAAGTCCGACACCTGCCTTTTGACTTGACCTCAATTTCATGCTTGAGTGACTTGTGTTACATTTTTTAGATTAAGTCCATTTCTCAGCAACTGTATTACTTAGTCCATCATATTTGGTCTCTAGATAGTTTTTAGTAGATACCTGCTAGTCTAACACCTGTCAGCTGAACTCTACCTGAATGTCATGCTTGAGTGACTTAATATACATTTTTATGATTTAGTCTGTTTTTCAGCAACTGTACTACATTTCAGACTTGAGTCCATTTTTCTGTAGCTGTAATACCTATATCCAAATTGACCTCAATTTTAGGCTTGAGTGGCTCTTGTCCCATTTTTACGAATAAGTCCATTTCTCAACAGATGTTATAAATGTATTATATAGACCTGACACATTTGGTCTATAGATAGTTTTTGTGGGAACATACCAGTCTGAGACCTGTCAGCTTGCCTTGTACACAATTTTTAGGCTTGAACGACATGCATGAGATTTGTTAGACAAATCATCGCCTGACCAGTTCTATTTCTTTTATTGCATTTTCCTTTGAATTGCAATGTCGGGTATCAGACAAACATTATTCTGTGTCCATGTGCATACTCAGGCAAGGCATTTATTGTGTCCACTCTTGTTACTTTTTGTCTCAAAAGTTACGAAACTTTTACTAAACTTTGGTGACAACTGTTTATTGTATATTTATATTGCAATATTGCAACTATTTGCTGGAATTTATTTGTATTAAAGACAGGAATAATAGTTTACTCCTCCTCCACTAAAACTTTATATTTTTGTGTTCATAAGAACATATATAGTTTTATTTGTAATTATTTTGTCCATAAATATTTACCAGTGAATGGGCAACATTCCCATTTATATTTTGTTTTCATTTTTTCTAATCTTAAATATTGTCATTAAACATTAATCAATATATTAACCAAAGAGAGACAACTCTTTCAAATTGAGATATCAGAGACAAGTGTAACTTTAGTCGGAAAGTTAATCCAAGGGTGGATTTTGTTGAAACTAATGGGTATTCTTTTGTTATATTTGATAAAGATTTGGTAAAGTTCTTCCTTTACTTGTATTTTGTTCAGATTTAATTATGAAATATATCTACAGGATAAATTATGTTTTCAGGTATTCTTTTTCCTATATTTGTCATGAATAATTATAAAATAAAATTGCCTTTGTTTATATTTCTTATGCTTCATATGAATTTCAGATCCATAATGAACTGATTAGATTTTTTAAGTTTGATGTACAGCTAATAAAGGTACGTAACTAATTTCATTTATCAGTATATATATTCTAGAAATTATTTTGTGATGGGCAGGTACAGGAGTTGCAGTCTAAAACAATTTTTTACAGTTTTAAATGCAAAATGTTAAACTGAGAGAATGTTTAAACTGACAGTGTAAACATGCACAACCTATGACGATTAGAAATGATTTGTATTTTCTTGCAATTAAATATATGTTCATATAAATAAATATATCTTTTAATTTTTTTGTGGAGAAGATATTAGGTTCTACAATTTTTTACTAGTATTTTCAAATAAATCTTGTTAATATTATTCATATTTCTATGTACAATGAAGTGCAAGCTTTGTAATAATAAAATGTTCACTATTCTTTTTATATTTCAGATATTAAAGTGAGTGGAAATGCAGATATTACGGATCATAACAGTTTAACATGTCTTTCTAGGTGACTCCGATCCACAGATAGTGAATGAACATTTTTATCAAAACATTAAATCTGGCATAATATATTTTTTTCATTTTGCTAATTCCATATGGAATTTGCCACTTTTTAGTAATTTATTTTAATTGATAAATTAATAGAATTGTTCAAATATTTATAGCTTTTCAAATATTATCATTTTGAAATGTGCTAGATTTACCCAAATCTATTTATTCCAAGATCAGAAAATTGAATATTCTGTCCTTTTATGTGAATATTACCAGTCAGTATTATATGGATGTAATTGTCCTCTGTTTTAAATGTAATTGTGACTGGATCTCTCTGCTTTTAAAAAAAAATATATAAACTATATGCAAAACAACCACAATCGTTCATTTTGTTTTTTACTTATGAAATAACAATTTATTCATTCAAAATGTTCTTAGACAATTGTTTTTAATATATTTAATAATTTTACTTTCTTTCTTGTAAGATTATTTGTTTTTTTAATGTATCTTCTAAAAATGTGGCATTTTGCATAAAAATGTATATGTTTCCTTGTGTTTCAGTTTTAAACAGTTTAATAAAATTTTCAAAATAATTACGATTTGCTATTTTAAACAGACATGCATTTACATTTACTAGCAAACCATTTTGGCAGATATGCCATGTTTTTGTCTGCTCCGCAAAGGGACAGATGGACATAGTAATGGTATCCATTCGTCCGTCCGCAACACCTTGTGGACGCATCTCCTCTGCACCGCTTGGCAGATTGCCTCTATATTTGGCAGGATTTATTGTTATGAAATGTAAATGTACATACTATACCACCATTTTGATTCAACAAATTTTGTAGGAGTTATGGGACTTAGAATATTTTCAACATTTTCCAACAATAAAAGAACTTGTGGACGCATCTCCTCTGACACCCCTTGCCGTATTTCTTTCATATTTGATAGGATTCATTGTTATGAAGTGTAGATGTGCATTTTGATCAACAAATTTTGTAGGAGTTATGGGACTTTCTCAGTATGAACAAGATCCAACCTCATGTTTATTAGAGTTTTCCTCATATTCCTTATTCAATTTTATTCCCTATGACTTCTTATGCAAACTGATTCTGCAGTAGCGGGGCACATATGGCAATGTGTAGCAATCTTGTTGGCAAATTTTATATGAAATGGAAAATATTTAAACTTTTTTCTACAGTTTGACTTTACATGTATAATTGGATATACTTGGATTGCTCATAGACAATACTGACATACCAACTCAGAAAAATTAATGTTAATTCCTGCACTCAGTTTTCTGCTTTTTATCTATTATGCTTATAATTTTATAGGTTAATAATGGATAACACACATGTATTTTGGATATGGGGTAAATGCCCATGAGAAAATATTCCATCATAGAAATACCCAAATAAGAATACGTCTGAAGTTCACTGTAATTAATGGTGTTCAACATACAGTAAACTCAAGAAGGCTAGAAGAACTTGCAGGCAAAGCAAAAAATACAACCGGTATTTAGGAACAGCCATATAGAAACAAATATCAAATATAACAACAAAAGAGACTACAGCAAGATATGCATTACGCAATACATTTCCATATTATCATGCAATTAGGCCTGTGAATTCAGTGTTTTAATTTAATAACAGTGTTGAAACTCTGTTGATGAACTTGCTCAATAATCATACTATAAAACCTAACTGATCTGATACATGTACAGTTTACATGTATGGTGGACTGTAATTCCTTGAAAGTTGTAAATTATGATAGAAAAGGGATATATTCAAGCATTAACAGGTAAGAAAAGGAGCAGAATTACATTAGCAAATAACACCTACACACTTCTAGTTCAACGGTCTGTCCTCTTACATGTGTCTTAGTGATACAACACTTTACTATGATATTAAAAAAGGGAAGCATGACACTATGGCAAGACGCATGACACTATAGCAAGACATTTGTTGAGTTTGAAACCACCTTTTTTAGGCTAAACTGGCACCAATAATGTATGGGTTCACAAAATCAAAAAACTGTTATCTCCTCCATATTCTTACTGAGAAAAAAAGGGACTACAACTGGTATAAATGGTCAGTGGTAACAAGTAAAAAGATTGCAACGGGTGATTTCTTCAGCAAATGAAGTTCCTTCTAATTGAAATCTAACATGAAAATGTTTTATAATGTTGAAATGAGGGGAATTACGATATACTCATTCTACAAACCGTTTTGCACCTGAAAATAGATTTGACCCTTGGTTCTCAGTAAAAGGGGGGGGGGGGCGGGTAATGATCATGTCCCATAGCCGTTTTGCACTATGTTAAAAGAAAAAGTTTTATTATTCTTCAATGGAACTAATGATTTTCAATTTTTGGAAAACAATAAGTCAAATTTAACCAGTAATTACTCGTCATTACACATAAAACGTTCGAGACCACGAACGTCAAATTTCCTGGTCTTTTGACCTGATACAAACAACTGACACAATTGCATCCTCCATAATAAGAAATAACTTAATGACTATCTACATGATCGTCAGGGATTATCCCATAGTAAAAATGGAAATATGATCAGCATGTGTCGATTTATGAAAATTACAAGCAATTTCATGGGGACAGGCAATGTCGATCTGCAATGACCAACATATTTCAGAATAAGAATTTTCGCGATATTTTTACAATATATAAATAAATCCCGTTGCATTATAACCTCAATTATCCTTCCCATATATAAAGAATATTAAGAATATTAGATAAGAAATCTTTCACGTGTAATTAACGAAACATATGCGGTTAGGTTCGCACTCCAAAAACGTCAAATGTTTACGTCTAAAATCTAGTGACTAAAACCGTCAAATGGAACTCTCCTGTTTCATTGGCACTCAAGCTGCGTTGGTCGTTATGGAATATCAATTTCCAAGATAAAATTTATTCTCTGTTATTTATTGTTGTATCTCTACTGACGAACATGAAATTTATTTCAATTGATACAATGGCGGGATTCTCAAAATATGCAGTCGGAAGTGTAATATAATAAAGTCACCAATCAGCAATCTCCAACGATAACTTCAGGCCAAACAAGTCTGTGGTTCACATCTCTGCAATAGGACCAAAAACCAGAGATTATAACAGCTATGTGCTTGCGCTGTTCTCGTGACAAAACCAGAGATTTGAATAATCGTCTCTTCCAACTGTGCATGCGCCGTTCTTGGAGGAAAAACGATTACATGGGGATAAATGAAATGCTATTATTGTATTGTTATTGGTTAATTGTGTCAAAATGAGTCAATAATAGTCCGTTCAACAATGATGAAATCTATATATTGATATATTTGGTTTTAATTTGAATAAGTTCTAATGTACACAGTCAGTTGAAATAAATTACTTTTATGAATTATTAAAGACATGGTGATACCAAGGATTTAAATAGTAGAAGGATACGAATCTTGTACTTTCTCGCTGTATCTCGCGTGACGATATTTTATACTACGGTTACTTATACATGCCATTAACGCCACTACTATTTAATAAAATATATCACAAAATACCGAATTAAATTAAATCTCTTTCCCTTCTTAGAAAGGTGTAAAAATATTCTTTGATAAAAATCTAATAATATAATTTATTTTTAACAATTTTATATTTCTCTCCTTCGAATATCCCTTTGGTATTTCTTGACTTTACTTATATTTATTTGTATAACTATTTCCCTACCTAAAAAACAACTTAAATAACATACCTTAGAAAATTTATAAAGTCTAGTTGCATAATCATGTCTTTAAATTCGCATTTCTATCCAAATAAAAATATTTTTCTCAGCTGGGTACCTGTCTATTAAATTATTAGTAGCACCTAACCTTCCGAGGTTCACCCGGCCACCTGGCATTTGCTAATTACAGGTGTTATAATTGATTGTATAAACATGGTTTGTTAATTAGCCTGCCACATAGGTAATTATTTCAGTCTTTTACACGTAGATTCGAACATCATATGTATTATTCACTACACAAAACCATTCTTGAATTTGCCGACGGGATTACATAGGTTAAATTGAACAGTTTTCAAATTTTTATGCACCAAATGAAAACTGAGTTTAAAAAAATACAAAAAAACAACGCAACCAACCATACCAAGGTTTGTTCTATACATCGTAAGGACCCTACACTACACATTAACACGCATTAGTATGCCAATTTCATAGAAACAAGAACGTTTATTGATTTCTAAATAGGCCTCAAAGGATTTTACCCCATAACGCCGCCATTTTGACAAATGATAATAAAAGATATTTATAACACAAATAATGATAAAACAAACCAATCAATCACGCTAGTTTTTATTCTATTACCTTGTTTACACTCTCAACTACACAATTATACATTTTCCTGAGCCGATTTCATGTACACGTGGAGGTTTATTGATTTCTTAATGAGCCACCCCACCTCCGTCCAAGCACGCCCCATTTTGACAAACGATGGTAAACAATCCTTAATAACTACAGATAGGGAACACTGTTTTAAACAAAACTCCTTCTATACATCGGAAAATATCATACAAAACTGACGGCTTCGCTTCAATATTCCGTATGATGATGGAGGAGTTTGGATTTGAATTAGTGTCTCAACCGCCCATTATAGGCGGGATTATGCAGGTCAAAAGGGCAAACCGATTAATGTTAATTATTGATGAAATACGTGTGTAATATCCACAAGTAGTGAATGACATATTTAGGGCAAATATTTTCATGTTATACCTGTAAGTATGTTGTTATATACTTACAAATACTGGTATCAAATGTTGAGGCGATGAAATATTCTACCATTTTGCATGGTCAACGAATTGTACTATGGGTAATCTCACTTCTTCTCGCGCCATGCAACATATTTACATACAAGCTATGTAAAATATCGCGAGATTCATATCCCTCTACTATTCAAATTCTTGGTGATACTATTAACATATAAATTTTCAATTTTGAAATATAAAATAGAATAAAAAATATAAAATTGTATTTCAAGTCAATACTGACACTTATATTTTATTTTATTTTGGGTACAACCAAAATCTCTTTTGTCTTTATTGCACAATCTGATATGGCTAGATTCAACTAAGTATCATCCTGAAAAAGCTAACCTTTTTCCACTGTGAAATTGTTTTTTTTTTCTACCAAGTAATACGGTAAGTCGCAGAGAAGCTTTTAAGATTCCGTATGAAATGTTCAGAACTACTTTCATGACAAAACTTCATGAAAGAATGTCAAGATTGAAACTTGTATTTTCACTTTAAAAAAACTTCCGTCATAAAAATCCTTTTTATTTTATATCGCACGCTCTGATAATGCTTAATTTGACTACTTATTAACCTTAAATTTGTAAATTGGTAAAAAAAGCTAACTTCGTATTTGTTTTAATGTGAAATTGAAATTTCATCTAACAAGTATTACCAAGTATTACGATAAGTCACAGAGAGGCGTTTTTGGATACCGTAACAAATTTATCAACTAAATTTCAATCAAAAATTAATGAAAGTAAATAATATATGACAAGTTAGAAACTTGCATTTTTTCTTTGAAAGTCAATGGCATTATGGCAAAAATCATATTTATCTTGTATCACACAATCTTGTAGGGCTAAACTTAACTAAGTACCATCCTAAAAATGTTTGAAAGCTAAATTAAGTTTTTTTTTAATGTGAAATTCTTTTTTTCAATTAAACATGTATTTTGGTAAGTTGCAGAGAAACTTTTTAAGATACCGTATGAAATTGTCTAGACTACACTAGTCAAAACTTCATAAAGGTATAAAATAAATTTCAAGAATGAAACTTGTATTTAACTTTAAAAAAACACTTCAGGTACAACCAAAATATCTTTTTGTCTTATATCGCACAATCTTTGTATGGCTAAATTTAATTAAATATCATCCTAAAATGTTCGAAAAGCTAAATTATGTGAAATTGATTTTGCAATTTATCTAACAAGCATTACGGTAATTCGCAGAGAAACTTTTTCAGATATCGTATATAAAATTTTCTACTTTCATTCATGTCAAGACTTCTTAAAAGTATAAAATAAGTACATGCCAAGTTAGAAAGTTGTATTTTCACTTTGCAAAACATTTCTGTTATAACAAAAATCTGTTTTTTTTTCTTATATTGCATACTCTGATAGGGCTTAAATTGACAAGATATGAACCTTAAATTGCAAGAAATTAATGTAAGTAAAAATAAGCATATGACAGGTTAAAAACATGCATTTCTTCTTAAAAAACGGTAGCATTATGGCAAAAATCATTTTGATCTTGTATCGCACAAACTTTTATGGCTACATTTAACTAAGTGTCATCCTAAAACGCTAAATTTTGTTGTTTTTTTTTTGTTTTTTTTTCATTGTGATTTTTTTTCCTAACAAGTGTTAACGGTAAGTCGCAGAAAAGATTTTTAAGATACCATATCAAAATTATGAACTAAATTCATGCGAGAAATTCATAAAGGTATAAAATAATTAAATGTCAAGTTTGAAACTTGTATGTTCCCTTGAAAAAAAAACACTTCTGTTATAACAAAATTCACTTTTTGCTTATATCAAACACTCTGGTAAGATTAAATTTACTAAGTATGAACATAATATTGGTTGAAAAGCTACATTTTGTGTTATTTTTTCATTGTGAAATTAAAATGTTTACATCTAACATGGATTACGGTGGGTCTCAAGGAAGCCTTTTAAGATACGTTAACAAAAGTATGAATTAAATTCATGTCAAAATTTCATAAAAGTATAAAATAGCCTATGTCAAGTTTGAAAAGTCTTGTATTTTTACTTTTAAAAAATAATATCAATATAAAAAATTGTATGACACAATTTAATACGGAAAAATATCTAAATGAGACCGGACCTAGTACTCACAATACAATAAAAAGAAACAAAAAAATAAAGTAATAGAAAAAAAACACAAATAAATAAATATATCTGTTAATGCAAATTTCTATTACCTAATGGGGATATAAGGTATGATACATAAAAACAATGAAAAATAAAGATAAAGATTACAGTTGAAAGAAAAAAGGTACTTAAAAAAAAATATCCTCAAATACGAATAATTTTATGAAATATAGCCTTCGTACTATACTTAACATGAAACATTCTAACAAAATCAGCTGAATGTCTTAGAAGCAAATTATTTGTTTTGATTTGAAAAAAAATTAAACTACGTATGCGTTGTCCTGATCATCAGTTTCAGAATACAAGTGCATTTGATATACTATGCATGTGCCGGTCCTACGACTAAGGCGACCGTTACCTATTTCGTCATAAGGTGTCATTAAATAATCCATATATAAATATGCGTTTTTATCAGAAAAACATAGCGGGGTGACTGTAAAGTTGAAATTTGTGTCTTGCAGAAGTCTCAACATGTCATATCGTGACAACTTTATTTAAATAATTCAGATCAAAACAAATAAACTATAAAATAAGCATACGTCAATTGTAAAACATATATTCTTACTTCAAAAAGCACAAAACTATATTATTATGATGTGAAATTTGACTAAAAGTAATTCCTAAAGATTCAAAAGGTAGATTTTGTTTATTTTAAAGCTACAATCGTGATTTTTGTCTTCTAAGATATATTGCAGGATACCTTTAAAGATACCATAACAACTTTGTTTATTAAATCCATGTAAGAATTATACAAATATAAAGTAAGCATATGTCAAGGTTGAAACATACATATTTTACTTCCAAAAGCAGTAACAGTATAACCACCGTTATTGAATTGAATTATCTTCTACATATATTGCGATAAGTCCCAAAGACGCATTTTAAGATACTGCAAAACGTTTTTAATTGAATTAAAAATATTATGTAAGTATAAAATCAGCACATGACAGATGAAAAAACTAGATATTCCAATCCAAAAAAAAAAATCAAAAAAAATGGTAATGGAGTAATGTTATTACACAATGTTCTTTTGTTTTGGATTACAGTATTTCAGCCCGAAAGGAATACAAATATTGATTTTTGTGTAATTTCTCTAATAACGGGTTCCAATGTAATTGTTGTTTCTACATATTTTAATCAGAATAAATATTGCATTAAATTAGGGATATACATAATATATTGGGGTATGAAATACGTATTATCCGTGAAAGTATAGAAGCAATTAAAATTCCAATTTTTACGTAAATCTTCTGTGTGGTTTAATTTTTTTTTACAATCTAAAGAATATATGCTGCACAGACGTGGTCAAGACCAAAACAATAATGCAAAACATTGAAGAACAAATTCATCAATTTGTCATCGACAACATCTTTGCTAAGTTTGGAGAATATGTTTTTCAACAAACGATCGGCATCCCAATGGGGACAAACTGTGCGAGGCTTTTCGCCGACATGTTTTTTTGTGTTCATATGAAGGCAACTTTTTTCCGGGGCTACTGAATCGGAAAGAAAAGAAAATTGCCCAGTCCTTTAATTTCAGTTTCCGCTATATAGATTATGTTTTGTCACTTAATAATACTTATATTAAGGATTACCTACATCTCATCTATCCCAGTGAACGTGAAAGTAAAAAAGACCACAGACACATTAACTGCTGCTTCTAGACCTGTTCTTGTCCATAGATAATTATAGGCAATTTAAATCAAAACTTTATGATAAACGTGATGATTTTCCGTTTCCGATTGTGAACTTCCCTTTTCTTACGGTAACCAAGTTTCCAGCCTGTGGGGTGTACATTTCACAGTTGATTCTTTATGTGATTTATACGGCGACTTTTTACAGGGCTACTGAATCGGAAAGAAAAGAAAATAGCCCAGCTTAGTTCTACGTCATCATCACGAATTGATTTGTCGGTGCGACGTTTCTATCTTGCGTTTGAGACTAGGTATCTTGAGTCAGCTTTCACGTCTTTCTGGAATTGACACCTCACCAGCTTGCAATTCCGGAACACCTGATTTCACTCCCGGTTTTCAGTGGAGGTTCATATTGCTTGTGTTTCAGTTTTTGTTCTGTCTTGTTCTAGTTTCGTTTGGTTTATTATACGTATGTTATTCCTTTAGTTAGAAATTTATCCTTGCATCTTCGCTACCCAAGATTTACGATTCGATAAAGCTGCGACATCTTCCGGCTGAAAGTAATCACGCCCACTCTGATTACATCACTACTGATCAATGAACACTGTCCTGTTCGACTAAGTAAAATGAACACACAAACGTACTTTATCATTTCATCGTCTGAACGAGGAAATAACCCAAAACCTCCATAAGTTGATTTAACACAGTGAACTTATAAAATTATTGTAAATAATGTTCTTCTGGGTTTATGGAGCAAAGTCTCGTGGCATAATCTGCAATTTTCAACGCATTTCGCAATATGATTTGTATTATTTGTTTACGTTGTCAACATATCATTGTTGTTTTCTGATTAGTGCTGCTGGTCTCGGCTGCATCCAATAAAAAAATAATTAACGCACTGACCCAAAATTCCGGCTTAATCTGCCAAGGGTGAAGAGAGAAGATGGTATTCTTGTGGCGTTTGTTTGTTGTGTTCCATTTTCCTAATTTTTTCGTTTCCTTGGTCTCGAATTTGTGGAGTTTTCCCACTGATTTGTCGCTTCGGTACTCTTTTGCAGATATTTTTTAAAGTTAAGATCAAGTAATGACTTCGTCAATAGTGTACATCCTAAAATACCATTGCTTAAATAAATCATAAGATATGAAATATATTTTTTTACGAAATTCACAGTAAACTTTGTTGAATTATAGCTATAATATTCTGCATTATATAGTCTATTTCAAAATTACTTTTTCGATAACTGATTAGAAATGGATATTGTATAATCTTTCTCCAAAATTATTTGCTGTACTTATCAGTTTTAATATCGGTTAAAGAGTACCAAAGCTACTAAATAGCGGGAAAAGTCCGTAAAATTGAAAATCAAAGGCACAACAAACTCATGAGAATAGAACATAACAAGCAAATGCCACGAGCATACTTGCATAAACAAACCAATTAAAAGAAACATATTATTAACACGGCAGTATCTAACAGAAGATACCGCAAAATACTGATAATAAAACCGTATTCTATAAAAAAAAAAAAAAGGTCAGACTATCTTATAATTTCAGGTTTTTTTTATGTGGGGCCAAAAATGGCCCTTACTGCACCTACCCTTTTGAATAATTACGCTATACGCTATTTAACATTATTTAAACAATAAATATTACAAACACAAACGAAAAACGAAACTGATACTTACATGAAGATGATATATACGAGAATCATGCATTAATTTTTTTTCCTCAAAATTCAACAGTGTGGAAAAAAGACCATTGTCTACTAGGAACGTGTTCAACACGTTCATGGACAGATGAATTTCTTATCCTTTGTTACAGCTCAGGATAAGACATTATCTCAAATAAACAAATTGACACATTTTTGAAAGGCGACCATAAAAGGACCATAAACACATACATATCTGAAAACTTATTTATCAAATAAATTGAGGAGAACAGCTAGCATATGGTTGTTGTTAATCATTAAAAAACAGATAAAATACTTTAGAATTATTTTTTATTCATATATAGAAAAAGCGTAGAATTGGTGTTCCAATCTAAATATAACTGTAAATTTACTGTGCATATTAGAAACATTCTTTTGTCTTTGATTTTCAAAGTTGGTAAATTAACGATCAATATAAAAAAATGTTACAAATGTACCAATTATTTTATTTATTGTATTAATGTAAAAGAATTAAAAAAAATGAAGATGAGCAAAAATTGATATTCATTATAAAGAAATATTTCCCAAATGCAGTTCAAATGTAGGCATTTATATTTTGTTACAAAATCTTTTCTGAAACAAAACATTTTCAACAGAAATAATTCGATAACATTTATGCAAAATTGTAGTGTTCATTCGTTTAGTCGGTCTTTCACACTTAATCAACAATTTGAAAATCATAATCTTTCTAAGCCAACATGTCAAAATAAGAACATTCTCACCTAGCCATGATATATCGTCTTACTTGCATGATTAAGACAAGATAAGATAATTCTTTATTGCATAAGCAAAATACAATGCTATAGCAGTTCATACAAACAAAATAACATCAGTAAACAGCATGACGTTATACACAAATAAATTGCAGAGGCAAACACTAAATATAGTAGCATCAGTAACTAAATGATACATACTTAAAGTTCTGACAACATAAAATCTCTAAGTTTCCAGCTTTCTCTCAAAAAACAAACAACGCCATATATAACAGATTTCTTTGAACAATTTAGTAATGAAAAAAATTTATTAACATTTGGCCATGAACAGTAATACCTGGGTAAATATTTCAATCTAAGCTGTCTGTAAGCCGGACATATGATCATAAAATGGTATTCATTTTCTATACATTGCATGCTACAACATTTACAAATCCTCTCGTTTCTTGGTTGGTTTATATATCTACCTTTCTCAACATTGAGTTTTAATACACCAAATCTTAAACATAAAATCATTTTAACATTAATATTTTTACATAAATATTCTTCTATTTCAAAGACTGACTTAATAGATTTATACACAACCAACTTATCACATTTCTCTATTGATGCATGCCAAGTTTGATAAAATTGATCAAGAAGACGTTCATTTAAGATATCAAAATTAATATTAATATTCTCCTGATCATACCACATATTATTGAATCCAAGTTCGAAAAGTAAATTACGAATATTTGTAGCCCAGTTGACTCTACCATTATTACAATGATCAAAAAGAATCTTATAAATATCATATACAATGTTGGGTCTATTTGTAACAATATTTACCCAATATTTCAATATTTTTTGTTTTGGGACTCTTAAAACGAATCTACAAAATCTATTATGTATTAATTCTATATCATTTGCACGGTGGAAGCCCCACACTTTCGAGCCATAGCTCAATATGGACGACACGAGACTGTCAAACATAGCGCACTGCTGTTCAGATAGAATATAATTATGTAGATTTGATCGTATTTAATAATGAAGCTAAAGCTCTTCCGCCTTGTTCAGCTAATCGTTTTTGGGTTTTCACAAATTTATCGTTATAATGTAAAAGTACTCCAAGATATACATAAGAATCTACGATATTTAGCCCAACATTGTCGTAGTACCAAGAGAAATTATCCTTTGCCATCCTTTACGAAAAACCACCATCTCGGTTTTGTTCTTATTTACTTCTATTTTCCATTTAGAAAAATATATTAATAATTTATCCAATAATAGTTGTAAGGATTCTGGTGTCTTTCCGAAAAGGACAGTATCATCCGCAAATAGTAGAAGATATATAAGAAATCCATTTAAATCAATATAATTACCAATTCTATCATTTCTTGTACACAGCTCTTCAGCAATATCATTAATGAAAAAGATAAAGATCAGTACCAATATTATTTGAAAATATTTCGGAAAACAATCCATCACATTTAACTCTAAGATTCACAGTTTTATAAACAGACTGTTCAACAGATACGAATTTACTGTTTACTCAACTTTTGAATAATTTGTACCACAAAATGCGCCTATCAACATTATCAAAGGCTTTAGTGAAGTCTACGAATGCTGTATACAGTTTCTGATTTCTATTTAGAGTCGTGGAGATAATTCCATGTAGAATGAAAATGGCGTCTACAGTTGATTTTTTAATCCGAAATCCAAATTGATTCATAATGAGAATTTCATTAGTTTCTGCCCAATTTAGAAGACGACGATTTAATATGGTAGTAAATATCTTCGAAAATACACTTACTAGCGTGATTGGTCTATAGTTATTAGGGTTTGTTAGGTCGCCCTTTTTGGAACTGGAACAACGATTACATCGGTCCAATTAGCAGGATATACGCAAAGTTCAAAAAGTTTATTGAATAATACAGTCAATATTGAGCTAAATAATTGAATATCGGCGAGGAACATTACACCGCTTAGTTTATCTAATCCCGTACTTTTACCACACTTAAGTGACATCACTGCGTCCCTAACTTCCTCCTCCGTGAAACTGCAATCTAGTTCTTCAATGTGCAAATTGTCAATATTTATCGAGTCAATTAAAGTTTTAACTTCGTCCGATAAATCTGTTGGATCTGAACAAAGAACGTTACTGAAATGTTCAAAAATATCATTTTGCTCAGCCGCACACCCCGATTTGTATTTAGGTTTCACCTTTGACCAAAATTGTCTCGGATTTGTTTTAGCCAATGTACAGAGTTCTTGACCACGTATTCGCTGATATCTCGTCTTTGCCTTTCGTTTTGTCGCATTGTACCTATTTCTAGTGTCTACATATGCATGTCTATTAATGTCACTGGGATGTCGTAGAAAACGGTTACGAGGTTTGTGAAAATCATTCCTATCTTGTTTACAATGATCGTCAAACCACTCATTTTTCATATGTTTTTCTTTCTAATTCGAATGTTTTGTAAAAGTTTTACCAAAAACATCATATGCACAGTTGTATATCATATCTGATATCTGTTTTACGGCTTCATTCGCACTTTCTTCGTTGTCTATATGATCTACTAATTGAAAAAAATAATTTTGTTTTTCCCTCAACTTTTGACAGAATTCATCATTCTTAAGATTGTCCCATTTAATTGACACAACTTTTTCAGGTTCATGGCGTGTGTGAACTGGTAGTTCTGTTTTATAGAGTATGATAAAGGTGCGTGATCCGAGAACTCGTTTAACTCAAGTATTGCAAAGTCACCAATTAATCCATAACTATGGGGGAATGTCAATAAGTAGTCAATAGTACTTCTTCCTCTCGATGTACAGAAAGTGAAATTTCGAGAAATATCATTCTGTAATCCGTTGCAAATCATAAGTCCAGTATTATAACACATTTGGACCAGTTTTCTACCAAAGGCATTTACCGTGACATCCATTGAGCTTTTGGGGGGAATTGTGGGGTTTTCATCATGCCCTACACTATCAATATATTTATCGAGATTATCATTCAATAATGTATCATTCAATAAACCTACTCTACTATTAAAATCATCACAAAGGAACAAGTTACCCTTCTGTCTATTATCAAAAATAATACATTATAATATGATGATTTTTTATGGGGAATATACACAAAACATATAAATATATCAGTATCATTAAGAAAAAAATCTTTTTTCAGTTTTATTAGCAAAACACCCTTTTCTAGTTCCTTCACAACTTCAATACCCTTCAATATATATGGTTTACAATACAAACAAATTCCACCTTCATTACTCCTTTCAATTGAGGATACAATCTCAAAATTATCAATATGAACTTTATTATTATTTTTTAACCATGTCTCACATAAAAATATCAAGTCATATTCACCGATTAAGTTAAGAAATTCGTTATCATCTCCGCAAGAAGCGAGTCCATGTACTTTCCAGCATAAACATTTAATTTCATTGGAATGACCTCTGTCGTTGTCCTATGGCGCGATCTATTCTTTACCAGATACAAATATTTTATCCCGCATGAAATAAGCTTTCACATCTCTGTCTCTAAGGTCTTTGAGTTTCGGAAAGAGTTCCTTTCTTCTTTTCATAATTTCAATCGGTAATTGCTCCGAGATACCATATTTAGTTCCCTTAAGAAAGGGGGCACTTTTTCGAACTTCAAGTCTTTTTGAATAGTCCCCAAATTTAACTAGAATTGGGCGAATTTTCTCCCCTTCTTTTCCCATTCTATTAGCACTTTTGATTTCTATATTGTCTTTGGCATCTACTATCTTAAGTTTTTCTTCGATAAATTTATGTATTTCATCTATACAGACTTCACCTGTCACTTCGGGGATATTATAAAAGACAAGATTGTCCTTCATTGATTGTAACTTAGTGTCTATAAGTCCCTCTTTTACCTTGATGCTTTCATCTTTCACCTTCTCTCGGGTTTGACCAATCTCATTTTTAAATTGAATAAATATTTGGTCGTTAAATCGCTTCATGTTATGGGCTTGGGCATTTAATTTTAAGTTCACATCTTTTATTTGTCTTTCAATTTCACTTATTTTATTATTCTGACATGTGTTTATTTCTTCTAGTTTTACTTTATTATGAGTCTTGAGATCCTGAATTTCCTTTCTATGTTCATCGTAAATGTTACTTATGTGCTGTGTAGCTTTTTCGACTTCGCCCACTCTTTGCGTTAGTACCTTTGTGTCGTTTTCTACTTTGTTTACTTTAAAGTTGACACTATTCACAAGAGTTTCTATCTGTCTAGCTCTTTTAATCTACTTTCAATGTTTTCCATCTTTTGAAATAAAGCATCAACCCATGGGAGTTTAAGATTTACTGACGGTGGGGTCGTGGGTCCTTGGACAGCAGGTTGATAATATGAGCCCGGTGTAGAACAGAATTGTGGTTGTATTTGCGGCATCGTTGGTGTAGGATTCATATATCGTGGGTTCATTTGGGTTCATAACAAATACAAAACTTTGATCAGGGGCCGTGTATGGCGTAGCTGGAATATTAGTACTTTGTTTGTTTACATCTGACATGGTTGCACTCGATTTGTTTACATCGTTGTCATTGTCATTGTCATTGTCATTTTTTGTTTCGTTACCCTTCTTCTTCTTTGGTTTCTTTGAGCGTTTCTTTGTTGATTTAGACAGTTCAATCTCACAAGAAGTGTTGTCGCTGCTGACATTTGGGCGTTTGCTTCTCATTATTTTCCATATTCAAAAACATGTTTTTCCCGATTCACTAAAAATACTTCTGGTCGCCATTACTACACTTTATTTCAAACATTTTAAATACGTAAAAGGATTTAAATAGTAGGAAGATAGGAATCTCGTACTTTCTCGCTTAATCTCGTTTGGCGATATATTATACTACTCGCTACTTATATACTTGCCACTAACACCACTTTAATTTAAATCCTTTGTTATTATTTTCTTTCCCTTCTCCAGCTTTTTAATCTTAAAAAGGTGTAAAAACGACACATTTTTTTTTTAAATTGATAGTTTTATAAAACTCTAATAATATAATACATTTTTAAATAATTTTATAATTATTTTTCTAAATATTTCTCTACTGAAAAAAAAACAATTTAAATGACATGCCTTGATTATCACAAGTACCTAACCTTCCGAAGTTCATCCGGTCACCTGGTATTTTTTTTTTTTGTTAAGGATGTTATAATGATTGATTGTATAATACCACATAGCTATATAATGATTTCAGTCTTATACGTAAATTCGTACACCATCTTTATACTACACAAAACCATTCTTGAATTTGCCAACGTAAAGACATAAATTAAATTGAACAGTTTTTAAATTGTTTATGCACTAAATAAAAAAGTGACTTTAAAAACATACCAAAAAACAACGCAACCCACCAAACCAATTTCATGAAAACAAGAAGGTTTGTTGATTTCTAAGGAGGCCACACGAATTTTACCCCAGAACGTCGCCATTTTCACAAATGACAATAAAGTCAACCACGCCAGTTTTCATTCTATACATTGTTTACCCTCTAAAGTGCACAATTATACATTTTGCTAAGCCGATTTCATGTAAACATGGAAGTTTATTGATTTCTAAATCAGCCACCCTTACTTATATCCAAGCATGCCCCCATTTTGACAAACGGTGGTAAACATTCCTTTATAAATACAGATTGGGAGCAGTGTTTTAAAAAAATACTCCTTTTATACATCAAAATATATCATACTATCACAAAAATGACGGCTTCGCCTCAATATTCGATATGATGAGGTAGGAGTTTGAATTTTAAATTAGTATCTCAACCGCCAATTATAGGTGGGATTATGAATGTCAAAATGACAAACCGATTAATTTTAATTATTGATGAAAAAACGGGTGTAATATCCAGAACAAGTCGATATCTTATCAATGACTGGTATTTAGGGCAAATATTTTCACGTTATACTTGAAATTATAGCTTTATATACTTACAAGTACTGGTATCAAATGTTGTAACGATGAAATATTCCAACATTTATTTAACGCACAAGTGCATCGTCAACGAATTCTCGACCACGCATTAAATTTCCATACAATTTCTTTAAAATCGAATCCTTCTACTATTTAAATCCTTGATATATATTACTAAAATTATCTCAATTTGTTTTTACTCAGACGTAATATTTAATATATTAATCAAAATATTTTAAAAATGTATGCTAGAAGATATTTAAAATAATCAATGATAATGAAAAAGTAACGTCAAGAAATACCAAAGGGATTTTCGATGGAAGGGATATTCGAAGGAGGGGAACATCCAAAACAACTGCCAAACTCCAAAGAACAATGAAGGCAAGACAAAAGGGATATTCGAAGGAGGGAAAAATCAAAACAACTGGCAAACTCCGGAGAACAGCGAAGACAAGACCAAAACAATACATCAATTACAATTAAAAACTAAAAACATATGAACAACATGGACCCCCACCAAAAAACCGGGGGTAAACTCAGGTGCTCCGGAAGAGTAAGCAGTCTCTGCTTCCTGCAGAACAACCACCATGTTGCCCATGTCAAATCCGGTATAAGAAAGGGATAACATCAAAACAATACAAACACTACACTTAACTAAAATCATATGAACATGGACCCTACCAACAAACCGGTAGTAAACTCAGGTGCACCGGAAGAGTAAGCAGTCTCTGCTTTCTTGAGGACACCCGCCATGCTGTATCATGTTAAATTCGATATAATCAATGGAACAGGTACATTTTCAGTAGGAAACGTTTTTTTTTATACCTATCAAACATGTCATCGTGACGTTCATAAAACTTTAATAATGATGCCTGCAAGTTAGGAGCAACATACCCCCGTTTGAGCAACTTTTTCTTTCAGGAACCGGGCTCTCTCTATGTCAATGTATATGTCACAAGCTCTGGATTAGCATATGAGTTGTGAAATATATACTCCATATGCCTGCGCTTCAGGTATACCGGTCAAAAATGGAAAGTTGACAATTGGAAAGTCAAAGTCATCCCGTTTGTCGTAAAGTTTTGTATTCAGCCTTCAATTACCACAATAATTATTATAAATTATGAAATTCATCATATAAGTAATTTCATACGAGTAACATTTCTGAGATACTTTGACAAACCAATGCGTCGAACAGCCTCAGCTCAGTTGAATATAGATGCTCGCGATGAGGAATTTGTCCGTGATCCCGAATTCTGGCCACGTGGGGTATTTACAAGAGACTGGATGCCATGGGAAATTTTCATTAGTGATAAAGGCGATTCAAATGGTGGAAATTAATTTTACTAGATGGATCTTACACTTGCATGTTGGAATTACCGTGGTATTATGTCCGGCGTACCTTTTCTTCTTGAATATATTCAGTCAAACAATATAGACATAATCGCAACTTCAGAACATTGGCTTCGTAACTGCCAAATCAATTTCTTAAACGCTCTAGACACTGAACTAGTAGGATATGGTAAAGGTGTCGATGAAAACTAGACACAAGCATTTAATGTGAAAACAAGAGGCGGTGTAGCATTTTTAGTCTCTAGAAAATTACAACCGTTTGTTGAAGTAATTGAAATTTCGAGTACCCGAATAATTGGTATTGAATTGAAAATTCCGAATATTGAACCTATCTTTTTAATATCAGTCTATTTACCGGCAAGCACACAGCGACAAGAATACTTTTTCAATGAACTTGAAACACTGATAGATGTTTACAACGTATACTCAGATATAGGAACTGCTTTTATGTTGGGTGACTTCAATTGTAAAATAGATGGGCCCAGATACACATTTGAACATGATAAACGCAGTGAAACATTCCGATCGTTTATGCGTGAATGTAACCTACATTCTATTCACTTGGAATATTAAGGTAATGGCCCGGTCTATACATTCAAGTCGTATGCTCAAGGTCCAAAATCTGCTATCGACCATATTATTGTGCACAAGGACACTATCTCTCAGGTATCGAATATATATGTGACAGAAGAGGAAATGTTTAATGTGTCTGATCATAAACCGATACGTTGTTCTATACTGTTGTCAAAAACTAAATGTGATATTTTGACCAATCAAGAAACAATACCAAGTCGTGTTTCATGGCATAAAGCGATACAGTCGGGAGTTGTAAATGACTATTCGTTTGCCGTTTCGCATTACTTGTGGGATGTTGAAACGCCCACGGCATCACCTGAAAACATTGAAAAGTATTATAGTGATATTGTTATTACTATCAAGAAAGCCGATCTCGAACTTCTTCCACAAAAACAGATCCGAAAGCATTTAAAACCATACTGGACGAAAACAGTGAAATACTTTCAATATGAAATGAGAGCCAAAAGACAATCGTGGATACTTAATGGAAAAATTCATAACAAAGAGAACATACATTATCGTAACTATAAGAAAACAAAACTTGAATTCAGAAAACATCTGGAATCGGCCTACAATTCCTATATTTGTGATGTGAACAGTAAAATCGAGGAATCCGTATATTGCGATCAACGTTATGCATGGTCTGTTATCAAGTCAAACCGTAAATCTGCAAGTAAATGTTGCGAATTAAACATCAATGGACTAGCCTTAGTCGGTGATGATGACGTACGAGAAGGATGGGCGTCCCACTTCGAATCGGTTTTCACTTTTGACAGTAACCTGGTGGATATAAACAATGAAAGTGTTGTTAATAATGGTGTAAGCGAATTGTTACGAAATTGTCTGTCAGGACAAACTGATATACAACCGTATTTCTGTGATGAAATTTAGTTTGTGATTCATTGCCGCGAAACAAATCACCGGGTATAGATGACATATCCTACGAACATGTAAAATTCGGAGGGAAAACGCTTCAAAGACATTTACGAAATTTGTTTAATGTAATATTAGAATCTCAATATGTTCCTATTAATTGGAAGGATAGTTGTATTGTTCCGCTTTTTAAAGGAGGACATAAACCAAAATCAGATCCAAATTCATACAGAGGAATATCTCTATTGAGTTGTATGTCTAAACTTTTTGAGAAAGCCTTATATACCCGTCTACAGTCACTTCACAAAGACTTTCCTCATCCTACTCAAGTCGCTTATCAAAAGAATCTTTGTAGCACACATGCTAGTTTTATACTTCAAGAAACTATACATCACAACCTGGAACGGAATAGTCAAGTTATTGTAACACTCTTAGATAGCATGAAAGCTTTTGACTCTGTGTGGCACAATGCATTAATGCTGAAACTTTATAAATACGGAATAACAGGCAATACATGGATTCTGATTTATGAAATGTATAGAAATATGAGAAGTTGTGTACAATTTAAAGGCAAACTCTCCCGTTGGTTTACGCTTGTTCGAGGTGTTCGGCAAGGTGGTGTACTTTCTGCTGTGTTTTACCTTGTATTTATTAATGATTTACTTCGAGAAATAGAGGACAGTAAATACGGTTGTATGGTATTTGATACTAGAGTAACAAGCGCAGTTCAGGCTGATGACATAGCCTTGTTATCAACAACAGCATATGGAATAAGTGCGTTGCTTAACATTTGTCAGATCTACAGTTTTGAATTGTGGTTTTAAATTTTCTGCAGCTAAAAGTGAAATTTTTAAATTTAAACCTAGAAGTATGATTTTATGTCCGGAATTGTTAATGTACGGAGCTGCAATTAATGTGGTGACGTCAACTAAACATGTTTGCATCATGCTACACAGTGACTTTACAAGTATCGAAAGAACTGTTAATGCCTGCAGAACACTCCGAGCGATGGTATTATCTGTAATGAAATCAGGGATTCATCCAGCGTTTATAAATCCTTTGACATGTACTAAAATCGTCTTCCAGATGTGTTACACCAAAGCCTTCTGTGCATGCGAACTGTGGTGTGGTATTTCAGCGACTGAAATGGCAATGTTAGAACGCGCCCGTAAATATACGTGTAAGATCATACAAAGATTACCGAAACGAACAAGAAATGATAAGTGTTTAAGTCTCTTAGGTTGGTATCCAGTAGAGTGTTACATAGACAAATGTAAATTACAGTTTTTTGGACGTTTATGTAGAATGGAAAATAACTTGTTGCCAAAACGCATTTTTCTCTTGCGTCTATTCGAATACATTAATAACTGTGTACAACAACAAAGTGGCTTTATACCGGACATTATAGCGCTAATTCAGAAGTATAACTTGATGTGTTTTGTTGATGAATTTATGCAATCCAGTCACTTCCCAAGTAAATCGAAATGGACAATGCTCATTAATGCGTCTATCGTGGAAACAGAAGAACAGCTGTGGCTTACACGTATCTCCACTGATAGTGACTTTGAAATATTCAAAACTATTCAAAGACATATTCAACCACATCGCGCATGGCGCGTTGCTCGTGATTGCCATGAGTTACATTTATCCGCCAAATATGTTGTTGATCTATGTGCCATAACTAGATATAATGAATTACCGTTACTTTGCGGTAAATACGGACTTTTCTATGGGAACGTTATTGAACATATAATATGTGTATGTGATAAACTGTACGAAGTCAGAGACTGTGGGAAGACCTTATCAATATTGACCTATCGAATTCAGTGTTTATTTGGACAGTTTAACACCTGAGATGTTTACATCGACACTCCTTGCGCTGACACCGACTATGAACTTGATAGAAGTAATAGTGACTACTTTGCAAGAACATGCGTAATCTATATTTATCAGATGTGCAAGATATTTGACAGCTTCTAGTGTATAAATTGTTCTCTTTGTGAATCTTAACATTAATTTCACAAATGTTTAAATATTGATATTTATATATGTTCATAATCTTCGTCCAGAAGGAAATAAAGTTAATATATATATATATATATATATATATATATATATATATATATATATATATATATATATATATATATATATATATATCTCAATTGAGGGCTTGGGTAGATTATTCTAAAACTAATGATAATTCTGCGGAAGATTTATTTGAGTTCGATATGGCATATGCACAAATAACAGTTGATTATATGGAAAATGGTCACTATCTACTCTATACAGGCTATACATATTGTGTTTGAACCAGAAGGAATGAACGTGTATACTGGATGTGAGTTCTACGTCAGTGTGCAGCAACACTGATCGACAAGGATGGCAAAACAACTGAATAAACTATGTCAACATGCAGATGCAACAATGAAAAAGTTCAAAAACATCAAAGCAACTAACGCAGCGAAGAATATTCAACTTGGGATTAATGCGAATTGAGAAGCGCTACGTAATCAACCTCAACAACGATTTATTAACAATGAACTCCCTTTGATTGAATATTCTGAGGCAGCTTCCCACTTGTTGCATTTAGAGTAATGTTAGTGCTTTTCATGAACATTTTCAACATCCAATGAATGAAATATATCTGGGTTTTTTTATAATTTTATTTAATAGGTAAAAAATAAAATGTTCTGTGTAATATAGAAGCATACTATAGCAAAATGTTTCATTCTACCTATTCCCACTTTTTGAAGAAGAAAAATATAACATACAGGTAAACAGTAGGAATATTTAGAATTTCTCTATAAAGTTTGTGCAAATATTTGGATTAATTGTATAATTACTTGCTCATTAGCTATATAGGTAAATTCATTTGTTCTATCAGAATGTGCGATATAAGAGAAAAATGTGATTTTTGTTAGTGAAAATACAAGTCTCAAACTTGGCATGTACTTATTAAATACATATACAAATTCTTCAGATGAATTAATTCATCAATTTGATTCGATATCCTAAAAAGTTTCTCTATCACTTACCGTAATATTTGCTTGATAAAAAAATATATATACTTCAGAGAGAAAACACAAAAAATTTAGCTTTTCAAACATTTTAAGGAGGAGAATTAGTAAAATTTGTGCTACTAATTTTTAAAAAAAAAATACAAGTTTCTAAATTGTCATATGTTTTTCATTAATTTTTATAGAAATTAAGTTGATAAATTTGTTTCCGTATCCACAAAAGTCTCTCTGCAACTTAAAGTAGTACTTTTTTGATAAAATAAAAATCAATTTTACAGTGCAAAAACAGAAAACGCAGCTTTTCAACCAATTATAGGTTGATACTTAATCAAATTCAGCTCTATCAGAGTATGCGATATATGATAAAAGTGATTTTTGTTAAAACAGATGAGTAATTTAAAGTGAAAACATAACTTTCAAACTTGATAGATAAACATTTTATACCTTTAGGAACATTTGACTGAACTTAGGTCGAACAATTTAATACGGTATATTAAAAAGCTTCTCTGTAATTTACCATATTACTTGTTTCATAAAAATATTCAATTTTACTATGAAAAAAAACACAAAAGTTAGCTTGGGATGATACTTAGTTCAATTTCCCCAAATAAGATTGTGCATTTTCAGAGAAATGTCATTTTTGTTATATTGTTACTGTTTTTAAAGAAAAAATACAAGTTTCTAACTTTTCGTATGCTTATTTTTACTTTCATTAATTTTTTTTTAAGATTTATTCGATAATATTGTTACGATATCGAAAGTAGCCTCTCCGCGACTTACCGTGGAACTTTTTTTATGAAAACAAAATTCAGTTTCAATGTGCAAAAACACGAAATTTAGCTTTTCAGCCATTTTTAGATTGATACTTAATCAAACTCCGCTCCACCAGAGTGTGTAATATATTACAAGAGTGATTTTTGTTATAGCAGATCAGTATTTTAAAATGAAAATACAAGTTTCAAACTTGATGGGTACATATTTTATACTTTTAGGAATTTTGACGTGAATTTAGTTAAAAATATTTCATATGGTATATCGCAAATCATCTCTGCAACTTACCGTAATACTTCCTTGATTAAACTAATTTCATTTTACAGTGAAAAAACAAACCATTTAGCTTTTCAAACATATACATAGAATGATAATTAGTTAAAATTAGCTAAATAAGCTTGTGCGACATAAGAATAAACATGATTTTTGTTAAAATGCCACTGTTTTGAAAGACAAAACTCAAGTTTCTATCTTGTCATATAATTATTTTTACTTTCATTTAATTTGTTACGGTATCCAAAAAAAGTAAAACCCTGGTTAAGCAGTTTTTGTGACAGCAGTAATCCTCTTTTTCGAAGGTCATGGTGACACACGCTCTTGAATAAGGGATCAGCTTAGAAACGTGGGAGATTCTGGTATATTTCTACTAAAGAACGGAAAATTAACGATAGGAAAGCTGAAACCACCACATTTGTCATAAAGTTTTGTCTTCAAATATCCCTTATTGTCGATTTCAAGAAAAAATACAAATATGAAGCGGACTTCGATGTATCTGTATGATTCTTAATTTCAACCTCAATGGGGTAGATGAGATGTACAAACTGAATTAATTGAACGACAACACTTCATCCAAATGACGAAAAGTGGAATTAAAGGATTGGGCTAGTTTAATTTTTTTTTCACGTAGTAGTCCTTGAATGCAGTCTGATTCAATAGAGCACAGAAACAGATCGGCAAGGAGTGTAGGACAATGTTTGTTGGAAAATTTGACCACCGAATTCAACAAATAAGTTGTCTATAATATAACATATTTGTAATTTCATCTTCAGAATACTGTTTGTTCGAATCAGAGTGATTCTTTACGAAATAGGCCTTTTCTCTACCCCAAACTAAAAAAAACTATACTTGTGTGTGCTATTTGTCTTAAACAAAACTATTATGAACGTTTACAAAATTTTCAAGATATCCCTGATTTTTACCAAGACGTTATCATATGTTGGCATAACTTCAAAAATAAACAAAAGGAACCAAATAATTTTATAGATACAAGAAAAGAAGTCATATGGGGAAATAAATATATTAAATTCCAAAATAAATCGTTATTTATGAAAAACTGGATAAATGCAGATTTGATTTACATAAATGATCTTCTTGATGACGATGGCAATATCTCACCTAATTTTATTCGAAATAAACTTTTGAAAAAAGGAAACTGGATTTCGGAATTTTCAATACTCAAGAAAGCATTACCTTCAAAATGGAAAAATCAATTAAAAAACGAAGATTCAAAACATACAAAACTTAATATAAATAAAATTTGTAAAGTTGAAGCAGCAATCAATAAAACAATATACCTTCACTTTGTTCGCGAAAAGGTAACTCCAAATTTGGGAATTGATATATGGAAAAGAAAATTAGGTGTAGATCATTTTCAAATTACACAAACGTTTAAATTTGTACATACACATCTTGAATCTAATAAACTAAAAATTTTCAAATGGAAACTGATTAGCAACATATTAATGAACCAAGAAAACTTATTTAAGGCTAAACTTAGTCTGACCCCCAAATGTTTTCTATGTAATGTTAATGACAATTATCAACATCTGTTTATTGAGTGTAAATTGGTTTCTGAATTTTGGAAAGAAATTCAAGAGAAATTAACTTACAAGCATTTTAACAACAAAATCACTCTAAAAGATATTGTTCTAGGTTACAAAATTTTTGATAATAAATACTGGGACTTCAATATTGTAGTCACCATTGCAGCTTTCGCCATTTATAAATGTTTTTATCTGTCAGAACAAAGAACAAAGTCAATCGAAATATACAAATTATTTAAAAACGAATTTTTTTACTATACTTTAGTACACAATAGTTCAAAGAAAGATCTAGGTCAGTTCTTACAAAGTTTCAAAAAATTACTGTAACCACGTGCAACCGGTCTAAAGTATAAATTTATCCATATATTATCCTGTCTCAAAATGTATAGTATATACAATTTCTTATAGTTACTCACCATTTTGCTAATCGATATTTAATCATATCACTATAAAACACCTATATGAAACACGTGTATTATGACACATATAAAGCACGATCGACATGATCTTAGGGAAATTAAATTCCTATGAAGATTTTTGGCCATTTTTTTTCAAAGATTATAAGAAACTTGAATTGGTTTATATCTTTAAAGATAATTTGAAATCGAAATTTGATAAATTTTCTAATTTACATATTTATACATGTATTATTCCTAATAATTTTAAGATATTAGAAATGACTAGAAGAAAAATACTTTGAAATATATATAGACATTTTATTACAATTATTGTAATTTATATTGCAACATTGTAAGAAACTAACTTTAAATTAGATAAAAAAAACTTTATTCGAATGCTTCCCTATCATTCGGATAACTAATTTATAGGGAACTATCCAAATGAAAACTGTAGTTTGGATAGGACATGTATTACAGTTTTGTTAAATAAATTATATTCAAATTTAAAAAAAAAAATAAATAAAAAAAAGAAAAAAAACAAAACTATGATGAGCTGGTTATTTCAATCGAAATTTCAAATGAGAATGTGATATGGTAGTGTAGAGTGCAGAGAGGTCGACTGTTTTATGCTCGCAGGTAGGTTAAGGCTGTTTTTTTCAGGGGAAGTAACTCCTGTCATCCAGAATAGTAGCGTGTGGAACGTCACTGACGTCAGTCTTCGCGTCGTTGTTATAAACTGCATAATTACGCCAAGAGCTTCATGATTTTTTGTCGGCGGTGATAGTGTATGATGTATAAGCATACCATATTCCGTTTTAAGTGTTCCAATGTATCCAATATTACCAGAAAAGGCAACGAAGTGGTAAAATTGGGAGCTGTTCGTCACAATAGATAGGCGGGGCCTATTTTCCTTGTTTGGAAAAACTGGATTTACAAGAAGCTTGAAGATTTTGACATCGCACCTGTTGAACCACGTGCAGAGATGTAAACTGAATTGTTATCGGTTTAAAGGGATAATTCTCTCACTCATGCACTTGTTTGTGTTCTCCTGGTATAATGGTAAGATATCTTAATATGAAGTAATAACCCAACAAACAAATGAACTTACGAAAAGATGCGAGTCATCACTGCAGTCATCACTCATCACCCGTTCGTTATCAGCTATTTCGACAGGATTGCAAAATAATGCAAAACGTCAATTTGAGATTCGCCCCCAGAGCCTGTTATACATATATACCCCCCTCCCCTAATATCTACTCAATATACTGCAGACTGCAGTAATGTCCCTGGAATCTCTGGATAAAAATAGGGTGGTTCAGAGAAGATTCACACAAGGTTGAAATTCAACTTGAATAGATACAAATATTCATCCTAAAAATTAGCTGGAAAAATCATGATCACAGAAATAAGTTTTATTTATTTTGTAGAGCAAATTACTGGTGCTGTCAGAAAAAATTAATATTATTAGGGGTAAAAAAAGTATTTTCAGTAACAAATTCTATCATGTTATATATTTTTTAAACTTTTTTGTAGCATAATAGTGTTCGAGGTTACACAGGTTTTGGGAATTGAGAAAGAGGGAATTTTTGGGGTGGGAATCTGGGAAAATTGAGGGGGGAGGGCAAAAATTTGAAGGAACTGGGAAAAAATGGAAAAATTTTTAGGGAATAGGCAAAATCATACCCAATAGTAATGAACATGTGTAATTATGTATAGTAAGGTCATTAAATATGGCTATTATTATACCCATACACAACTACATACCCGTAAATAGAATATTGATATTTTACGTGTATAACGCTCTAACAGTCCTTATTTACACATGTGAACGTGAGGCAATTTATATATTATGTTATTGTATGTACATGCAATTAGTAACTAAATCATAGTATTTTATATTTAAATATTAAATGAGAAAATTTACATGTTTTTTCTATAAATTTATTTCCCACACTTGGAGAACACTGTTGTAGGTTGCCCCTTGTCCATGAGACATGCTGGATAATATTACACATCCTTCTTTTTATGTTTATATAAATTTCAATCCACAGATTTTTAGTGAAGTTTTTTTATCTCTACCTCATATTAAGACAGTAATTGTATATTATTTAAGATTAATGAATACAAATGTTTAATTTATTCCTTGAAAATCCATACATTTTTTTTTCTTTTTTTTCTTTTTCTGGAAATATTAAAGTTACAATATTGCTGGCTTAATTGTTGATAATTATTTGCAATATTTACCAGTTGATTTTCATTTTCAGCCTCTGTTGATCTTTGTCACCATGACAGAAACTTGGACGGTATTATCAAGAATAACAAGACTCATTTGAAAGGTAACATTATATAACCCTCTAGATATGCATTTAAACAAAGAACTCTTCTTATGAGATATAGAATTAAGAATTACAACATTGTGGTACATGAAATTTGCACAAAGTACATTAAATATATTTAAAATAGCAGTTTTACAAATTTTAGGATAGGTCTGAGTTGATAAATTTAAATAATTAATTTTTTGGAAATTTTCAAGTGCATTGATGTATATGTTTTGGAAATTCCCCATTTAGAATCACTTGTTAGGTATACTAATATAACCTTTATTAACAACTTCACAATTTTTATCTTTTCTTGGACGACTCAATAAGGTTAATTAACCAACAAAACTTTGTCTAATAATTCTAACGTTTAGACTTTCAAAATGCGAAAAACCCATTTGTTGGAACTGAGGTTTCCAGACAGTAGTTATATGTAAAAATAGTGCAAAATATTGAAAATAATGTCCTAATTGGTGAAACAAAATAATTTTTTAATTTGAAAATTGAAATTTAATTATTTTTGAAGATTCAAATGCCAAAAAAGCCACATACATGTAGGGTATACTGTAAAACGTATACACACAGAGACAATACATTGCAATAACATGTACACACATAAAACAGCAGAACAGTATCAAAAGAAATAATTTAAAGCTGATTTTCTTGGTACATTGTATGTAGATTCTTTTCTCCTTTTAAAGATGTCAGTTGGACTATAGTTGTAAAATTTATTTAAAATTTTTCAAAAATAGAAAGGATTACAAAATAAACACCAGTAAAGAAGGTTATCAAAAGTAAATATTTAACCGATAGGTTCTTTACTCAGAAACTCAACATAAACATCAATTATCCTCTTATGACATAGAAACCAGTTCAAGAACATTTGGATCCATTTGGCCTATGTTTAATGCATACGAGTTACTGATTTCCTATCATAGGAATTCATACCATTATATCAATGCTACATCATCACTAAATCTCCTAACATTCTATAATGTTTTTCTCTAACAATTGGGTCACTGTGACCTACATTTCAGTGTTGGGTGAAAGGTTAAGTTTTCGTATTTAGTTCATATCTCAGGTATTTATACAAGATACGATCATATAATCTTGTATGCATCTTAGATGTATCTTAGGGAGTAAGCAAGTATTTAATGGAAATTAAGTCACTATCACCCAGATTTTATGCTCCACTGGTTATGGTTAAAATTAACATCCAAGTTCATATCTAATAATTCCATTTTAAAAGACAACACTGATAAAAATTTACAGTCATCTTTATATACAATGTACATGTAGTATTCCTGTACTTTTTTTATATGTTAGTAGCTTGACTTGGTAAAAAAAAGTACAGGAATACTATATGTACATTGTATATAAAGATGACTGTAAATTTTTATCAGTGTTGTCTTTTAAAATGGAATTATTTCACACAAATATTGCATAGCATTTATTATGGATTGTCTGGTGGTTTTATTGCTATTTTTTGAATGCCATATACATGTAGTAAGCCCAATATTTAAGCAATCTGATAATTTTGAAGTTGTCTCGTTGACAATGTTCCCTTGTTCCTAGATGTTCATATCTCAAATCCTAGATGTAATGAATTTTTTAGAACAAAATATTTATCTGTTAATTGACTATATAATATTCATACACTTTAATGTTACCAAGACTTTCTGTGCATGATAATAAAGAATTACTTAAAAAATGTATTCACATTTTAGCGAGTTGCGTTCAGCCAATTTATGCATGCTGATTATGGTGTTCACCAGTTTTGCTGTTCTGTGGCATCTGAAAATTTTGTAATCTCTGTGAACAATGTTGTATCAATAAATTTTGAGCTGATTTTTCTCTCACTTTTATGAGCTTAAGAAAAAAGAGAAATTTGTGGAAATTTGCAACCAGTGTTTAAAGACATTACATGTATCTTGGGATTTGATCAGATCATTTTACATTAAAATCTAGTGTTGTGTTTGAGTACATGGATAATGCAGTTTTTGTTTCATTTTAAAGTTTTGATCAATTAGTCTTCTTAAATTGTGCTATGGAATGTTATATTAAAGGAAGAATGGCACAGAAATAAAGGTTATACTCGCACACATACATGTATAGCAGTACATAAAAGCATTAAAAATAAACAAGTCATAATAATAATTATAGCGAGCGCTTGGACACTGGATAAAAGTTATGAAGATCAAAAAATAATTTCCTACATAACAGTCCCCCCACCACACACACAAGCAATCATTAGTTGATCTCCCTTGAAATCCATTCCCTCAGCTAAATTTTAGAGAGCATTACACTCAACAGTGTCTCAAAATGACCAATCAGAGTCATATTTTAAGAATGTAAGTTTAACATGTACATATGTTTCTAACTAAAAATATCCAGATTATGCAGATAAACATAAAGTTAGTGTTATGTGCAGTATTATTTTTGCCTAGACACACTAGCAGAGCTTTAAACCAGTGGAGTCGTGTTTAAATATGTGGGAGAAAAGAAATTATTCGACAGATACTGATATTTATTTATAGTAAATTATACGCTGTTTAAAGAGTTGTTTCCCTTTTTGCGCCTTCGTTGCGCTTTGTAGTATAGTACGTCATCAGTTTTGTTCAATCGCTTCCAGTGTGTGCTCACTTCAAGCAAAACGTTCTAGCTTTTCCGCTCAACAGATATTGTAGTACTGTATATCAATAAACTCGAAAATAATTACCCTATACGTTTTGTACTATGCCGAATGACAGTTTGGTGTCATAAATAAGATCTACCATGTCAAAGTGGAAAATATGTGTCTACGAATATCGACAAAAATCTGCTATTTGTAATTTACTGACTTCATATTAAACCGCGGCATAGCACTTTTCGAAAAATATAGGAAAATATCTTTCTCACCATACCAAAAAGCTTACCAAAATACGATGGGAAAAGCTAGAACTATTGCGTTTTTTTGTGAAGGTAAAAGGGGGAGGTACCAGGTCACGTGACAGGGTAAAGGCATAAATAAACATCAAGCCGAAAGTAGAATGTTGACCACGAAATTACAAGGAACACATTTTTTCCAACTTTAGGTACCCCACTAACAAGATTACATAGTTTTTAATTTATTTTCCCGTTATGTTTTTCGAGTGTGAAAATCTACAGATTTCCATGGAACAGTCTTAACATACCTGCGCTGTTGCATGTAGCCAAAGATTTTGATTTTAGATACTGTAGTAATTTTGGGAATTTTTGAAGAATGCACATCTGATTGACGCCATTAGTGGAATATGACGTTCCTCTTAAATACATGTCAATATGAATGTTAAAATCTTTGATAGAGGTTTTGTAAACAAATTAGCTGATCAAGCAATATACTTGTCTTTAACCGGACTATTATATGTAGCTTATGAATCATCTAATTAGCGGAGGGTTCATTTCCTCATCCTAAGGAATGAAGAACGGTATAAAAACTAAAAACAAGGACCTCCGTTTTTTGTGAGTGATATTGGTTAAACGATGTTATATGGGGCTATGTCCACTGGGAAAATTACATATTTGTCATGGAGACGAATCCTTAAAGTCTTTAAAGATGGATGTAGCTTGGATGTAGCTTGGACCCTTTGAGGTTTTTAATTCAAACGTGAATCATTGACCCAATAGCCTTCATCTACTCTGAAAATTAATCACCGGACACTGTTCCTTTGAAGTCCATTTTCTGGCGTAGTCTTCAGTATATTTCCAATTAATGGGCTGAAGGTCTCGGTATTTTGGACCTTTAGCAGGCATATTTTTCTAGCTTTAAATGATCAACTAGATTTTAGATTTTACGGTTTTGTGGTGTATGATATTGCTGAGATTAATAGCACCCAAGCCTCTATTAAAAAAGTTAACCTGAAGGATGGATCTTTGTTGAGATTCATCGTTATGGATACAAACTGGTTTGAAAAATCTATGAGAAGCAATATCCGATATCACAGCAGCCAGGTTGTATTGAGCTGAATTAAAATTCTTGATTTGCTGCTCCATTGTTTTTATGTGGAGTGAGCTATCAGATTATAGACATAATAAATTAATCTGATTTTCATATAAGTTTTTATTAAAAAGGATACCTTGTAAATAATAGTTATTTTCTTTTATACTGAAAATTTAGAGAAAACAATTTTGTTCGGTTAATACCCTACAGTACAACACATGGTGTTTAGTATTTCAAGGTGTTATAATATGAAAAATTAAAATATTAATTTATTTAGAAGAATTTGTTAATTTTCTGAATAAAATAATTTTTCTCAGATATTTTGCTTATTTTCTGCAGCTAAAATAAGTGCATTTCATGAAGAAATTAAGAAAACAGAAAGCTGAAATTAAACAAAAGCAAAATCTAAAACAGTGAAGAGGCCTTAACATCGTCCAGGACCGAGAGTTGAAACTATTCCTTAGAAAAGGACCTAAATATCGTCCCCGTCAATTATTAAGTGTACTGAGTGTCGTAACATCATCCACGACTCACTCCATACTTACTTTAAAAGTTGAAAAAGTTGACAAAAAATCCTTAAATTCCTTTTTCGATTCAGTAATGAAAATAGTTGATATTCCTATTAAACATTTTAAAGAACATTTTACTCCTTAAACCCACCATAATAGCCCTATTTCTCGTATCAAACATAAACTAAAGGAAAACTGGAAAAGGTATATGTTTTTGTCCCAGCTGATAAGGCTGCCAATGATATCGTTATTGTTTGACGTAAATTTTATATTGAGGTTCTGCAAAAGGTTATCATAAAAAACATTCCAATTGACTAAAATTTCGGAAAATTACATCGTTAACACACATTAACTTATTGCTACCTCTTTACAAGCAGAACCGAATAACATGAAATTCCGACTATTTCCTGGCTTCGGAAGCTGCACAAAACACCTTACAAATGTAACTGTCTATTCTACTTACTAGTACACCTGGTACAATCTAAAACACGGTAATAAATTGTTCAAATAAGGTATACGAAAATAGTGTTATTAATTACTTTTGGAGTGTCAAAAATTCGTTGGAAGCACTTGATAAATTGCATGCTTATATTTGTGATTTCAAAGTTCTAATTTTTCTACCCTATATACCACTTTGCCTCATATCCCATAAGAAAAAATTAAATGGGCATTTAAAAAGTCAGAATGTGAATATATATGTTGAGGTCATTTTTAGTAACGAAAATCAAAGGAACTATGTGAATTTGGAATATTGCTTTGATATGATAACTGCACTTCAATTTTTACTAGATATCACTTTTGTTTTGAGTTTTCGTATATCGCCAAGTTATCGGAATTGCAATGGGGAGTAACTGTGCGCCAGTTATTTTGGACCTGTTTCTGTATTGTTACAAATCACAATTTATGTCGAAAATCAGCGAAGAACCAACAAAACAACATCTGATACAAATATTTCGTAACACTTTTAGATATTTGGATGATATTTTGGCTGTCGGTTATGACGACTTCAGTATGTACACTCTGTTGAACTTCCTTTAAATAAAGCTAATACTAACAATGAACACTGCCCTTTCCTTGATATTGATCACTATTGATATCTTGAAACTGTTTCCGAAATCAAAATGGACCTGTTCCATTGATGTTATCATTTCCTCATACCGGATTTGACATTGGCAGCATAGCGGTGTCCTGCACGAAGCAGAGACTGTTAGTCTTCCGGAGTACCTGAGTCAATCCGCGATTTTTTGGTGGGGTCCATGTTGTTCATTTGTTTTTAGTTTTTAATTGTAATGCATGTATTGTTTTGGTCTTGTCTTGGTTGTTCTCCAGAGTTTGTCAGTTGTTTCGATTTTTCCCTCCTTCCAATATCCCTTTGGTATTTCTTGACTTTACCTATATCTCTAACAGGAAGCTTAATACTACAATTCACTATAAGAGAGATAATTGTTTCCTTTTGTTAATTATCCGTTTTTAGATGGAAAAGTTCCCTTTGCACCATCGTATTGTGTTTATATATCACAACTTGTTCGATTCCCTCGTGTATGTAACAACGTATTTGATTTTAACGAAAGACATCTCTGTATTACTGAAAAATTATTACACCAGGGATTTCGATATCACAAACTTGTCAAAACTTTTATTAATTTTATCATCGGTACAAGGATCTCATTCGTAAATATACATCAACGTGCAAACACATTATATCTTCATGTATTTCACATCAAATCTTTTATGCTAATATTCTATACAAAACACAAAAATGTCGTCATTCACCTGAAAAGCTAACGAAACCTTTAAAAAGACTTATCCACCAGGGATAGAGCTACGATACTGTTGTCAAGTCACTAAAAATGGCATTTTTGTTTTATCAATATTGATTCACTCATAGAGTCTTTGCGTCGGAAATAAACACATTTATTCTAAAATCAGTTGTTGGCATGATACGGATTATGTTCTTCACGTATAATTTATGATGGCCTGATACTGAAACTCTAACGGGAGGGATTGTGGCTGTTTTTCTATATGATAAACACATAATATTTCGACAGTTTAATTGAGGTCTGGAGCTGGCGTGTCAGTAACTTCTAGTAGTCCTTGGTTAATATATATTGATCATTGTCATTTTGCTTAGTTTCTTCTGTTACCTTTTTTAACATCGGACTCGGACATCTTTAGAACTGAGTTTTACTGTGTGTATTTTGCTGTTTATTTGTTAATTCCACATTGACTAGAGGTATAGGGGGAAGGTTGAGATCTCACAAAACATGTTTAACAACGCTGCATCTTGGGGTTTGTCCCAAGCCTTGAACCTCTAGCCTTTGTAGTCTTGCATGTTCTTTTTCAAATTTTGGTTCATTTGTATGCATTATTGTTTAGTGCCAAGCTGAAGTCCGACTCCTGGTGTCGGATTTTCTCGCTGGGTTGAAGACCCATTGGTAGTCTTGAGCTGTTTTCTACTCTTTGGTCGGGTTGTTGTCACATTCCCCGTTTCCGTATTCTATTTCAAATATATTACTGCAACTTGAATTTGATCTATGAGCTTTAATTCTTCTTTAAATCATATTCAAATGATTTAGTTGATTTATTTTATTCGTTTTAAAATTCAATTATTTCAGTCAACATGAAAATGTGACATCATTGGGTCTTTCTCCCAAAAGGCTTTCAGACTGTATTCACTGTGCACTCAAATTTTTATATGATTTACAAATAAATTTCATAAGGCTACTGTAATCTATGTTTGATGCTCAACAGTTTAACCCTAACCCTAACCCTTTAATCAGATTTATTATCTGAAACGATCATGTATTAATTTCTTATATATCTTATAAAGAATAAGATCACTGTGACCTTAGTTTCATAGTCAAATGATTTCAGAACATGTTTATATGCAATCTAATATCTAATTTACAATATTAAAGATGGTAACATTTAATCCTAGCATGCAGATGTACGTATTGGAGAAGACAATTATCTAAACCATAAGTCGCTATGACATGTAGATTTAATGATAACTGTGGTTAACTGCTAAACTCATATCTGAAAAATGCTTAATTGGCCTTCAGGAGCAATCATTTTACCCTGGGTGTGCAGAATCCACCAGCAAGCAATTGTTTGTACACTTCAGTATTGCCTTTTGAACCCAATAAATGTGTGATTCATTGTAATAGCTGACTATTTGGATACATGTTCATATATATTCAAACATGTATAATAATATTTAATTAACTACTCATATAACTTTATATTTACTTTCATCTGCTGAGAACATCCTTTTTACTTTAGTAAAACTATAGCCTTATAAAACTAGTTATGAATAGTTATGCTTATACGGTACGTCCCAATTAAAACATCACCTCAAGTTAACTTCAAGCTAACATAAATTCTGGTTCAAATCTCTGCTCTAGGGCTAAAAACCAGAGATTAGAACAGCTAGGACCAGTCCCGCGACTGGTCAACCAGAGATTTGAAAGCAAAGACTAGGACAGGTTCAAATCTCTAGCAGTCATAATCTCTGCTTTATTTATTTTTCGAATCTCTGGTTCGGTTTATTCAACTGCGCACGTGCTGTTCTCGTGACAAAACCAGCGATTTCAATAATAATCGTCTCTGTTAAATCTGCATGCGCCATCCTAAGATGGTCCTACGACGAAAAACAATTACTCGGTGATAAATTAAATGTTATTATTTTATTATTAATGGTTAATTATGTTAAAATAAGTAAATAATATTCCGTGTAAAAATTATAAAATGTTCATATTGACATATTTGGTTTCAATTTCAATATATTCTAATACACACAAAGTTATTCCTATTGTCAAATGAAATAAATTACTATTATGAATTCTTGATGATACTATTTAAAGAAAATATTAATTTTAAGTTTTGAAATATAAAATAAAATAAAATTATAAAATCTAATTTCAAATGTATTACTGTAATGTGTATCTTAACTTTAAAAACCCTTTCAGGTACAATCCAAATATCTTAAGTCTTATGTCGCACAATCTGGTATGGCTAAATTTAACTAAGTATCATCCTTAAAATTTTTCAAAGCTAACTTTTGTTTTTTTCTACTGTGAAATTTAATTGAAAGTAAAAATAAAGCATATAATAAGTTAGAAACTTGTATTTTTTCCTTTACAACAGTAGCATTCTAACAAAAATCGCATTTCTCTTATATCGCACAATCTAATATAGCTATATTTAACTATGTATCATCCTATTTATATGTTTGAACAGCTAAATGTTTTGTTTTTTTACTGTGAAATTGAATTATTTTGATCAAACAAGTATTAAGTTGCAGAGAAGCTTTTAAATATACCGTATGATTTTTTTTTAGCTAAGTGCATGTACAAAATTTCGTAAAAGTATAAAATATGTATCCATCAATTTTAAAACTTGTGTTTTGACTTTGAAATACTCATCAGTTACTCATCAGTTACAAACAAATCACTTTTTTCATAAATCAGACACTCTGATAGAGCTGGATTTGATTAAATATCAACATAAAATTGGTTGAAAAGCTATTTTATTTTTTAGCTTTCTCACAATGAAATTGAAATATTTTTCATCACAAAAAGTTCAACGGTAAGTCAAAGAGAGGTTTTTGGTATAACAAATGTATCAGCTAAATTTCTATCAAAAGTTAATGAAAGTAAAAATAAGCATATGACAAGTTAGAAACGTGTATTGTTTCTTTCAAAACAGTAACATTATAAAAAAAAATACATTTCTCTTATAACGCACAATCTTAACGCTAAATTCAACTAAGTAAAGTCCGAGATTGCTCTGACATCTGATGGCCTTTTTGGATATGCTGGGGCTGTGGAACGTCTGAGCGTACTCCATATAGAGAACATGGAAATTGCCGAATCCCGCCTTAGGGCAACAATTTTTAGACTCGAAATCGTTATATATCTAATTATAAGTAGATAAATCATACCTTAATCGATTCCTTATTTATTTTTCTTGAAGAATATGTACATTTTATTCACCAAGAATCTCCCTGTACAACAAGCAAAAGTTTTATTCCCTTCAACCCACCATTTTCTTAATTTCACTTTCACTTTGAACAAGATATTGCGATCACGCGTTATTTCTTTGGAAAACCTGGAATCACGGGAGCTAATTTATGCATGTAGGTTGGCACGCGTCAACCTCATTCACATACCACTGAAAACATGACTATATATCAAGGACTTCCAATTAGAAAATGCATGTGGGTTACCGGCGTCATATGCATAAATTTACTACAAATCGAATGAAATAACGCAGTCGTGTGACAAATTGTTCAAAGTGAAAGTGAAATGACGAAAATGGTGGGTTGAAGGCAATAACACTTTCGTTTGTGGTACAGGGAGATGGTTTTCTATATGTGAAATAATGTTCAGGTAAAAAAAGAATTTAATTTGGAAATAGATTATTGTCAAAATATTTTTTCAAAACGTTTCAGAGCATTTTTGAAAAATATTCTCTGGATATCAGATAAAAATAGTTTATCATAACGTTAAGATAATGTTTTTAAAACATTGTTTATGTCTGTCAGCAAAATTATATCCATTGCCATGTTAAATTTTTTAAATATCAGACCTTGTCCGTGGCGTGTTGGTGTAAATGTTTGGATTTTCGGTTTTCGGTTTTAAAATGTAACTGGTTCCAGATTGTTGTACCAGCGAGCCAACAATCGACAATATTCATTGGAAACCAGTGACCGGAAGTGCATTTCCGCGGTTTGAAACAAAGAAATTTGAAGTTGAATACGACGCCTAATTTATACAAGTATCAGTAAATCACTCGTGTTTATTATCTTCTATCGATAACAGTAGGTAAAACAACGAACTCTTTCTGTACACATCGCTTTCTGTTTGTTATTTCTTCACTCGACGATCATGACCAATGACAAAATCAATGAAATTATATCAACAACTTGAACAGTGCCAAGGTGGACACCTTTTGGTCATATATTAAAACAGGAAACAAAACTACCTGGACAGTAAATGTAGAGATGGATCTGTTGAACCCTTGATTGGATCCTGTTTAAACTCATATTTATTTTGTCAAGGTGTGAAAAGAATTGGGGGGAGGGGGGTTAATTGAAATATTATCTTATTCTAAGTCAGTTACAGTATTCCAATGAATTTATTCATTGGGTTTTCTTACACACCAATAGTATCCTCACTTTCAGAGTTTTTTCCCTTAGTTTTCATTTAAAAGCAATAAGGCCTATAAAATAAAACTATATGACTAAATTGTATGAAGATCATCCGCTGTGTGACCCACATACGTCGGTACGTGATTTCTTGATGGAAATCTCTAGAGATTATTACAATTATTTACATTTCAAATAACATTTTGTAAATGTTGAAAATCAACATGGTTCAAAGTCTTTAAAACAAAACTTTTGGATGTCATACTTTTTGCCAGATTGGAGGTAGATATTACATGTAAATGTGTATGTACATTGTATTTTTGGTCCTATTTTTATATATGGGGAAGATTTTAATACTTAATATATTTTCTTTTTCAGACCAACCACTAACAAATAGAAGAGTAAGAAATAAATCAGTCATTTAGAACAATAGAAAGGAGGTTGATAGCTGTTAGAATAGTACTTGGTAATTTGATATTTATTAAATATTTGTAAAATAAAAGGCCATCTTACTTGTTATGTTAGAAAACCTGTTTTATTTTTTCAAATTATTTTACATGCAAGAAATTTTAGACATAAAAGTCTTACTGCAATTAGGGAAAAAACTTTGTTGTTGTGGTTTAAATGATAAAATATTAGAATAAAGATAGGACTTTTTTGCCGGCTGATTGTTGTACTTAAGTTTAAGTTTTCAAACTTCAAAGTATTTACAGTAAAACTTGACTGTCGAAGTGTCAGAGAACTTAGAGAAAACTGTAACTTATCCTGTGCTTCAGCTTATTTATATTCAGTATACATAATGGAATGTATTTTGATCGTTAACATAAATCATTTAATAATCATTTTAAGTAATAAAAAGTGTGAAAAAATTTATATTTGACTGTTTTATGAATACTGGTACCTTTGTAATATGTAATGTTGGAAACAAATCACCTGATTTTTTAATAAAAAAAAAATGCTTTTATTTTATTTTCAGATAATGCTTTATGATACATATTAATTTGAAGAAGACCCAGTGTCTATTGCAAGATCAACCAGATGAACAGAAGAAAATAAATTAGTTGTGCATTATTCTGGAAAGTGTTTTGAAGTCAGCTGATTTTAACAAAATTTTTATATCAACTGAACAAATCATTTAGCATCTGTGTGGGGATTACAGTTTTGTCTCCTCCTATCTGAAGTCTTGGACAGTTATAGTGTATATGGACGCCTGTTTCATATTTAAAATCATGCAATCAGGCAATCAACCAAGTTTCTTGCTTGAAGCTTCATAAAAGCAATCCTTAAGTAGTCATCATTCAGAATGAAATTTATTTGATATTAACCCTACCTAGTTGAGCAGTACAGGCTTTAAAATCCTCATTTCTGTCAAAGTCTGATATCTGTGAAGTTGATTGAACTGTACGATAGATTGTTTTCAGTTTGATAATACATTTTAATTTTGTATTGCCCCAGTGCTCATCAATGTAGACATGTACAATGTAGTAATCACACATTTTTGAAATCATATGGGACAATCCGCGCAATTGTTTTCCTGTTACAGAAGTCATGAAATAATTGGCTGCCATTAAGTCTGTACGTTTCGCTCAAAACGATCGCCATACACTGGTACATATCCAGTTAAATTTTCGGGGTATGAAGTCAGTCTACTTTTTCCGTAATTTGAGAAATCACGAGCCATGGTAAAAAAGTCTCCTTCCGCAAAGTAAAATGTACCTCTTTAATGCTCTCCATGTAGAATAAAAATTTTCTTGGTTTTATTTATTTAATCCTTTCAATATTTCTATGTCAAATGCCTCAGGTAAATACAATTTAAAAACAATACTAGTTACTCAGTTATCATGGTTCGTTTTGTTACAGTAGGTCCATATATCATGGTGCAATTATAATTTGTTAGGGACTTCTTTCGTATCCCTCAGGTCAAAGTTCATTGCAGGTCTTGAGCCATATTGAAATATGACATATAACTTTTCTCTACATTATGGTATTTGGTTGGTGCGGAAGCTTTTTCTGTACATAACTGTGCAATATTTTTCAGATCTGAAAGAAAATAAGAAAGATTCGGCATAAATTTGGGCATAAAGCAAACACGTTTATTTCATGAATAAAAACAAAAAATCGGTGAAAAAACCAAGATTCATTACTGATATATTTAGAGCCTCAGTTTACTCTTTGCAACTCACTAATGCCTTCTAAAATTATCATTAATATTTATACTTTTAAAAAAATCTGATAACAGACAAATAAAGGTGACTTTTTATATTTTTTAGGCTGAAATATTGCAAATTTTGAAAATTATTATCCGTCATTTTAAAAGTTTCAGCTTGAAATTTTCACATGATCACAAAAAAGTTTAATATTTTTAACTAATAGCTAGATTATGTAAAGACGAATCTAAAATGGGCTCAACTGTCAAAATCTGCCCAGTATTAACAATTTTACAGCTATTTAAAAATTTGCAGTTTCCATGTCTTAGAAATGTAAACATCTTGAAGGCGAACAAATTATGACGTTATATGAATTATGATGTCATGACTCTATGACGTCACCAAGTATTGTAAAACACAATTAGTCCTATCCTTAAAATTTCAACGATAAATGATTAAAGAAAAAAATATTAATCTACTAGTAGTAACCAAGGATTTGCATTGAGGAAAAAATGCATAGCAACCAAGGAGAATGATTGTTTTTCCATTACACAACCACATGCATGACATGTGCACTTTTAAATAATTCATCAGTATGTGTATAAGTTTATAAGCTTATAAATTTACAGGAACAATAGGACAGTCCATTTTGCTGCCTGATATTAAAAGTTTAAAAACCAAATAAATTCAGTAATACATGTAAAAATGTACATTCAAGTTACATGCTGTCATAATGAGTTACTCCCTTTACAATTGACAAACTGCAAATTCTAAATCACAAGAATTTATTCAACCTGTTATTGGTAAATGTTGTTTTAAAAAATCTTGTTCAAAGGGATTTGTGGATGATATAGGTCTCTGCATCTATTTCCATTAAATACATTCATCTAATGCTACAATTATTTAGCTGTGGTTTTCAATGCAACCACCGTTTATGTTTACAATTGTCCGACCTTGTTACATGACACGTGTGTAGTCTCGCCAAAATTGATACATCTAAATAAAAAGCATGTGTTTCCTGCTTATAGTGAGAATTTTTCTTCATACAATAACTGACCTGTAATATATTATTAATAGCAACGTAAAATCACTGTGTATTTATTCACACAAACACATGTGTTTCAATGTTTACATCATACATATTACAACTTCCGATTTGTAAAAAAAGGGGGGGTTGGGTTTCTAGAATTTTAAGGAATAACATTTTTTTTAAAGATTTTAGTAAAAAGAACAATAATTTTTTTCATTTTACTTTATCATATATGTAAAAAATGATAGCGCAAGATTTACATTACATATGGATTGTTTAAATTTAGAAAACCCCATTTTCACCTCTTTTGCATTCTTCTTTAAAGCATTACATTAAAGTTTTGGACCGTATGCAAATATTTTATACTTTTTGTGTTAAATACATACTTAAGGAATTATACTAACCCTAGTTTCTCTATCAGTTGTTTACAAGATGGATCAGCATCACAAAATATTCCTTTACACACGTTTGAAATCATGACGTCAAATTGGGACAAGCCGCGCAATTGTTTTCCTGTTACAGAAGTCATGAAATAATAGGCTGCCATTAAGTCTGTACGTTTCGTTGAAACGTGGGAGATGGCTCAAAACGATCGCCATACATTACATTTGGTACATATCCAGTTAAATTTTCGGGGTATGAAGTCAGTCTACTTTTCCCGTAATTTGAGAAATCACGAGCCATGGTAAAAAAGTCTCCTTCCGCAAAGTAAAATGTACCTCTTTCACGCTCTCCATGTAGAATAAAAATTTTCTTGGTTTTATTTATTTAATCCTTTCAATATTTCAAATGCCTCAGGTAAATACAATTTTAAAACAATACTAGTTATTCAGTTATCATGGTTCGTTTTGTTATAGTAGGTCCATATATCATGGTGCAATTATAATTTTTTTATGGAATTCTTTCGTATCCCTCAGGTCAAAGTTTATTGCAGGTCTTGAACCATATGTCATAACAATTTCTAAGCCTGTAAAACATCTGTATTTTTATTTTTATATGTGTTCAATTCAAATTTTTGCAGGTGCAGATAGGAGGTAACAGAAATGAACAAGACAGGAGTTGCAGGAGGGTGTATAAAATTATAAACTTTTTATGAAATATTGATGAGACTAAATTGTAATTACAGATTTGAAAAATTTGCTTGAATTTCAATACGAACAGGAAAAAATAAATGATAAATCAAAATATCTTTTCATTTCATTTATATCCCAGAGTAAAATGTAGCTGTTTGAATTTGTTTGTCTTACTTGCAAATAAAATTACATTACAATACATCAATGAGAGAAAATCCTATGCAGAAAGTTGAGAAATGAGATAGATTCTTGTCGAATAACATAAACATTACAGTATGACAGGACATTTTATTTGAAATGTCCAAATGATCATATGTCCACTCAATGGGTAGTGACTATTTAGGACAATGTGAAAATTGAAAAAAAAATGAATTTATCATGAATAATCGTGTTTCAGAAACATTTCGTTATAAATTTGATTTATTACTTTTTTGTTGTTATTTTGGACAAAAACATATACTCAAATATTTTGATGATAGCTCCATTGATTGTTTCCGAGATGGGCATGGTGCTTTAGATGATTTATGTAAATTTTATAGTATGTACGGTAAAATGTTGATTGCAGGGGGGATTTCAACGCCAGTTGAGTTAACACAAACAGGCACTTAAGTAAAAGTAAATCAAACGAAATTCTAAGCTTACAATACATCAATGAGAGAAAATCCTATGCAGAAAGTTGAGAAATGAGATAGATTCTTGTCGAATAACATAAACATTACAGTATGACAGGACATTTTATTTGAAATGTCCAAATGATCATATGTCCACTCAATGGGTAGTGACTATTTAGGACAATGTGAAAATTGAAAAAAAAATGAATTTATCATGAATAATCGTGTTTCAGAAACATTTCGTTATAAATTTGATTTATTACTTTTTTGTTGTTATTTTGGACAAAAACATATACTCAAATATTTTGATGATAGCTCCATTGATTGTTTCCGAGATGGGCATGGTGCTTTAGATGATTTATGTAAATTTTATAGTATGTACGGTAAAATGTTGATTGCAGGGGGGATTTCAACGCCAGTTGAGTTAACACAAACAGGCACTTAAGTAAAAGTAAATCAAACGAAATTCTAAGCTTTGGAAAGCAACATGTTTTTTACCATTCATCCAATGATGGGCAAATTCTTCTTAAAGGACCCAATTATTCCTTTACTCTTAAACGCACCATGGTAGACTACATACTTTGAGCTGATTTTTTGGTATGTGAGTACCATGATGAGTTACAGATCGATTTTACATTTTGTTCCGCTCTGTTAATTTTTATCGAAATATTAAATTTCCACTTCGAAAAATGGACTTCGAACTTTTTTTGCGGGCGGGGCCATTCGTGTAGTTCCGACACATTTTTTAAAAATTTTATATTTACCACAGAATATTGTCCGTAAAAAAATATAACAAATATCTTAATGTAGAGTATATTGGAAATAAGTTCAACTACTAAGCATCGTGCAGAAGTTGATACATTTGTACATTTTGGAAAGTTTAAATATTGTTATTTCAATGTAAATGTAGACCAGCAAACAAAATAACTAGAACTTTGCACGGAAAAGAAATAAAAAAAAACAGAAGTCATTAGATGTGCATTATATCTTATGAGCAGGCAGTACAGATTGAATTATCCATTTAGATAGATTTATTAAATGTATATACCCATTTATATAACTGAATGGCCAAAATATGCACATTTTGTTGGTCGAATCATATAGTTGAAAATTGAATGATTTAAAAAAAAACTGCTGAATAGATTCATGTATTTAGATAAGAAAATGAATTTGCTCTTTCAATTTAACATGTGTATCTCTAATTGAAAAAAAGCATGTTTTTTTATAAAGGTTTATTTTGTCTTTGCTGGTATCTATTTTCCCATTATTTTTCAGTATCCCAGTTAGATAGCATCGTTGTTGAAATATTCATACTTTTGCATTGTTTAATATTTAAATAATGATTTAATCATAGCATAAAACATCATCATGAAATAACCAAAAGTTAGTGTTGTAATATTTGGTGATGATGCACTGAAAACAAAATAGCCTTAAAGTCATGACACAATTTACAGAAAAGTTTGATGATTTTAACATTATTACAGATCGTATATACAGTAGTAGAGTTATCTTTAAACAGTGTTGTAAACTACAAATGAGATCGAGCGGAATTGATTTTTTGTTGATTTTTGGGGATCAGTTTTCCTAGAGGCAGTTTAACTACTCCCAATAATATTCATGCATGTTTTAACAAGGAACAAATAATGGTGATATGCTATTGATGGTTGTGCAAACCGATGAATGTACATTCAAAATCAGTCAAATCCAACCCACCAAGTGCAATTTGATATGGCGTCACTCAAACTGTAGGCAAATTCATGTAGAACCGTGTTCTTTATAGAACAATTATTATTGACACATGCGTACAATGCGTTGTTGACGTGAAGCTTGAAGCACAGATGAAATCAGTAAACTCTTGTATTTTGTTAAATAAAGTTTCAAAGTCATATTCTTCCATCTCACTGAATCTATCTGACATATATCGCTTTGCAAACATTTAGCAAAGCTCGAAATACAACAAAGTCTGAGGCATTTGTCAGGCAAGTAAGCAGTTATGAAATCCTTGAGGAAGGAACTTTTAGTTCCACCTCTGATCACCTCCGTGTTATATGTAAGTTTTCAATTAAAAACGATCCTCGAGTACAGATGAAAGCGCTCTTAAACCTCCTTTCGTGGCATAATATAACAGATGAAATTATCTTGAAATACAAAGACGAACTTCAAAAACCACTAACGAGCATTACCACAAATAAATTTAATTGTGAAATAAATGTCGACGAGTGCTATACTGAATTTATTCAAGATTACGTTTCAACCCGCACACAAAACCGTACTGTAACGCTGAGGTAAGAGTAGCTCACGAAAACGAACGAACATTGCAAAAAATATGGCTACAAGAAGGCAGACCCAGAGGTATGCAGTTTGATTCATACAGTGACTACAAACGTGCGAAACGAAACTTCCGAAACATTCAAGAACATGCATATGAACAATATATAAAAGAAACGTATGATGACATGAATAGTGCAGCAGAATGTGACATAAGACTATTTTGGAAAATGATCAAAAGACAGAAACCTAAGGTTCTAAACATCTCTTTTGAAATCTTCTATAAAAACTGTATTAAGTGAACACCCGAAACGATTGCTGACAGCTTTGCAGATTATTTCCGCGATTTATACCTACCATCAATGAGCAATTTATTTGACAATAAAAAATTAAATCAAGTCAATAAAGAAAAGCTGAAATAAAGAAAATCGTCAAAAATAACCACGATCTATACTTACCTGGTGGAAATATAACGGAAAAGGAAGTAGTTGAAGCTATTCACAATTTAAAATCGAAGAAAGCTTGTGGAGATGATAAAGTCCAGGACGAACATTTAATATATGGCGGAGAAAATTCTGTACGATGTTCAACCTTCCTATTCAACAGTATTATTCTACGATCCAAAATCCCGGAAGAGTGGAGAAAAGATTTCATTGTTCCTACCTACAAAGGAGGCGATAAACCAAAAAAAAACTCATCTGACAGTTATAGACCCGTGTGCTTACTTTCTTGCGTTTTTAAAGTGTTTGAAAAACTTATCCCACAACGTCTTCTATTAATTAAACTCGTCCCCGAAAAATATCCCCATTCCTTCCAACAGGGATTTTAAAAAGGTTTCGGTTGCCTGACAGCCTCTTTCACTTTACTAGAAACAATATACCATAGCATTGAGTTAAACGGAAAAGTTTTTGTATAATTTTTAGACAGTCGAACAGCTTTCGAAACTGTGTGGAGAAAGGGACTTATGTATAAACTGTATAATATTGGTGTTACTGGTAAATTGTGGCGCATTATTGATGATTTTTATTGTAAATCAGAAAGCGCAGTTGTCGTCAACCAATGTAAATCAAAATATTTTAACGTAACGGAGGAGTAAGACAAGGAGGTGTCCTATCTGGCATATTGTACTACCCAGGTAACACAATGATATTTTTAGAACGTTTTAAAAACGTTGTCAATAATGTTGTAAAAATATCGCAGAAGAATATGAAAAAAATGTTAAAATGTATGGCGCAGTAAACAGCTTTTTAACGTGTTTTAAAACATTTTTCCAAAATATTTTTAAAACATCGCCCCAATATTTTTTTTAATAATCTGAAAATGTGTAATAAATATAAAAAAAAACATTTTCTAAAATATCATTTAATGACAAATGTTTTAAAAATATTTGAAAAACATTTTGATAACATTCATACAACATTTTAATAACATTTTTGTATTTCAAAACATCAGTTAAATGTTTTCAGGATATCAAAATGTGAATATTTTTATTATATCATGTAAACATTTATCTTAATTTTTCAATAAACATCTGAAAAACATTTTGTAGAAACTTTTAAATAACATTTTATGAAAAATGTTCTTAAAATATTGTTAAAACATTTGGTAACATTTTTATGACATTTTAAAAACATTTTCTGTACTTTAAAACACCAGTAAAATGTTCTTAGAATATTTATATGTCAATTTTATTTTGATATCATTTAAATATTTGTCATAAAAAAATCCAAAACATTTAATAAATATTGTCCAATGTTTTCTTAATATCATAAACATTATTACATAAAAGTTTGAAAAATATCCTCCTTACATTTTAAGATACCCTTTGAGTGTGCAGCTGACCATCTGGACATTTCAAATAAAATGTTCTCCAATGTTCCTGTCAGACAGTAACGTTTATATTATTCGGAAAGAATCTGTCTCATTTCCCAACTTTCTGCAAATGATTTTCTCTCATTGATGTATTGTAATGTAATGTAAACAAATTCAAACAGCTACATTTTACCATGGGATATAAATGAAATGAAAAGATATTTAGATTTAACATTTATTTTTTTCTGTTCAAATTGAAATTCAAACAAATTTTACAAAACTAAATTTACAATTTAGTCTCATTAATATTTCAGAAAAAGTTCATAATTTTATACATCCTCCTTCAAATGCTGTCTTGTTCATTTCGTTTACTTCCTGTCTGCATCTGCAAAAATTAAATTGAAAACATTTAAAAATAAAACTACAAATGCATTACATGCTTAGAAATTGTTATGACCTATGATCACAAAAATGTGAGATTACTACATGTACATGTCTACATTGATAAGCAGGCAATACAAAATTAAAATTTATTATCAAACTAAAAACAATCTATAAGACAGTTCAAACAACTCCAAAGATATCAGACTTTGACAGAAATTAGGATTTCAAAGCCTGTACTGCTCAACTGGGTGGGGTTATATCAAATAAATTTCATTCTGAATGATGAATACTTAAGGATTAATTTTATGAAGCTTCAAGCAAGACAACTTGGTTGATGGTCTGATTTTAAATATGAAACAGGCCTCCATATACACTATAACTGTCCAATACTTCAGATAGGAGGAGACAAAACTATAATTCACACACAGATGCTAAATGATTTGTTCAGTTGAAATAAACATTTTGTTAAAATCAACTTACATAAAAACACTTTCCAGTATTATGCACAACTAATTCATTTTCTTTCTGTTCATATGGTTGATCTTGCAATAAACACTGGGTCTTCTTCAAATTAATTTGTATCATAAAACATTATCTGAAAATAGGATAAAAGCAATTTTCATTATTAAAATATCAGGTTATTTTTTTCCAACATTACATAGTACAAAGGTACCAGTATTCATAAAACAGTCAAATGTAAATTATTTTCACACTTTTTATTACTGAAAATGATTATTAAATGATTTATGTTAACGATCAAAATGCATTCAAATATGTATGTACATGTACGACTGAATATAAACGACCTGAAGCACTGGATAAGTTACAATTCTCTGACACTTCGACAATCAAGTTTCACTGTAAATACTTTGAAGTTTTAAAACTTAAGCACAACAATCAGCTGGCAAATAATTCCTGTCTTTATTCTAATATTTTATCATTTAGACCCCAACAATAAATTTTTTTCACCCTAATTGCAGTAAGCATTTATTGTCTAAAATTTCTTCTGTGAAAAATAATTTCAAAAAATAAAACAAAGTTTTCTAACATAACATGTAGGATTGCCTTTTATTTTACAAATATTTAATAAATATCAAATTACCAAGTACTATTCCAACAGCTATCAACCTCCTTTCTATTGTTATAAATGGTGGATTTATTTCTTACTCTTCTACTTGTTCATGGTTGGTCTGAAAAAGAGAATATAAGTATTAAAATCTTCCCCAAAAATACAATGTACATTCACATGTAATATTTACCTCCAATCGAAAAAAGTATGATATCAACAAGTTTTGTTTCAAAGACTTTGAACTATGTTGATTTTCAACATATACCAAAATGTTATTTGAAATGTGAATAATTGTAATAATCTCCAGAGATTTTCATCAACAAAATCCGTGCCGAAGTGTGTGGGTCACACAGTGGATGACCTTCATACAACTTAGTCATAAAGATTTATTTTATAGGCCTATTTGTTTTTAAATGAAAAGAGACAAAAAACCCGAAAGTGAGGATACTATTGGTGTGTAAGAAAACTCAATGAATAGACATTGGAATACTCTAACTGACTTAGAATAAGATAAGAGTTCAATAATAACAACCCCCCCCCACACACACACACACACACCATTCTTTTCACATCTCGACAAAATCAAATTAAGTTTAAACAAAGTCAAGGATTCGAAGGATACATCTCTACATTTACTATACAAGTAGTTTTGTTTCCTCTTTCATTGTATATGGCCAAAAGGTGTCCACACTGTCACTGTTCAAGTTGTTGATATAATTTCATCGACTGTCATTGGTCATGACCGTCGAGTGAATAAATAACACACAGAAAGCGATGTGTACAGAAAGAGTTCATTATCTTAGCTTATTTTCTTACCTACTGTTATCACCAGAAGATAATAAACACGAATGATTTACTTATACTTGTAGAAAACCCTTTTCTCTAACATTTTATTGATATTCTTAAAATATCATGTTAAGACTAGGAAAATATTATAAAATATTTTTAAAACATTGAAATCAGATGTTCTCATAAAGTGATATAGTAATATTTGTTTGAAACGTTTTTAAAATATTTTTGAAACGTTTCCGATCAATGTTTCAAGAGAACATTATAAAGATTATCAAAAAAAAAAAACATTTACATGACATCCTGAAAATATTATTTTGATAACATTTTTGAAAAACATTTATCTGACCTTTTCAAGATATCATGAAAATGTTTTGTGCTACTTGGGTAGGTATATATAAATGACTTACTTCATGATTTAGAAAAAAATGTAATAATAAAACTGGTATTTATGATTTAACATGCAATGCACCAACTCTTGTCGATGATATTGTTGTATCGCTACCTCACCGTGTGCTCTACAGAGAACGCTAGATGTCTGCTCGAATTACTCTACGAAATGGGGATTTCAATTTAACGGAATTAAATCTAGTGTGGTTCATGTCTCATTAAATATACCAAAATCCGACTTTGAGTGGTCTATCAATGGTGAGTCAATACCAAATTCTGACACATATACGCATTTAGATATTGAGTTAAAGGATAACCTAAAATCGCTTAACAGCACTACCGATACATGTAGAAAAGCCAGAAATATGTTTTTCGCTATCTCCAACGTACGAACTGAATTTACCAATCCCATGGTACTTATCAACTTTATAAATCTGTATCATACCATCTTGTTTTTTCGGATGCGAAATGTGGACTAACCTCAAAACCCACGACATAAACACTTTAATAGATTACAACATTTCATAGTTAAATATACCCAGAAACTTCCAACGCTAACTAGATCCGATATTTGTGAAAGCATGATAGGCCTACATCCTTTCATATGTGAAATAGACAAACGCGAATTATATTTTTTCGGAAAATTGTGTAATATGCACAATGACATTTTACCGAAACAAATATTTCTAGTGAGACTTTTTACGTGCACAAATGACAGAAATAAAACCCGCTATGGCTTCATTCCTGACATCTTGAGCATAATTCAGAAATACGAACTTTCGGAATATCTGACAGAGTACCTATGCAACGGACAGTTTCCTAGCAAATATGAATGGAAGAATATCGTTTCAAACTCAGTTTATGCATTTCATCAACTTTGTTGGACACTACGTATACATGCTCAGCCAGATTTCTCTCTGTTTATTCACATCCATGACTCTGTTAAGACAGCCTTCTTCGTCGCAAAGTTGGTTTCTATCGTTCCAGACCGTATTATCAAACAGTGTACTCTATGTGGCAGACAATTTTTAGATATAATCGTTCATTCATGTTGCAGTTGCTCATATACTGTCGACTTCCGTAATATATTTTGGGATTTAATCATCGAGAACTTTAATTTCCAACTATATGTAGAATTAAGTCAGTATGAGGAGGAGACTCTGTTCCAAGTACTGCTAGGCAAATACCCATCCACAGACCTTGAACCCGAAGATCTATACTTCTTTCGTAAACTTTGGTATACGCATATAGTAAAATCATCTGTACATTACTACAGAACAATTTGCAGGTGATATCGTCAGCATGATTATCCCCCACCCCCTTCCAATAACTTTTTGTAGATAATAGTAATATATTGTGTGATTCTTTTTGTGTGTCTCTTTGTAAAACTAGAAATAATAGTCAATATTAATACATTTGTAAATAGTATGATTTAATCGTGTTTACTCTGTAATTCTTGTTCAATGTAATCTATATACTTAGAGGAAATAAAGAAATGAATGAATGAATGCTTTTTATATGTATATGTATATCATACGGGTCAGGAATTTTGTAACTTTCCAATGTTGGAGAAAAAAGAAACCGTCGTACATTGTCCTTTGATGAATCGTTTTGTCCTTCTATGGGTTTTGGATTCCTTTTTTGGTATTTTTATATGCTCTCGAATAAACACATATTTTTTATCATTTTTTTAAATCGTGGTTGATTTGCATAATTTGCATAATTTCTGCTAATGAGAAAATGGGGAGTTATTTTTTTACCTGTATGGAAATGATGGGGATGATTAAAATGATGGGGAATAATTTTTTTTCGTCTGTACCAGGTACATTTCATTTAACGAATTGTTTTCAATTCCGTATATGTACACTGATATGTATATGTTTTCTGCTCTTTGGTCTTTGGTCGGGTATTTGTCTCTTTGACACATTCTCCGTTTATTCTTTAATTTCTAATGATATATATATATATATATATATATATATATATATATATATATATATATATATATATTTGACTGATAAAATCACGTTCATAGATCACACACCAGGTTATCCTTCAGGACCTAAAAGCTTGACAGTTACAAAATCAAATGGTTCAGCTTCCCATTTCGGCTAATTGCATTTCATATCCAGCTTTTTTGGTCATCACGTGACTTCTGGTAGTACATAGGTGTCAAGTAATGGCTGTCGATTTATCAATACAAATCAATGGGACTTGTTAATTAAATGCCCATAACGTATTTGTTATCGTGTGTTTGACACCATCCAACCCCTCATTGTATAGCTTATCACTTGGTCTTTTTCGATATGAATTTTAAATCAGTCCAGGGCATAACACTTTTTCTTCCAATTTCATTTGAATTGTTCGTGTTTAACGCCTAATAAATACATAAACATACGTGAATTTTGCATAAGGACTCATTTTCAAAAAAATGATTTTCCATGATTTCCTCTTGATATGTAATACCATCCAACCCCACAAAATAAAGTTAATATATGATAAAATATCATCATGAAGAACAATTCATTTCGGGTCCCATTTTTCTTGCTTCCAATTAAGGTTGAAATGTATTATCTTTAGAATTAATTATATAATATGTCAAATGTTTACAATATGTAAATACCAGAAAAGATACATTATTAATTTAAAATAAATTTTACACACACACCTTTATTAAAATGCTGCATTAATTATACAAACAAAAATATGGCGTTAAAAATGAAATCACGCTGGTTTTGGCCAGCAAACGGTTTACCTGTATACATACAATATACCTGTATATCTTAATTAAGGTTTCGAACAATAAACATCGGGACAGTCAAGGTACAATATACATGTCAAATCGTTAATAAGTTATAATTACCTGAAACACACTGCATGTTAATTGCGGAGAACACATTTCTTTTCATGTAAATTTACTTCAGATAAACTCGTTTGTTTTTGTGGCTGAAAAAAAATGAAGAAAAAAAACCTTCAATGGTAACCCTTTAGTACGTGTAATTATGTACTTTTGCCAGTTTGTATAAATTGTTGATGAATTTCATATTATTAATTATTGTCACAATTTCATATATTGAAATTATAATTTATGTGAAGTGTTACTATTCATTTCAAATCAAATTTTTTTAAAGTGAAGACAATCAATACAGAGTTATCGAAGTATGATAAATGCCTGGCATGAACGGGACTAGTATACAATAATTGGGTAACCATTTGAAAAGTCTAAACAGAGTTACCTTACTTAATTATGACCTAAATATTTGCATATGTGAAGGGCTAAGTGCACTAAGCCCGGCCTGTGCGATTTTTAGACGTACCGATGAAAAGAGTCTTTGTTAAAAAATTTTTAATATAAATTGATAATATTAATATCTAGAAAGAAGGAGTAATAACTGTAACAGTGAACAACTGTTACGAAGTCTACCAAACGAAGTAACTGATATCACGAATGCCTTACATTGTATTCAATAAATTATTTGTTTTTCAGAGACTGAAATGAGGATTTTGTTCCTATAAAGTTTATGCATACTTAATGGAGAGGTTACTTGAAAATTGTGACATGGGTATTTTTTGTCACACGAGTTTACAGTCATACAATGTCACACTTGATCAACGTTTGCTTGTCTACATGCTGCATTGACAGACATATATCCCAATATTTCTGAACCGTTTACGAGAACTGATTTTATTGTATGGTGTAATAAAATGCATTTTCGGTTTCACTAAAAAATAAATAATAATAAAAAGGACTTCTAACCTGCCGTGGCAAATCCTCGCGACATCAAGTCAGTGTAGTTTGAATCATATTTATATAAAATAATTCAATTGCAACACAACGGAATTTTTTTAAAATTCATGACCAAGTAAATTAAATAATATCCTTTATTACATATTATGTGGTTACGGGGTATGGATTTAAATGGTTTATGAGAATTGAACATTGCATATTAAAACGTGTTAAAGGGATAAACACTTTTACGGATTTTGAAATAATTAAAAAATTATTGATTTGAGGGGAGAGGATTGACCACCACCCCCCCCCCCCCCCCTCCCGCTTTGATGGGAGTGTTAGGCTTTTATCAATATGTTTGTCTTATCATGGGGAAAAAGAAAATATAGAGGTATGTGTCATTTGGTGCGTCTTACCATGGGAAATAAGAAAATATATGGTTTAGGTGTGTGGATTGTAACGCTTTATGAGATAATTGAACATTATTGATTTGATGGGAGTGGTGGTAACCCCCCCCCCCCCCCCCCCTGGGGAAGTGAAGCGTGTGTGATTTGATGTGTCTTGCCATGGGGAATAAGACAATATATGGTTTAGGTGTGGGGATTTTAACGGTTTATGAGATAATTGAACATTATTGATTTGATGGGAGTGGTGATAACCCCCTGGGGAAGCGAGGTATGGAGATATGTGTCATTTGGTGCGTCTTACAGTTTGGAATAAGATAATATGTTTTTTAGGGGTGGGAATTTCGACAGTTGATGAGATATTTGAACATTATTGGTTTGATGGGAGTGGTGATAACCCCCCGGGGAAACAAGGTATGCGTCATTTGGTGCGTCTTACAGTTTGGAATAAGAAAATATGTTTTTAAGGGGTGGGAATTTTAACGGTTTATGAGATAATTGAACATTATTGATTTGATGGGAGTGGTGATAACCCCCCGTGGAAGCAAGGTATGTGTAATATTGTGCGTCTTACCATGGGAAATAAGAAAATAAATGGTTTAGGGATGGGGATTTTAACGGTTTATGAGATAATTGAACGTTATTGATTTGGTGGAAGTGGTGATAACCCCCTGAGGAAACGAGGCGTGTGTGATTCGATGCGTCTTACCATGGGGAATAAGACAATATATGGTCTAGGTGTGGGGATTCTAACGGTTTATGAGATAATTGAACGTCATTGATTTGATGGGATAGGTGATAACCCCCTGGGGAAGCGAAGTATGTGTCATTTGGTGCGTCTTACAGTTTGGTATAAGAAAATATGTTGTTTAGGGGTGGGGATTTTAACTTTAACGCTTTATGAGATAATTGAATATTATTGATTTGATGGGACTGGTGATAACCCCCCGGGGAAGCAAGGTATGTGTCATTTAGTGCGTCTTACCATGGTGAATAAGAAAATATATGGTTTAGGGTGGGTATTTTAACGGTTTATGAGATAATTGGACATTATTGATTGATGGGGTCAGTGTCACTCTAGTGAAAGAATGAGGTACATGTCATTTAATGCGTCTTGTTACGGAGAATAATAAAATATATGATTTAAAGCTATGGATTTTAATTGAATATGAATTTTTTCAAAATTATCGACTCTGGGGGGCAGGGATGACCCCCTAGAGGAGCGGGGTTTATGTCATTTAATAGGAGTTGTCACGGTGGATAATAAAATATATGATATGAGATTGTTATTTGTCACTCTCGTAGAGTTATTTGATGAAAAAAAAATTCCCCATAGGGTCTTATAGTAAACCCCTATGCTCTTTGAACTGCTCATTATATGTCTCAGTGACCCCCATCAAAAAATGAATAGTATTAGACACATTTACAAACAAAGATCTTTTATCATGGACAAATTTCAGATCCATATCTAACACGGTTATTGAGAACTCAAACGAACAAAATCGGAGAGGAAGAAAAAAATGCTCGTAAAAATCGCAAATACAAATCTATACGTCTCCAACTTCGTTTGGGAGACTTAAAAATAGAGTAAGTTTTTCTATCGAAATAAAGTCAATTGAACGCTTTTCATTTTACTTCGTGTAAGTTGTGCTTAACCTTAGACAATGGCTTATGTGTATATTGAGTAGATTGGCGGTAATTAAGTTTTTTTAACATCTCAAAATACACACAATGAGGGAAGTTTTCCTAATACATGTACATATGAAGAAGAGAAGAATGACACTTTTAATAATTCAGTTTCCCAAACATTGTTGAAGAAAACTCAACAATATAAAAAAGAATTCATACCTGTAAGCAATAAATACTCTGTGATGCCCGTTTCTATGCACAAGATGTGCTTATTTTGATGACTTACTTCGGACACAATCGTACATTTTTTCATAAATAAAAAAGTGTTTAAATCAATTTTTATTTTTTTTTTAACTAGAATCGAAAAATTGTAGTGATGAAATATTAAGAAAATATATTTACAATTGTAAATATTATCGAAATTTAAAACCTTAAATTAATGTTTCATGAATTTATTTTGCAGAAAATTAAGGTGAAGTCATTATTCGTAGGCCTATGATATTCATTTTTTGTTGGCTTTTTAATTTATTTTTTTTATTTATTTATTCATTTACTCATTATTATTATTATTATTTATCTTTATTTTTTAATTCTGTGACCTATACTTTTCTGTATTTTTAATGAAATGGAGGGGCTAAACTTTGTTTTCATATAGAAGAGACGTGGTCTCCATAAGTGACGAATCACCGTAGGATACGCTGAACGAACGATGTACGCTGAGGCAAACGCTAAACGAAACGATGAACGATATACCATTTACCAAACGATGTACCATACGCTAAATAAAACGCTAAACAGTACCATTTACCATACGATAAACGATATCATAAACTAAATTCAATAAACGAAACGCTAAAAGCTGTTTTACACCGAACCCAGTGATTAACCATGAAGTCAAACGATAAACGAAATGTTGCATGGACGATGTACGGACGTTGGACGGACGTTGTACGGACGATGTACGGACAATGTACCTACGATGTACGGAGCTAGAAGTGTTAACTTTTACGTTACAGGATGTGTATTTGTAAAGTCAAGAAATACCAAAAAAGATATTCAAAGGAGGGAAGTATCGAAACAAGTGGCAAACTTCGGAGAACAACGAAGACAAGACCAACACAATACATGCACTACAATTAAAAACAAAACATATGAACAACATGGACCACACTAAAAAAACCGGGGGTAGACTCAGATGCTCAGGAAAAGTAATCAGTCTCTGATTCCTACAGGACACCCGCCATAATTATATATTTATAATCTGTATTGTTTTCTTATTTTGTTTTGTCATATAAGATACAAAAAGACAGGAGACCAGGAGAAACCAAGTCGCTAATAATATCATCCTTACAAAAAAGCACTGTTCAGACTTTAATTTCTCATTTGTAGATGTCCGTTTTATATATTACTACTGGGAAATATTTCAATATAAAATTTTGTTTTATTTTCATTATCCACTAAAGGTTTTCAAATATTCACTAATGCAGGACAAAATGTGTACTCTGGTCAAGAGATATTGAAAGATGGGCGTAGTTTAAAGCACCACAAAGCATATACTATTGAATTCTACAAAAGTAATAAAAGAATGACAAAGTAGGGGTGTCCAGATGCTTAAAAGTTCGGCTTCCTCTCCACCGCAACTGGAACACCTTAAATTATGAGTAGCACTAATATATAAATATAAACAAAACACTGTAACATCTACCTTAACACACCACTCAAAATCTCCCATTTTTCTGAATTTTATCTACAACCGCGAGCGACTTATAAAAAACAATGGACATCTTCTCTCTTATATATGCTTGTTACATAAAAGAGCATGGTAAATTAGTCGTAAATCTGCATGAATAAATATAATACTTGATTAGAACAATCAACTGACTGATGAGTAGGTTTTCACCAGGAACAGTCCCCACGATAATTGACTTTGATGACAAAGGAAAGATTCGGTTACATTTGCTGCTGATAAATTATCAACTTCTATCCATAGATTCCTAAATATGGTGCAATTCCAGAAAAGATGTAGTATACTCTCTTTTGTTTCATTGCAAAATACATTTGTTTCTTTCAATTTACATTTGGTCATTTGTACTTAATATCCTATTCAATATTTTATATTGACATATAATCAGTTTTGTATTTTTTGTGCACCTATGGGCTGAGAGATAGTTCTGTTCCCAGTTATAAATAATTGTGTTTAGCTCATCGCCCTGTTTTGATTATGTTTTATTGGACATTCGGCTATTAGTGAAATGAATAATTTATAAATATATTTACTTGATTTCCTGTTATTTTTGACAAATTCAAACTTAACTGATGTAACTGACTCAAGTTTATTCATTTGCACAGGTAACCTTTTCCAAGAATTTGGAATCATGCTAAGAATTGAACTTAATTGTAGGAAATTGACTTCTAGCCCATACAAATTATTGAATTCTTGTAGTGCAAGAAATTGACTGTTCCCATCAAGCAGATCGTTTTAAATTGGGGTGCTAGTTTCAATAAACAATGTAACGGCAACATCCATATTTTATCAGCTCCAAATTTATGAGGGTCTTATCGTCTTCATTCAAATTAAACTTTATTCCAAGTAATTTGAACTTGCCTGTCTTATTCCAATTATTTTTTAGTTTGGCAGAATAATATCTCTACATTTCTTTTTTCAGTCAACCCATATTGCTTCAGTTTTTTTCAATATTTGCTACCAGTCTAGCACCCTCAGAAAACTTTTCATGTATAGTCAATGATCTCTCTAAAGCTTTTCATTGCCATCTGATAACAGAGCTGAGTCGTCTGCATACTGCCTCAGAATATGTTCTGAGTCGTTAATTTTAATACCCTTTATTTCTGGGTCATATTTTATTGCTTTACACATCAACGCTAATGCCAGTATAAATAAATAAGGAGATAACGGATTTCAATGTCGTACCCCACGATAAATAATAAGAAATGTGGAGCAATTACCATTATTTATTATGCAGCTCTGTGGATCATTGTATAATGCTTTTACCCAATTACAAAAATCTGACCCGAAGCCAAGGAAGTCAAGAGTTTTGATTATGAATGACCATTCAAGAGTATCAAAAAAGAGTATTCAAAGGCTTTTTCAAAATCCAGAAGTAACAAGAGTCCTGGGCATTCATCTTCTTCAGCTTTTTCATGAGATCGTAAACCAGTCTTGTGCAATCCCCATTGTAGAACCCTTCACAAATCCTTGTTGTGTTCCACTTTTTACTGAGTTAAGAAACGGTTTGACCCGATTTGCTGGGGCTGTCGATGCAATTTAGTAGTCAACATTTAATAAAGTGATAGGTCGCCAATTTTTTTTAAGGTAAAATATGGATTTGTTTCTGACTTGTAGAGAATGCTCCTATTTCTAGACTGTAATTATACGATTTCAATAGAAATGTCCTTATATCTGGCCAAAAGAACTTGTAGAATTCGGCAGAATAACCATCTATACGGTGTGATTTCTCATTTTTCAGAGCTTTCAGCAACTCCCCTTTTGATAGATTAAGTCGGCTTGATTTTGTTCATGGTCCAAAAGTTTATTTATAAAAGGGCTATCGGAATTAAAGAACAAATATTCGTGATCTTCTCTTATTTCTGGATCTGAGGAGGATTACAGTTTTTCATAAAAAAACGCTTTTGTTCTTCAAGGATATAGCCTTGATCCAACATCTCTTCTCGCTGTTCATTAATCAACTTTGGTATATTTTTTCGCTATAATGTCTCTTTTCTAGATTACAAAAATAATTATCACATCTAGCTTTTGCTCTAACCATTATACCATTTATATTGTTTTCTCTATGTAAAATCAGTTTTTGTTCTGTGTCTTGCATTTCAGTTCTTTATTCATATGTCGGTCCGGATTCATATTTATCATGTAAGCTTTTTTTCTTTGTTTTGTTAAATCGTCTTCTATCTTTCTTTTCTCCCTTTTTATATGGCTTCAATAAGAAATAGTATGGCCTCTAATCATGTATTTTAACATTTCCCAAAACAGATGAGGGTTAATATTAAGTTCTGTTTCATCCTCAGATCCAAGGTACTGAATATTGGGCGACTGTTTCGTCAATACATTTTGTAACAAACGCAACGTACTCCTTGTCGTGTAAAAGATTGTTATTAAATTCCCAGGTCCCCGTTTCCTTCCAATGGTTAGAAAACTGAGAGGTTAAGCACACTGGGAAACGGTCAGAACGATAACTTATCTCGATATCTGTGTTCAAAGTCAATAATTTTGTCATGAGATTTTATGTTGTTTGCATTCTGTAATTCACCGTGTCAAAGTCAAAAATCGTGTACTACATTCCAATCCCCTGCCATGATAATAGATGATTTTTGAATATTATTAATCATAGTTACATTTTTTTTTCAAAAAAGCAGGGACGGTCTTCATTCCGACCATAAATTGCCACAAGCGTTATACGATAATCCCGAATGGTCATCTCTTGGTGTAAAGTGTAGTTGAAAGTATTATTCATAAGAATGGCAACATCTCTAGAGGTTCTGGAGTGAGGGCTAAATTGTACTTTATTCCCCCATTCTTGCAACCATTATTCTTTTATTTTTCATGTGCACAATGAGTATCTACCAAGACTATTAAATCATATTTTTTTACGAGATCTATTAAAAATGTCGCGACGTTTCACTTTCTTTGATAAGCCCTGCAGTTGGTCGAACCTATTGTTAAGGGTGCCATACTATTATAAAATACATTAATTCCATAGACCTATACACATTTTGACTAAGCTGCTGGGATTGAAATACTCTGAATAAATATAAAGATATACTAATGCACAAATTCTGATGTCGAACAAAAACATGTATATGTAAATAAAACTTGTTTTTCCTGGCAAATTGTGTAGAGGTATACATTAAATATGCAACAAGACTATATATAGATAAATTGGAAACCAAAATTAAAATAAAATACCCCATATCCCTTCCCATCGGACTTCCCTCAATTTTTGCCATATAGCCCCCTAAACGTGTTCTGAATTAAATAAAAAAACCTTCTCATTACCTTCTATGTCCTTATCTATATGAAAGGAGGTTCAATGGTGTTATTGTTTAGTTAAACAGGATAAGAATGTTGAAGAGTCTCATGTTTTCCTCATTTATTTTGCCTAGGACTACACCTCTCAAGTTAATTAACAGTAGAAAAAAAAGGTATGGGTAACACACCTATCCTTCATATTCAGTGATAATCATACTGAATTAGGGGACCGGAAGCATACTGACTGACAACAGTGATCTGAGTCAGAGAAAAAAATCGTTCTTTGTTTATGTGGATTAGATTGAGATAAGAAGTCACAGCTGAAATCGTGAGCCCGGTTATAGGAATTATGGAAAGGACATAATACCACTGTAACTTACACTTTAAAATTCCCAATTGGCATGGCTTTCAACATGAGAGTCATCCCCCTTTGGTGGTGAATCGAATACACAACAAGCCCCGCCACCAAATTATAAGTTCCGAACATCCACATTCCTTTGAATATATGTAAACAGTAATAAATACGAAAGAACGGGGATAGGACAGTCATGAAGGTAACGAAATTACACAATATATACTATAAGGCATAACAAAGACATCAAAAAGCTATATGTTCAGTTAGACTTCCAAATAAACCCGTACCCGTGGTGTTTACAAGACTAAATCTATTCGTTCATAGTTTGGAAAAGCATTCATGAGAGCTTCATCACTACTGTTATGATATTGTAATTATTGTATTTATTTATCTTGGCCTAATTTCTTTTGTGTGGCCTTATAACATGTATAATATGCTTCCATAATACTTATAGTTGTTTACCAAATACTGTTATAACTGTGATGTTTTGAAATCACTGGAACAATCATAGATACTGATGCAATGATTAGAACTTTCTATTTGACTTACATAATAATTCTGGAATGATCATAATACACGATGTGTAATTCAAACTTCTACCGTATTCTAGAAGTTTCCGTTCTACAGTTTCTACGAGTTTCCCTTCTACAGTCTTCTAGAGATTTCCGTGACAACTATATATATATACGGACACTAAAGTTAAGACTTTCAGATCAGACATTAACATTCTTGTGTTCTCAGATGTTGGATTGACACACTTATTCACGTTAACTACATCATATACTAGATTGTGACTTATTGGACATAATATTCTGCTTGGATTCCTGCAACAGTGAGGAGAAGAATTCCCGTTAATGAAAAGACAAAAGGATCGGACATATATTTAAACAGTTTAGTTGACATTTTAATTTGTATAATATTTCTTGTCAATTTCAGTATAATAAATCTTGTTAAATCTTATTATTGATTTGTGTCTTTGTTGGCTACAATTCAAATGTGATTTCTGGCCGTAACAGAAATTGGGGGCTCGTCTGGGAGAACGTTAATATCTTTTTATTTTTTTTTTAGTATTTGTATTAGAATTAGCCAACAAAATTCTACAAAATGGCATTTGATGCTGGTAAATTTTTAAAAACGCCAGACCTGATAGGGCTTGATAAACTAAAGAAAGAAGAATTAGGGTTGCTTGCTAAACATCTACAAATTGATTTTAGAGGGTCAAAACAAATAAAAAATTTGATAATAGACAATTTGGTTGACTCAGACATTTTTGGTGAAGAGGCTTTTGAATTCAAGGTCGAAAATGTTGATGCCTTCAAATTAAAACAGCTTGAATTAGAACATGAACTTAAATTAATACAATTGGAAAACGAAGTTAAATTAAAACAATTAGAAAAAGAAGAAAAACATGCAGAACTTGAAATGAGGGAACGGTTCGAGACGGAGAAAATAGAAATAGAAATGATCAAAGTATAAAGCAACACTAAATATGAGTCAAAATCAGAACATTTTGATGCCGCAAAAAAATATACGTTTGGATCCCAAATTTTGTGAAAAAACAGTTGATACATTTTTTCCACTGTTTGAAAAACTGCTCAAAATTTGAAATGGCCAAAGGCTTATTGGACTACAATGCTGCAAAATGTTTTTAAGGGCAAGGTCGCTGGAATTTACTCATCACTTTCTGCAGAAAAAAAATTCTGATTATGACCTGTTAAACAGGAAGTTTTGAAAGCTTATGAGCTAGTGCCAGAAGCATATAGACGGAAATTTAGGTCTTATAAAAGTTTGAAACAGTAACTTATGTTGAATTTGCTAGGGAAAAAGAAGATCAATTTGATAAATGGCTTACGTCAAAGAAAAAAGATAACAATTTTGATAAAATAAGACAATTAATGTTATTAGAAGAGTTCAAGCAGTGTGTTAATTTAGACTGAAAACACATTTAAATGACAAAACTGTTGAAACATTGCAAGATGCAGCTGTTTTTTCCGATAATTATACCCTTTCACATAAAAGAATTACAAAGGTCAAACGTTTAATACTTCAAGCGGAGATTACAAAAATCAATGTACTAAGCGTACTGATAGTAAGCCTGTCGCAGAGAATAAGAGCCAGTCTAGTTATAATATGTCTGGTCCAAAATTTGATACTTTTGAGAAGAAGTCAATAACTTGTGCTATTGTCAGAAAAATTCCAGCCTTTGAAGAACCTTTTAGTCGGGTATTTATTGATTGCGTTGGACCTTTACAAAAGACCAAGACTGGAAATGCTTATTTATTGACGATCATGTGTACATCCACCAGCTTCCCTGAGGCTATTCCCTTAAAGAATAGCAAGACAACAACAATTGTCAAAGCTCTTATCAAATTTTTCACATTAGTCAGGACTTCCTAAGTCTACACAGTCCGACCAGGGCTCAAATTTAATGTCAGGTTTATTTCAGCAGGTCGTTTACCAGTTAGTGATTCCTCAGTAGAGATCAAGTGCTTATCATCCAGAATCACAAGGCGCCTTAAAACGTTTTCATCAAACACTTAAGAACATGATTAGAACATTTTGTCTTCAATTTGACAGTGACTGGGATAATGGTATTCACTTTCTACTTTTTGGAGGTCCGAGAGGCTGTTCACGAATCCCTTGGTTTTAGCCCCTTTGAGTTGGTCTTTGGTCATACTGTAAGGGGACCTTTAAAATTGGTTAAGGAAAAATGCCTTACTGAACACACAGACTTGAATGTTCTATACTATGTATCAAGATTTAAAGAAAAATTGAATACTGCTTGTCAAATTGCTCAGAAAAACCTAACAAATGTACAGAATAAGATGAAAATATGGTATAATAAAGATGCCAGGGACAGAGTTGTTGAGCCTGGTGATAAGGTACATGTAGTTTTGCCAGTCCCTGGGCATCTTTTACAGGCTAAATACTGTGGTCCGTATACAATAGAGAGGAAAATCCATAATTTGAATTATATTGTAAAAACTCCAGGTCGGCGTAAACAAAATAGAGTATGTAACATTAATATGTTAAAACCATATTTTGAGCGTACTAATGAAGGTGAGAGTAAACCAGTTGCCACCTTAGCCATGGTTAAATTTGGAGAACGAGCAGGACAAACCAGACATAATTGAACCATCTTTTGATTCCAAGAATATGGAACAAACTGTTAGATTGGAAAAATCAGTAATTTTGTCAAATTTAGACTCAAAACTTGCACATCTGACTTTCGATCGCAGATAAAAATTGAAAACTTTGGTATGTTCTTTTAAAAATCCTTTTGTGGATGTGCCAAACAAAACCACTGCTGTTTGTCATGATGTTGATGCAGGCGATGCTTGTCCAATTAAGCAACATCCTTACAAGCTCAATCCACTTAAACTTGATTTTATGAGACAAGAAATTAGATATATGCTTTATCTAGATGTTATTTACACACAGCATACATAATATATATTTTTGTATGTATTGTTCATGCAAAGTTATCGTTACACTCCAACTTCTTTTAAAGGGGGGGGGGGGGGGTATGCTATTGTAATTATTATATTTATTTATCTTGGCCTAATTTGTTTAGTGTGGCCTTAAAACATGTATAATATGCTTACATAATACTTATAGTTGTTTACCAAATAATGTTATAACTGTGCTGTTTAGAAATCACTGGAACAATCATAGATACTGATGGAATGATTATAACTTTCTATTTGACTTACATAATAATTCTTGAATGATCATAATACACGATGTGTAATTCAAACTTCTACAGTATTCTAGAAGTTTCCGTTCTACAGTTTCTACGAGTTTCCCTTCTACAGTCTTCTAGAGATTTCCGTAAAAAATATATATATACGGACACTAAAGTTAAGACTTTCAGATCAGACATCAACATGCTTGTGTTCTCAGATGTTGGATTGACACACTTATTCACGTTAACTACATCATACTAGATTGTGACTTATTGGACATAATAGTCTGCTTAATATTCTGCTTGGATTCCCGCAACAGTGACGAGAAGAATTCCGGATAAAGAAAAGACAAAAGGATCGGACATATATTTAAACAGTTAAATTGACATTTTAATTTGTATATTTCTTGTCAATTTGTGTATTATAAATATTGTTAAATTTTATTATTGGTTTGTGTCTTTTGTTGGCTATTATTTAAATGTGATTTCTAGCCGTAACACTAGCTTTAGAAACTGTGGATCTCTGAGGTATATCAGTTTTTCCTAACATCCTCCGACATGTCCCGTCTCTCCTTCAATAGTTCCCCGCGTCTTGTGGCTAACGAAAGTGGTAGATCTGGCACAACACTATACCCGGATCCTTTCTTCAGGTTTGAAACGAACGACAGAATAGTAACACGATCTTGTAAACTGACCAGTCGGATGATGATGTTCCGACATGGTAGTCTATGGGCAGCAGAGAAAGTCATGTTCCCAACCGTGTTTGTCTCTATTTTGAGCTGACTGTTGAGGCAGATTTTAAGCTTTGTCAAAGTTTTGGCTGGGAGTTCACGCTCGTTCCCTGCCAAGCCCCGGACAAACAAATTCCATTTCAGACCCCAAAAATTTGTTTTTTGTTTTTTTTATTTTTGTTATTTTTTGTTATTTTTATTTTTTTTTGGGGGGGGGGGGGCATATGTTTTATTTTTTTTTATATACTGTATGTTTTAATTTTACTATTAGTTATATAACAACATAGGTTTGATCCTATAGATGACATATTGAATTATTAGGTTCTATAAATCAGGAAAGAAATACATTTATTGCATTTATTGAAAAATACAGGAGTGTCCAAAATAAAAATAAATAATTGTCAAAGAGGGGGAGAACAAAATTTGAACAATAGAAATTTATATCAAACTTTGTTTATATCATATCATAAAATCAGTTGTTTCAGTATAAATATAGATAAAAACTTGGTTCCAATTCATTTAAAGTTTTTGAACTACCATCAAGCAGATTATGGTATTTGTTTTAATTTTTGATATTACTAATTTAAAAATCCATTTTTTTGTTCGTTTAATTGTTTAAACCACGATAGGGAAATTTGTAAAGTGGTTATTTCGGGTTACAAGAATACTAAATTAAAAATGCATTTTTTTCTGTTCGTTAAATTATTTAAAGCTCAATATGGAAATGTTAATATCGGGTTTCTTTGCTTGAACATTTTTAAAATGTATAAACAAAGTTTTTTTATTATTATTTCAGCCATTTTAAAGATAGTATTAAGAATATTATCAAAGGTTTTAGATTCACTTTAAATTTTATAACATAGACGCCATAGATTGAAAAATCTCTGTTATTTTTTATAAAGTCTCAGTCCAAGAAAGATTTTACTATAATCTATGTGTTTTTTCAAGCAACATGTGCAACATGTGTTTAAAGTCTAAACGACGCCCATACGTAGCTTATATGTGTCGTCATATGTATTGTTATATAATTCTAATTGTAGGAAGCATTGTTCACAAGGGAAACCACGGAAGCCTGGATCTGACTTCTCTTGTTAACTTAGAACGATAAATTAATGTCAAGACAATTTAACCACTGATGACACGATTAGCCGTTTTTGTTTATTTCTTTTCTTGTTATAGCGTTTTATTGAAGGCTAAAATTCCAGCAGTTTTAAATGAAAGGTTAAATAAAGAATAAGAATTATATTCATTCAGTCACTCGTGTCAAACAAAAAGTCCGTTTAATTTTAAGAATAAGTCGACTCAATATAAACCGTCTTTATTAGAAGTGTTCATATAACTGACCAAAAAGCTGCGAGCCATTACCATCACCTGGCATCTTTCGCCGTTTTAAACACTTATTTGAAAATCTTACCCTCAGAATCAAAATCAAACTACAACTATATCCGCTGAAATCATGGTATATATCAATATTAAGCGTATGCTTTTACTTTCCATTCTATGTTCTATTATTTCCTCCCGAATTTTATTTTGTCTCATTAATCATGTATATATTATTTTTGTTATTGTCATGTACCTATTGTATACGCTGTATGTGTTTGTATTTGCTTCGCCACTATAGGTGGATTTCTTTTTGTAAATAAACTGACATTAATATTCTTGTTTTTTTTTCTTCAATATGATTAATATTTTGTTGATTCTAATTTTTAGTTGTGCATACTTTCTCGACATATTTACAAATATATGTTTGCATTAAATTATACTTTCTGGCTCACCTTGATATAGCTGATAGTCTCTAGTGTTCGAGATTGTTCTCAGTATGAAGATGCAATCAATATCGTGTATCACTTTTTGAAACTAAGATAAATATGAAGCTTTAACCGTACTATAAATTAGTTGTACAATGTAACAAATGTACAATGTACAATGTAGCAAAATTCAAAAATAATAGAAATACTAAGGGTTCATTCCTTGTATTGCACATGGTAGATCTCCTTAGCTGAAATTTGGCTCCCTATTTCGGTATTTTTGGTTGAGTACTTCTTGAGTAACTCTTGGTTGAGTACTTCTTGTTCGGTATTTTTGGTTGAGTACTTTGGTTGAGTACTTCATGTATATATTATTTTTGTTATTGTCATGTACCTATTGTATACGCTGTATGTGTTTGTATTTGCTTCGCCACTATAGGTGGATTTCTTTTTGTAAATAAACTGACATTAATATTCTTGTTTTTTTTTCTTCAATATGATTAATATTTTGTTGATTCTAATTTTTAGTTGTGCATACTTTCTCGACATATTTACAAATATATGTTTGCATTAAATTATACTTTCTGGCTCACCTTGATATAGCTGATAGTCTCTAGTGTTCGAGATTGTTCTCAGTATGAAGATGCAATCAATATCGTGTATCACTTTTTGAAACTAAGATAAATATGAAGCTTTAACCGTACTATAAATTAGTTGTACAATGTAACAAATGTACAATGTACAATGTAGCAAAATTCAAAAATAATAGAAATACTAAGGGTTCATTCCTTGTATTGCACATGGTAGATCTCCTTAGCTGAAATTTGGCTCCCTATTTCGGTATTTTTGGTTGAGTACTTCTTGTTTAATATAAGTTTGGTTTTTGGTCTTACAAATGTTCCGGTTTTAATGCTGCTGATGAGAGGTAACTCCTTGAAATGCGTCGTATACAGCATAGTATAAATTAACTATATCTGATATAAGTATCTTTGGATTGTTATTTTGAAACTCCTGGGATGATGCCTCTGCTGGTGGACCCTAGGTCCCCGAGGGTATTCGCCAACCCAGTCGTCAGACTTGTCTGACATGATTATTCATTGATTTTTTACAGAAATTACCAGTATTTAGCAAAATTCAAAAATAATAGAAATACTAAGGGTTCATTCCTTGTATTGCACATGGTAGATCTCCTTAGCTGAAATTTGGCTCCCTATTTCGGTATTTTTGGTTGAGTACTTCTTGTTTAATATAAGTTTGGTTTTTGGTCTTACAAATGTTCCGGTTTTAATGCTGCTGATGAGAGGTAACTCCTTGAAATGCGTCGTATACAGCATAGTATAAATTAACTATATCTGATATAAGTATCTTTGGATTGTTATTTTGTACAATGTAACCATACATTCAATATCAACATTAAACATTTATAAACAACTGAGCACATAATATATTTTCTTATTTCTTACAACAACAGCGTTGTTACGCAGTTATCCCATGGGAAGCATGAATTGAATTTGGCGGTTGATACTAAATTATTTATTATCAACAAATATTAAAGATATTTTTATTATGACAACTTTCGTCGCATTCACGTAGTGTCTTTCAATCTTCAATATTATAATAAACAAATCATTGTTGATTTACATCACTATATAACTGGAATGTAAAAATCCATGTTACCAGATCAGTTTCTTGTAAGATGATACTCTTCAACAGATATTATACAGTATATATGTTTTTGCACAGTTGTTATTTTCAAAACAACATTATATAAGAGTTGAAACCGTTGATCTATGAGTAAAATGATCACAAATTTTGAAACCCCAGATTATCAGAAATCATGTCGAATCGTGGTTTCTTCATATATTACAATAATATCCAAGGTTAATTAAATATTCATATAAGACATGTTTTAATTAAAATTTTACTTAGATTCTGTTATATACGATAATGTTTTCACCCATATTCTTATAAAATCTAGGTCTTTTTGCTCAATATATTTTCTCATATACAGATCACCATACATTTCATCAATACTATTTACATTAGTTTTAGTCAAATATTCAACAAATTGAAAACTTTTCTGGTATAAATCTATTTCGGCATTAAAGTCTGCCATTGTAGAATGAGCATTTCTTTCTTGATTAACATATGGTTCAGAAAAGGCTAATCGGATATCATGTTTATGGAAAAAGAATTGAGCAATGTAACTCCTCCAAATGTCACTTACCCTGCCATTTACACTAATGGGTAGGGCAATATAATGGAATGAAGATTCTAACCACAGAGTAGCCTGTGCATTGAATGGGGTATATTTATGTCTTGGTAAAACAAACAGATTTTTGGATTCCTTTGAAACAGGAAAACTAAACGGCATTTTATGGGTTAATCTGAAAATAGCGTCAACATCGGGTTGAATATTTGCGAGAGACTGTACAACGCCTAGAGTGTGACTTGTATTCGTAAAGCAAACGCTTTGAAATGTGTTGTTATCATTAATGTTTTGTAACGGGAAACCCCTAGGCCACGCAAATAGTTCATTATTCGCAAAATATGGATACGGATTTATATTAATATGGTCGACTTCCTTGCAAATAGATACTTGTTTATTGTGGTTTAAACGTTTCAAATCAAAGACCCCTATATTGTCATCATCGAAATCCCAAATCACTTTAGCCTTGTGATGTATAGCATACATATACCCTAGATTCTTTCGTCCAAAATGTCTAACTGGTATAATATGTGATAATAACGGATACAGAGACATCTGCTCTTCAATAGACAAATACTTCATCCTATTATGAGACACAGTACCAACTAATTGCTTTAAATATTCTGGTTTTATTGGTGTATTTATATCTGCTACTATTACTAGACACCAATTTGATAACTGAGATACATATTTGACAGCTTTAGACGGTTGAAATATTGTTGTCACAACAGCCCAGTTACCGCAAGATGTGAAATTATCGAAAACAGCTAACTTTAAGTCTGTTAGAGGCATCCTTTCTGGAAGACTCCTCGCTATTTTACCGTTGAATAGTGATCCCGTTACACCACCGATGTCAGAGGATGGATTATTTAATACATCATTGTAGTTCTGCAGTTGTCTCATCATGTCAGAAGTCGATTTATGGAATAAAAGATATCTTGAGCAAAAGTCGGGTTTTAAATAAATTTCACGTTTTCTCAGATTTCCTCCTATCTGTAAAAGTTTTTCATTATCATTTTGAAAATCAACATCATTATAGGAAGAAAGCCACTTTGCTAACGATGTGTCACCGTAATCAATATCAATTAACTCATTTTCGTTTGTACATTCTTTTTCACCACAATATTTTCTGCTTGCAATGCGGGAAATCAAACTTCTTCCCAAAACTACAAACATTTCGTCAATTCTTACCGCTTTGTTTATAAACTGTCCTTCACCATGCTTCCATCCATAATACAGATTCTCAGATTTGAAATAGTCTATTCGATTAAAAATCTGTGGAACGCACAAAAACGCATCATCGTCAATTCTAGCTCCTAACAAGGCTTCAGGATGATTATTGTGGATATATTTGATCCATTTGTATAATTTTTCGCCAAATTTTACAGCCCTGCCATGGTTCGAAACATTAAGGAATAATAAATCGTTGTATATCATACTTTCTATAGTAGTGTTAGGTGATTGTTTGTCCAAAAGAAACTTGTATTTTATTTGAAAAGGTATAATACGTTCCATGCGATTCATGGCGGCGATCCACGTTTCCCTTTGAGCTTGTCGTAAATGGGATTTTCCGTCTGCGCTCAAAATTCCAAGTATTATTTGTGGTTTCACACCAAAATCCGTAAGTTGATTGCTATCACAAAGTTTGCCTTCCAATTTAATTTCTTTATTACATGCTCGAAAAAATGTGTAAAGTATAAGATACGTGCAACAGGCATAAGCCACGAGCACAACTATGTGTATCCTGAACGGATGAAATATCCCTCTAGACATTCTATCACAAATAGATTTATCTTGCATTAAAATATTTGATCGAATAAGGTTTTTTTTCAAATAGTCTTTAACATCGTAAAAATCAATGAAGAGTGAATTCCTTTACAACTTTGTCTGTATTTCATTGCACAATACACGAGGTAATATGGATTGACAGTTTTGTATTGACAATGTGCTAACAACATTCGGTTACTGTACTTTTGACAAGTTCATTGAAGTATATCCCAAAGCTGGATTCGGTAAGGTATAAAATCATATTACCAACATTGTCATGTTTGAATATATATTTGAATATTAAATAAAATACATTGTTAGTGAACTGTCCAAGACGTTTAAGCTTAATAAATCACAAATATAAGCTGAATACATCACAAAAAGTCATATATGATAGGTACATCTATGGCTACTAAATATTCTAGGATACCAATTTCAGTGTACCTCTATGGATACTTAATATTCTAATACCAATTTCAATCTACATCTATGGCTACTAAATATTCTAGGATACCAAATTTTAATGTACATCTATGGACACTAAATATTCTTGGATACCAATTTCTATCTACATCTATGGACACTAAGTATGCTAGAATACAAAGTTCAATCTACATCTATGGACACTAAATATTCTAGGATACCAAGTTCAATGTACAAGATTTGTATATTTCGACAAATTAAGAGCCACTTTTTGTGAATATCAAACTTTCAGAAAATTGTTATGTATTGCATAAGTTTTTGAAAAAAAAGTTTACTCCAAAATAATATTGGTTTCCATGGTAGCCATCTATTTTGTGAAATTATTTTTGCAATTTACTTATTTTAAGATTTATAAAAAGGGAAGTAATTGACATGTTTTCATAAATTGTAAAAACGGTATTTTCTAGATTTTTGAAGGGCTATTATAAAAATTTGTTCTTCCTACTGATAAACAACTAAGTCTCATCTAATATTTAAAGAGAAACTAGAGTGGTAATATTTGATTAAGAGAAGAAAATTAATTTTCAAAATTGGGGCTAAATTGAGTTGTATGGAAATCTAAGGTTAAAATTCTCTATTATTTGTTTTTTATATAAAATTAAGCTTTGAACAATCAATACCGTGATGCCGTATATAACCTTTACATGTTTTTTGACAAAAAAGAAGAAAACTTAATTTTTTGCTACTTCTGAGGCTCTAAACGAGGGGAATTTGATCATTGTAATATGTTTATCTTCACAAAAAATTGTTTGTACAAAAGTTTTCAGATTACTATAGTGTATGTTTATTCTAACGTTGCTAAGTTATGCAATTTTGGGGCACACAAGGGATAAAATAAGCCTTCTAAGGTTTCAGATTGCTTTGCTGGAATTGCAAGTTAATGCGGATAAGGCAGATGGAGATCTACTCGATTTATGACCCCTCTCCTAAGGTAACACTGATTCTTAATAGAAACAATTATTCTATGATACCTATTTTAAAGCCCAAGATGTACAGATGTCGTCGAATTACGATCCATCAGGTGTGCGCAAGGCCTAAATAATAACACAAAACTTAAAGCAGATCTCAAATGCAAACATGACGAAAAGGATAGCAAAAAACTCATTAGAGATAGGAATATGCATGAGGGAGATACTCCTTACGTTTTATGAAATTATCATTTTCATATCAGAAACCTTTTATTGTATCAATATGGCCTAGTATCGAATTTACTAGGAACTGAGCTGGTGATAACCTCATCCACCTGGACTCCATCCGTAGTGGTGGAAATAACTATACGTTCTTACAATGTTTTTCGTGACATAGATATGTTTCATAAGCTGGAACAATTTTGAATCAATCATGCTAACTAATACACGGCACATACTTTAAAAAGATATTCTTATACTACTAGAAATAACTACATGCAAAATATACGGCTACAGAAAAGTTGCTCAAACAGGGATATGTTATTCCTAAGTTGGAGTCATCCTTATTAAAGTGTTATAGACGTCATGATGACTTGATTGACAGAAAAAACCGTCATTTGGCATCAATTTCAAATAAACGGTATAAAATGAAGATAATTCGACTCTTACAAACGTCGTAGTGTCCTTATTTCTTATCAAATTTTAAAAAGCTTAGGACTCATTTTGGCGGAAATATGATGCTCAAAACGACCAGGGAATATTTGAAAATGATTTTGCAGTTGTTCTATTCGTAAACTAAGAATTGTTTGTATTATGACTTAATTATGTATGTATGTACGTCTGTGTGTATGTATGTGTGAATGTACGTATGTACACTGGAAGTATCACTGCACATGCGCCGAGATACTTCATAGTCAAGGATCCCCTATAGTATATATGCTTACATCGCTTATATAGCTATTGTTTGGCATCAATTTCAAATAAACGATATAAAAAAGTGATAATTTGAGTCTGATAAACATCGTAGTGTCCTTATTTCTTATCCAATTTTAAAAAGCTTAGGACCCATTTTGACGGAAATTTCATGCTTTACATGTCTGCTCACTTTCAAAACAACCAGGGGAATATTTCAAGACGATTTTGCAGTTGTTCTATTCGCAAACTAAGAATTATTTGTATTATGGCTTAACTATATATGTATGTATGTATGCACGTATGTGTGTATTTATGTATGTATATTTGTGTATATATGTATGTGTATATGAGTATATGTATGTAAGTATGTGTATGTATGTATGTAAATATGTGTATGTATGTATGTTTGTATGTATGTATGCATATGTATATGTATGTATGTATGTATTTTGACATATCCGGCTATCTCGAAATCGCCACACAATTCTCGGATATTTGTGTGTGGATTTTAATTGTATTATCATAAGTGTTCAATTCCGCCCTATATCCCTACTCAGTTAAATGCGGGATAAAGAAATAAATAGAATGGAACAAAAAATTTCAAACACCGATATCTCGACATCTGATATTTGGATGTAAAACTGAGGAAATGATGTAAAATTAACCAAAAAAGAAAATTTACGAACGTACCGTTTGAGAGAGGAAATGTGTAGCAATTTAGAAATTTTAGGGTTAGGGTTAGGGTTAGGTTGAGGACATTAGGGAAATTGGCTACCCGCGCCGGCACGGATTGATATTTAAAAGTATTTGATGTGTTTGGCGTGTAAATATAAAGTTAGGGGTTATGGTTAGGTTAGGGTTGTTAGCCGGAACTTCTTTTCTGTAACTCAATCCCTAACTCCGAAGTTCCAGTGCGTATGCTCCGATATGGTTTATTTTTAAGGGTATCCCCTATAGTATAGTCCTTAGCTGTATATATATTAGGGTAAGGTTTAGGGTTAGGTAAATAGACAAATTTGGGGTATAGGTATAGAGGTTAGGTATCATATGGGGGGATACCTGGGATGTAGGTGGATAATTAAGGTTGTGATATGGCTGGCGTATGAATATATGAGGGTAAGGGTTAGATCTATAGACAAATTTTGGGTATAGACATAGACGGAAGGATATATTATTTTTATGATATGGCTGGCGTATGAATATATAAGGGTTAAGGTTAGGGTTTGGGTTAGGGTTAGGTCTATAGACAAATTTGGGATAAAGACATAGACGGAAGGATTTATTATGGTTGTGATATGGCTGGCGTATGAATATATAAAGGTTAAGGTTAGGGTTAGGGTTAGGTCTATATACAAATTTGGGATTAAGATATAGAGGTTAGGTATCATATAGAGGGGGCACCTGGGGTGTAGGTGGATAATTAAGGTTGTGATATGGCTGGCGTTTGAATATATGAGGGTTAGGGTTAGTTTTATAGACAAATTTAGGCTATAGACATAGAAGGAAGGATATATTATGGTTGTGATATGGCTTGCGTATGAATATATAAGGGTTAGGGTTAAAGTAAGGGTTAGGGTTAGGTCTGTAGACAAATTTGGGGAATAGCCATAGACATATATTATGGTTGTGATATGGCTGCTGTATGAATATATAAGAGTTAGGGTTAGGGTTAGGGTTAGGGTAAGGGTTAGGCAGAACTTCTTTTTTCCAAATAAAATTACAGAGGACGAATTTGTCCTAACGATCATGACGATTGAATTTTTTATTGACGACATATTTGTTCAATTTGGTGCACTCCTGGTCGACTTTTTCCTCTACTGATATGAGGGAGACTCTCTTGACGGGCTTCTTCAGGAAAAACAGAAGACGCTCGCCCGTACCTTTCAGATTCCGCTATTTAGATGATGTTTTATCACTCAACTATTCACGTTTTGAAATTGCTTACATCTCATCTATCCGAATGAGCTCAAAATTAAGGATACCACAGCATCTGCCAATTATGCATCTTCTCCTGACCTTGACCTTGACATTAACACTAGAGGACGGCTGAAAACTTTACTACAAACGACATGACTTTAAATTTCCAATCGTCAACTTCCCATTTATGAGCCGCAACATTCTAGAAGCGCCGGCGTATGGAGTGTATATTTCAAAACTCATACCTTATTTTAGACCTTGTGACATATATATTGACCTCCTGGATAGATTCCGGCTCCTGGCCAAAAAAGGTGCCCAAACAAGGGTATGGGGCCCTTAAGTTGCCGTCATCCTAATGGATGTCATCATGACCTGTTTGACAGGTAGGAAAAACCGTTTCCAAAATTAAGAAGCACCTGTTACATTGATGTTGTTCCTTCGTCATACCGGATCCGACATGGGGAGCATGATGGATGTCCTGCAGGAAGCAGAGACTGCTTACTCTTCTTGAGCACCTGAGTCTACCCCAAGTATTTTTAGTGGGGCCATGTTGTTCATATTTTTTTTTTTTTTTTTTTTTTTAAGTGTAGTTTTTGTATTGTTTTTGTTCTCTGGAGTTTGTCAGTTATTTTTTGTTCCCCTCCTACTAATATCCCTTTGGTATTTCTTGACTAAATACTTACATTAGATTGCAGTCGTAGTTTCCGATCGCACTGATATTTAGGTAATTTTAGATCCACACCCAAAAAAAAAACTGTTCATAAAAGTTCAGAATAATTAATGCAAGTTTAACTCTACCAGTGCTTGACTGATCTAAGCTTGTCTTGACCGACCTTGATTGACTGCAAGACAACATGTCGTGATTTCATTTTCCTATCTCGACTTTGTTTGAATATCTGGTACTGCAGTAAATCAAAACAAAGAAAGGAGAAACAAGACCAGTATTGCCGTTTCTGATAAAAACGTTTGTTACTTTTGTAATAAGTTATTGCATATATACTTATGATTTCTAATACAAGTTTGACATGCTATCTTTTTTTTAGCTTCAAGATATGACATTCCGGTTAAAGATATTATACCCACTCACAATAATACTAATCGCACAGCTGTTTTTCCTTAGTTGGATAAAATTTGCATCAATCAATGTAAGTAAATTTAAAGGATGTATCACATAATCATAAAAAAAATTGTAATATCACTAACAGGACACAAAATGAAAATTTTGATAAATATCGTGGACAGAAATAAAAATAAAAAATCTTTATATATTCCTATTCAATAACGATGCAGATGTCAAAATATATTCCATGTTTGTAAAAAAAAGAATAAAAACTAAACGAACTGTTTTAAGTCCCCTACAAAAAGTAGCTTTTAACTTTGAAGTATTACCTAAAGTACATTATATCTAGTTTTTTTTTTAGGAAACAACGGAAATTAAACAGGTAAGATACATATTTACATCTGCTTGGACAAACGTTGAATCAACACCATTTTGCTATTTTCACCATATGTAATACTCAATTACGATTTACCAAATACGAAATATTTCGTTATTAAATTAATCTAATATACAATGTAATAGAAAAAACGTACATACACTAAAAAAATAAATCAGCTTCACTTTTGTCTGATTATATATCAATATAAAATAATCGGTAACAAAATGAATAACCGGCATACGATAAACAGTCTAGCGCTTTCATCCTTCTCGGGACTTGTCAAGACTAAATGTTAACGTCGCTAAGAGACGTCGTTATGGGGAAGTTGTGATGTAACGTCATTGTTTTACTACTGCTTCATCGGACACTGTCATTTACGCATTTAGTTTTGGTTTAAAATTTCTTATGAATTTTTTCTCTAGATCTTTTCTGTAACTTCCCGTTCCGTCAGTACATCGGTACAGTGGGAAGAATTTAAATTTTTCACATTTATCTAAATGCTCGCTGAGAGGAATTTTCCTGTTTTGGGGTTGCCGGATTTGCTGTTTGTGTATTCGTGCTCTTTCGCAAATTGATCTCCCGGAAAAATTACCAAAAATATCCATATGTAGGGATCCAAGATGTGGAGTCTGTACTACAGACAAATATAATTATTTGGAGGAGGGCAGTAAAAAACGTTTTAAATGTGGAAAAGAATTTATACTGAACAAGAATACAAACTGTAAATGCGAAAATATGGTGTACTGCATTACATGTGTGAGCTGTAAGGAAAACTATATAGGACAGACTGGGAAAACAATTTGCGAACAGCAAATCCGGCAACCCCAATACAGGAAAATTCCTCTCAGCGAGCATTTAGATAAATGTGCGGATGGAATATTTAAATTCTTCCCACTGTAGCGGATGTACTGACGGAACGGAAAGTTACAGAAAAGAACTAGAGAAAAAATTCATAAGAATTTTTAAACCAAAATTAAATGCGTAAATGACAGTGTCCGATGAAGCAATAGAAAAAACAATGACGTTACGTCACAACTTCCCCATAACGACGTCTTTTAGCGACGTTAACATGTAGTCTTGACAAGTCCCGAGAAGGATGAAAGCGCTAGACTGTTTATCGTATGCCGACTATTCATTTTGTTACCGATTATTTTAAATATATACTACTGTACATTGTGTTATTAACATTTAACATATATATATATACGTATAAAGTAATAACCAACGTTCGAACATACTGGATGTTGGACCGATAATAAATTAACGATACAATGTTAACTAAAAAATAAATAAACGTCTAAAAAGTTATTTATTTTAATTTTTGTTTACATGCGTTGCTACACATGAGAAAGATCAAGATCACGATTAGCCATATTTTTTTTCAACATGTAATTTATTAGTAATTTCGCAACGCGACAGCACTGATGAAGGATCTCAGTGATCCAAAAATTATTTTTACAATTCAAAATTGTATTTGTTTTATTTTGATGTTGTTTTGCAACTTTTTAGACGTTTATATATATATATATATATATATATATATATATACACTTATCTTAAATGAACACCATTTTCCAATTAAAGCACAGTTATTCACATCCCATCAATGGTGTTAACGTACATACAGATCAATTGTCGAACTAAGATCTTGCATCATAATTTTCGTTTCAGTATGATGTACAAGTTGAGGAAATTGATTTTGTAAAGTCTTCTAACAATCTGGAAGAAGCTGATATGTACCTTCATCCATTTCGATTTGATGTTATTGTTAAAACAGTTTATGCATATTTTAAGGTTTTTATTGAGGAGACCCCGAGTTGGATTACTTTTGCGTACATAGAACATTTAAGGGTATGGAATAACTTTTCTGAGTATTGCAAAGACACTGATTCCCGCTGGGATGATTATAAACAACAGTGTACACAAAAAAATACCAAGGAAGATTTTCTTTCTTCATTTTATGATGTTATAAAATGTCTTAAACAATTGGGATTTCAGTCAAATCAATCGCATATTCCTGTTGACAAAAACGGTTTCTTGCTAAATGGTGCTCATCGTCTTTCTGCAAGCATCGTTCTTTCTGAACCTGTGGCAATTCAACATCTCGACTATGAAACAGTGTTTAGATGGGATTTCCTGTATTTCCGTGAACTTGGTTTCAGCACTGAATTAACGGATAAAATAATGTTAGAATATATGAAAATTCAGCATGTACTTAATTTAACCTCTCAAGTGTCTGTGTTAGCTTTATTTTCACAAGCAATTGATAAAAACGCTAATATGCGAGCTATGCTTAGGGATTTGTGTTCTAGAGATGGTTACACATTATATGAAAAAAATATTACCATTACGCAATATGGCATGAGACAACTACTTTATCATATGTACGGACGCAATTCGTTGATTGAATTGAAAGCTCTTGACAGGGATTTTCTTTTTTTAACTTCAAATGTTATACAAATACGTTTTTTCTTTTTCTTTGGAAAAAATGAAAAGTCTTTAAAACAATGTAGAAAAAGTTTATGGTATTTATATAATGAACGAGAAAAAAAATCAGCATGCCATATACCAGATACACCTGACAAAAACTTACTAATATCTGAACTGATTTTAAACAAAAATGTTTTGCGATTTTTGAACTACGCAACATAAGATGGTAGTGTTTAAAAGTTGCTTCTGTGATTGCAAGACCTTTTCCTCATATTACGGTAAAATCTTTACCTTACATGTACATTGGCAGAGACGCTGCCATGGTTTAAATTGGGGATTCTTTTATTCCTACATGAGATAGGTAAATGCATCTTTGGAAAATGAAATAACGTGATGATAAAAGCCAGCTCGTTCAAAAAATATTTTTAGAGGCCGAACTTGGTATTAAATTTATCTTAAATTATGGAAAACAAAGATGAATTTATTGTGTAATTCTGTAAACTACGGGTTCTTTTACAAATTCGATCTTGCTACGAAAGAACAGAAATAATTAATCAGTCAGGGATTTTCATCTGTTATCTATGTTTTACTTAAACAACATTTACAACTAATGAATGTCAATAATAGCTAATAGCCCTTTTAATATTCTGGAATTTTAACAGAATAGTCCGATATCACCTCTCAAATTAATCATCCTCCGCTTCCAGATCTATTTGAGTCTCTCTCCGAAATATCCAGCAGTTTCCAGCAGTTTCGTCCAAATATAGATAAGGTTTTACCCGTTTCAATTTCCAATCTGAACACCAGGTGAGTGCCACATTTATAGTCTAGTAATTTCACAAACGTCTAAAATGTTCCGTCTATATCCTTCTGCCTAATAATTCACCTCATGAAACAATAAACAAGAACTTATTTATAGACAACTTAGACAATATTAAAACTAAATATAGCCTTTATCTTTTCTAGATATTTCTTAAATTAATATATATTTTTAAGGACCCCACAGACATCGCCACGTCTGCATCTTCTCTTTACCTTCACCTCGAAATTGACACCAGCGGAAGGTTAAATACAAAACTTTACGACAAACGGAGTATTTCACATCATACATTATTCCAGAGTTATGACATATACATTGACTTCTTGGACGAAGCCCGGCTCCGGACAGAAACGTTGCTCAGACAGGGGTGTGTTGCTACTAAGTTGGGGTTATCCTTGTTAAAGTTTTATGGACGTCATTATGACTTGGTTGAAAGGTATGCAAAAACCGTTTCCCAAATTAAAATGGACCTGTTCCATTGATGTAATCCCTTCCTCATATCGGATTTGACATGGGCAGCATGGCGGGTGTCCTCCAGGAAGCATAGACTGCTTAATAAGCACCTTAGTGTACCCCCGGTGTTTTGCTGGGGTTCATGTTGTTCATATGTTTTTAGTTTTTAATTGTAGTGCATGTATTATTTTGGTCTTGTCTTCGTTGTTCTCCGGAGTTTGTCAGTTGTTTCGATTGTTCTCTCTTTCGAATATCCCTTTAGTATTTCTTAACTTTACTTAATATAAACAAATGTTCAAAAACGAAAATATAGAATTTCCAAAAGACCATCGTAGAATAATAAAAGATGAAATTAAGTTTACTGAAATAATCCATTTTCAGCATTTATTCAATAAAAGATAGCTGTGAAAATCGTTAAAAGATTTAACAAAAAATTTCAGAAGCCTTTGAATACTTTTTATTTATTTAAAAACAGTGAAAGCCAAACATTTTAATTAATTTAATTAAACTATTTTGAATAATTTAATAATGATGTACAATTAAAGTAAGCGCAACACACGTATATATACAATTAAATTAATATATAAAATAAATGTTTAAGAAATTTGATTAAAGTTTAATAGATATTGTGTTTTTGTTTAATCAATGATTCGTATTTACCAAAATCAAAGAGATTTTATCTGCAATAAGACTTTTGTTTATCAGTAAATTTCTTACTTATAATCACAGGTATATATTCTTGCTAATTAGGATTAAGTCGATCTATTTCATAAAAATATTTTGCAATATAAATATTTACAAATCATGTTCTGAAGATAAGAGAAAAAACTAGAATTCACAGTAAGTAGCAATTTTTCTTTTATTTCTAATACACAGGACCTCTTTTTAAAACAAAATGTAAAGTGTTCACTAGTAAGTTAAACTAGAACCATTTCCAGGCATTTGAATCATCCGATGTCTTCTATTTCTTACCTTGTTCGCATGGTTGAAAGAACTCCCAATATTAATCAAACTCCTTTAATATTACATAATTTTATAAATTCATTCAATATTGATATTTTCTAGCTTTTATAAGCACACTGATTTTGTTTGATTCAATTTACAAATCTGTTTTCGTCGTCATCTATTGGATCTTATTACGTCAAAAGTCATGTTTCAGTCAATTCAATTTGACGGTCCCTTTTAACAGTTATTGCATTTTGACTATTTGAAATAACAAGTTACTGGTCACAAGTTATGAAGGGTTAATGGTAAAAATTATAATCTGAAATTCACCATAAGATCAAACGTCAAGGTTACGGGAAATTTCTTACAGATGTCCTTTGAACAATTGTCTTGCTATTATTCTCAATGTCTTTACGTTTTAGTGTTATGCATCCTTGACGGATCACTGGAGCTTAACATACAGAGCTACCTAGCGCGTCACTATATAACAGATAAAGGAGATCCCCTTGTTGTGGCGTTATTTTGGTCAATTATAGGCAACATGTTTGAAGAATGCTACTCTTCCTGCACGTAAAAAGCCTCTCTGTAATTTCCGAAAAAAAGTAGGTCATGGCTGTTTTAGAGGGCTAAATTATCCGACCCAATCCAATCATCTAACTTTTACAGTGACAGTCAAAATCGGTTCCCCTTTGTGTCCCGTTCCACTGCCATTTAAATTCTTGCACTGGACGCTCAGCTAATAACGGTAAAAATAATTAACATGTTTGTGTTAAGTCTCTTATTTTTACAATTTACTTGGCGGTAGATCTTGCATTGTATCGTTATCCTCATTACCACATTGCAACACATGTTTCACTGTTCAGATAAAAGTTATAAATTTAAGGTCCATTTGCAAGTTTATTATAGTAATATTTTGTTATAATTTACTTTTCAGTGTCATGGAAGACATTTTATGATGACATAATAATTAGGAGATAAATTACTAAGGGTTCATTCCTTGTATTGCACATGGTAGATCTCCTTAGCTGAAATTTGGCTTCCGATTTCGGTATTTCTGGTTATGAGTACTTCTTGTTTTAAAATAAGTTTGGTTTTTGGTCTTCCAAATGTTTCTGTTTTAATTCTGCTGATGAGAGGTATCTCCTTGAAATGCGTCGTACACAGCATAGTATAAATTTACTATATCTAATATTAGTATCTTTGGATTGTTATTTTTTTAACTAATAACGATTTTGATGGCAATCCTGTGGGGTTCGTATTGTAATAGCCGTGTGGATGGTGCCTAAACATTCAGAACACACAAAAATTGTCACACCCTTTTAAATCAATTTTAAATGGTCTTAACATTGATAAGGTTATTATGTTTGAATTTAACAGCGTTAAATTTAATACAAAAACATCCGTATATGCGCCCTTCCAATATGTTATAAATTAGTAACGCGCCAAATTGTCGTTAGACAATGAACATCTCACAATATGTAAAAGGCAATCATCATTTTAAAATCTTAAAATGTGAGACAATATGAACAAATAAATAATGAGGTCAGAAATAAACTTATCAACACCGAGTTCCTAGAATTTAAATCAAGGATCACACAAAAATGTCTTTAACAAAACAAACAAAATGGGCACATAGGCCATAAAAATATTTCTTTTTACTTAATGGTTTAAGTATTTTTTTTATTGTTTTAATAATAGTTATTAATTCATTTTTTTTCTAATTTCATTTATCTGATATAATCAATCTGCCATCAGTTATAAGTCAAGTCAAAAGATACCAAAGGGATATTCGAAGGAGGGAACAATCGAAACAACTGACAAACTCCGGAGAACAACGAAGACAAGACCAAAACAATACATGCACTACCATTAAAAACTAAAAACATGTGAACAACATGGACTCCACTAAAAAACCGGGGGTAGACTAAGGCGCTCCGGAAGAGTAAGCAGTCTATGCTTCCTGCAGGACACCTGCCATGATGCCCATGTCAAAACCGGTATGAGACAGGGATTACATCAATGGAACAGGTCCATTTTCATTTGGGAAACGGTTTTTGCTTATCTTTCAACCAAGTCATGATGACGTCCATAAAACTTTAATAAGGATGACCACAACTTAGTAGCAACACACCCCTGTCTGAGCAACTTTTCTGTCCGGAGCCGGGCTCTGTCCAAGAAGTCAATGTATATGTCATAACCCTGGAATAATGTATGATGTGAAATATTTGCTCCATACGCCGGCGTTTCTGGAATATTGCCGCTCAAAAATGGGAATTTGACCATTTGAAAGTCAAAGGCATCCCGCTTGTCGTAAAGTTTTGTATTTAACCTTCCTCTGGTGTCAATTTCGAGGTGAAGGTCAAGATAAGATGGCAGTGTCAGTGGTATCCTTAATTTCGAGTTCGTTTGGATAGATGAGATATAAGAACTTTCCAAAATGTGAATTGTTGAGTGATAAGACATCATCTATGTAGCGGAACCTGAAATTAAAGGTACGGGATAACTTCTTCTGTTTTTCCTGAAGAAGTTCGTCAAGGAAGTCTGCCTCATATGAGTAAAGGAAAAAGTCGGCCAGGAGGGGCGCACAATTAGTACCCATAGGAATGTCAATTGTCTGTTGGAAAATACGTCCACAAAATTGAACAAATATGTTGTCGATCTTAAGGAGGATTATCTTACGACAACATTGATTGACATTTTATGAAATACCATAGGATGATCGTAATATGGTACTAATATGGTCCAACATTTAAGGACATATCTTAGGATTGTTTAGAGAAAATATCCTAAGATATGTCCTAGGATAATCCAAGAGTACGTCTTAGAATGTCAATCAAAGCTTTCCTGTGCGTGTCTTTCTTAGTGTGATCTTAGGGCTGTCCTATCTGTTATATACAGTCAACTCTCGTTATGTTGCTTGAGTTTGCCTACAGTGGTTTTTAATCTACACGATAATCATCATCTACTGTTTTCAACGGCACCTACAAAGAGTTTAGAAGTATCGGAAGTACTAAATTACATCCCCTTCGTAACTTTGAAAATTGTTCATCTCCGTTTTGGTCGAATTTCTTCTATCTCGAAGTATTTCGAGAGTCGACTGTATATTCCCCTTTTACAGAGATATAAATAGAATGAACATGACTATGATAGCGTGTAAAGTGGTATACCGATTCCTTTAGCTTCCTGTTTAAACATGCCTACCTACATTTTCACGATCCTAAAACAATGTCATCTTAAAGCTCTCAGCTTAAAATTCTTTCATATCATTCATCCTCAGACCTAACATGTTTTTCTTTTGATAAATGAGTTATAAGTGGAAAGTGTTAATCATTCAAAATTTAACTTTTTAAATTCTATTGATGTTTAAGAATTTAAGATTATATAAAACGTTGCTAAAAATAGCATGTTAATGAAATTAAAATATCCTAAAGATGTGAAAAAGTTACTATCTACAAATGTAATAGACAACAACAATAATACTAAAAATTAATTACCTTTAAATTAAAGTCATTGAAATTAAGGTCATCTATTATATTTATACGGTTTTCACTATGTCCTTACCAAACTAAGTCCTGTTTCCAATGAGCTATTCATTATAATTTAATATACTACTAACTCATGTGGTCTCACCGACTTACCACCACCCCCCCCCCCCCTCCCCCTTCTTATCCATCCTGATACTCTGGTATATAAAACACACTATAAAAATCAATACCGTAACAAAAAAGTAACAACTTGTTAGCACTGCAAAATTAGACTGTACGGTACATAACTCAGATAGCAGGGTCATAATATGCTCGTTTAACTGTAAAACTAGCTAATGGAATATTTATATTTAGCATTACAGAATACACAGGAAATGTACTGTATTAGTTCTTAGTTCCTGTCCTATGACAGTAAATGTTATTGATAGTCTGGTTTGCAATGAGTTTGGTGACTACGAAACAATTCTTTATTTAAGTGACTGGTGTCCATAACTAAAATAATTACACAAAAATTGCTTTGTCACCAAAACGTCATATTTTCAAATGATGGTATTAATTGGTCATTTGTTCATATCCGTCGTACTGAGGGTTAAGTTTTGTCTTAAAGAATACATTTCCAAATAACAACACCGTTCCAGAAACATCAAAATCTAATGTTGAAAACTTTGACGTCTTACGCAACTACACAATATCGTTCAAGAATAGACTAGTCACCTGTATTGTATAAAGACAGCTCAACTGACAGAGCTTCCTAGCTGATGTCTATGTGGCATGTAAGGAGATCAAGTCGTCGGATGGTTGTAAGATCCAAATGCGTAGAAACGGTCCTTGACGCTTAAGATTATAAATAGGGTGTGTTTTGTAGTCAAATTAGGTTTAGAAATTTCAAAAAAAAACGGTAAGCAGGTGTTGGTACTACACAGGACTAGCGTGATACATTATCCAATATTGTTTCTGAAAGGATAAAAGTTACTTTTTGACCATCTTGACACATTTTGTGGAAATTAATTTAACTCTAACAAAAAAAGAAAGCAGAAAAAACCCCCCAAAAAACCCATATTCCAAAACGAAAACAGAAAAGTCAAATTGAACACTCACTAATGACTTCGGTTTACAATCTCAATCTTCGAAATATTGGCAAATCGATTACATAATTTTGAATAAATGTTGTAAAATGGCCTATTTATGGCTTTTTGAAATTGAAATCAACCAAATTGATCTGATGTTCTTTAGATTTCGCTCCGATTTTCGGTCTGTTGTTTACATAAAAATGATTGCTGCTTCATTTTGCAAAAATGTAAAAATTTAGCACGAGATCAAAATAAAAAAAGAAGAAACTTTTTAATGAATTACAATTAAAATGCGTTCACCCGCTTCTGCAATTTGGTACAAATGACATACTTTAGTTGTGCTCAAGTCCTTAAATGTTGAAAAACAAAACAATAATCCTAAACTTTGAAGAATTTAATTAAAAAATATCCAAATAACCAAAGGATTAATGCCCAAACTCCTTATGTTTTCCAAAAACTTATAATTTCATAACAGTAAATTTTTACTAGCAAATTCGGGCTAGTATCGAAATACTAGCAACGGAGTTGGGGATACTCTCGAGGACTTGTCGTCCACCAGCAGTGGCATCGACTCAGAGGAGGTAAAAATTAAAATTCTTTCATACCCATTTTGATTCACAACAGTGCACATTTCGTCGATTTACGATTTATCAGTTGTGCTGAAGTCCTAAAATGTTGAAAACCAAACATATAATCCAAAAAGTTGAAAAGCAAATTGAAAAATACCAAAATGACCAAAAGGGGTAAAGACAAAACCATCTAAGGACAGAGCTATGGACGAGGGAGATACCTCTGATATGGATTTCATTTGACCAAGGGACTAACCCAAAGGAGGAGGGTAATTATGGCAATTTTTGGCCCAATCTTAAAACTTTCATTTTTAGTCATTTTCTGGTGGAGAGAGGACATAAAATTTCATTTTTTAATCATTTTATGAATTTTTCATCATTTCTGGGCAAAAACAGTAAAAACATGAGAATTTCTAGAAATTGTTAATAACAAATTAAAAAAACATGATTTTAATGAAAATAATGATGCATATATGGTATGAAAATACAGTTAACAATACGAAAGCTATGAAATAACAAAATATGCATTTAGAGGTTATTTATTGGCAAAAACCATTAAGAATTCAACTTAAATTGAGTATTTCAGGGAATTTTAAATAACATTCTCAGAAAAAATAAAATAAACGATAGCAGTGATGCATATACTGTATAAGAACACAATAAACAACACAAACTATATTTAATAACCCAAACTACATTACACGCTCATTTTTAGGCAAAATCATAAAAAAAAATCATCAAAACATGAGGGTTTATGGGAATTTTAAATAACAATATAAACAAACATAATTTAAATGAAAGCAATGATACATATATTGTATAACAGTACATTTAACAATAAATGCATTTAGAGGTAATTTTTGGTACACAAATCAACAAAAAATGAGGATTTCTGGAAATTTTAAATAACAAACTAAGCAAAAAATAATATAAATAATAGCACTGATGCATATATTTTATTGAGATACATAGCTGATTTAATTACATAAAATTCTTGTAAAGTTCATTTTTGGGACAAAAACCATAAAATCTACAAAAAGTGAGAATTTCTGGGAATTTTATATTACAAAATCAGCATAATTAATATAAATGACAGCAATGATGAATTTATTGAATAACTGTATACCAAAATTTTGAACTGACATGAAATGCTTTTAAAGGTCATTTTTTGGGCAAAAATTAAAAAAATCTACAAAAATGATAATTTCTGGGAGTTTTGAATAACAAACTCAGCATAAATAATATAAATAATACATTTATTGTTTAGCAGTATATTTAACAATACCAAAGTTATCAAATAATAAAAAAAAATGCATTAAGAGGTCATTTTGTGGAAAGAAACATAACATCTTCAAAAAATGAGGATTTCTTAAAATTATAATTAATAAAATAATAATAAATAATATAAATGATATCAATAATGAATGTGTTGTTTAAGAAAACAGTTAACAATGCGAAAAGTCTAAAGTTACACAGAATTACATTAAGAGCACATTTAAGGTAAAAATCATTAAAAGACATTAGAAAAAGAGGATATTAAAAAACAAACATAGCAACATTAATAAAGATGATACCAATAATGCAAATATGAGATAACATTATACAATATACTAGGGGCAAATAAGAGCCTATATTGAATAATAATCTAAGAGTAACAGTCAATTTTGCTGGATTCTCCATAGAGATCTATGTTAAACTAAGGTCTCCTGCGGCAGTTATCTTGGTTCAGTCCAGGTCATTGGACACCATTCTGAAAGAGGATCATTTAAGAACCATTGCTGCCGAGTCTGGTTCCAATTGCCCTGATGGTTTCAGACAAGATTTTTAGATGAATTTTCTCGTAGGGTCCTATGATAAATTAATTTCGACTGTGGTAGCTATCTTGGTTGGCAGTCCTGGTTATCAGACATAATGAAAGAGGGCCTTCTACGGATTTGACATTAGTCACATAGAAGATTTTTGAAAGTCATCCCCATTCCTTCTATTTTTAGTTTGGCGGCCATCTTGGTTGGAGATCAGAGACACCAAACCCACTTTAGGAAAAGGACACCCAAGGACCATTTCACCAAAGTTTGGTCCCAATTGGCCCAGTGGTTTCAGAGGAGAAGATTAAAATGTAAATTGTGGATGAGGAAAGCTCCCATGGCCTTTAAACAATTATTCAGTTATCAATGCTTATTGTATTATCATCAAAGTGTATTAAAAGGTAATTTTTTGGCCAAAAATAACAACATAAAAATGTATGAAAAAATAAGGAATTCTTCCAATATTTTATAACAAACTATATGCAGTGGATTCAGAAAGGAAGATAGATATCAACAGACCACAATAAATGGATGATGACAGGTGCAACGTAAAAACAACGAGAGCTGTCAGAATGAAAGTTAACCGGATTGTTTTACATTTATTTGTGTCGTGCCATTTTTCAATCTGTCAATGACCGTAAATCCTGAACGATGAAAATGAAAATCGTCAATATCGAACTTGACCTCCATTTTGTCATTATTAACATAATATTAAAATTTAACAAGCATTTTGAGAGTATTGCTGAAAAATGCAATGTCCTCTATCGGCTTGAGCTGTGAGAAAACATACCAAATATTCCTTGACTATGTGAATCGGATAGAGTCGCATGGACAGAGTGATTCCTAAACTCAAACTTCATCTGTAACTCATATAGTTACAAACCTATTGTTACCTTCGTCGTTAATTTTTAGACTAATGAATAATATTATTAAACGTTACTGTTAAATGTTGGTTATTTATTAGTCTAATTGACTCAGTATAATTATCTCCCCTTTACGTAATCGTAAAGTCATAAAACGTCACTAGCAACAACATCGTCTTCGACAACAATTATTTGCCTGAAGATTGCCAGAAGGCATGAAAAGGTTAGCGAATTTCATTATTATATTAAGTGAAATGTAGTCATTTGTCGTTCAATTTTTGGACACATAAATCTATACAGCATCGACTTTTATTACATACTAATAAATTCCCCCCTTTTTTTATCCTTATGGAAAATCTACAGTATTCACACATATTTTACTCTAGTTCTCGACATCCATCCTTAATACGCAGGAAAATTCCTGATACGTTCCAAAAATTCTTCATATTTTACTCGACGGTCATCTGTTTACAGATATTAAAATGGTATAAACCAGATCGTCTTGCATATATTATGAAATTATGTCTGAACGACGAAATGTCAGACAAAATACCAGTCAATCAGACAAAAAATTTGAGATTCTTTAGTTTAACATACAGGAGCAAAATTCCAATTTTGTCTTTCGGTCAGACAAATGGTAAAACTATTTTGTAAAGACTGGACTTGAAAATTGTCTGTTTTTGAAAATGCTTTTTCAAAGAAACAAACACCTGTCAAACGAGCCGATTTGAGCTACTAAGTTAATGTCTGAAGATTTTATTTGCAAGAACCAATGATATACCTAATCTACATTGACAAAATCAGTTTATGATAACTGCAGGCCCATACTCAATTCACAGCAAATATGACTTGGACGAGGTCTGACGACTTTGTATTTTTCCCCAAGTATGTTCTTTAGATCTTTATTCAACATGATACTGTACTCCCCATTTGCATCCAAATGTTAATATGTATAGCTTCTTGCTAATTTAAGTTAATATTCGCCAACAGTTATATTGGTCAATTCCTCCTCAGACAGATTTGGAATTTCTTCAACAACTCTCTGTGCACCCTTTCTCTTCCATGTAGATATTCTCCTGTCCAACGTTTCTTTCACCACCCGTACCAACAACACATTCCCTTTGGAGGCTAATACCTAACAATTTTTCAAAATATCAAATGCACTAATTTAATGGCTAACAGCAACTTCCGGTGAAATGTTATAACTTGATAAATTCCTATCATGACGTCGTGTGTACGAATATCATGCGTAAAAAGTTAATTTCAAATGGAAAACATCATACTTCTACATTATAAGTAATAAAGGTTATTTCTAAAGAATTTACCAAGGTGTTAATTCGGGCTTTTCACTCACAAACAACCGCCTTGGTGGTCTCGTGCTTGCCCAACATTAAAAATCCGACTTAGCGTGTCTGTCTAGTACAAAGCAGGGATCATATTCATTATCATATCAACATGTTCTCGTCCTGATATGCACCTGGTTGCCACTGGACGTTAAGCAATGAATCATCCATCCATCACACACAAACTTTGCATAAAGTTCTTTGGACTTTATTTAGTTTGTGAGTGAATCGCCCAAGTTAACTCATTGATAATTTCGTTCAAAATTACTATAAAAGCATTTATTATACAATTTACTTCTGTTTTTTTCTGCCTGATTGCTTTAACATGTGAAACTATGTCTTCAAAATTTTATTTGGTTATTCTAGTAAGGTTTAAGAAATCAGAATCTTTTAGTACATTAATACATGTAGTGACAAAATCTATTTTCTTATTTTCATCCCTTAATGAAGTTGTTCTCATATATGTGATTAAAGCCGATAGTTCTGTTTTGTTGAAATATGTGGTGGTGGATGATGAATAACTTTTAAAATCAAGAATGGCTTCTTCATTTAAAATTACATCTGCATCGATATCCAAAGGGCAACATCGTGATCCTGCCACTAACAAATGTAATGTCCACTACAGATAAATATTTTGTGTCTGTTATGGTACGCCCATGCATTAATTTCAGGCCCCCATGCTTGAAAATTTAAAATTCCTTATAAAACTATATTTTTTTACCACCATCCATCAGTCAATCCCCTTATGCCTCAAAACGTTTCTAGGGAAAACACTGTACTAATCGAGATTAAAAAAGTGGATGATTTGAGATCTAACAAACTAGTTTTAGCTTGTCAAATTTTCATAAGCCTGTCTCAATTCGGACAAAATATTCTGTGGGTTGAATTTATTCACAACTTTTAAACTTGGGCATGTTAGAGACTGAATTTTTGTTAATTACTGCATCTGTCTATTTTTAATATAATAAAAATGTTTCGAGCTCTAAATAAACTTAAGACAAATGAAATAAAAGTTTATCTCATACACAATGATACTGTGCTATATATTAAAGTTCAAATTAAAACACTACAGTTCAAAAGACACTGATTTAGAAGTAATGTTAATCTTATGTAATACTAATAGAAATTAAAGTTCATGGCCAAACTCTAAAGTTGGAAACTAAGAACAAAATAAAGTTCGTCGTATGCACTAGAAATTAAAGTTCATCTCTTAACATAAAAATTCTCTGCAATAGAAAAACTTCCTTTCTTTACTTTGGTCCAGGCGATATTATAGAGGGGCCCGGTTGACTCATTGATAGACTTTCGGTGAAATACAAAACAATTTTGATATGAATATTTAAAATATTTGTTTTTATAATAAATGCAATCTCATCAAATAAATAAAACAAATTCAGCATTACCATTTTTTTTTGGTATAAATGAAGTTTATATAATAAGTAATAAAGATTTTATTTGAAATATATAATCACCATGATAAAGTAGAAATGTTGATTCACATCAAAACAATTATTTTGATAGCTTAAAGCTTAATTATTTTGCAGTATAATGTACAGGAATTTTTTATGTGAAATATATCATTAACAACTAATCATTTAAATACCAGTAATCAAAAGTTTTACTTTTCTGAGTTTACATTATAGATAGTCCAAGTAGACTTAGTCCAGTTTTTTCTGGCAGAGTTGTCCCATGTTCTTTAAGACTACCCTGCCTCCAAATTTCTCTTAATATCTGTATCGGATGTATTTTGTAATGCAATTTCATAATACAACCATTTCTACAACATTTTTTTCACCTTCCAAACACTGACCGTCTTAATTAAAAATGTTTCGGAATTACTATTGCAATGTAGGAGTGCCCGAATCAATGAAATGTCGGGAAAATGACGCTTCAGATAAATAATGATGCATTATCAAAGCAAAAACTGTTTAAACAGAGATGTACATGTACCACATCCTCTTATTTTAATACGTGTTGCCGTTTACAAGACAAAAGCTTCAACTTGCAGAGGTGTACAAAAAAGAGGTTAGTCTTACATCAGTATCAGTACTTGGCTAACCTCTACAAATACTTAGTTAATTCATTTCATATTTTCATTTGAAAAATGATTGTACAAAAAAGTACTAATGTATGTTGAAAAATAAAAACTAATGACCCGTCTCCTTTGGTTGACAAGCTAAATTTTGTTTTTTTTTTTTTTACTGTTAAATTGAAATTGGCCATCTAACAGGTATAACGGTAAGTCGCAGAAATGCTTGTTTTGGATACCGTAACGAATTGATCGAATACATTTCTATAACAAGACTTATATAGCTAAATAATCCGATAGCTTAGCGGCCTACATTTATATTACAAAAAAGTTATATCTACTAAGCATTTATTATGACATACTATCGGAAAGCTTAATCATTCTACTTTAGATGAAATGTGAAAGTTTTTCTATTTAATGTAGAAGCATGTGCAGATAATCCGAGACAAAATACCCCTATGTGACTGAATGCATTAGACTTACGGGAAATAGGTACATAGGTCATGAAAAAGTAAATAATTTACCATGTCTTGCCAGGCATTTTAGATAAAAAGTATCGGCTTGGTCCCGCGAGGAAGGCAAATAGCAAACTTTAAAAAAAAATGTTAAATCAAATCTTTAAGATTGGTGAACTATACATCATATATATTCGGATACTGCAAAAATTCGTGTATATATTCACTTATTCCACCAAACTCTTAATGTCTGCAGTAGACCTTTGATTTCTTATTTGTACGTTTTACAAGAGTTATCTGTGTTAGGTCAGCTCTGTGTGATTTGCATATATGAGTTTTATGCTGTAATTTTTGTTTTATATCTTTCATCCTGTACGCAGTTGGTTGTTGGTTTTAAAGGAATCCTTTGCACAGAAATAGAAAGCAAATAAAATAAAATAAGAGAATTAAACAAAAACGTTTTGCAACGCACAATAAATTTAAACATACATTCTAATGATATATCAAATTTCACCAACAATATTCCAAACTGTTTGACAGTGGTTTTTATTTTGCTTTGCACATACATGTATGGCATTAATAACAAGTTTATTTACTAAGTTTCTTGTGTATGTTTTCATTGAGCATCTTACATCATAATAATTAGTTTTCGTCTATCCATTGAACGGAAATTGTGCTAATTCCGTATACTTTTTAACTTTAATAATCAAATCTTATGAAATTCATTGTGTATTTTTATTCATGTATTCTGCATTTCTCATTTTTCTTAACAATTCTTGTTACTTTTATATAAAACTATGTTATGTTGTCCCATAAAAATAGTTTTATATAGTTTCTAAACTAGCCCAGACTTGTTCTGTTCCATAATGGGGTCCTCACCCAAACTTATTAGAGGCGCCCACATTTCCCTGTATGGCTGAGCCTGAGACAAAAATAACGATTTATATCTTGATAGTGAAGGAAGTTTTTCTCTGCGGAGTTGATGACTGAACACATATCTCCGGTATATCGCTGACCTTTGCGAGCAACGGCTCTTTCATAACGAAGAAGGCGCCACGAAAATCTTCCACATGGCCGACGAAACACCGAAGTCCTCTTTGTGAATAGTGTTTGGAGCTGCTAAAAGCCTTTCTGTGGAGCGTTGGGGAGCGATAGGGACAGTCTCCTAGACGTAGTCTTCTCACCTTTGCTTAGAATGCGACCCAGACCTGCATAAGGACAAATCCCAATAACAATGGATTCTGAATTACATGTATTCAGATGTGTTTCTGAAGAGTATAGTTTACTTAAAGGGCAATCAAGAACAGACTCTTCATAGCATTTTATTTTCTTGAACTCTATATATAGTGACTTCTTGTAACATTTGCTACTGATTTGTAGCCATCCAGTCATTGTTCCTTATATTTTGTGCTTTATCTTCTAACATTGAAAAAATACCTCGGTTGTCTAGTAGTAACCTGCTCGCCCCGAGTGGGGTATGTCGCGAGTTCGATCCCCGGCCGGGTCAAATCGGAGACATTTAAATTGGTATTGGTATTGCCAGATTCTAGACCAAGAACCCGGCATATAGGAGTAAGATCAAAGAACTGGTTGGCTCGAGGTCAAAATAATGTGTCCGGGTGTCTTCTTGCGGACTATACCTGATAAGCTAGAATGTTAAAAATCCGGCTCAGCGTGTCGGTATAATACAAAACAGGATTCACATTCATATCATATCATATCAAAATTGGCTCGTCCTGATATGCACCTATTGGTTGCCACTGGAGCTAAAACAATAATTCATCCATCATCATCTTAAATTCTAAGAAAACGTTCATCTTGAAATTGCTGGTTTTGTTACTTCCTTTTAATTAGGTCCTCCATAGCAGAGATTATAGATTTTTACTTTAAAAATTAATTATCCATGATATTGCAATCCAAAATAGCTGCTAAATGACAATACTTGTTCTTAATTGCCGTTTAATGCAGATAAATCATTGATATTTATGAAAAATACACCTTTGAACACCATCACGTAAAAGGACATGAGCGGTAGATTTTTTCATTACGGAAAAATAAAGTAGAATAGTAGTGTTCAACATACAAACATATAATGTACGATTTAAAGGGGGACCGAAAAACGGCTCTATCACAACCCTTCCTTTAACTATATATCACCCTATGTACAGTACGGCTCAATTAAAACATCACCTCCAGTTAACATAATCTCTGGTTCAAATATCTGCTCTAGGACAAAACCCAGAGATTAGAACAGCTGGGATCAGTCATGCGACTGGTCAACCAGAGTTTTGAAGGCAGAGATTAGGACAGGTTCAAATTTCTTTTGAACTGTTGACAAAACTAAACATGGATGAAACGCTGTATAAATTGTATTATATTTAATATTCAACTAACATTTTGAAAAATTTACGTTTTCAAAGATTATTTGTGGAACTACTTTTTTTGCTGAAGGTATTATCCATGTAATTCGACAAAAACAATAACGTTGACACGCCTCCTTTTAACTAGAGGTACATGATTTATGTTAATATGGAATGTTCTTCCGTATATTGGTCCAGAGAAAAGCACTCCTTGGTGTGGAAATTGTTCTGTAAAATTCCGTTTCCGCACGAGACTTTTTAATTGCTCTAGAGCATTAAATTATTTTTATTCAATGGGCTGAACCGTATGACAATACGCACACCCATGGGAGAAAGTCAAAATTGTATATAAATAAATCATTAGGAAATTTGATTAATGTTGAATAGATTGTGTGTTTTTTTTTAATTAATGATTCATATCTACCAAAATCAAAGAGATTTTATCAGCAATTAGACTTTTATTTACCAGCAAATTTTGCACTTATAGTCACAGGTATATACTTGCTAATATTAAGTCGATCTATTTCATGAAAACACTTCACTAAATTGAAGTATAGACATTTACAAATTCTTTTCTGAAGATAAGAGAAAAAACCATAATTCATGGTGAGTAGCAATGTTTCTTTCATTTCTAATATACAGGAGCTCTTTCCACAATTTGTTTACAGGGTAAATTCACTCGTAAGTTATACTAGAACCATTTCCAGGCATTTGAATCATCCGATATCTTCTCTTATTTACCCTGTTCCCATGATTGAAACAACTCCCAATATTAATAAAACTCCTTTAATGTTACGTAATTTTATAAATTCATTCAATATTGATATTTTCTAGCTTTTAAAAGCACATTGATTTTGTTTGATTATATAAATCTGTTGTCGCCGACAGTTATTGGATCTTGTTACGTCACAAGTCCGAAAGCCTCGTTTTCAGAATAAAAATATGAATAATTAACATGTGAAGAAAACTGAGTTGAAAATATGTCATGTTTCCGCATCAGACTGTTTACGGTCACTAAAAGTTTCATCCCACCTATTTATGCTCGAAAGGCTTTTAATATTCAAATAACGTGAACTTTCGGGGCATTCCTTCTCATAAATCCTTTAATTTTACTAGTATGTTGTTTTCTTATTATTCGAAGTCGAGTTCGAGTCTTTTTGTAGAGTGTTGCTTGAAATTGATCTTTTTGTGTTTTTGTCAATTTGTCAACATAACGTTTACTTAATAAGATAGGAATTTTATTGTATGGTACTTTTGCTGATTTTCCTGATGCGCTTCCAGCTCCACTACCAAGAACTTTCTTTAAACCCGTCTCGGTTAACGCGTTATAGCTCCGACGCCTAGAGCGGGTAATAATTTAGATGCTACAGTCTTCACGAGCTGAAGTGAAAGTTTAACAACCCGCCATTTTGTGATTGGGTTCTCATTTATGTCTGTGTGATAGTTAGTTGAACGCCATTCCCAGATGCTTTTGCTTTCTGTATTCTATTTATTTGCGTTTGTGTTAACGCCATTGGAACGTCACCTGTTAATTGACTATTCATTTATCATAATGTAAGGCACGATTTATTCTCATATGCCTTTGCTAAAATTTTTCGTTGACCTTCGGACCGAGACTATAGTTGACGTATTTACTTATATTTTATTTCCTTATATAATTTCAAAATCATTTTCAATTGTGTCCAAAACTACCTCCTCTTCGATTAATACAAGGGCGTAGACTGGATATGCATCAGTAGGGACCCCATTTAGTTTGTAATGAAGTATAAAAGATATATTCTTCATATTCACTCTTTCATCTACTTTAGTCAAATCAAAGTAAATAAGCCCGTACAGGGACTCGAAGTTGGTAGAGATAGCCTATTTCCTGTATCATACTCGTTACTAGCATTATACTTGATATTGCAGACATGATCGAAAATTCTGCTAATTTGATTCGAGCTGTATTCAGTTTAAGGGTAACATACTCCAGAACCAATTACTAGTTTTGGGTGTTTTATTCCTGTTGTAATACGATATGCAAGTTCGGATGCTTGCGTTGAACCACTAGTTCAAGCAACATCTGGAGGACCAAATGTCTGATTGATAAATATTATTGTTATAAGAATTGTAGATTGTATGCCCGTTTTAATGATTTTCAAATGGCATCTGATAGTGTTATTTATTGTGGTCTAAGATTAAAATCATTGCAATTTAATGTTTGGCATTTAAAGAACCGTATCGAACTAAATATGTGAAATTTTCAGACAGCACATTCATTCTCAATCATTCACATTCTCGTTTGAATTTTGTCTATTGCAGATGTTACGTGATGACGGCCCATAGACAATGAACCCTTAATTAAGTAGCGATTGGAGCATGAATGTAAACACAAAGAAAACTAAAGTGGTCATATTTAGCAAAGCTGGAGGAACTATGAAATAAAAATATTTATACAAAAACTCAACAATTGAATGTGTAAATATATTATGAGTACTTAGTAATTGCTCAAAAAGGCTCCGAAGGCATTTTGCAAAATAACAAAGAGTTTTGTAATATGTATTTGACAATAGCACCTAACCAATTTTATTATATGGCTCTAAAACGTTGGGTATTTTTAATGTTAGCAATACTAAATTTGAGCTATCTAATGACATTAATACAGATGATTGTTAAAAAAATAAAGTAACAATCAAAAGATACTAATATTAGATATATTAAATTTATACTATGCTGTATACAACGCATTTCAAGGAGTTACCTCTTATCAGCAGCATTAAAACCGAAACATTTGGAAGACCAAAAACCAAACTTATTTTAAAACAAGAAGTACTCATATCAAAAAATACCGAAATAGGAAGCCAAATTTCAGTTAAGGAGATCTACCATGTGCAAAACAAGGAATGAACCCTTAGTAATTCTATTATTTTTGAATTTTGCTAAATACTGTTAATTTCTATAACAAATCAATGATTAATCATGTCAGACAAGTCTGACGACCGGGTTGGCGAATACCCTCAGGGACCTAGGGTCCATTATGCAGAGTTATCGTCACAGGAGTTTCCAAAATAACAATCCAAAGATACTAAGATTAGATATAGTAAATTTATACTATGCTGTATACAACGCATTTCAAGGAGTTATCTCTCATCAGCAGCATTAAAACCGAAACATTTGGAAGACCAAAAACCAAACTTATTTTAAAACAAGAAGTACTGATAACCAAAAATACCAAAATAGGAATCCAAATTTCAGCTAAGGAGATCTACCATGTGCAATGCAAGGAATGAACCCTTAGTAAGTCTATTATTTTTGAATTTTGTTAATTTCTTTAACAAATCAATGAATAATCATGTCAGACAAGTCATTATAAAACATTGCATTAAGATCGTCATCACGAATTGATTAACCGTTACAGTCCTTCAATATATATGATGATGTTGGACCTTTTCCAATGTCGTAGCATTTCATGTACCGCCACCGATTTGGGACTACTATTGGCTTGACTTTATTGAAACGTGCCGTATACAGAGCAGGATCTGCTTACCCTTCGAGAGCACCTGAGTTCACTCATAGTTTTTATAGGAGTTGGTGTTGTTCATTGTGTTTTAGTTTTTATTTGTTGTACTTGTGGTTGTTTATTTGTCTACCCGGGTTTGTCTGTCTAATTGATTGCGGTTTTTTTTTGTTTGCTCCATAGGTATATTTGTCCTCTGCATACTGGACATACATAGAAAAATTGCTATATATGCACATTTCAAAAACCGGTTCCCAGTGAATAAAGATTAACTTTATTAATGTATCGAAATATTAATATGTACAACAATCAAACTGAATAATTATACGTTTCAAGTTATAAATGCACATTCCGAATTTATTTGAAAATCTCACAGCTCTAAGTATACAGACATTACATTACAATTACAAACAAATACGTCAATGCAATAAAAATAAACACAACAGTCACACAATAACATTCCGTGCACAGATGCTGCTTGTCATATATGTGGAATAAAGGTTTACCTTGGCATACACGTCTGAAAGAACATTGTAATGTATCAGCAATATCACCAATAATCCATTTAATCTCAGGCATAATAATATCCAAATGAAATATATATGTGCAAGTTCAAAATACACTACAGACAGAAAAAAATGACTGGAAAGACCAATGTTAGTCGTTTTTTAACTGCAAATGACATTTTTTTACTGTAGATGACTGCAACAATAGTTGCAAATGACTGTAAACACTGTGTCAGACAATACATTTGCTGCTATGGTTGAAATATGACTGCCTCAGTCCTTTTTAGTGTTGGTTCAGAAAAATTTTAACTGACACAGCACTTACCTATTTTGTGGCAGTGTAAATCTATGTGTGACAACCTTTTTAAAGTTGTAACATATGTATTTTATTCATGTCAGTTTATTTTTTACTGTTACAACGGAATCTGACTAGCAGAGCATTTACTTGGGTTTTGACAGACTGAATATGACTGCATCAGCGTTTCACATTTTGTCATAGACATATTTCGTTGAATCAAACATCTTGAGGTGATCTGTTTAACCTTTTAGTGTGTTAAGATTGAAATAATTTAATTGAAGAAATAATCTGTTATGAAATAAAGTAAACGCACGGAGAAAATTTATTTTTTTCAGATTACTTCGAAAATATAAAGATAGCTAGTAACCTATTTCATATGTATTTGACTTTGAAATGAATGATATTGACATTTTTTTTTGTTTTGTTTTTTGTTTTTTTTATAAAATATGAGTTGTTATGACAGTGTCCACCTCCAAAATATAAATAGCAGACACCTTATTATGATTAGACTATACGGAGGTGTGCAAATATCTCGCAGTTATGAAGATAAACTTAATTGAAGTATACAAGAGGCGTGGTTTCGAATTTTTTTCCTAATAATATTTCACTTCATTTTAATCGTTCACTGATGTATAAAATTATAGATCTTTAAAAAAACATCTTTCAGCAAATCAAAGAATATATATAAAATAATTTTGGAAAAAAGGTGCGAATTTGCTTGAAATTTAATTGTGTGCATTTACAGACTTTATAAATGGATTTTATCCATCCAGCTCCTCACTTTATAAAATAGTGTACAAAAACAAACAAATAAGATAAAAATTAAGAAAATCAAATGCAAAATACATGAACGATACTGTTAATTTCTATTATGAAATACCATATAAAATTTATCTGCATAATACCTTAAAAAAATATGGATACATTTATTAATTCATTCCATAATGTTTTTATTAATCAATGGATTATTACTTATCACTATTAAAAATCAATGAAATCTTATTTGTAAAAAATCCTAAATTATGCCTCTTGTGTACTACAATTATGATTATCTACATAACTGCGAGATAAGTTCACACCTTTAATCGTTCTAATCACAGCAAGGTGACTGCTAACAATATTGTGCAGGTGGACGCTGTCAATTCAACTCATATTTTATAATCATATTTATTTGACTAACAGTCAAAAACACATGAAATCGGTTACTTATTATTCATATTTATTTTTATATTTTCAATATCTGAGATAAATACATTTTATCCATGCGTTTATTTTATTTCATAACAAATCATTTTTTCAATTAAATTATTTGAATCTTAACACCCCAAAAATTTAAACAGATCACCTTGTGCTGTTTGATTCAACGAAATATGTCTGTAACAACATGTGAAACGTTGGAAAGCCAGGTAAATGCTCTGTCAATCACATTGCGTTTTGACGCGAAAAACGCCGTAAGACAAAAATCGACTGACAGAAACAAAATAGACCTCTTACAACTTTAAAAAAGTTGTAACAAATAGATTTATACTGCCACAACACAGGTAATTGCTGTGCTAATTAAAATGTGACTGCAAATAGGCTGAGGCAGTCATATTTCAACCATAGCAGCAAATATTTTGTCTGACAAACGTTTGCAGTCATTTGCAACCATTTGTGCAGTCATTTATAGTAAACAAATGTCCTTTGCAGTTAAAAAAACGACTGACATTGGTCTTTTCAGTCATTTTTCTGTCAGGAGTGTTAGTTAAAATGGCTACGTCAGATGATCAGTACAGATAAGCTAGACAAACAATTGCTTCTAACCTGATAAATAAGGATAACACAGTTCAGAGCAGTTTTTCCAGTCAAAGTTACCGTGGTCATTCGAGTCAGCAAAAACCTACTGGTAATTTTCAAACGAAAGATCAGGTGGGCAAGTTCCAAGATCGTAACCAGTCTGTACATATGTCTGATAGGCGTTGTTATAAATGTGGCAAACATGGTCATAATGCAAGTGATTTGCAACTATTTTTGCAGTCATTTACGGTCATAAAATATCCTCTCCTTTTACAAAAAGACTGAAATTGCTCTTTTCGGTCATTTTTTCTGTCAGTGATATTTTCCGTCGTGTCAGTTTGTTTTCTATCATCAAGTTTCAAATATTGTTCTATAATGCAATATGAAAGAATCAATTAACAGAGATGAAAATATGTGACAACTGACCAATGAAACAAGAGAATTACTACAGTTTTAAAGTGAGTAAAGATCACAGAAAAAAAGAACTGTATAGAACCGAAAGCGAGGACATCACAAAACAAATAATAATAATAATAACAACAACAATTTTTTGTCTATCAGTACCATATAATACAAATATCATATAAACTAAAATTCATTAAATAAAACCATTTGGCACAATAGGAAAGCATTCTGTACGTTTCGTGTCTCTTCACATAGACTTTTGATAGAAACAGGTCGTTACAGAAAAATATTCAAAAATGCTAAAAAGTGTAAAAAGTGTTCCACTGCGGAGGTTGAAGACGAAGAACATTTTAGATGTGGAAAGTACACTAATGAGAGGAAAAAATTATAAAAATTTATATCAGCAAAAGTTCCTCCCTTCACAAATCAGATAAACAAAATGTTATATTATATGTTCAGTTGTGCAGATCCCGATATACTAAACTCTTTTGGCAAATTTGTACATGACACATAGTTTAGAAGATACTGAACCAGCAATGCCAGAAAGAAAATCCCAAATCATAAATCCAGAAGACAATATCCGAATCAGACAAATCAAAAAGGAATACGACTGGCAAGCAACCAGGCAAAGAGAAAGACATACGAACAAAGAACACTAGAAACTAAAGCGTGGGCAATACTAACCAGAACAACAAAACTGGAGTAATATCAGGTGTTCCGGAAGGCTAAGCATATGCTGTTTCGCATTGAAAACCCGTCGTATATATGTATATATTAAATGTTTTCTTGCATGTAACTGTATCTTATCTTGTATTGTTATGTATGTTTTTTATATCAAGAGTTCTGTTCTCTGATAAATAATAGAACCCTAGACGGTTAGAGGCAATCTAAATGGCCATAATGGTAATAACGAACTTAACCTTTAAACTATTAGGTTGATAATAATAATCATTAAAAATGATTTGTCACACAATCTTAGTTTAAGAATAAATAAAATAGATTATGTTAGTACCTGCCTAGTTGACAAACACTTGAAAATCCGCTAAGACTTATTTCTCATACTATTTTTGACTAGATAAGACCACGTATGCATTAGATCTCTTGGATTCCTAAATCCATGTGATGAAAAGAAATGTTGAAGTTTTTCCAATGGTGCTGGGGTATATTTAATCCAAACTCTAGAATCATTTGAAGGGCGTATATTGCAGTGTTTTGCCACTAAACCTAAATACGCATCGTCAATAAAAATATATCTTATTTTATGGAATATGTTCACAAATCTTTTTGCAACATTTATTGTCATTAGAACAGAACCACCCGCTAAATAAGGTGGAAAATTCTCATGTTTATATTCTGAAACTGATATAAACCATTTTGATTTTTGAATTCGATCAGGTTTGGCATTTTGAATAAGGTAACCTCTATACATATATGTTGTCGTTTTCAACGAATGCTTAACAATGTAGTTAACAATGTTTGCTACATTCACAATAAAGTCGTCGTCTACAAAAAACAAATATGGTGTTCCCGAACAGTACTTTACAACCCACTTAAATGTCATAATGCTTTTGTAAGTGTTATTGAAATAGGAATCCGTAAAATTACCCTGGAGAATATCTTTATAAATTCTAGCCTCTGTAAAGATATAATCGTCTACCATTTTGTTTACTCCCAATATGAAAAGAACACTTACTCCAGGGATAGATGTGTTTCCCCAAGTTGATCGTATTGCCATTCTCTGTACAATATTTGATGCCTCTGATTTTACTAGTATCAGTAGTCTAGCCGTATTGGTTTTTGAACATAAATGAAGAGGTTGATAATAATAAGAAAACGTTATATTTCCTGACTGAATTGGAAATTTAAACGCTTGGTTTTTTGTGTGAAAATTGCGTTCTTTATGAAAGTATAAACAGTCTTCTGAATTTTCTCTGTCTGATTGAACAAACCACAAACAAAAAATAGTCGCAAATATGACACATAAATTTACACATGTTTTAAGGTGCATTCTGCAGCTCCGCATATCCCCTGAAAAATAATAGAAAATATAAGAACCAATTGATATATATTTTGTAGTATAAATCGATAATAAAAATTAATTTTATATAATCATGTGAAAGTTTCCTGTTTACAAATTCATTGTCATAAATATTATAACGGTTCATGTAAAAATTAACACAGTATACCTACAGCCGAAACTATCTCTGGGTCAAATGTCAGCTGTTAAAAGAAAAACAGCCATCTGAGGGGTATAAATTAGTCTTGAGAGTATCCTATGGTAACAATCTTTTTTCCATAAAATACCATGATTTTATTTCAATAAAGGAGTGTATTATGTAATTTATTTTAGCCTACAACAGTTTTGAAATAATAACACATATACTACATTAATATATATAGAACAGAATTAAACAGCAAAATGGATAACAGGAAATGACAACAATCATCAAACCAAACAACAGACAGTACCCCGGACAAAAAATATTATTTGTTAATATTTGACAGTAAAAGGAAAGATATAGGCAGATATATGTTCAGTAGGCTCTGAATATTATATTCCTTTTTTACTTTTTACAGCAATACTGTTTTAAGTGTCTTCTCGAAACAATTTTTATTGGTGGACTTTTGTTAATGAAGATACCAATGGCTAAGATGCCAGTACTGTGGATTCATTTATTTTCGTGAATACCAATTTTCGTGCATAGAGAAAAGAAAAGACATTTCGTGGGATACGTAAATTCGTGTATTGCTGGGTTAGAAAAAATATAAAAAGTTGTTGAAATACTGAAATTCGTGGCCTGGCACATCAGATATCATGAAAATACAGCGACAAAACGTGCCGATCAGACTTTGATATTGTACAGGAAAGTACTGATTTTTAGCGCGTATAAAACAAACCCTAACAAACAGATTCTTCAAATTTTGAACCGAACAAAGCTTTTCATGAATTTAACAAGATTAACAAAATCCGTAATTATTTACTTTTTAGGTTAATCAGGTCTGAAATATATATTGACACAATTACAATCCCTTGTCACCAAATACCTCGGGGCATATACATACATATATTTAATCCGATTATGATAATTGTTATAATTTCTGTTTTATTATCTTTTTACAAGATGTTAATACTGTAATTTATGATTAGGCCGACTTAGGATTAATCTTTTTCTTGAATGTTTGAATTAAAAAAACCGGAAGTGAATTCCGCGACAATTTACACAGTCAAAATATTTCTAAAGAACATTGTTTGAGCGTTTATATGTTACCAAAGACAAAATTACATGAAACAATGTATCCTCTCTGGATATAGCTGACTCGTCATATGTCAGTATCCAAGTTCATGCTGTAACAACGCAATTGTTCAATGTTGTCTCGGATAGGTACATCAAAACTCCGTGGTTTCAAACTCGAGTGCAAAAAAAAATAATCTCAAGTAAAAATATTATTTTTCGTTGGATATTTAAATTCGTGGTTTACTGGGTCCCACGAAAACCAAGAAAATTGGTATACAACGAATTTTAATGAATCCTCAGTATTTTATTACTAAGCAGAATTGGATACTTCATATTTGCAAAGAATATAAAATATATTTAAGCATAGCTGTGATTGATGTAGGTTATCATTAACTTTATTGACTTCAGGTTTGCTTTTTACTTGATTGTTGCTGCTAAAACTTTATTTGTTGAGCCTCCTGCTACAGTGGTGTCTGAAGAATGTTTTGTTATTACATTGTAAAGGCAAGCGGTGTACACCGAGAGCCTATAGTAGTTCTAGACCGTCACACGGAAAAATATATTTGTCCGTACTATGGAAAGTCTTTTTGTACATTTGTTTGAAAAATACGCCATACCTGAAGGAGCAAGCATTTAGAAACAAAATAAATAACCAAAAGTACTAGCATAAAAAATAACGGTGCATATCATGGAAAACGTCAAGTGTTCAATTAATCTCGCAAAACGTGTAGCTTTCAGCTTTTATTGGTTTTTCAATTGTGAATCATTTTATTTTTATTTTTCTACTTATTTTCTATTATTATACTCCCGCTTTTTAAAGCTGAGGTAAATGGTGATTGGGTAGTCCGCCCGTCTGTCTGTTCATGTGTCCGTTCGTCCGTCCCGTGAAAAATATACTACTATAATTTAATGAAACTTTCTCAGATTCTGAACTATACAATGCCATTCATTGTGCACCGCCTATTCTGTTTTTGGTCAAATTGATTTTTGGGGTTTCTTTATCGAAAACTTTGCCACTGCTTTATGTTGGGGCTATGGGGATATCTATTTTGTATCCGCAACTCCGCCTTTACCACTTATGATTTTTTTAAACTTTTTCAGATTCTTTATCATACAATGCCATTGTGCACCTCCTATATTGTTTCTGGTCAAAATATTCAAAATCATCTTTGGGAAGTGTTTTACTTTTGGGAGGGGGAGGGGTATCCCTTTTGTATCCGCAACTCCTCCTTAACCACTTATCATAATTTATTGAACATTTCTCAGATTCCCTACCATATAATGTGATTGTGCACCCCCTATTTTGTTTATTAGTCAAAATCATTTTTTGGGTTTCTTTTCCAAAACCTGGACTTACCGAAACATGGATTTCTTCCGCCCGACTACCCATTTTGTATCCGCAACTCCTCCTAAATTACTTATCATCATTTAGTGATGCTGATTTTAAATCATATAATGGCATCGTTTACCTCCAATTTTGTTTGTGGCCAAAATCATCAAAATCATTTTGTAGAACTGTTTTTCTTTAGGAAGGGGGTACGCATTTTGTATCTGCAACTCCTCCTTAACCACTTAGCATACTTTAATGAAACATTCTCTGATTCTTATTCATATAATGCCATTGTGCATCTCCTATTTTGTTTATTGGTCGAAATCATTTTTGGGGTTTCTTTTTCCAAAAAATGAACGTTTTAAGTAGTAGAGGTATAATTTATTTAGCTTTGATCATAGTACCTTTAGTGTTATTTTAATTTTGAGTTAAAATTATCGGTTGACAAGAATTTGGAAATGCAAAATCTTTGATGTTTTCAATGGACAAATTTAACTTTCTTCAAATAAAATAATTGTAAATGTAAAATTCCCTATGCAAATTAATTTTGTATTAATTCAAGTAATCATATCGTTCAAAGATCTTATTAATTTTGAGATCTTAAACAATCTTTATCTTGTTAAGAAGTTTTTTTATACCACAACAAAAATGCATGTTATGGGATTTTTATGACTAATGAGAAATAAGTCTTAAAACGAAAATATTATTTACCATGTACTATGTACCATATAACCTGGGCAAACAATTTATCATGTATACTATATCATATACAATGTAACATAAACGATTTGGTGGTACAATATGCAATGTATGAAAGACCATATATATACTATAAATGTAGGTTTTACGGGAAATGGCGCTACGATATTACAGTGATTATCCCTAGACGAGAAGGGTTATTTCATTCATCAATTCAATCAGCTATTGAAAAAAAACACAAAGCAATTTCATATGACATTACAATCAATTTTCATGATGTAGGTCTAACCCAGCTACACATCCTGTAACGTAAAAGTTAACAAATCAAACGATGAAAGAACGATTCACGAACATTGTACGGACGATTCACGGACGCTGAACGAATGACGTACGGACGATGTACGGACGCTGAACGAACGCTGAACGAACGATGTACAGACGATGGCCTTAAAACATAAATGATAGTATGAACGTTCTTTTGGCGTATAATGTATGCTTTAGCGTTTCGTTTAGCGTGCATAATATGATTTATCATACATCCTTTCGTGTAGCGTTGATCGCTTTGATTACCTTATGGTATGCTTTATCGTGCATCGTATCGTTTATCGTATATGGTATAATTTTGCGTTTTCCATATATGTTAATTTAAGCGTTTACCATATATGGAAGTTGTTTGCGGGACAAGAATTTATTTTAAAAAAAATATTTTACTGTTTCCTTTTATATATATGCATGTATAAATATTCGGAATTGCGGTTTATGTGAGCTACCGTTCATTGTTGGCGGTTATTGTGATTTACTATGTCCAAAAATTGAATACATTTTTTCTTACAAATATTTAATTTTCTGTATACATATACAAAGTTTTGTGAATGTAGCACAATATACATTGTCCTGGGACAAGCAGGTGTGAAATTATAACTCGGTGTATTGAAATAATTTTGTATATATCACACATTTGTATATACCACAGATTGTGGAAATTATAGAGGTATATGCATTTCAAGCGGTCTCGGAAAATTATTCACATCAATACTACAGAAACGTTTAAGCAAATTTCTTGAAGAAAACAATTTACTAAGTGAAAATCAAGTTGGATTCAGAGAAGACTGTAGAACAACTAACCATATATTCATATTGGAAACACTAATTAACAAATATATATATATATATATAAATGTAAAACAAGCTTATTTGTATGCTTTGTTGATTTTCAAAAGGCATTCGACAGCGTTTGGAGATTAGTTTTATTTCAAAAATTGCATTCTAAAGGAATACGTGGGAAATTCTATAACCTACTTTGTGATATATACTCCAATACTCTTTATTCTTGTAAATATCAGAATTAACATAGCAACTCATTTTTAGCAAATCAAGGAGTTAAACAAGGGGACAGTTTGAGACCTGTCCTTTTTAATATATTTGTAGATGATATTGGGAACTGTTTTAATACAGATTTATCAAATCCGGTGAACCTGCTAGATAAAAAATTTTAATCATCTACTATATGCAGACGATTTAGTCTTGATGTCTGAATCTTCAAATGGTCTACAACATTGCCTGGATTGTTTACAGAAATATAGTAATGAATGGAGACTTGCTGTGAACTTCAAGAAAACAACAATTATTGTGTTCTCAAGAAATGTGTTTGACAAAGAAAAATATTATTTTTACTGTGGACCAAGTTCAATAGAAATAATTGAAAGCTCTAAATATTTGGAGTAATATTCAGATACAATGGAAAGTTTCAACAAGCAGCCTCCAATTTAGCTGATAAAGCTAGAAAAGATTATTTTGCACTTAAATCAAAGCTAATCTGGATTTCTGACTATAAATTAAAATTTGAAACCTTTGATAAATGCATCTTTGAGAAGGCCCAAAACATAATTTTTAAAAATTTGATTGGAGTTCATAGCAAGTCTTCAAACATAGCAGTGAGATGTGAACTAGGTACTTTTCCTGTTATATTAAATGTTTAAGTATTTCTTAAGGTTATGTACTCTGACAGATGGTACTCATGGTATACTTAGAGCAGCTGTCGCTGAAGATAAATTACTATAAAAAAAGAGAACTCCTGGTCAAATAAAATGAATGAAATATTTAAGTTCTTTGGTATTTCATCCTCAAATATTTCTACAATGTGTTTCAATAACAAACTTGAAGAATATTATAAGAATAAAATCATATCTGAAATAAAAAAGATAAAAGAAACCAATAGTGGCAAACTGTTATTTTACAGCAAAATTTTTAAAGACTTTGACTTACAAAAATATTTAAATTTTGAAATAGCTAGAGATTTAAGGTGTCTGCACACTCCCTTGCAATAGAAATTGGCAGATATAGTAAACCTAAAATTCCTTCAAACGAAAGGTTTTGTAAGTTCTGCAAAACAAAAGTTGAAGATGAGGTCAACTTTCTATTTTAATGCTCCCAGTACACTCAGCTAATAAATAAATATGGAATTGTTTCTTTAGATATAATTAATTTTGATATTATTAATAAGATAATAAACCCAGGATCCACGCAAGAACTTAAAATGCTCTGTATGTTTATTAAAGAAGCTCTACATACAAGAGACCATTTGTCAGTCGACAAATCCATAATTTATTACTTTTTAAAAAAATTCAGAAATGTAATATAGAACTTTGACACTTTAAATTTGTGTTATATTCATAACTCAAAAGTACTTTTTAACTACACAAAATAAACCATTTCTCATGTATACTTGTATGTTTTTGAAAAACTATATTTGTTTTTTCATGTTCTTCTATAAATTTATGTATGTTGGATCACGCCTACATATTGTGCTCTTTCCAATAAATATTGAATTGAATTGAATTAACTTGAATATATCGGTTGTAGCGGTTCATATTGAATTACATGGAAATGCCTTTTGGAATATTAAAATTAATTTAATTAATGAGTTGTTATGATACTGTCCTCCTGGATAAAAGTATCAGCAGACGTCCTTCTAATATTATATCTGTAAAAGGTTTGAAATTATTTCACAGTCAGGAGCTTGCACTTCCAAATTCAAATGAGTTAAAATATTCCATGTATGAATGCATGATAATCAAATGAAAAAAAAAATTAAAAATATAAATAAATAAATATTCGTATATTAAAAAAATATTTCATACCACATTTAAAACAAATTATTTTTAGATTTTCTGCTATAGCCTGGACTGCTATATTTATTTTAAACATATATAAATAAATGAAAAGTGTCGACAATTTCTCAATAAATGATTTGGTTTTCAGCCAAAAGAATCTTTTACTGTTCTTTCAATATTGAAAAAAGTTCAAAGTGATTATTTTAGCCTATTTATAATCTTATATTATTCTACAAAAGACTTTGTAAAATTTTATATTTTCCTGTTATTGGACGTTAATTCTATTTGATATTTATTATACCTACAGTAGAAATTAAAATTCACGCAGAAGGGCTTCCTTACACGTGTCGTCTTGTGCATTTTATTGATTATATACAACATCATTATCACATTTGTCGATCTTTAAGCGCTAGGTGATCCCCTGAACTTCCTTAAAGGTATATCGGTATAAATGGTAATTAAATGCGGGTTATTTTATTACATCCCTTAGAATATTATGGACAATTACTGCTACAATACCCGTAGTCAATTACCTACCTTTTGACAATAGCGACAGGGACAATGTAACTCACAAATGACCAATTATGACATTTGGGTCCTCCAAAGCTGTTAATTAAAGTACATATATTTTGCACATTGTTTTATTTACATAGCAGTGTTTCAGCAGGGAAAGCAAAGAATAATTGTCTTTCAAATAATCGAAGGGAGACAAAAACATTTTATTAGTAATATGTATGAAAAAAAGATACAAGAAAGAAAACAATTATATTTTACTTTATTTAGAGTACACACAAGGTTTTTACAACGTATAACAATAAGTGAAGGTATGACAACTATTTTGATATAGTGACTGTTTTAGGACAATTTGAAAATTGGGAAAAAATGGAATTTATCATGAATAATCGTATTTCAGAAACATGTCGTTATAAATTTGATTTATAAAAAAAATTATTCTGGAAAAAACAAATGTCTAACGAAATATTTTTAATTTGTTATTTATATGTATATGTATATCATACGAGTCAGGAATTTTGTGACTTTCCGATGTTGGAGAAATAAGAAACCGTCGTACATTGTCCTTTGATGAATCGTTTTGTCCTTCTATGGGTTTTGGATTCCTTTTTGGTATTTCTATATGCTCTCAAATATATACATATTTTTTATCATCTTTTAGAATCGTGGTTGATTTGCATAATTTCTGCTAATGAGAAAAAGGGGAATTATTTTTTTTGCCTGCAGGAAAAGAATGGCGGGGGTGGGTTGGGGTGTTGGTGATTAAAACGATGGGGATCAATATTTTTTCTGTACCAGGTACATTTCATTGAACAAATTGTTTTCAATTCCGTATTTGTCCAATGATGTATATACATGTATATGTGACTGATAAAATCAAGTTCACATATGACAAACCAGTTTATCCTTCGGGACCTAAAAGCTTAACAGTTACAAAATCAAATGGTTCAGCTTGCTATTTAGGCTAAGTGCATTTTGAAGGGCTAAGTGCACTAAGCCCGACCTATGCGGTTTTTAGACGTACCGATGAAAAGAGTTTTTGTTTAAATTTTGTTAATATACATTGATAATATTAATATATAGAAAGAAATAAAGTCAATCGGTCGCTGTTCATTTTACTTCTTGTAAGTTGTGCTGAAACTGATAATTACATTTAACCTTATTATTATTTAACAGTGCCTATACACCTACGGTGTGGGAAGTTTTGCTTCTACAAGTACATGTATAGTAAAAAATATAACTAAAATAGACGTGCGAAGAAGCAAAGAATGACATATGGCTTAACACTTTTAATAATCCACTTTCACAAACACTGGTGAAGAACACTCAACCATATAATAAAAGAATTCGAACCTGTAAGCAATAAATACTTTGCGATGCCCGTTTCTATGCACAAGATGTGCTTATTTTGTTGACTTACTCGAACACAATCGTAAATTTCTTTCATAAATAATGCAAAAGGTGTTTAAATCAATTCTTATGTTTTTTTAAACTAGAATCGAAAAATTCCAATGATGAAATTAAAAAAAAATTTACAATTGTAAATATTACTGAAATTTAAAACTTTAAATTAATGTATAATGAATTTATTTTGCAGAAAATTCAAGTGAAATCGTTATTCCTAGGCCTATAATATTCATTTTTTGTTGTCTTTTAATTTTTATTTATTTATTTATTTATTTATTTATCTATTTATTTATTTATTATTATTATTATTATTATTATTATTATTATTATTTATTTTTATATTTAATTCTGTGACCTTTACATTTCTGTATTATTTATGAAAATTTGTTTTCATATAGAAGAGGCGTCGTCTCCATATTGATCGACCAATCACCATAGGATATGCTGAACGAACGATGTACGCAGAAGAAAACGCTAAACGAAACGATGAATGATACCATTTACCAAACGATGTACCATACGCTAAATAAAACGCTAAACGGTACTATTCACCATACGATAAACGACATCATGAACCATATGCTAAACGAAAAGCTAAACGCTGTTTTACACCAAACGCTGAGATTTACCATTAAGTCAAACGATAAACGAAACGATGCACGGACGATGTATCGATGCTTTACTTAAGCTGTACGGACGATAGAAGTGTTAACTCTTACGTTACAGGATGTGTACTATGCTTTGAAATTGCATGGTTCTACATAGAACATTGAAATACATGTTCACACCCTGAATATATTTTCTGTCATTCAGAAAAGGGAAAGTATGTACTGTCCAGTGGATGTACTTATGTAATTATAAAACTAGATCTGTTTCTTTTTAAGTAATGTATGGTATCGAAAGCTTAATTTTGAGTTATTGCGTTTGTGATGTATTTTCTGTTTTTATCAGTAAAATCTTAGTAAAATTGTATTAAAAAGTTATTAATCTAAAATATAATGAGTTAAAAAATTTGAAGAGAAGCGCATTTGGCCCCTAATCTAGTTGGCACGATAATATTAAACAAAAACTGTGATAAATTATAAATACCATACCACTGACAATTAACTAAGCCGGGAAAATGTATCTATTTATTTCTTCTTTGTAAATGATATCAAATGTATTCCCTAAGTGAGAAAGTGGGAAAGGGGAAACAGGGGATTATATGATGATCTAATTAAAACTTCTTTATTACATTACTTGCTACACAGAAGAGAAGATATTTCTGGCAAATCACACTTAAATCACACTTAAATTTTAACGAGTGCCAATATTTTCAGAAAACAGGCACAACAATTCAGGGAAATCGGTTATGTAATACAACTCAACTCCTTTCATGCACTGGAAATAAACACAGTACAATGATCAGATCATTTATAATGTTATGATATTGTATTATTATATCTATTTTGATATGGTATTGTAATTATTATAATAATATTTATCTTGGCCTAATTTGTTCTGTGTGGCCTTATAACATGTATAATATGTTTACATAATACTTATAGTTGTTTACCAAATAATGTTATAACTACGCAGTTTAAAAATCACTGGAACAATAATAGATACTGATGGAATGACTAGAACTTTCTATTTGACTTACGTAATAATTCTGGTGTAATTCAAACTTCTACCGTATTCCAGAAGTTTCCGTTCTACAGTATATATACGGACAAGAAAGTTAGACTTTCAGAGCATAGCATATTGGACCGGACATTAACATTCTTGTGTTCTCAGCTGTTGGATTGACACACTTTTATTTACGTTTCACAGATCGTACTTGACACACTTATTTACGTTACATCTTACTAGATTGTGACTGATTGGATATAATATTCCGTTTGGATTCCCGCAACAGTGACGAGAAGAATTCCGGATTAGGAAAAGACGAAGGATTTTGAACAGTTAAGTTGACATTTTAGATTTGTGTAATATTTTTTGTAAACTTGTATATAATAAATCTTGTTAAATTTTATTATTGATTTGTGTATTTTGTTGGCTACAATTTAAAGGTGATTTCGGCCGTAACAGAAATTGGGGGCTCGTCTCGGGAGAACGTTAATATCTTAATTTTTTTCAGTATTTTTATTGGAATTAGCCACAAAATGGCATTTGATGCTGGTAAATTTTTGAAAACGCCAGACCTGGAAGGGTTTGATAAATTAAAGAAAGAAGAATTAGTGTTGCTTGCTACACATCTAAAAATAGATTTTAGAGTATCTATGAGAAAGCAAATTATAAAAAAAATTGGTAATAGACAATTTAGTTGATTCAGAAATTTTTGGTGACGAGGCTTTTGACCTCAAGGTCGAAAATGTTGATGCTTTCAAATTAAAACAGCTTGAATTAGAACATGAACTTAAATTAAAACAGTTGGAAAACGAAGTTAAATTAAAACAATTAGAAAAAGAAAAAGAAGAAAAACAGGCAGAACTTGAAATGAGAGAAAGGTTAGAGATGGCGAAAATAAAAACGGAAGTGGTCAAAGTAGAAAGCAGCATTAAATTTGAGTCAAAATCAGAACATTTTGATGCAGCAAAAAATATACATTTGATTCCCAAATTTTGTGAAAAAACAGTTGATAAATTTTTTCCACAATTTGAGAAAATTGCTCAAAATTTGAAATGGCCAAAGTCTTATTGGACTACAATAATGCAAAGTGTTTTTGTGGGCAAGGCCGCTGAAATTTACTCAGCTCTTTCTTCAGAAAAAAGTTCTGATTATGACACTGTTAAACAGGAAGTTTTGAAACCTTATGATCTAGTGCCAGAAGCATATAGACAGAAATTTAGGTCTTATAAAAAGTTTGAAATACAAACCTATGTTCAATTTGCTAGGGAAAAAGAAGATCTATTTGATAAATGGCTTACGTCAAAGAAAATCGGTAACAATTTTGATAAAATAAGACAATTAATGCTATTAGAAGAGTTCAAGCAGTGTGTTAATTTAGACATAAAAACACATTTAGATGACAAAACTGTTGAGACATTGCAAGATGCAGCTGTTGTTTCCGATAATCATACCCTTTCTGATAAAAGAAGTTTAAAAGGTCAAAATTTTACTTCAAGCGGAAATTACAAAAAATCAAAGCACTGAGCGTACTGATAGTAACCCTTTGCACAGAATAAGAGTCCGTCTAGTTATAATATGTCTGGTCCAAAATTTGATACTTTTGAGAAGAAGTCACTAACTTGTGCTTATTGTAAGAAAAATGGTTACCTGATGGCTGATTGTTTTAGACTCCAGAAGAAGAATGAACGAGATAATAAGCCCAAGTCCAGTGCTTGTACGACACCCGTTGTTACCAATAAGTTGGAATGTCCTGCGAGTCAGGCTTTTAAATCCAGTTTTGTGATTACATGGAGATTATAAGCCCTTATGTCTGATGGGTTTGTTTCTATTGTTGATAATACTACTCCTCAGCCTATTAAGATTTTACGGGACACTGGAGCTTCTCAGTCTTTGTTGTTAGAAGGTGTGTTGCCTTTGTCCGAGAAGACGTCCGTTGGTGCCTCCGTTTTGTTACGAGGTGTGAGTTAGGTTGTATAGATGTTCCCCTCCATCGTATTTATTTGAAGTCAGATTTAATTACTGGACCAGTTGTTGTGGGTGTTCGTCCTACTCTCCCCGTTGAGGGTGTTTCATTATTGCTAGGGAATGATCTAGCTAGGAACAAAGTGGTTGCTGAACCAATTGTTACAAGTGAACCGGTGGTGGATGTTAAATCACCTGAAGACGATGCTGAACTGTATCCAGCTTGTGTCGTTACTAGGGCCATGGCAAGAAAACAACAAGACGAGGATTTACAAGAAGGCCAATATGATTATATGGACCTTTCTGACACTTTCCTTGCCGACATTGAAGGTTTCGGTAGCTCAAAAAAGGCCATAATAAGACCACCTGGTACTAACAAGCATGTAATTATGCCATGGCCAGACGTGAATAGCCATTCATTAGACAAAAGAACATTTAAGGAAGAACAGAATAAAGACCCTGAGGTTCTTCAGCTCTGCAAGAGGGCTCTACCCCAAGAAGAAGCAGACAAAGTGGCCGAATGTTACTACCATCAAGACGGCATTTTGATGAGGAAGTGGAGGCCCCCTGATGCTATCCCAGAGGAGGAATGGAGAGTGGTATACCAAGTGGTGGTGCCTAAAGTCTATAGGCAAGAAATTATTGGTCTTGCCCATGACACCCCCTTGGCTGGACATTTAGGTATAAGGAAGACTTGCCTTAAGATATTACAACATTTCTACTGGCCCAGACTTAGAAATGATGTCACAGAATACAGCAAATCATGCCATATATGTCAGGTTGTTGGCAAGCCTAACCAGAAAATACCACCAGCACCACTTCTGCCAATTCCAGCCTTTGAAGAAGCTTTCAGCCGAGTGCTAATTGATTGCGTTGGACCTTTACCAAAGACCAAGACTGGAAATGCTTATTTACTGACGATCATGTGTACATTCACTCGCTTCCCTGAGGCTATTCCCTTAAGGAATATCAAGACACCAACTATTGTCAAAGCTCTTATCAAAATTTTCACATTAGTAGGACTTCCTAAGTCTATACAGTCCGACCAGGGTTCAAATTTTATGTCAGGTTTATTTCAGCAGGTCGTTTATCAGTTAGGGATTGCTCAGTATAGATCAAGTGCTTATCATCCAGAATCTCAAGGTGCCTTAGAAACATCAAACATTGAAGAACATGATTAGAACTTTTTGTCTTCAATTTGACAGGGACTGGGATGATGGTGTTCACTTTCTACTTTTTGCGGTCCGAGAGGCTGTTCAAGAATCCCTTGGTTTTAGCTCCTTTGAGTGTTTGGTCATACTGTAAGGGGACCTTTGAAATTGATTAAGGAAAAATGGCTTACTGAACACACTGACTTGAATCTTCTAGACTATGTATCTAGATTTAAAGAAAAATTGTATACTGCTTGTCAAATTGTTCAGAAAAACTTGAAAACTGTACAAAATGAAATGAAAATATGGTATGATAAAGATGCCAGGGACAGAGTTTTTGAGCCTGATGATAAGGTACTTGTATTTTTGCCAGTCCCTGGGCATCCTTTACAGACTAAATACTGTGGTCCTTATAAAATCGAGAGTAAAATCAATGATTTGAATTATATTGTAAAAACTCCAGGTCGGCGTCAACAAAATAGAGTGTGTCACATTAATATGTTAAAACCATATTTTGAGCGTACTAATGAAAGTGAGAGTAAACCAGTTGCCACTTTAACCATGGTTAAATTGGAGAACGATCATGACAAACCAGACATAATTGAACCATCTTTTGATTCCAAGACTATGGAACAAACTGTAAGATTAAAAAATTCTGAAATGTTGTCAAATTTAGACTCAAAACTTGCACATCTGACTTTCAATCGCAGAGAAAAATTGAAAACTTTGGTATTTTCTTTTAAAAATCTTTTTCCAGATGTGCCAAACAAAACCACTGCTGTTTGTCATGATGTTGATGTAGGAGATGCTTCTCCAATTAAGCAACATCCTTACCGGCTCAATCCACTTAAACTTGATGTTATGAGACAAGAAATTAGATATATGCTTTATCTAGATTTTATTAAAACACTGTATACATACTATATATTTTTGTATATATTGTTCATGCGAAGATCTCGTTACCCTCCAACTTCTTTTAAGGGGGGGGGGGGGGGGGGGGGGGGGTGTTATGATATTGTATTATTATATCTATTTTGATATGGTATTGTAATTATTATATTATTTATCTTGGCCTAATTTGTTCTGTGTGGCCTTATAACATGTATAATATGTTTATTTGTTGTTATCATTTTTTATCCTTGGATAGATTGTCCCTACAACCCAAATAAAATCAACATTTCTAAATGTTATCGTTTTATTACCTATGTTAAATTTCTAAAATTCCCCTGTAGCAAATATCACGTTCCCAGATTAAAACGTGATTATAAAAAAGAATTGTTTGAAAAAATTAGTATGCTAAATGCGCAACAGTACAGTTTTGTGTTGTATTCATTTTTGTTTCAACATTTTGTGAATCAGAACATATTGATACAGTCACTGAATACTTAATATTCCCACTCAAACCCTAACAACCCGAACGATTTGACACGCTACAGTTGTGCACGAACGAATACAATTTCCGAGAACTTTCAATATAGGACAAGAAAATGATTACCATGGAAAATATAAAATTTAGTTGTTTGTGTTATTCGTTAAACATGTTAAAATGAGTAAAATATTTCTATTGGTATATTTGTTTTCCATTTGGTTTTGCAATAAGTTCTAATAAATTACTGCTAGTATTATGAATTATTGATGATTTTATTTAAGGGGAAAAAATGAAATATTCTTATAATTTTTTTAAACTATGCACGTAAATAAGTATGCAGTGTAAACTATTTATTTTTTTAATGATGAAAGAACAAAAAATTGATCTGGTTGAACTTGAATAAACGTAATCCTTGCAAAAACGTACATTTTGCGAAGTTTTATTAAAAATTGGAATATTTTTCTTCTAAAATACATTGTAGTTAGATTCAGAGAAGCTTTTAAAGATTCCTTAACAATTTCATGTCAATACTGAAACTAATAATTTGACTTTAAAAAACACTTCTTGTATAACAAAAATAATATTTATCTGATTTGACTAACTTCAACTAAATATAATTAAAAAAATGCATCAAATGCAAATATTGTGCTTTGTAGCTGAGTAATTGAATTTCTTTTATTAATCGAGTAGAAAAGTAAAACGCAGAAAAGCTTTCTTAGATACTGTATCAAATTTATGAACTAATTTCATGTCCAAAATCCCTTACAGTATAACATAAGTAGATGTCAAGTTTGAAACTTGTATGTGAAACATTAAAAACCCTTCTGTTATAATAAAAATCATCTTAATCATATACGATACATTCTAATATGTCTAAAATTGACTAAACAAAAAAATGGATAACGGGAAAGGTAATACCGATCAATCAAAGCAACCAAACTGACAGAACGCCGGACAAAAAAGGAACATAAATGAGTACAAAACACAAAAGCATTAACCTTGAATTGGTTGAAAAGCTATTTTTTGTGTTTTCCTTGTAAACTGTTTTCATCTAAGTATTACTGTCAGAATTAGAGAAGGTTTTAAGATGCCGTATATTTGTTGTGTTTTCAACATGAAATGTAGGTATTTTCATCTAAAAAGTATTACGGTAAGTCTCAAAGAAGCTTTTAGGATGCTTTTAAAATGTTTGAACTAAATTCATATCAAAAGTATAAAAGAAGCCTATGTCAAGTCTGAAACATGTGTTAACAGTTATTCAAAAAAAATCCCATTTATGTTATATCACACAATCTGTTATGATTAAAATATCGAACGGAGACCGGACCTACATTTGGTTTAACGTATTAAACACACAAAAAAACGGGTAACGTGCGACACGTGTGCGTGTAACACGCAGACCGTGTGCGTGTTACGTGTGAATCGTTTGCGTGTGGTTCTCGTGCAATTTGTAACGTGTATGATATTGCATTTGGTCAAAACAGATATTAAAACGTGTGAATTCAAATCGGAGCATATTTCAAACTCGAATTAAAAATCCTTTCGTCGGTATCAAATATTTGAAAATATAATATCATAGATATTAATAATCTCGCACAGATTAATTTTTTTCTATTACTAAATAATGTAAGTCATCCAAATTACTTGGTTTGAAAAAATAAATAAAACCTTTCCTAAATTAAATGACCATATACGTGTACCTTGCATACAACATTTGCAAATTAAACATTAATTTTAACTTAAACTTGTTTGTAGAAAATATCTTAACTTATTCTTAATGTTATAATGTTCCCAGGAAATTTTATTGCCGAGACCACTACTTGGTTAAAACAACATCACAAGAACAAACTTAGTGCGAGTGCTCTGCCGTAAGGACAAAACAAGACGCGGTCATAGTTCTGGTCCTAAGAACAGTTATTATGACCATCTCTGTCCTCAAGTTAACTATACGCAGAGATTATGACCAACAAACCAGTCATAACCTCTGGTACAACTTAACTTGGAACAGTCAAAATCTCAGTTTCAATGTCTTCTGGGGTTGATGTTTTAAAGTATCCGTACTGCAGATTTACATTGATACATACTTCTGTCCGTAGATAGTTTTTCATTTTCTTTTGGCATTTTAATCTGCTCCCAAATTTATCGATGTACCTTATCTGGGTTTTTTGAAATGATACATATTTCTACGATTTTTTCTTTGAGCGTTGATATTCTAATGACAACTAAATTGGTGAAATATTATACTATTGAAAACATCATAAACTTATGATTACCTCACTTAGTATTTCAGGAAACTTAGTATAGAATAATGCGTTTCACTGAACGCCACATCTTCATAAATAACAGTATTAGAATAACTTGATATATTCAAATGAGAATTAATGCTTCAGTAATTTTTTCGCATTGATAAGTTTGTTTTAAAATACATACAATTAGGCAAAAAAAATAAATACTACGTTGTTGTAATAAGCCATACGTGAAAATCAGTAAAAAAAAAACATTTTAAGACAAAGAGTACACTGTGTCAGGGTCTTATGGATTCAACTTTGCAGCTCCAACGGATTTGTAGATCCCTGTTTCTTCCAGATTTTACTGGGATTTTAGAGCTACTATTATTTGCATTGACTTAAATTTTTTTTCAAAATGTATATGTAATAATATCATGTATATATTTGGAGAAAACAGTTTAACACATGCTAAAAAGCAAATATCTATACTTAATGAATAGTAACCTTCATGTCTGTTCCCTAAACTGCCAAGGGCTGGAACAGAGGGAGAAACGGGAGAGAGTATGGCTATGGAATAAATATCAAAAATATAATATTTTGTTTTTACAGGAAACACATTTCACAACAGAAAACATAAATATTATAGATTCAGGTTTTAAAGACAAAATAGTTCATAGTACGGTTCTTCTTAATCAAGGGGGGTTTCGATTCTTATTGCGAATAATATAGAATGTAAAATCATTAATGAATTTAATGATGGAGAAGGAAGGTTTCTTTTGATTAACATGGAAATAGGTAATGATTTATTTACTTTAGTAAATATTTACGCTCCGAATGTACCTCGAAATAGAAACACATTTTTCAAGAAAGTAAATGAAATGATAAAAAAAAATAGATTAGGAATTATAATTACTGGGGATGATATGAACGATGTATTGGAACCTATAGATATGAAAAAACAGTAGAAGAAAAAAAACAGAAAGATGGTTAATAGCTGAAAACAATTAATTCATAGATACAAACTTGGATATTTGGAGGGAATTCATCATAAAACCTAACAATATACATTGAAAAGGAAAAGCAAGTCGGATAGATTTCTTTTTAATTAGCTCTGAAATAAGATCTCATGTTATTTCAGCTGAAATGATATCTTTCACAGATCATCAGGCAATAGCTTTAAAAATAAGAGAAAAAAATCTAATAATAAAGGTAAAGAATATCTTAAACTTAATAACAACATTCTAGAATCCGATGAATATAGAACTCTTATAAAAAATGTAATACTTACATATAAAGAAAAACAGAAACTTACCTCAGATATAAGAATACTCTGGGATATATCTAAATCTGAAGTTCGAGACATTACAATAATATTGTGTAAAAGGCAAGCTTTGAAAAAGAAGATTGAAATAAAACATATAGAAGAAAAATTAAATGAATTGAATAAGAGAACATGTACGGTAAACAATAAGAATCTACAAAATGAAGTTGTCAAAACAGAGTCAAAATTAGAAAAATTATACATGGATACAAAGGGCTCGGATTAAATGGGTATTTTTTTAGACTTAGAGCCTTAAAAGAAGTCCTTTGAGTTCGCTTATTTTCGTGCTTACCGTAGAAATTCTAGCTTGTAGATTGAGGCAGGAAAATAACATTAAAGGTTTTCAAGTTAAGTTAGATGAAAAGATGCATACTCTTAAAATATCACAGTTGGCAGATGACACAACCATCTTTATAAAATCCAAACACGATATCAGTAAAACACTAAATTTGATAGAAATTTATGGTTCGTATTAGGGTTGGTATTAAACCGGTCAAAAACAGTAGGTGTTTGGGTAGGTGGACTTAAATATTCCAATGAAAATTTTGAAATATAAATTTTAAGACCTTCTAGTACAGCGATTTACATGCTGACCCGAAAAAAAACGCAATTGCCTTATAGTTGATTTTTTTAATTAATAATTTGAATGTCCTCAACTAAAATGTGTAGAAAAACCTAAGTTAGGATCAAGGTTAGGGTAAGGGTTTGGTTAGGTTAGGGTTAGGTTTAGGGTTAGGGCCGGTGAGTAAGGAAGCTGACCAAGAAGACGACAAAAGTTTGTTCAAATCGGTTTATTTCTTAGACTTTTCCACAAAAACCACCCTAGCGCCTTGGAGATCTCCTTGGAGAGGAGTGCGTAGCGGCCGACCACAAAACTCTCGGTTTGTTTATTTAGAACCGGGACTACAAAGAGAACTGCTTTGTGAGTTGCTCACCGAAGGAGCATCCCAAGCCGAACCTTGTGCAAATACCTAAGTAGTAATTTCTCAAACGCCTTTGATCTCGGTTTGTTTATTTAGACCCGGGACTACATAGAGACCTGCATTGTGAGTTAGGGCTAGGCGCAGCGATGTTAAGGCAACTGTTTTTTTTTTATTTCATAATATTGGGTCAATTCCATTTAAATAAGGAATACCCTTCATATTTATCATATGAGTGTTATCGTTTACCACTATGTTATTGATAATGACAAGAGGTACCTAACTGGTAATTATTTCAGTCACGTGATTGCTCATTTGCATGCTACAGCGAATTACCAACAACGGACCAGGTGTACAAATATTTCGCAAAAGTGCAAGGGCGTAGGGGTGTCAGCTATTAACAAGAATATATACGATATATTCTATAGGACCGCGCCTTTCTGAAAAGTGGTGCTATTTTGTCTGTATTTGTCTATTCTTTATACAATTTGCCATGAAGTACTCCAATGCGTCAAAAAAGCACGTTTTTTCATCGTTAAATGCAGTTTTCTCAAAAACGAATACAAACCAGGAAAAGTAGCAGCACTTTTCTATTACCGCAGATATAGCAGATTTCACACATATTCATGTCTAGAATGTCTGTTCAGCGTATGCCCATGCACTTTTCGATTTTATTTTATTCAACAACTCCACTCTCATTTCGTTCCGGATTTAAAGCGCAACGAGGACGATGGATTTCTAAGAGCGGACCGATGACCAAAAAGATATCCGGAATTACTGTTTCCATCTTTTAGTCGGCAACCAGTTATATAAACTTTATATGCGCAAATATTATGAACATATTTTTAATATTGTATTGTTACCATATTAAATAAATAAACATTAATACTCTATTTGGTTTTCTGGGGAAAATCAATTTACATTCGGTTTAGGTTTACTGAAACACAATACAAGAAAAGTAGGGGGATGCATAATGGGATCTGGATAAATTATACAATCAGTATTTCACATATCATACCAGTATAGTAGATTTTTTCACAGGATTATAAACCACCAGGTTTCAGAATGATCAGATTTAATATTTTGGCCCCAGCAAAATGTTTACAAAACCCCACGTTTATGTATTTATACCAATCCTGTAAGACCATATGCTAAAATGTTACAAATAAATTTTTATTTTCATTTTCGAATAAAATATTTGCTTTCATTTATTCGGAAACCGATGTGTGAATGAAATACAGGAGTAAAGTTAAGTAGCTAGTTCTTAATACAACCAATGAAAAAAGTTTATTCGCGAAAGCCTCATATTGAAAAACAACAAACTGATTATCAAGGTGCGCTCTATAGGTAAACTTTGGCGCCAATTATTTATTTTTATGTCATAAAAATTACACAATTTTAAAGTTCAGAGATTATTTTTTTACTGCAGAGACTGCCAAATTTCACTGCAGATAGCTTCTGAAACCAGAGTCTGGATGCAAAAGTTTTCCATGCTTTAAAATGGTGGACTACCAGTAATTAATCACTACTTGGGAGAAAAATTACCTTCTTTGCTTAGGAATAGATGCAACTTATACCTTTACATGTATGAGCCATATTAACTGTTCTGGGTCAATGTGTACATAATACAAGGGTTCTACAGGAATACATGATCCAGGAACTGTATATATAGTATCATATGATCCCTGCATGATTATGGCAGAGGACAATTCATGCAGATTCTACACCACCTACCATCAACATGACCTTTTATCATCCCCAATGCTGAGAGAGGAAAGGGGGGGTCTGTGTGTGTAACTCAATGGTACTAGATACAGGACGTGCAGCAAATTCCGGTCAAGATTTTACAAAACTGGTGGAGACTTCTGGTCAGGATTTTTGGGTCAGGATTTTAAAAATTTCTGCAGATTTTTATAAAGCACAAAGGAGAATTCAGGTTGCCTTTAAATATGGCTCATCATGGCTTTTATTATTTTTAGATAATTTCGGATACGTAATTTTAGCTTTCCTGTATATTTTCGGGTCACAAATTCGATATGTAGATAATTTCGGACAGGGGTTTCCAGTTCACCGACACACCCTCGGTCATAAAAAGCCCCCCCCCCCCATTGATACTTGCACAATTGTTGGTTCTTGTCAACAGACTGCTTACTCTTCCTGAGCACCTGAGTCTACCCCTCGTTTTTTGGTGGGGTCCATGTTGTTCATGTTATTAGTTTTTAATTGTAGTGCTTGTATTGTTTTGGTCTTGTCTTCGTTGTTCTCTGGAGTTTGTCAGTTGTTTCGATTTTCTCTCCTTCGAATATCCCTTTGGTATTTCTTTACTTTACTTGTATGTTTTATCAAAGCCTCAAGTAAAGATATCAAGTTCACTTACTACAGAGCAAGAAATTTCATACAAATTCTTGCCACCTCATATTTAAAAATAAAACTTGAAAAATTACTCAAGACAAATGATTTTAATAAATCTATTAATAATAAATATCACATAGTATGTCAATACTCAATACAAAAAAATGTTAACAATCCTTTTTCAAAATACAAAAATTTTCTAATAAACTGCTAAAATAAATGTTTATATTTATATCATTTTACATTTGTTAACCAGATGTCACATTCCCTACTTGTATTTGAAGTTGTCTCCCATATGCATAAGTTATCTTCCCCCTAAGGTATCTTGTATTTACAAAGGACAAAGATTACTTTTAGATTATAGATAAAGAACATCAAAACATATAAACAAAATAAATATGTAAATTAAATCTACTGATTTTTTGTATTCTGAATTAAAAAAACTATTTCAATGAACATTTTTCAAACTAAATATAGAAACTTTCATTCAGTTAGCGTTATATTTTTATCCAAAACTGATTAATCTTTTTCCGTAATTCAAATAAATCCATTGTTTTTTTTCATGGTGTGATGAACATTTCAGAAACTTCTTTTTAAATCAAAATTTTTCAGGATTACTCCAGAAATGTCATTATGTATTTCAATTTTCAATTCATCTAGTCCAATTAAAATTCAATCTCTTGTTCAAACTGCTACATGTACTGCCGTACAATGTATAATACACTCAGTTTTCTTCAGCTCAACTTTGTCCAACTCCACAACTGACAATTTTACATTTAATATGTTCAATTTTCAACAGGCTCTTTCGCTGTAACCTATCACCATCCTATTAATAAAAACGGAAAATTTTATATTAAGTATACATTTTGTACATCTACATAAAATCCTTGTGACTGTACAAATTAGAATATACTTTTTTATCAGTAACTGACAAAGTAAAACATTTTTGTTCAAGTACAAGTAAATTGTTGGGAAATATATAATTTATTTGTATATGAGCCTTAGAAACAGGTGGAAATTTATAACATATTTGGCAATTAAAAATAAATGTATATTTTCTGACAATTTACAGAATGATTGTTGGTTTCTCCTGACATGATCAGGTTTGTTTTCACCTTTGGGGTTCAATTTTTTCCAGGCAGAAATAAATAAACTGCTGCAACATGAGGGCATGATACACCTGTTGTCCAGGAAATAAAATTTCACCGGTTAACATATAGACCCTTTGATTTTGTTGCTTATTTTTTATGAATACCAGGTATGTCGCATCCCACTCTGGAACAGAAAATTGTAACTTCACCAAAAAGTATAAAGACCTTTAGACTATCACAGCAAACAACTGTTTAAAGTTTGAAGTAAATATGACAATGCATTCTTAAGATACAGCATGCCATGTGAAAAATTTCCCCTTTTCTAATGAACAAAGTTCCATAACACTGAAATTTGAATGAATAAAATTCCATAACCGTCCAAAGTGTGAAAAATTGACAGTTTTCAACAATTTTTCGACGAATAAAGATCCATGTCATATCGGAATTTATGGGAAAAAAACAAAAGGGAGTTTACGTCAATAGATTTAAATGAGTCACCAAAGTTTTGAAAATTGGTGAAAGCGTTTTCGAGTAGTTGTCCGAAGTGTGGACGACAGACGGAAACAACGGTATACCATAATATGTCCCGTCTTTAAAGACGGGCACACAAAAATTAAATAAATTTCCTGTTTTGTTTTGTTGCAATTATTAATGTTGTTTTAAATTGTCTGACTGTCTATTAGAAACTGTTATAATATCATGCAATTTTCTTCCCCCATGTTTTTAAATAGCTTATTTTATGGAATCAGGAATGAAACAAACTCGATAATTTCCAGTGAAACAAACCTTTTATCCAACTTTGTAATGAAATGAATTTGTTTTACAGTTACAGAATTCTTTGAGACTGAAACTATTCACCAAAAATAAATTTTGCCTGGCCTAAAAGAATACCTTTTTTTATTCATCAATGATAGATTTTTTTATTAATTGGGAAAAGTCATGAAAATGGCACATTTCTAGCCCCTTTTCACAAAGATAATAATACAGGGAAAACATGACTTCATAAGCACTGTGAACAAAAATACAATACAGAGCACCAGATAACGTGCCTATCAGCTTCATTTACGCATTGAAAAGTGGAAGATAAGCTTGAGAATTATTTTCAGGCCATCAAAGTTACGCCCAGTCCGAAACAACTATGCACAGGTTTAACAAATCCGAAGTGGTATTGCTTACATATTTACCTGTAAGCTACATTACTGACATTTAGTTACAAAGAACTTTAATGTAAAATTTTATCAGTCACTCATCCGTTAAATGTAGGTCAAAGTGACCAAAATCAAGCAGTAGTATACCAAATACCAGAAATAATGTTACCTTGCATTTTGTCGTATCACATTTCTCGGGTTATAAACCTTTTCCTGTTCAGGGTTACACATGACAAAGCTTGAGGCTGTAAAATAAGAATACAAGGTACATGTTAAATAAATGGGTACATGTTGTAATAAGTGTAAGTTTGTGTAACAACAAACACATTTTTTTCAAAATAATTCTTAATTTAGGTCAAATTACATTTTTTATTGTGCTTTTTATTGACATGATAGATGTGAGTTGTCTCCCACCTTCTTACTGGAGGCATCTTTCACATGATGCAAACAACAGTTTTGAATACAATTCTATAGACTCTTCCCCAAAATAATAAAAACTGGAAGCAAATTGCCTAATTTGCTAATCATTGCACAGTGAATTTTTATGATTTACTATCTTACTTTATACTTAAACTTTATTTTAGTCGATAAAAAGATCAGAAATGTGAATTTAAAACATATAATTTAATATTATCTAAGGGGAGATTACTCTATTGGAAACCAGCAAAATTACCTTGAAACTATGTTTTAAAAACAGATTGATATAACCTTTCAAATACCTATAATAATACACCTTTAAATTTCGCACCTAAATCCATTAGATTAGTCTAGAATCAGCCAATACATGTATTTGGGATTTTGTAAGGGGGGAGGGACTGTATTTTATCTCGTTTATGTCACAGTGGAAATTTATCAGAAATAAATGTCACATAGTGGAAAAGTTTGAAAAAAAAATCTTATTTGATATATATTGTTTTATAGGGGTTTAAGATACAACAAATTGGTCAGTTACCAACTTGCTTAAAAGACACCATCAATTCCTTACATCATTTAGGAAACTGAAAACTGTTGTGTGCACATTAAATGAACAAATAGGCATTGGTTTTCTTAGGAATATATATGTTCCATACACATTATTCTCCAAAATTTTTGTAACTGTTGAAGGCTTTCTCCTATTCAATATTCAGAAAAGGTTAAAGAAATTTTTGCTCATTATGTAAGGAAAGATAACTCATGCATATGGGAGACCACTCCAATATCTGCAAATAGGGAATATTTGTATGTAATATATCAATGAAGTACTTTTTTCTAAGTCGATGCTATATGACTCTTTGAGTTTATAACTGCAATGAAAGTTTGTGTACAATGTATTCCTATTCAAATTTCAAATTTTCACCTATTTTCAAAATAATATAATCAGATTGAACATATAGGCACATGGTTATTTTCATGCAGTTCTCAGTGAAGGATGTTTATAACAAACTAATATAAAAATACTACATGAAGGTTAAATTGTTATGTTTTGTTCATCATAAATGATGTATGGATGAATTATTGTTTAACGTCCAGTGGCAACCAGGTGCATATAAGAACGAGAACATGTTAATATGATATGAACTTTGTACTAGACCGACACGCTGAGCCAGATTTTTAATGTGCTAGCTCACAAGGTAAATATCCGCAGGAAGACATATCACCCCACTCGGACACATTATACTGACTACCAGTCCTTTGCTCTTACTCCTATACATTGTAGGCTTTATGCCGTGTGCATGGTGGAGAAGCAGCAAATACCAATTTTAATGTCTTTGGTTTGACCCAGCCGGGGATCGAACCTGCGACCTTCTGCACTCGAGGCAAGCACGCTACCAGGAGACCATCGAGGCGGTTTTCATCATAAATGATATTTTTATTTCCTCATGTTTCCCTATGCAAGACCCTGTATTATAGGTGTAAAGTTTTACAACACTTTTAAGCACAAAAAAACAGCCAATTTTAGAATTAATTCAAGAATGGTATAATGATTGTTGTCAGAATTTTAGAAAAGTAAAAGTTTTTGTGATCATCATTCTTTATGTTTTTAAGGCAAGGTGGGAGAACAAAGGGACAAGAGTCATATTACTTAATTTATACTCTTGGTTGGTTTTTGCATTGGCCCTTAGATATGGATTCAAGGTTGGATGTAGTGTTCCAAGTATCAATTCCATTTTATTTAACTATTCATATCGAATTTAATTTTTTACAAGCATAAATGTAACTTACTTGTCCTTTTTAATCTTTTTTTTTTGCCATATAACATCAACTTGTAATTAAAATATAATCTTTACCCTATAACAATAAAAAAACTCATTTTTCTGTCAAAAGTTAAGAAAACTAGAAAATGTGTCCAAAAGACACGTCCCACCTTAAAAACAATATAGGTTTGTAATATTGCCCTAAATAGGAAAGAAATATCCAGTTATAAAAGTGAAAAATGAAGTTTATAATGGGGCAAATATATGGTACAGAACTGTGTTGTACTTTAAAAGACCAAAATCGTTTTGTTTAAGTATCATTGACAACATGATTTGTAAGATATGAAGCTATGGCAGTATCAATTTGATTTCTTTTATTATATGTTCGAATGAGCAGATTTAAAAAAAAAAAAAAAAATTCAAATGTACATTTTGTAAGAAATATGAGGAAATGGACTTAAAACATAAACCTTAAGCAAAGTCATTCGACAATGAAATGTAGGTCAATGTGACTATTTTATGGAATTCTTTACCAACAGACCTTAAGTTGAATAAAAATATAGAAACCTTCAAAAGAAGTTATACAGATTACTTAAAGCTCCGTGCAGCTTTCTAAATTTGTTAAATTAAAGTCACAGTATTGGAAGGCAAGATATTCTATTGCTTCAATGTTTATATTAAATGCATATAATTTTATTGATGATATATATATTTATATATTTATATTGATGGTCTACATGGTGTGGATCTTTGTAGAAATTGGATCAATGTTAGATTAATTTATTCTGTGCATTGTATTAATTTATATTTTATTTGAGGGCCTTTGGGAAGATTACCTTTTTAATGCTAACTGTATTACCTCTTTAAATAAAGACATTACTTACTTACTTGCTTACCCAAATATTGCTGAATAGCGTAGTACTATATAAGAGGACTGTAGCGGTGAAAGGTCATTGATATATTACCATAAGATTCTGATTAATTGACCCTAATGTAGTAAAATTAAACCAAAGTCACTGAAGCATGAAATGTAGGTCATAGCGACCCGGTGTTGCTGAACTGCCTTGTACTATACAAGATGACTGTAGTGGTGAAATATCATTGATATATTACTATAGGTTTCTCAGAAATGGAGCTAAACGCAAAACTTAACCGAATTTAAAAGTACGGACTGACAGACAAGGGTAAATCAATATATCCCAGCCACATTCGTGGCGGGGCATAAAGATCTTGTTGCTGTGCATCATGCGGACAATCAAATATTTTTTAAATATCCAATTAAATCAACCCCAAAACTCTAAATTATTTAAAGATTGACTGTAATATTTTTTTTTCAGTCTATATGAAAAAATATGTATAATGTTACCAGGTTTCTTGCAGATTGATATTGTAAAATATCAGCTGGCAGCCATTATATGAAGCCTTATTTGGCAAGTGAGCATAGCCAACGAGCCAAAGGCTTCATATTGTGATTAGCGGCTGTGTTTTACATTATTACGGTAAATACAGTATATATAAATGGACCATTTAATATAACAGGAAGTTCTTGAAAGCTAGCACTTGTACAGGGCCAATGCCCTGTATTAAAACTTGTACAGGGCCGATATACAGAGCATCGGCCTTATATAAAGTTCTGCTTCCTGTTCTCCATAGAAATACGTAGCTCTACATTTTGTTGCTGCTGAAAAAAATAATAACCTTAACAACAATATATTTGCCCTGTATTTTATTTAATTAAGTTATAGAAGAATTACTGTAATTTTAAATCACTGGTTAAAGGTGTCACTAGAAATATTTATCTGCTGAGAACCTGATAATATTTTTGTCATTTTCTTAATCTTATTCTACGAATAAAAACTGCCTGCCACGAAATAGCCAAAATGTGCTGAAAACAGCATAAAACCCTAATCCCTTTTGGGATTCTGTGTCCAGAGCTATTTTTCTGACTTGGCGGCAGTCAGAAAAATAGCTCTGGACAGAATCCCAAAAGGGATTATATAAAACCGCAACTAAATAAATAAACTTTGCACCAGCACCAGCATTTAGATTTTCTCTAGCCACCTAAAAAAACAAAAGCAAATCCCCCATTCCTTACCCTGGGGCCAATTGTCAGATCAGAGCAGGACAAAATGCTTATATTTTATTTATTATTTAGCTTTCAAAGTAAACTACAATCCCCTGGTGACAATAAAAAGAGGCTTTATTAACAACTAAAAACTTAGCCAGAGTTTGTTTGGGGAGATTTTATTAGGGGGGGGGGGGGGGGGGTGGGGGGTGGAATGTTATGTTTAAACAAAACTAATGTTTTTATGACTTATCATGTTCTGATATTGGATTTTGTCCTATTCTCACACAAATATTCTTTTTTTAAATACGGTTCACGAAAAATGACAAACAACAGACACTGAGACAGTGTCAACAGTGAACAGGTGATACACCACTTCGTGTTGTGGACAAATGCATGTGGGTCATGTTATGAATGTTGTCAGGTTGCTAATATACGTTACCTTAATATTTAAAATCAGCATAATCAGTGTTTGGTCAATTACAAGGCCTGCATCATTGTTGTTCCTTCTCCTCGGCTGATAACACGTGAAATACATGTCCACTCTTCAAGCTTCTCAAAGATTAAGATTTCCATATAAGGAAACTAGACCCCGCCTTCGTACGATGATGGACGGCTCAAGTTTTACCACATCAAAGCCTTTTTCTCCAAATATAGACATGCATTGCGATGTACAACGTAAGGATATACGTTGTTATATCATTCGCATCAATCTCAACGAAAAATTAACCGAAATTTTAACGTAAATATCTTTTCTGACGGAAACAACGCCGGCATTGACGTCCATGACGTAGCACGCAATGTTCATGAATATTCATGTTATTAGCAGGAGTTATCTCCTCATGACCAAAAATAAAAAACGTTGCCTTAACATAGCTGCGGGGTTAGGGTTAGGGTTAGGGTTAGGGGTTAGGGTTAGGGGTTAGGGTTAGGGTTAGGGCCTAAGGGAAATGCCAATGTGGGGTATGGCGGAGGAATTTGTGTTAGGGTTAGGGGTTGTGATTTGGTTGTGGCGTATGAATATAGGGTTAGGGTTAGGGTTAGAGTTAGGGTTAGGGTTAGGGTTACAGTGCATTCTTTGTTAGGGTTAGGGTTAGTGTTAGGAACTACTTTCACCCATCCGAAGTGCGCATGCGCAACTTCAACCCATTAGTATGTATGTTTGGACTTGCTTATATAGTACATGTTTTCTATAATATCACACTCGTGGTATAGCTAATTTGCATAAATAAAATACAAAGGGAAGTAATTATAATGTAAGTCTATGGGAAATTTCATTTGCAAAAATAAATATTTCTACTGGAAATAAATGCCTGAAAGTTTGCTCTAGGGGGTAATCGACCCTTCTGCATCGATTGGCATGATCAGAAAGGTCGTAGGATAAACCGTTTAAAAGTTAGAAGCTATGGAATAAAGCATTAAAAGCGTTTCCATAAGTGTTTTGTTACAACTTTACATGCATATATCTCAGTGTTGTCTTAACCGATTTTATAAAGTAGACCAGTTCTGGAAAGCTAATACTATACTCTATTACGTGGCAAAGACCAGTAGTAATCAGATAGTTAGCAACGATTTTATATCTGTATGAAAACTGCGAAAAAGCCATTTACCAAAACAAAAGTTTGAAAAATTGACAAAGTCCAACATTTTTAGGTGTTTTTCAACAATGTGTTATTTTTGCATTTTGGATGTTTTTGAGTGTTTTTGAACATATTTGTAGGACCCATTTTTTTTTTTCATTTTTCGATCAAAGTATGATGTTGGACTTGAAAAATTGTTAAAGTCATTTTTCATCAAAAGTGTGATTTTGAGTCAAAAATGTCATTTTAAGTCATTTTGAGTCAAAAGTGTCTTTTTGAGTCAAAAGTGTCATTTGAGTCAAAAGTGTATTTAAGTCAAAAATGTCATTTTGAGTCAAAAGTGTCTTTTTAAGTCAAAAGTGTATTTTTGAGTCATTTTAAGTCAAAAGTGTCATTTTGAGTCACTTTGAGTCAAAAGTGTCATTTTGAGTCACTTTGAGTCAAAAGTGTCATTTTGAGTCCAAAGTGTATTTTTAAGTCAAAAGTGTCATTTTGAGTCAAAAGTGTCATTTTAAGTCATTTTGAGTTAAAAAGTGTCATTTTGAGTCATTTTGAGTCAGTCTGAGTTAAAAGTGTCATTTTGAGTCAAAAGTGTATTTTTGAGTCATTTTGAGTCATAAGTGTCATTTTGAGTCAAAAGTGTCATTTTAAGTCATTTTGAGTCAAAAGTGTCATTTTGAGTCAAAAGTGTATTTTTGAGTCATTTGGAGTCAAGAGTGTCATTTTAAGTCAAAAGTGTCATTTTGAGTCAAAAGTATATTTTTTAGTCATTTTAAGTCAAAAGTGTATTTTTGAGTCATTTTGAGTCAAAAGTGTGTTTTTGAGTCAAAAGTGTGATTTTGAGTCATTTTGAGTCAAAAGTGTCATTTTGAGTCAAAAGTGTGTTTTTGAGTCAAAAGTGTGATTTTGAGTTATTTTGAGTCAAAAGTGTCATTTTGAGGTCAAAAGTGTCAAGTCAAGTCAAAAGTGTCATTAAGTGTCATTTGGAGGTCAAAAGTGTCAAATCAAATTAAAAGTGTCATTAAGTGTCATTTGGAGGTCAAAAGTGTCAAATCAAGTTAAAAGTGTCATTAAGTGTCATTTGGAGGTCAAAAGTGTCAAATCAAGTCAAAAGTTTTATTTTGAGGTCAAAAGTGTCAAGTCAAAAGTGTGAAGGCAAGTCAAAAGTGTCATTTTAAGTGAAAAATGTCAAGTCAAGTCAAAAGTGTCATTAAGTGTCATTTGGAGGTCAAAAGTGTCATTAACTGTCATTTGGAGGTCAAAAGTGTCAATTCAAGTCAAAAATGTCAAGTCTAGTCAAAAGTGTCAAGTGAAGTCAAAAGTGTCAAGTCAAGTCAAAAGTGTCATTAACTGTCAAGTCAAGTCAAAAGTGACATTTTGAGGTCAAAAGTGTCATTAACTGTCATTTGGAGGTCAAAAGTGTCAACTCAAGTCAAAAGTGTCATTTTGAGGTCAAAAGTGTCAAGACAAGTCAAAAGTGTGAAGTCAAGTCAAAAGTGTTATTTTGAGTCAAAAGTGTCATTTTGAGTCATTTTGAGTCAAAAGTGTCATTTTGAGTCACTTTGAGTCAAAAGTAGGATTTTGAGTGAAAAGTGTGTTTTTGAGTCAAAAGTGTGATTTTGAGTCATTTTGAGTCAAAAGTGTGTTTTTAGTCAAAAGTGTCATTTTGAGTCATTTTGAGTCAAAAGTGTCATTTTGAGTCACTTTGAGTCAAAAGTGTGATTTTGAGTGACAAGTGTGTTTTTGAGTCAAAAGTGTCATTTTGAGGTCAAAAGTGTCAAATCAAGTCAAAAGTGTTATTTTGAGGTCAAAAGTGTTATTTTGAGATCAAAAGTGTCATTAGCAGTAGATGGCTACATTGTAGCGGTAAATTGACTACTTTTTTGCGGTAGATGGCTACATTATAGCGGTAATAGGCTACTATTTAGCGGTATATGGCTACATATTAGCGGTAAATTGACTACTTTTTTGCGGTGATTGACTACAGGTCAGCGGTAAATTGACTACCTGTAGCCAATCACCGCTATAATGTAGCCATCTACCGCAAAAAGTAGTCAATTTACCGCTGAAATGTAGCCACCTACCGCAAAAAAGTAGTCAATTTACCGCTACAATGTAGCCATCTACCGCTAAATAGTAACACATATATACATACACACACATACAAAGACATACACACACATACATGCACAAACTTACACACACATATTCACATGCATAAACACATACATACACATAAATACACACATACACACACATATATATGTATGTATGCTTGTATGTATTGATGTATGTATGTGTGTTTGTATGTATGTTGGTGTGCGTGTGTAATGTGCGTCCATATATACGTGTGTGTGTGTGTGTGTGTATGTATGTGTGTGTGAGTGTGTGTGCCTGTATGAACGTGTTTGGGGCACGTTTGTTAGGGTACTATTTTTGCAATAGATTTACCTTGGTACCTCCAAGGTTTTATATACAATATTTACAATATCTATTTACAATAATTAAAAAGAAGAGTAAAAAGGAATATTCCGATACCGTAAAAACGAAGCTATGGCGAAATAAATAATGGTGAAACATAGTTGCGGCCTGATGCCTATATTCTATTTGATTCTCCGTACAGAATCTCATAGCTTCACTGTAATGCGAATAATCTTCGATATAAATCACAATCGTGGGCAACATTTCTGCCATCTCAAACAAGGTCTTATGATATTGTTGAACTGCAGACTAGTTTTGGGAATTCCCAAGGATAACGTTGAAAATTTTCAATTGGCATTCTATTATGACGTCTTTGACACGCTAGACACCTGTCAATCATCTTTATGATCAGTGACTTTTCCTCTGTGGCACTTGATGCTAATTTAGGCCGGTTTTGTTAAGTTAGATTTTCTCGCACTGCATTTAGATCTCAAACAACCAACATATCCGCAGAAATTTTTGTTTTGAGATTTCATAAAATGAGTGACTTGGATGCGGTGTTTGCCATCATACACCATATCCAAAAACCTGATGTCGATAGAGAAGGATTGACCTTGACCATAACTTCACTTATGGCTCTACGCGAAGCTATAGAGTTTTCCCAGGACGCCAGTATACATATGGATATATCTATTAAATAAATGAATGCAGTGTTGTGTACATATGTAAATAGATTTTGTTTGAAACATCCGGGAGGTACCCGGACTTATGTTATCAATATCCTATTTCAAACCTTCCTTCATGAGCATGCAAGTGCTTGTGATTTAAAGTGTGTATGTGTCAGTGTGTATTTATGTGCATAAATAAACACCTATATGCATATAATACACACTTGTGTGTATGTATGTGTGAATGTATGTGTATGTGTTTGTATGTGTGTATGTATGTGTGTATGTGTTTGTGTATGTGTTTATGTATGTGTGTATATATTTTTGTATGTTTGTGTGTATATGTGTGTATTATGTGTGCATACATGTGTGTATATATATGTGTGTGTATGTGTGTATTTATGTGTATGTATGTGCTTATGCATGTGAATATGTGTGTGTAAGTTTGTGCATGTATGTGTGTGTATGTCTTTGTATGTGTGTGTATGTATATATGTGTTACTATTTAGCGGTAGATGGCTACATTGTAGCGGTAAATTGACTACTTTTTGCGGTGATTTGGCTACTGTAGCCATTTACCGCAAAACCTTTCAGCAAAATCTGAAGAATGCTACTGTAGCCAAATCACCGCAAAAAGTAGTCAATTTACCGCTAAATAGTAGCCTATTACCGCTAAAATGTAGCCAAGTACCGCAGCGGTAGATGGCTACATTATAGCGGTAATAGGCTACTATTTAGCGGTATATGGCTACATATTAGCGGTAAATTAACTACTTTTTGCGGTGATTGGCTACAGGTCAGGGTTAGGGTTAGGGTTAGGGTTAGGGTTAGGGGTTAGGGGTTAGGGTTAGGGTTAGGGTTAGGGGTTAGGGTTAGGGTTAGGGTTAGGGT